>JARWKJ010000005.1:30614976-31214976 GCA_029959095.1 Rhinichthys osculus
ACCCTGGTTCCCTGAGAGGGAACGAGACGCTGCGTTTGAGACGCGGTGGGAACGCTCTGCGTGATTGCGTCATGAAGCACGTGTAAAATCAGTCCAATGGAAGCCCGATACGTCATGGGTGACGTCATAGACCAGGAAACTATAAAGCTCCCTTGAAAACAGACCGCGACAGCTTCTGAAAAAGTCTGAAGCAAGTCGATCAGGGCATGCAGGAAGTATGGCAGGCAAACGCAGCGTCTCGTTCCCTCTCAGGGAACCAGGGTTACATACGTAACCTGAGACGTTCCCTTTCAAGGGAACTTCGAGCTGCATTTGAGACGCGGTGGGAACCCCATACCCACTACGCCATAGTGACAAATGCCCGTTCTGTGTGAAGTCCTTGCGCACACTAAGAAGCAAGCAACCTCGCCCCAGGAGTGGAGAGGTCAAGGTCATAAAACCTGACAAATGTATGTGGAGAGGACCAACCTGCCGCATTACAAATGTCAAGAAGGGAAACACCCGAAATTAAGGCCGTAGAGGCCGCCATACTCCTTGTAGAATGGGCCCGTACAGCCATAGGTGAAGGCTGACCGGCCGCTTCATAAGCCAATGATATAGCCTCGACTATCCATTTGCTCATAACCTGTTTAGATGCAGGGCACCCTCTTCTGAGTGACCCAAAACATACAAATAACTGCTCTGACTTACGCCACAGGGCAGCTCTGTGAACGTAGGCATCCAATGCCCGAACTGGACATAACAGGTTCAGTTGTTCCTGATCTGGGGTATTAAAAGGTGGAGGATAAAAGGCCTGCAACACTATTGGGCCCCCAACATTAACTGGGACCTTAGGAATATAACCCGGTCTAGGGTATAGAAATGCTTTCACCATACCAGGTGCAAATTCCAGACATGACGGAGCAACCGACAGGGCATGCAAATATCCAATTCTCTTGATAGATGAAATAGCAAGGAGAAATAAAGCTTTCAAAGTGAGGAATTTTTCTGAAACCTCTTCAATAGGCTCGAAGGGAGCCAGAGCCAGACCCTCAAGTACAATGGCTAAATCCCAAGCCGGTGCTCTAGAGTGCAGTGCAGGTCTCAACCTCAATGTACCACGGAGAAAACGAGTAATCAGAGGATCTCTCCCAAAAGAAGTACCCCCCAGAGGGGTATGATAGGCCGAAATAGCCGCCACATAAACTTTTAAGGTGGAAGGAGATAATCCAGCAGAGAAACGGTCTTGCAGAAAATCGAGAACTGAACCAACAGGGCAGTTAACAGGATCTAACTGACGCTCACCACACCAGGTGGAGAATAATTTCCATTTCAGTGCATACAGTCTTCTCGTGGAAGGAGCTCTGGAATGGAGAATGTCTCAACGACCTCAGTCGAGAGACTGGATTCTATGAGCCTGGCCCCCTTAGAGGCAAGGCCCACAGTTTCAACAACTCCGGTCGAGGGTGAAATATCGTGCCCCCTGCCTGGGACAGCAGGTCCCTCCTGAACGGAATCTCCATGGGAGAGCCGTCCAGAAGAGACAAAGTCCGAGAACCAAACTCGAGTCGGCCAGTATGGGGCTACTAGTAGCAGATGAGCCCCTTCCCGGCGAACCCTCTCCAGAACCTCCGGGAGCATAGATATCGGGGGAAATGCGTACAGGTGCAGCCTCGGCCACACCTGCACCATCGCATCCAGTCCGAGAAGAGCTGGCTGCGTGAGGGGGAACCATATAGAGCAATGCGTTGTACAAACGATGTGAAAGGTCGACTTGACTTTAGTTAGACCAAAGTTCTCCCTAAGAAGCTCCACCACCTCGGGGTGAAGTCTCCAATCCCCTGGGCCTCAGCCCCTGCCTCAACAGGATATCTGCTCTGATATACGAGACCATCAGTGTGTTGTCCGCCATTCGCCGAGCAACCACTCATGATCGCCCCCACTTGTGAGGGAAGCATCCGTCGATAGCAATATGCGTCAACAAGAAGCCCCCAACACTGGGCCTGGGCGAGGAACCAAGGTTCTTTCACATGACCGAAGCACGAAGGCATAGCCGCGTGACCTTGATCATGCGAAAACGTATTTCCCCTCGGAGAAAACCCCTTGGTCCTGAGCCACCACTGCAGGGGTCTCATGAACAGAAGGCCAAAAGTAATACGTTGGACGCAACTGCCATGAGACCCACCCGTCTGAAACTGTTTCACAGTGAGTGACTGGCCTAGATATACCCCATTACGGCTGTAAGAATTGCTACACCTAGAAAAGTGGTCCTCAGAGCACACTCTTCTTGGCGTTGAGAGGCAACCCCAACATCCTTAATGAGACAGAACGACATCTCGATGCCGAACTGCCATAAACTCAGATTGAGCTAGGAGCAACCAATCATTGATGTAGTATAATACGCGAATGCCCTGGAGTCTCAGAAGAGCCAGAGCTGCATCCACGCATACTGTAAAGGTGTGGGGTAATAAACCTAGGCCGAATGGAAGAACCCGATAATGGTATGCTTCGCCCCCGAAAGCAAACCTCGGGAACCTCCCTCATCCTCTTTCGGAAACAATGAAGTAATGGCTGTCTGCTGGGAGGAGGAACCCCTTCTACAGCTCCTTTTGCAGAAGTGACAGTACTTCCTGCTCCATAACCAAAGCCTGCTCGGGGTCCACCAATGAGAGGAGGACCCCTAGAAATCTGGGCGAACGAGAACCGAACTGAATTCTGAAACCCTTTTCTATAGTGTGCAGGACCCACTGAGAAATATGTGGCAGTAGTTTCCACGCTGCCAGAAATTTACTAGGGGAACCAGTCTCTCAAGACTGGCCTCTGGATTTGTTTGAACAGTCACTATGGCGCCCTGAAGCGGCGAACCGGCAGGGAAAACCGAACTGACCATTCTACGACCCTCGGAGGAGGATCGTATGGGGATGCTGACACCTCGGTGCCCTGAACGGCGAACCGGCAGGGAACAACCGAACTGGCAGCGCTGCAACCCTCCTCAAAGAGTTGCACCCCAGAGGAAAAACGATTTCTCAAAACCGTCCCTTGGTTGAACAGTCACTACGGTGCCCTGAAGCGGCGAACCGGCAGGGAACAACCGAACTGACCGCTCTATGATCCTCCTCGGAGGATCGTATGGGGACGCTGACACCTCGGTGCCCTGAACGGCGAACCGGCAGGGAACAACCGAACTGGCAGCGCTGTGACCCTCCTCAGAGAGTCGCACCCCAGAGGTCGCCGAGGAGAAACGATTTCTCAAAACCGTCCCTGCCCCGGAGGAGCCCTCAGAAGCCTGATAGCCTCGTTTTCTTGCGACAGGACTTCTTGTCTAAGCTTTATTAGAGATGATGACAGTCCTCAGATCTTGCCTACCTCTAACTAGCTTAGTTCCTACGACCCTCCTCAGAGGATCGTTGAAAAAAGCAGGCACTTCGGCGCCCTGAAACGGCGAACCGGCAGGGAAACCGAACTGACTGCTCTTCTTTTTTCTTATTTGAAGGCTCGTTTGGGGACACTGACACCTTGGTGCCCTGAAACGGCGAACCGGCAGGGAAACCGAACTGGCAGTACTGCGACCCTCCTCAGAGAGTCGCACCCCAAAGGGCGCTGAGGAGAAACGATTTCTCAAAACCGTCCCTACCCCAGAGGGGACCACCCTTAGAAGCCTGATCGCCTCGGCGTCAGGGCTTCTTCTTTGTCAAAGCTATTTTAGAGATTAAACAGATCTTGCATGTCTCTAACTGGCTAGACTGCGACCGCCACCCAGGTACCCCTCAATTGCGGAGGAGCCCGAATGGCGACGCTCTGTTTTGCACTTTGTGCTGAGAGGAGCATAATATTTTTTGGCCGTCTCAGGAACATTAGATTGGTGAGGAAGAAACCTCTGGAACGCTGCTGAATGGTTTATTTCTTAGTTTTCTTGAAAGCGGAGCGTCCAGAAGAACAGACATAATTATATCTTTATTTTCCTTTATCTTTATATCAGAAAAAAACTTATATATATATATACATATATATCACTCTGCGGCCACCAGCAGGAAACAACCGAACTGGCAGCGCTGCGACCCTCCTCAGAGAGTCGCCCCTCACATTCATCCATGTCCTTATATACTCTACCCACCAGCGCTGCCTAATAAAAATGTATTCATTATTAAGATGGCTGGTGGGTAACGTCGGGGTTAATAACGATAACCCCGACTCGGGAGAGAGAAAGCTCGCAAGCGTCTCTTTAACCCGAGGCAATGTCATACTATGATACTTAATACCCAAACATTACTATAGTCAGACATCTGGGGATTAAACACATAAAATACAAACCGGTTTATTCCACGATCTTGACACCTCAGTGTGGAGATAAGGAAAAACCACAGTCCCCGACGAGGAGGCTGAGATACAGAGTTTTCCTGTTTTAAGATACAGTTCATCTAACAAACTCTTCTTTATTTTCAATCTCATAATGTTCAACCGGCCAGTAAATATTAAACTGGCAACAGCACTAGATAAAACCTCCTTTTTTTTTTCCTCTTTAAAAAAGCTCCTCTTTATTCAACAGAGTTATGAGCTGGAAATTTTTTTTTTTTGTATTCATTGAAAACTCAAACATCTGCCTTTTTATAAAGATTTGTATTTGTTTTGTTCTTTTTCTTTTTAAACAAAACACTAATGATACCAATTCCTCGGAACTGGAAATCGCAGCACACTAGATCTGGCATGTGAAAGCTGAGAAAGGGCGGAGCCCGTCCCAACCCCCGCTGTCAGATCCGTTTTCGAACCCCGAAATACGAGCCGTCTCCGAGCCTCGGCAACAGAGAGACCCGCTCGGGGAACGCGAACCGAAACGTCCTCCTCAAAGAACGCCCGGCGGGAGCGGAGCGTCCTCACGGACAGCTTCTCGCAATGCACAGTCAGATCCCTCGAGAAATGACTGTTGCATGCTCCACTCCCAAACAGCAACAAAAAGCTGATGTGTGTCCCCACCCGTGATGTAACGAGGGCAGGGAACAACACAACGTCTATAATATTGCTTTGCTCGCCATAATGATAGATAGTGATATATATATTGGGCTTGACAAACAACAATAAATAGACAAGGACAGAATCACAGAGAGCACTTGCTGAAGACAACAGAAGCTGTCGCGGTCTGTTTTCAAGGGTGCTTTATAGTTTCCTGGTCTATGACGTCACCCATGACGTATCGGGCTTCCATTGGACTGATTTTACACGTGCTTCATGATGCAATCACGCAGAGCGTTCCCACCGCGTCTCAAACGCAGCTCGAAGTTCCCTTGAAAGGGAACCCAAAATTCCTATCTCAAAAAATTAGCATATCATGAAAAGGGTCTCTAAACGAGCTATTAACCTAATCATCTGAATCAACTAATTAACTCTAAACACCTGCAAAAGATTCCTGAGGCTTTTAAAACTCCCAGCCTGTTTCATTACTCAAAACCGCAATCATGGGTAAGACTGCCGACCTGACTGCTGTCCAGAAGGCCATCATTGACACCCTCAAGCAAGAGGGTAAGACACAGAAAGAAATTTCTGAACAAATAGGCTGTTCCCAGAGTGCTGTATCAAGGCACCTCAGTGGGAAGTCTGTGGGAAGGAAAAAGTGAAGGAAAAAGTGTGGCAAAAAACGCTGCACAACGAGAAGAGGTGACCGGACCCTGAGGAAGATTGTGGAGAAGGACCGATTCCAGACCTTGGGGGACCTGCGGAAGCAGTGGACTGAGTCTGGAGTAGAAACATCCAGAGCCACCGTGCACAGGCATGTGCAGGAAATGGGCTACAGGTGCCGCATTCCCCAGGTCAAGCCACCTTTGAACCAGAAACAGCGGCAGAAGCGCCTAACCTGGGCTACAGAGAAGCAGCACTGGACTGTTGCTCAGTGGTCCAAAGTACAGTTTTCGGATGAAAGCAAATTTTGCATGTCATTCGGAAATCAAGGTGCCAGAGTCTGGAGGAAGACTGGGGAGAAGGAAATGCCAAAATGCCTGAAGTCCAGTGTCAAGTACCCACAGTCAGTGATGGTGCTTCTCTGTAGCCCAGGTCAGGCGCTTCTGCCGCTGTTTCTGGTTCAAAAGTGGCTTGACCTGGGGAATGCGGCACCTGTAGCCCATTTCCTGCACACGCCTGTGCACGGTGGCTCTGGATGTTTCTACTCAGTCCACTGCTTCCGCAGGTCCCCCAAGGTCTGGAATCGGTCCTTCTCCACAATCTTCCTCAGGGTCCGGTCACCTCTTCTCGTTGTGCAGCGTTTTTTGCCACACTGAGGTGCCTTGATACAGCACTCTGGGAACAGCCTATTTGTTCAGAAATTTCTTTCTGTGTCTTACCCTCTTGCTTGAGGGTGTCAATGATGGCCTTTTGGACAGCAGTCAGGTCGGCAGTCTTACCCATGATTGCGGTTTTGAGTAATGAAACAGGCTGGGAGTTTTTAAAAGCCTCAGGAATCTTTTGCAGGTGTTTAGAGTTAATTAGTTGATTCAGATGATTAGGTTAATGGCTCGTTTAGAGACCCTTTTCATGATATGCTAATTTTTTGAGATAGGAATTTTGGGTTTTCATGAGCTCTATGTCAAAATCATCAGTATTAAAACAATAAAAGACCTGAAATATTTCAGTTGGTGTGCAATGAATCTAAAATATATGAAAGTTTAATTTGTATCATTACATTATGGAAAATAATGAACTTTATCACAATATGCTAATTTTTTAAAAGGACCTGTATGTATGTATGTATATATATATATATATATATATGTGTGTGTGTGTGTGTGTGTATATGTGTGTATATATATATATATATATATATTGTCCTTGCATTCTTTCTTGTGTGACACACCTGAATGAAAGGCTCATTATTATGCGGGTCTTTCTCTTCTTGAACCACCTAATTATTCACAATGGGGTTGGGCCGTTCACGCCCATTCGCATATTGCCTTGGCTAACAATTTTTTTTTTTTTCACAATTTAAAAGAATCTATTGTGTTATGTCAATGATTAGGCAGGATGATTTTCAGATAATTTTGAAGCAAAAACTCTAGGCCACAACTTCCATTAGTCAAAAGTCTTGTGGACACATATTTAGTATGTGTTTTGTGGCTTTATTTCAGAAACTTTAATTTTTAGTTTTTTTCAATATCCACGCATAAACATTATTCTCTTAAAAATACAAACATGTACATACATGTTGCTCACATATTATGGTAGCCCCGTTTGTGCTATATAGAGTGAATTTATACCTTTGCCATTAACATGTTTATAAATAACTGAAAAAAGCATTTCAGAGCATGTCAAAACATCCCAAGGGCCCCAAAAACACCTTGGTCCCCAGACGGTTAAAGGTGACAGCAGAATAACATTTATTTCTACAATGCAGTCATAAAATAGCATATTTTCTATAAAATGTAACAACTTCTAACAAATGTTGCCCAAAAAAAAATATATATATATATACACACACAAATAACCTGTAACCGGCAAGTTTGCAAAAAAAATGCATTTCTATAATCTCCACATGACAAATGGTAACTTTGGTAACAACTGTTAACTATTTGGTAACGCTTTAGATTACAGCCCGGAATGTACTGTGTAATTAAGAGGAATTTACAGAGTAACTTTCGGTAATTATAGTGTACCTATAAAGTACTTACATGTAAGTATAAGGGAACAATATGTAAAGTTTGGGGAATAAAGGGGTAACAACCAGGAGAATTAAAAAAATATTTATACTGTAAGTATTATAGAACTAAGGGGTACTTATTCTACTATTATGATACAACAATCTTACATTTGGGAGCAATTTAGCGAGAACATACCTTTTTGTAATAATTGTGTACCAATACATACTGTATAGGCTTTTTTTAAATCACAGGGTACATATCTATTTTTTTTTATCGCAAAAGTGCAGATGTTTAAGTTTGGCTTACATGTTTCAAGGCAAGAAAAGCTAAGACTATTGCAATTTTTTTTAAATACTGGGAAATATATCTTGTTTCATGTGGTTACAGGGTAAGTGGTGCTTGTATAATAAATAAAGGTTTCTGAGTCAGTGATATAAGATTGTGTGTATACATTTGTATTGTACTTACCCTGTAACTACATGGAACAAGAGGGTAACAAGCACCACTACATGAAACAAGAGTATCTTTCCCCAATATTTAAGCAAAAGTTGCATTAGTTTTCGTTTTCAGTGCACTTTTGTTAAAAAGATTACTTTATAAATGCATAGATATGTACCCTGTAATTTTTAAAAAGCCTATACAGTATGTACTGGTTCACCATTATTTCAAAAAGGTATGCAGTGTATGTTCTTGCTAAATTGCTCCCAAATGTAAGATTGTTATATCATAATAGTAGAATAAGTACCCCTTAGTTCTATAATACTTATATATAAATAATTTTTTAATTCTCCTGGTTGTTACCCCTTTATTCCCCAAACTCAAAATATTGTTCCATTATACTTATATTGTAAGTACGTTATAGGTACACTATAATTATCGAAGGTTACGCTGTAAAATTGCTTTAATTACGCAGTACTTTCCGGGCTGTAATCTAAAGCGTTACCAACTCTTTCTCTCAACATAACCTTGCCAAACTGGCACAGCACCCTACTTTTTTACTTTCTCTTAATTATGTGGAGAAGCTTTTCATTCTTTTTCAACTGTTCAACCTCTGACGGGTGCCGGGTCATTGCTTAAGGCATCTGAACACTTCTGGATAAAGGTCTGCAGCTTCTGGCCTCTGGAGTAGCCTTGTAGGAGTTCTTCATACTTTGTTTGCGACACAATGGCAAGTTCTGCAATTGCAGCACCGACAACCTCTGTTTCTGTCCACTCCGACAGCCTTGTAGGAAGATCTCAAGTTCTGCCCATGCCTGCACTGACGTAAGACCTTTTTGTATCTTTTCACAACCTGATTTGGATTTACAGCTGCAAAAAACAAACAAACAAAAACACATGAATAACCAAGCTGTGAATATATCCATAACCTTGAAAAATGCTTTACTACTGTTTTCGTTAATGTAACATTTAATTATGACATACATGTTTGTAAATCTTACATTATGTAACATATGCATTATTGGCTTATTGTAAACTTTTTATTATAGGCTGTTCTTAAACATTGAAATTACTATTTTAAAACATACTCTAGATAAATAATGACATTAATATCAACAGTATTCTTGATCAACATACTGTGTATACTATGGTAAACACTGGTAATTAGTTTTTAAATTCTCTTTTTTATTTATAATTACAGATCCTGAGGATAAAAAACTTTTTACAGCCTGAAAGACTATATGAGACGCAAACTAGTTGTATCTTCTTGTAAATGTATAACCAAAACAACACATACACACTGGGACCAGTTGTATCATTGAAGTGTACTGTGAACCAAAGGGCCCATCATTACAAGAACACTACAATTTTTGTCTTTTATCTTGTGTATTGCAGGCTCTCCATAAGGAGGCCCTAGACATGACAACGTCACTCCTGAAGAATAATCTACACTGTCACCTTCAATAAAGATTTTTCCCGAAACCCTAATGTCTGATCCAGCCACCAATCAACTGTTCAGCTAAATAAAAGCTAACACTACTTACCTCTCTTTACAAAGTTTCTTTCCTTCCTTATCTTCTCTTTCTTCTTCTTCCCCTTCTGGTTCTTCTTTTTCTTGTACTTGTTGCACTTTTTTACTTTCTTTCTCTGAAAATCAGAAGACGAGGAGGAGGGGGAGGAGGAGGAGGAGGATGATGAATAAGACAAGGAAGACGATGTAGGGGAGTAAGATGCTGCTTGCTTGAATGACTCTGATGAGTTAGAAAACTGAGTCATTGAGGTCATCCGAAACATCTATCCCAGCACTACTTTTCTTCTTGTCTAATCCAGAGAGAGAAATATTAATGCTTTGACACATAACACCAAAATACAGTTATATACTCATCCGAATAAATATAATTTTCCTTTTGTCAGAGATAAGCATTCTTAAAAGGTTTGTTACTTTAATAGTAAACATGTGGTCAAATGTAAAAAAGTGTTCCTTATGTTTACTGTCAGTTTGTCATGTTTCCTTTTCTGAATAGCTAGCTATACCCAAGTAAGTTAGGGACAGTTCCTGTACCCCATGGTTTTGGTATTTCTTACTTACCCACTTGTCTTACGTATTTTCAAATTTATTTTCCTTTTTGGCCAAAGTGTGCAAGTAGACATAAATACTTATAAATTGTGAGATTTTTTTGTGTCCTCTCACAAACACAGGGATCCCATTATTTTTGAGCATGACATTCAATAACATTCAAGGACAATGACTTAAAGTAAATGAAAATTCTACCTGTTTTCTAAATGTATGTTATAGATCTTGTTGTGAACAATCCGTGTATGTTTCATTTTACTCAGATGTGCGTCACAATACGGGAGACAATATCTGTTCCTGCTTACATTTTATCACGTCTTTAAGACCCCTGTAGTTATCCAGCGAGTTTGACATAATTTCAAAACAAATTATGCAAATATTAAGGTGTTTTGGAGTTTCTTTTAGCAGTTTGCCATAGCTTGTCAACATGAAGTTTAGTTACCCTGAATGCAATTGTAAATTTGATAGTTACATTCTGAGAACTGCTTCAGTAGAGAGTCTCTTTCTTCGGTCAACTCAGCAATATGCTTTGATTGAGGTCTTCTTTTTTCTTTGCAAACAGCCCAGCTGTTGGGGATTTCACTCCTGAAACGATACAGAAAGTTGTTAACAGAATATGTTTGTGTGAATTTCTATAAATTAACCATAAAATTAACTATACTGTCTAAAATAAGGCTTTGTGTTTAGGCTTAGTTTATATCCTGATATATTTTGTGCTTTAGACGCAACGGTACGTATAGTATTATTGTTGAATCAGTTTTACATCACTTTAATTTCATTAGCACATTTTTGTATTTTTAAACAAGGGAAAGGCTCTGGGCCTGGTTTTGTACCTATCAGTTCATTATGCAAAAGTGTACACTTTCAAATCACCTAACCCACATGTTATGTTTAAATTTCAGAATTGACTTTAATCTGTGGGGTCATATTGACCCTAAATATTTTAATACATGATACATTAATCATATTGAAATGTAATTTTTGTTTATGCACATTGTCTTTTCTGAACAATATTTTAAAATAAAATAATAGGAAAAAACATGTCTTTCATTATTTATACATTTTATTTTTCATACTGTCACATGTCTGTCTTGTTCAGTTTTCCCGCTCCTCGCTTGTCTTCAGTTGTCTCACCTGTTTAGTTAATTACCCTCATTTGTGTCACCTGTCATCATGCTAATCATTCTCTGTATTTAGTTTCCCTCAGTTCATTCAGTCTTCGTCTGTTATTAGTTGTATTTTGCGTGTGTGTGTAATCTTGCCTATCTGAACCTGCCTGTACTTTATATATTAGTAAATCGTGTGAATTGGAGCCTTTTGACTTTGAGACTTCTTCTACCCACACCACACCCGTGACAGAATAACGGACTAGAAAAAGCATGGAAGTTGGCTGCTTCCTATCAACCCCAGCCGATCATTTGGTACATTGTTTTCAGGACCGTCCTGCCTGAGTCTCGTCCTGCCTGAGTCTTGTCCCGCCAAGACCGTCCTACCTGAGTCTCTTCCTGAGTCTCTTCAGGGCTGACGCGAACCTGAGCTTCGCGTCAGCCCTGCCGAGCCCGAGGTTCACATCAGTCCTGCCGAGCCTGCATTTCACGTCAGTCCTGCCGAGCCTGCACTTCACGTCAGTCCTGCCGAGCCTGTTAATCACGTCATGCCCACCGAGCGAGAGACCATTTACGTTATGCTCCCCGAACCTGAGCCTTCTGTTCCCGAGCCTGAATTCCCACCCAGCCTCCCTCTCCCACCTCCTTCCATCTGCCACCTCTCTACTCCTCTGCTTGTGCCTGTCAGCTCCTCATCTAATCTCCTTCTGCGAGGTGGAGTTGCCGTGGGTCCGCCAGCCTGCAGCTCCAGTCTGGTCGGTGGATCCCCCGTCTCCACCTCCAACCTCCGTGACCAGAACTCCGCCTCAGCCCAACAGTCCATTCACGTCCCCTTGGCTCCTACCTCCTTCAGCTCCATTGTGGCCCATCAGTGCACCAGTTCCGCCAGGCTCCCTCGTCCCTCCGGATCCACCTTGGTCACTCGTCCACCTTCCCTCACCTCTGGACTGCACTCCTCTGGCTTCGCCTCGTCCCCCCGGCTCAGTTGGACTCCTCACTCCCTTCAGTTCCCCTTTGGTCCTCACTCCCTCTGCCTTCACCGCGCCCTTCTGTGTCCCCGCCTGCACCTCAGTCGCCTCACCGCCATGTCCCGCTGGATCTTCGGCATAGCCTGGGCTCGTAGGCTCTCCGGCTCCACCCTGGTCTCCTCTACCACCTGCTCCGCCCCCGTCAGTCGGCACCTTGGGGTCATCAGCCCCGCCTCCTCCATGGCTCCTCCCTCCGTCTGCTCTGCCCCCGTCAGTCGGCACCCTGGAGTCATCAGCCCCGCCTCCTCCATGGCTCCTCCCTCTGTCTTCTCCGCCATGGCCACCCGAAGAGTGTTTTCTGCCCTGGCCGCCTGCCTTTGTTTACCCTCTTCTGCCTTTCGTCCTCCTTTTATGTCCCCTCCATCCACTGTTGGTCCATCTACGGCACGAGGCCGCACCTACTGGGAGGGGGGTGTAATGTCACATGTCTGTCTTGTTTGGAATTTCCGCTCCTCGTTTGTCTTCAGTTGTCTCACCTGTTTAGCTAATTACCATCATCTGTGTCACCTGTCATCATGTTAATCAGTCTCTGTATTTAGTTTCCCTCAGTTCGTCCGTTATTAGTTGTATTTTGCGTGTGCGTGTAATCCTGCCTATCTGAACCTGCCTGTACTTTATATATATATATATTAGTAAATCGTGTGAATTGGAGCCTTTTGACTTTGAGTCTTCTTCTACCCACACTACACCCGTGACACATACGTTATTTATATATGTATTGCTTAATTAATTGCTTTGTCTTCATACAAATACTCCTTTAAAATCACTGTACTAAATTAAACATTCATTTGAGCTTTTTGTATTCTCTGTTACATTAATTAAAATGTTTAGTCTTGAAGCATATCCTTTTTTTTATTCACTTAATATTTACTTACGTTTATCACATTAATTTAAAACCATACAAATCTGTTTAAAAAAGCAAGCCAAGATGTTTAGATGCCAAGATGACCTTTCAGATATTGCGGAGTGAGATTGTATATGTCATTGCAGAATAGCTAGTGTATAAGGTTAGTAAATGTAACTAAGTAAATGATTAGCCTTTTCTCTATAGTGATTATATATATATATATATATATATATATATATGTGTGTGTGTGTGTGTGTGTGTGTGTATTTATAGCACTATATAGAAAAGGCTAATCATCATTGGGCCAATTAACGCTGGTGCTTCACGTTGTTGCAAAAACTGCAGGTATAAAAAAAAAAGTTTTGGTGCAATTCAACTTAAATTCATTAGCTAAGTACATTGTTTAAAGTTAGCTAGCAGAAGTGTTACCACTGTGTGGTAAATGTATACTTACCTCTGCTGCTGCCCGGTTCACACAGTTCCCTTTCAAAAGCTACACTCAATGCTGCGCTTGATTCAGCACTCTGGGAACACTTTTTGTGTAACCGGCTGTGAATATATGTGTGCAACACATCAATGGAATTGACTTTGAACTTGTATAGCCTCAGACAGTGTTGCAGCTATTGCCGGGTATCTCTCTTTGGGTCCTAAAGACAATATAAAGGAATACACTGCCCTCCTCATTTTAACGGTGTAGTTCCCCCTACCATGAAACCGGAGTAGGCTCATATGTTGTCTCAAGATAATCTCTTCTGGACAAAGAGGCCATAGAACATGTTCCCCTTCCAGAGAGAAGATTCAGGCTACTACAGTCAATATTTCCTGGTTCCCAAAGAGAAACAAATGGGGGACTGCTTTTGATTTTAGATCTTCGAGGCTTGAAACTTTCAGTCAGAACGCTCAAGTTCAAGATGCTAACTATCAAGACGATCGTGTCACAAATTCAACATCGCGATTGGTTCGTCACGATCGATCTTAAAGATGCATATTTTCACACAAAAATGTTGCCACAACACGCGAAGCTTAACAACCTTGGGTCCTTCCATTCGACCTAGCCTTGTTACATAGATGACTGGCTGATACTGGCCCAGTCTCAAGAGCTTGTGCTTCGACAATTGCTACGTTTACATGCAACCAAATAATCCATTAGTAATCGGATTGACTGCTCAATTGGACTGAAAAGCCTTCATGTAAACATCTTAACCCCAGCCGGCACGTTTTGCTGGATTTTCTTCACATAGTAGCAAAATAGACTTAAAATACTCTGTCATTTATGGTAATACAGACCAAAGAAATATGAAAAAATAAACTGTAAAAGGTCTTTTGTATGTGCCCACTTACAATCAAAACAAAACATTGTGCTTTTGTAAAATAAAGAAAATAAACAGGGTGAGGTGTGCTACCTGGCCCTCCGTCTCTGTGAACTTTTTTTCTGGAGCACGTCTCTAACTGAAACAAAACTCAGCGAATACTTGTCACACAGACATGAGCAATATGTCTTTATAAACATTTAAGTGTCTACTTTTAAAATTATCTAATTCCAAACGAAAGCAAATATTATCTGTTTAAGCCACTTTTATGAAACCAACAAGAGGTCAAGTTTCTCAAGCACGTCCTCATTATCTCTAATGTGACCACACCCACGAGTGCAAAAGCGATTCACATGCAAATCGTCCACGTGAAGGAGCGTGAACCTGTAAAAGCCCCCGTCATCTCAAAACAAAGCATCCAACTTCATCATTTCTCTGCTTTTCATCGAGTTTGGAAGACACGCTGTGAATTTACCTTGGATTTACCTCAGAAGAAGAATGCGATTTGAAGATAAGAAAGATGTTAAGGTAAGAAATGTATCCTCACTTACATTAGTTACCTATTATTACTTATTTTAATGTGTAAGCAATTGTAAAAATTGTAACAGTTTTGAAAGAGTATGTAAACATGCAAATTGGCCTGTATGGTACATAAAGTTTTGGTGGTGTTTGAGAAAATATTTTTTGTAAATTAAAAGATGTCATCATTGAATGCATTTTGTGCCAAAGAAATTAATGATCTATAGCCCTCATAGACTTCTGTTGCTGTCACTGTATGAAGAATTTTGAAAAAGTGACTTAAGTATTGAGGAATGTGTCTGTAAAAAACTGTAATTTATATCAGCAAGTACAGATAATGTATTTTAGAATGTTTTTATAGCCATTATATATAACTTTTTGTTAATTGAATGACTTTTGTTATTCACTTTGTTCTCGCCACGAAGGCCTAGCCTTGCTGCTGACATGATGTTAAAACAAGCATAAAACACTTACAGTTCTCAGCTGAATCTGTTGATCCTCCTCGAAGTGAAAATAAACCAGCACTTGTTCTGTGGTAAATGTCCTAGGATTATTCCTCATAGCCGCGCAAGACGAATCTTAATCTGACTAAAAAATATAGTGTGTTTACAGAGTTTACAGCATTTGTCTGGGGGCGTTTATCTATTTTGCATATGGCCTCAACACACTATCTTATGAATAGCGCGCTCTGCGAGTGGGTGTGAACAAATTAACGATAATGAGCTGAGACAGGAGAAACTGTACTTCTCTTTAGTTTCATACAGATTACATTGCAGGAGAATATTTGTTTTAAATGTGAATTGTTTTATTTAAAAGTAGAAATTTAAAGCGTTCTTTAGACGTATGTTTCATGTTTGTGTGATAAGTATTAGCTGAGTTTCAGTTCATTTTCCAGACGTGTTTCAGAAAGATTTTTGCGGAGACAGAGTGAGCTGAAAGCGCACCATGTTTATTTTATTTATTTAAAAAAAAAACCACAAGGTTTTGATGTTAATGTGAGTGTACACAAAAAAAGAAGACCCATAGTTTATAATCATGTATTGATTTTATTTATATGACCATAAATGACGGAGTATTTTAAGTCTATGTTGCTGCTATGTGAAAAAAAAAAAACAGCAAAACGCGTCGGCGCGTTTGCCGTCCCCAGAGGGCTAAAGCTGGGAAGTACACTACCTCCATTCTCTGTCTGAGTCCAATGAAGAGCCTGCTAAAGCTGTGAATAAAGAGCCTGCTAAAGCTGGGAAGTACACTACCTCCATTCTCTCTGTCTGAGTCCAGTGAAGAGCCTGCTAAAGCTGAGAATAAAGAGCTTGCTAAAGCTGGGAAGTACACTACCTCCATTCTCTCTGCCTGAGTTTGGTGCTGGAGCCCCGTAAAGCCATTGAAGTGAGCTATTCGCCGCTGTCCAGTCTGTTGCCATCGTTGAACCCTTTGACAGAAAGAACTGAGCCACCACTGGCCCGTCCACTCTTACATGTTTGTGCTGAAGCCTCGCAGAGCCACTGAACCCGGGCTATACTCCCCTTTCTGTTGTCTGTGTTGGAGGAAGGGAACCAGAGCCCACACACAGTCACCCAACCACGGGGGAGGAAGCTTGCACTGTTTTTAGAGACACTCATTTTAAACAAATAAATAAACGTGTTAACATTTAAATTCTTGTTGTCCACCTTTTCTCTGGTGCGGGGTAGCTCCTCAAGGTACACCTGCAGTGTAAACGAGGCCTATCCGTACCTCGTCTAATGCTACAGACTACTTACCTGCTTTATGACTACCTTGCTAGCTACTGCTGTTACTTCATCCAAGTCTATCTTTCAGTCATCCCTCATCTCAGTGTGGTTCCCTTGTTTGTGTGTGCTCCAACGATTCTGTAAGATAAAGACTCTGTTATCAATACAAGTATGCATTGTGTTTCTGTCATACCTGCAAATAAACCTACCTGTTTGAGTTTTACCTAATTTCTGGTCGTTGCATCCAACCCTGAGTGTGACACATTATTACAATACATAATGCTTAAAAAATTATATTTTAATGTATATTCATTAGATCATTAAAGGGGTCATATAATGGTACATGCACTTTTACAAGTTGATTGTACTGAAATGTGTTGGCAGTGCCTGTACACAACCATCATATAATGATAAAAATCCATCCAGTGTTTTTTTTTTGTAATCTCCTTATATGTTTTCCCCTGTTTCAAATCGATCCGTCTGACTGTGCGATGTCACACGGTTGGACGCCCCTCCCACGATTGTTGATTGACAGCAGCTTTTCAACACATGCCCGCCCTGAGCGAGCTGTCATCACAGTCCATCATTGTTGATACGCTGGAGCAGAATGGCGTCTAAGCGATTGTGGTGTTCTGTTCTTGGGTGTAAAAACGAACACAGCAGTCATTTTGATGTTCCTAAATCCGTACCGCTGAAGATGCAGTGGCTGAGTTTTGTTTTCGAAGGGAATATTCCCCACGATCAACGTCAATGCTTTCATGTTTGCGCGAATCATTTCTCACCAGACTGCTTTATAAACGAGGGTCAGTATAAAGCTGGTTTTGCTAAGAAGCTGCTCCTGAAAAAAGAATCGGTACCAACTATTAGTGTTTCTGCTGCACCTCCAGAAGAAGTGAGTGTAAAGTTTTATTAACCTTTATATTAATCTTTGCAAATTGCTTGCACGCTTCACGATGAATGCGGCTAAGGTTTACACTCAGGGTACATTACGGCATGTTTTCTATGTACAACGATCTCAATATAATTCATAATCCCACGTTTATAATGAACAACACGTTATGGTTATTGTGTTATTACATACTGTGTACGCAGGTGTTAAAGTTAACGTGGTAACACTACACTAAGCTTACTTTTGTAGATGGTTTATAACGGTGTTACAACCCTACGGGTCATGTGTTTGGTTGGGGTGTGTTCCTTTCTTTTCTCTCTCAGATCAGACTGATCTCATGAAATGGCGTATGTATGACACGCCAATTCGTATTTCCATTTTTGGCGTGCTATTAACACGCATAATCGCTTTTCAGCGTGTTTATCAACGCCTTTGACTTAACGTTATATTACTGTATTATGTATATATAAATATATGACCTACCCCAACCCCGTCCCTAAACCTACCCGTCACTGGGGTTAATACCATTTATGAGTCTTCTCCTACCATCCTAGGAAAAGAAATATCGCTCCACAGATGTAGATATAGATTTTGCTTCATTTCGCTCGGACATTTAATGGCGTACACATACACGCGGAATCACTCGGACGTTTAATGGCGTAGACATACACGCAAAAGATTTCGGCGTGGACATTCACGCGGATAGCTCAAAATGCGTATAGATAGCACGCCACTTGAATTGAAAGTGGCGTGTATGTTTACGCAAAGTCATGATGTCATGTTGCTCAGATGGTGGCCTCTCCCCCTCAATGTCTCGGCTGCATGTGTGAGTGGCAACAGGTGTGCCTGATTAACACTCAGTACCTGGAGGATAAGAAGACTGTTCTTTCACAGTTTGTTAGTGTTGTTATGAGGTGTGTGCTTGTGTTCTGTTCATTTCTCTTCCTACCGGGTGTGACCACATTGCAGACCAACTTTATTCAACCTGTGGGTTGAACACCAACTTGCATCGTATTGTGAGTTTAGAACAGTGTTTGGTGTTTGCTTGTTTGTTAACCTCCTCAGTTGAGAGAGGATTGGTCAGTAGTTCAGTTAATGATGAATCTTGATTTCCTCAGTTATTTAGTTTGTTTATTGTTTGCCTTATTTTGCTTGTTTGCTGTCTCATTCTGAGAGTGCCATTTTGTATTGGGTTTTCTTTGTCCATATTAATAAATACACGTTTCAACCTTCACATGACTCTGACATCCTGTTCTCTTTAGCCCTGGTTATTTTAAATTATTGTTGCTTCCCTTTCCCCTGGATTTACCATTTTTGGGGAACGTAACAACGGTGTCTGTTACTGATTAAGAAGTAAGTCAAAAAATCTAATTGATACGGTTGCACAGATGTGTCCTCAGACTCCCGCTGCCATTCTTTCTCCAAAATATACCCTCAACTGTTGTCAAGGCAACACTATACGTGTGTTGTGTCAAAACGCCCCATAGAACAGAGAGGCGGGTTGATAAAGCTCATTATCATTTAAAGACACATGCACTTAAATGGCATGCTGAAAACAGAACTGTTTTTGACCAGGTAAAATGAGTGTTTTCTTACAATACTAATGATAATTTTTAATTAAAGTATATTACAACTTTTCATTTAGAGCCTAAAGAATCATATTAACTTGTATAAAAAATTGCATTATATGACCCCTTTAAACTAAGTATGTTATGAAGTATGTATATTCACCTCTCTAATTAACACTAGAACGGCCACGACGGTCATTTTGACCGTTTTGAATTTTATATCTGCAATAATTTTGTTGAAAAAATAAATAAAATCCTGCTGGTACCTGACTTTTCCTAAAAGTGTCTGTATTTTCATTTAAAATGTTTTTAATATAAATTACACATAAGGCAAAAAACAAATGAACATATTTACCTATTTCGGCCATAGACGGTCATATTGACCGCACTGAATTTCGCGGTATTGTTACATTTCTCGCGGTTGACCTTTGTCTATTAGGAAATAATCAGAATATTCAATTGCAAAATGACAGATATGTTTATTGAGAGCTGGTCAGATGCTGGGAGATTTAAGGTGTGCAAATGTCCGGTATGAAGCCCTTGGCAGCACAGGGACGCTGCGTGAAGAACCGAGTGCTGAACATGGATGGATGACACACGGAAAACAGATACAGGCAGGGAAAAAACACGCAGGAAAAATCCACAACGATCTGACAAAGACTAGGCGACAACAGTAACACTAAAAAGGGTCGAATCGCAATGATCAGCGACCACGCACACACACACACAACAAGACGAGAAAGGAGACAGCGAATTCATAAACCGTGACATTGTCTCTCTCACTCACTGTCAAAAGAATATCTAAATAAGATACTTTTAGTTGTTATTATCTTGTTCTGAGTTATGTTGAATGGATATGGAAATATAGCTATCTGTTGTGAATATGCGATAATTACGGGCTACTGATATTATTATTTATAAATGTATAATTAAACTTTTTTAAATGTACAGTTTGGTGTTGTTTTGTTTTTAAAAGATATCCTAATACAATAAAATGCATTAATCTCTTAATTGGGTATTTATCATTAAAGATATAGAGTTTGCAATCTAACGTTCAAAATGACCGCTTGTGGCAGTTCTAGTAGTTATGGAATTCTGGCACTTCTAGTGTTAAAGGGTTTTGCTATGCCCCTCATTTCCATTGGAGACAAATATTAATAATTGAGCATCGCGTTAGTTCATGGCAGGCCACGTCAATCAAGCTTGCACCATCTGACAGTCAGCTGTTTCTGACGTGTACCAATCCAGTTGCGACACTCATCACAGCGGTTCACTTTAAATCCCCATTCATTCAGCCTCTCTCTATTGCTTATCTGCACGCTGCATCTAACTCCCACCTCCATCTCCAACTCTCCCTAGCTGAATCTGTAATCTAATCAATTCTGTTCATGACTGTCATAGGTAATTTCATTGTATCATCTTTCATGTATTTTGGCTTGTTTACAACACTCATGTAAAAATGTGATTGAAATTATGTATGCATGATTACTGAATATGTTTTGTTACCCCAGGGGGTTTTACTCGCTGCTCTCCCCACTCTGTCCAGGCATGGCTGCATGGACGGGCGGGTGGATTTTGCCCATAACAGAACCATACCGCCAAAGTAGTATTAACATAAAGCATGTGTCACTTTTTTGACTGATTTATGACCCTCATGGCTAACAGGGGATGAGGGGATCCATGTGTCTCTGATTTACGACGGGTAGTGGAGGGTGGCGTCTGCGTGTCTAGTAAGCGTGGTGCAACGTGACATCATCCGTGCCGATGTCCGGGGGCTTTTAAAAGACAAACAAACAGATCAAACAGATGTTCAATTTTTGACTGGTTTTTACGACTGGTTTAATGAACTCACACCTCACAACTTGTCATTTAAGTTTTTATGGTATGAGGTGTGCCTTTTTCACAACTACGTCACTACCTACGTCTTTTGTTGCAGTTTTAAATAAGGTTAGGGGTTACACTGTTGAACACAGAAGACATTCTACGACTTTCCTGATACAATGGCTACTCCGAGAACTCCTAAAACCCCTAGAAAGGTTATGTGTATTTTGCCGACAAGAGGACCTGCTTGACAAGATTTCTTCATGAAGACAGTGCTCTTGTGAAACAGGATTTCTCAATGTCTGGTGGTCGTGTGGTGAGGTATGTGTTTGACAAGGTGATGCGTACTGTGAAACTCTACACAGGAGATGTTGAAGACGATTTTACATCACAGACCCCATGTGTGATTTTCCACAAGAAGGACTGGTTTCTGTTTTTCAACTACGTTTGGAGAGATTTGAACGACTGTGGTGATGATCCATTGTACGTAGCCGAGTGGGATGGATCAATTCCTGAGATTTCCACAAGATTTCGTGTGGTCGGGGACCATAGTAAAAAGTTACCAGACGATTGTGTTTATATTTTCTGCTGCAGCGACAAGACAAAGCTCTGCGAACGTGCGTGGCCTGTTCGTGAATCTGAGCATCACTTGTGCTACGACATGAAATTTTTGTTTCAGTGGAAAGATGTTCGTACGCTTGACAACGTATTTACATGCATTGACAAGATGTTTAGATGGTGCGACATGTATGACCGTTACAGTTCTGTAAAGATTAAATTGTTTCACCCTGAGCAGGGCGTTACCAACGCTGAAGACCGCCTCTTAACCCCACCCACGTATTACAGCCATTAAAAACGCCTGCAGATCGGTACAATTGCTACATTCATTCACCATGTCTCAAGAATCTACAACAGTCTACTGCTACACCAACAACCCTGAGGCTCCCCCAGCGATGCCTGATGACAATGCTACGCCGCTGGAGCCCCACCCACAAACTTGCGACAACAGTTGGTTGGATAAATTTTGCATGGATCTTGGATATCACAACATGACCTTCCTTACAACACCATACGGTAACACTGGTGCAATAGCTGGAGCTGCGGCCCTTGCTGGAATCGACAACACAGACAGTTGTATCCGCTCGGATGGATTCAAAATCATAAAAGCGACTGTTGTGGTCCTTCTGGAACACGTCATCAACAAAAAGCTGAAAGAAATCAGTTTGGGTTGTGAAGTGGATCACCCCAGTCAGATTAGACATTCCTGCCTGTTTGAACCGGGTCCCTATTTCTTTGACGCCTACTTTGAGGAACTGACACGTAATCTGGTGAAACCGGACCTTAAGCACATCGTTGCTCAAGCATTGAGCCGTTGTGGTTTAAGGGTTCACCTCCAGAGGATTCAAGGTTCAGTGGAGGCTATTTTACATGAACTGCGTGACAAAGTTTTCATTGTGGAAAAGCTTCTTGAAGTCAGAGAGAAAGTTGTGGACGTCAGCAGCGAACAAATTGTCTATGACGCTGTGGACAGCTGGAAAGGTATTGTCCAAGTTGAGTGACTGTAACACCGACATGGGGAATACGTGTTTTGCAACAGGTCTGGCAAAGTGTCTACTTAAACAACGTATTAGATGTGAGATGACCGGCTTGTTGTATAAGATTATTAATGAATGTGCCAATGTATCTGTTACTGTAAACAGATGTGCTGTAGATACCAATCGTTTTACAAACCTCATGAAACAAATGTCTGTTGTAAGAACTGTGTCAAATGAATGGACAGATATGATGCGTTTATGCGTTAATGCTGGTGAACCAATTTGTGTGACTATCAGAAAGATTTTAGACCTGATGACTGAATGCGGCAGCTGTATTAGAATAGCTGATATATTGTGCTTGTGTACATATGTGACTGATCTATGTGTAGACATATTGACAAGAAACAATCAGGCTGATGTTTGTGAAATTATTGAAACCCTGGTTGATTACATTCTTGAAAAAAACATTGTGATGTGTATAAATTTTTTACACTACATTGATGCTGTATGATACCTTTGTTTCCTTTTACTGTTTAAGAAATAAAAACCCAAATTACTTAAACCATCTGTGTTATTCTTTTTGTGGAGCGTGAAGTGGAAACATGTCAGAAGAAATGAAAAAGACTTATTACACACCTTCTAACCCTGGTTCTTTAGGGGGGGGAAAACGCTTAAAAGAAGCTGTTTTAAAAGAAACGGGTGTTCGTTTAACCGATAAAGAGGTTTCAGACTGGCTCGCTGGCGAGGATGCATATACACTACACAGAACGGCCCCACTAAAATACAAAAGGAATCGGGTTTTTGTCTACGGTATCGACATGGAGTTCCAGGCCGATCTAGTCGATATGTCTGCATATGCCCCGGTAAATGACAACAACCATTTTTTGCTGACATGCATCGATCTCTTTAGTAAATATGCATGGACAAGGGCTTTAAAAAACAAGAGTGGTGTAGAGGTCTCTAAAGCTTTTGAATCCATACTGAAAGAGGGACGCGTACCACAGAAATTACAGACAGATAAAGGAAAGGAGTTTTTTAACAAACATTTTCAAAATGTAACAAAAAAAGTACAATATAGCCCATTTCGCAACAGCCACAGAATTAAAGGCATGTGTTGTCGAGCGGTTTAATAGAACCTTAAAAGGTAGAATGTGGAGATATTTAACTGCTACAAACTCCAAACGTTACATCGACATACTTCAAGACATTACAAAAGGATATAATGCAAGCCATCACAGAAGCATCAAGATGAGGCCGATTGATGTGGCAAAAGAAAACGAGTCTGTGGTGCTGCATAACCTATATGGTGATACCAGACCTCATAGTGTTAACCCCGTATTTAAATACAAGATTGGTGACGTGGTTCGAATTTCTAAAGTCAGAGGACCGTTTGCAAAAAGGTATGAGGAAAACTACACACAAGAGTATTTTACTATATCAGCGTGTATCCCACGAGAACCCCCTGTTTACAGATTGAGTGATTACGACGGGGATGTTATCGACGACGTTTTTTATGCGGAAGAATTGCAAAAAATATTTGTCAGTAAAAACAAGACATTTAAAGTTGAAAAATTTTTAGATAAGAAGACGAAGGGTCGCAAAACATTAGTGCTGGTACAGTGGCTCGGATGGTCAGCGAAGTTTGCGTCATGGATCGACCAGAAAGAATTAGTCGATGTACAGAAGCCATAAATACAAACCACACACACAGGATGCATACAGACATGGCTGAGGGTGGATTTTATGTCACACTACCCTGCAACGCTTCGCAGTCTGTATACCCTAATAATAAAATCTCTAATTATAGAACAAGACTGGCTACCACTATAAATATAAAAGGAGAATGGGAGGTGGGGCTTGTTCAAATTGAATATCCTAGAAGCTGGTACACCTTTAACAGCAATGACGCCGTTTTCGAGATAAACATTGGACCCACCACGACCGATGGTGAAAAGTACACTAACAGCTTACGCCATGGTGTAGATGTGAAGAAGACCAGCTTATCGAAACTACGCATACCAATAAAAACAGGGTATTACGACAATGTCCCATCCCTAGTTAGTGTAATAAATGATTTAGTAGCGCCTCAGGGGGAATTCGGTTATGACCGCGTAAAAAACAAAGTATTTCTGAAAGCAAAACCTAACATTTCAATGACCTTCCATGGAAAACTAGCCATTATTTTAGGATTGAAACCAGGCGTCCCTATAGGAGATTCTATTCTGCAAAAAACAAACCCTGAAAAAACTAATTATGAAAAGGATATTGTAACATATGCAATGCATCAGTCGGACATACACGGTGGTTTCTATACTCTTTATATCTACACGGACATTATCCGTTACCAATCAGTGGGTGATGCTTTTGTACCGCTCCTGGAGTGTGTACAAATAACAGGGGACAACAATAGCACAGTCAGTGTTCGATACGACAAACCCCACTACGCGTCTATCAACAAATCAGTCATCACAGATATTGTTATAGAAGTGAAGGACGATCAGAACCAGCACGTCCCATTTTCTTACGGGAAAGTGTGCATCAAACTTCACTTCAGGCCTGTAAAACACTTTGTTTAAAATGGCATATTTCAACAATCACAATGTTGACCCTATGCGTTACGTTGCCTATTACCAGAATCAGGCAGGCAGCGGGCTCCCCGGGTATGCAGGAGGTGGAGTCATGTATGGGGCCGGTTTGGGGGGGATTTTTCGGGGGCTCTTTAGAATGGCTATACCCCTACTAAAACGAGGATTTAGCATAGCCAAGCTGCATCTTAAATCAGCTGCAAAAACATACTAAGTGACGTTGTTAGTAATACGTTATCAAGATCTTTTAACAACAACTATGATGCTCAAGACGGATCCGGACTAATGGTAATGGCTCGCAAAAGAGCATCTAGGCCGCCAGGGGTGCGGAGGAGTGGCCAGAAGCAGAAGAAAACAAAACAACCTCCCAAGAAAACATCAGTTGTAAAACGCAAGCGCAAGGAGACAGCTAAGCGTACTGCTTCAAAAAGATCAAGGAGCTCTGTTAAAACAATATTTTAAATCATGGCGTTACTACACAACATGTCAGAAGAGTGTTTAAAGACTGAACTGGATCTGTTTACTGTACCACTAACTCAAACAGCAATTGAAAAAAACACTTATATAGAAGTTCCACCACTATCAGCGATATCCGACACATCTCCGCTGGAATTTTTTATTGCGGGGAATGGAGTGTAACGTAAGAACTACGGAAGCAATTGCAAGTAACAATATTTATTGGAAAACTCAGAACACAGTCCACAGACAGGCAGGTAAGTGGCGCAGGGACTCGATGGTCAGATGGATACAGTGCAGGTGAAGTGAGGTGACGATCAACAAGACGAATCCAGAACATCCACAGGGAACAGACAGGAACAACGAAGGATACTGGAACGTAGAGGGATCAAACACCGGACATCACAAACAACGATCTGACAATGGAGATGAGAAATGGGTGAGATTAAATAGACCGGGATGATAGACTGCAGCTTGTGATGAGTGATTACTGAATGAGCTCTGATGAGCAGCCACGCCCCTCTAATCAGCACACACAAACATGTAACAACAGAAACACGAGACATGAATGAGACATAGGATTTACCCACCGTGACATGGAGAGGATTACATAGATCTAAACAACACATTAGTTTTTTTGCGCCTCAAAATCACTAATGCTGATGGGACGGATATTGCAGACGGAGATCCCGTAGGTCTTGTTAACTATCCTGGATCTACGATTTTTTCACAAGTGGATGTGTCGCTTGGAGATCGGCTTATATCACAGAGTTTTAGCACATACCCATACCGCTGTATGATAGAATGTCTTACCAATTATGGTAAAGACGCCCTTGAAACGCTTTTCTCAGCAGGGCTCTTTTACCTGGACACTGCGGGCCATATGGATGTGGCTGACCCGGCTGGGGGAAATCGCGGGCTGACAAAGAGAGCAGCCTTCACCAACGCTAGTAATGTGGTCGAACTACTCGCACCTGTTCACAGTGATATCGTCTTTCAGGAAAAACTATTACTTAATGGATTAGATCTTAAAATTAGAATGACTAGAGGTAAAGATGAATTCTGCCTGATGAGGAGCAACGCTACAGCCTATAAACTAAACATCATGTCTGCGTCGCTATTTGTGAAAAAAGTGTCTGTGTCGCCAGCTGTGAGACTGGGGCATGCACAAGCCCTACTCTCAACCACAGCCAAATACCCCATCGACAGAGTGTGTCTGAAAAACTTCTCAATACCTGCAGGCTCACGTGTCTGCAATCAAGAAAACTTGTTCTTAGGAACTCTGCCAAAATCTCTGGTTCTAGCTATGGTTGATAATGATGCATTTGTGGGTGCCTATAATAAAAACCCATTTGCGTTTAAAAACTATGATTTAGAATTTCTGGCCATTTATCTGGATGGGCAACAGTACCCAGCGAAGTCCCTGCAACCTGAATATGAAAATGGTTCTGCAGTGCGGGAGTTTTACCAGCTAGCGCTGGCTTCTGGAAGGCATCTTAAAAAACAGCCTCTATGTATCGATAGAGAGGATTTTCTGCACGGCTATACACTCTATGCGTTCAATTTCACACCAGATGAGGAGTGTAGCCAGCACGTATCGCTTATCAAAAGTGGCAATATTATACTAGAAGCCCGTTTTAGACAGCCGCTACCACGTACGATTAACTTAATTGTTTATGCATTGTTTGATAGTTTGATTGAAGTGTCAAATCGCCGACAGGTCCTGGTTGATTACTACTAATACATTCAAATGAACACTGTACAGCTTACGGATGTCATGGATAAGGTTTCATGCGATACTTATTTTCTCGGAGTTCTACCATGTGACTACCTACCAAAAACCCCTTTAAGAAAACTACCAGCAATGGTTTTGATCAATACACATCCTTCAGGACTCCCAGGGGAACACTGGTTGGCTATCTACATAAATGAGGATGGTGTAGGATGTTTTTTCGACAGCTTCGGTAATAAACCAGATTATCATGGTTTTCCGCCGATTATCAAAAACTTTTTAAAGCTCAACTCTAGTCAAGTACTACATTCAACTGTGCAAGTCCAAGATTTTTCATCAGATACATGTGGACAACATTGTGTGTTCTTTCTCTACCACATGGCAAAGGGATTTGATTATGATTATGTCGTATACCAACGATTTTATTAAAAATGACAAAAAGGTGTCAGCATTTGTGAGAAAATTAAAACAAGCACCATGTAGTGAAAATGTTTTCAAATGTGTTCAGTGTGTACAAATGGGTGAAATGTTCATGTCTCATGCTTAATATTTTAATAAAAACAACTAAAGAACGGAATTTTGTTTCTTTATCCCCACTTTTATTACACATACATCACATCATAAGTTCTCAAAAAAAAAAGAGAGAAATTGAGAACACAATACATACAAACTGTTAGTTTAAAAACTTAACCACCGACTCGGGTCTTTCTGTTTCTTACTTCTCTTTGATGATCCTGTTATAGACGTGGTCGATTTGGTTTTGAAAGAGTTAATTGCATGTCTGACATTGTGGTTTGGACCACAGAGTATGGCAAATTTAAACTAGCAAAAGCCTCCAGAAATTCAAGTAACATCTTTAGTTTTAGACATTTTATCTAAAATGTAACGAACATTTTTCACACTCCTCTGTGGAATATTCTTTAAAATCTCATCTGGAAAATCACCTAAATCGTCATGGGCACGCACATGGCCTGGTGCGGGTGGGTCTTCTTTTTCAACATTACTAGGCTGTGGTAGCCTTAATGTTAATGTACCGGATTCTCTATCCCCTTGTCTAGTGAGTGTTAAAAACCGCTGCAAAACACCTGTGTACATCTTAGCTTTTTCATGGTGATCCAGATCAGACCTGTGCAAAATATTTCTTATAGTCATGTCCAGGTCATTCTCCACAACCTGTTGTATAGACTCACGGGTGTTAGAGGATTTCAGCTTATCCAACTGGTGTTGCGGTACTAAAAACATCTTCTCGGCATACTCCATCACCAAACTTATTTAGATGTAACCAAACTGGTTATAAACGGGATTGCCGCACTTAACAAAGGTAGTAGAAATCCTCCTTGTTGGTTGATTAACCGTCTTTTACGTCTAACTCCAACCTTTTTATCTGCAACAATTTTGATCTCACTTCTTCTTCTCTTCAGTTTCTGATATTGCTGTGGTGTTAGCGGAATATTACCGTGGACTACATTAAGAGCTACTTCACACAATGTCACAATGAGTTCGTCTGCAGCCGCCTCTAAAATAACGCGTCTTTGTTTAGGCGTGGCTTTTAATAACAATTTTAAAAGAGGTAGGTTTCTTAAAAGTCTTGCAGACATTTTCAAATCTCTCTGTCAATGTTTTCTTTTCTGAATGTACACAACTGGATGTTGTGACAGAATATCTGTTCTGAGACGGTACTGTTCTGGTGTTTTCGCTTTAAAGTCAATCAATAGATACCCGAAAGGGGTGGTGGTAGCATTTTCATAACACTCCATAAAGTATTTTGTGTTCCTGGGGTACATCTGCCGTGCTAAGACATTAATTTGGGTATTGTCTCTAGGGTTTTTAAACAATACCAAATAATTAGTGTTCAAACTGATAGTCCTACTGGATTTACCTTGAAAAAATAAGTTTTGTACGATATATATTGCACTCAAGCTTCTATGGTGCACATAGTTGGTAAACAAACGTTCAACTTCTGAATTGCTGCTAGCATCTTTCATAACATCATCCAATATCACAAAATTGGTCTTGTTGGTGGGAAACAAGCGATCATCATTCAGAGTCTGCGGTATACCTTCAATAAATTTAATATCATACAGTTTCAACAATTCATCATACATAGGTTGCCAGCAGTCATAAATGTACACAATGTTTTCAATTTTTTTAGAAATTACACTTTTAGCATTTTCCAACAACTTTTTTACAAAAAATGTTTTTCCTGAGCTAGAAGGACCGCTTAACACACATGAAAAAGGATGTTGTAATCTGAAATCAAAACCATCCGGGTCTACCACACCCCGGTGCCCAAAAACGTTGTCAGTAGCCATATGGTAGCGTAGTTAGGTCGGGTAGCAGCACACGCTTGTTGTATACGACTTTAAATTTTTTCACAACTGACTTGTTGTGCAATGTGAACTGCTTTTTGTTCCTCACTATACTGTCGATGTACGCGAGAATGTGATTACTGTCACCCCGCCCCCTCACATATTGATCGACAAGCCCAATTAATGTGTCTAACCTAATGGTCTCGCAGTTTACAGCATTCAGTGTGATGCCTTTGGCCTTCATACAGACCTTACCCTTAGCAGTTTTGTACCCGTAACTTTTCGGACCACTTGGCGAAAATTCCACTATATGGTCTCCATCCCCAATTTCATCAGTAAGGTCACCAAGATATGGCCCCAGTGGGGGCTCATATTCACCCTCTTTAGACGTGAACACAACACTATCTGTATCGCAGTAAAGCAGTCTATCACCCAACCTGTCCATGAGATCATAAAGCTCTAACCGTGCATGGGCTGTTGTAAAAGCCCTGAGAAAGACGTTAATGTCACGAGTCTGGGTCCCTTTCCCATTTGCGTAAGCCCACTGAACGATTGCAACAATGTCTGACACAAATGAGAAATGCTTGAGGTCATACTCAGTGCCAAAAATGTATCGGGCAAACTGTTCAGGGTCTGTTAGTATTTCGGTTGTTGGTAACTCCTCGCGCATAGAGAACCGGCCCCATAAAGAGTTAAGAAGTAGCTTCATAATGGATCTGCGTGCAGCATTAAACTCAATCTTGTCCAGATTCAGCTTAATCCCTTCTTTCTCAAAGTAATCTCTAACATAAGATTCTTTGTCGGCGTCGGTCACAACGTCTTTTGGAAAACCTGAACTTTCCTGTTTGAACTGTAAAAATGTTTTAACATAATCACAAAACAATGTTTCAGAGCGTTGGGGAAAATGCCAGACCTCATCGATTTTTGTCACTACATAACCCTTCTCAACGGCTTTTAACAGTTCAATGCTAACCCAGCACCCATGAATTGATCTTTCCTCATTAGTATGCACACACGGGTGTGTCTGGTTCTGCTGTTCAGCACATGTCCTGCAAAGCGGGAACATTAACTTACCCCCGGTCCTATAAGGCAGTACGGGGTGAAGCAACTTCCGTGGCGGAAGGACTGTTGCCTTGACGAGTCCGTAATAATCTTCAAGGTTTTGAAAATCCTTGTGTATTATTTCCGGATGCCCAATTGGGTAACATTTTCGAGCCTGACAGTAGGGATATAGTGATGTAAAGTCAACATACCTAATCCGCTCGCCCTCCGCAACTTTGTGATACAGTTTTAATGCGTTAGTTCGGCCGCCGAATAGAGCTTCACGGGGTTTCAATCTTTCAGTGTGTTTGTATGTGGACATGAAATCCATAACTGCAACATCACTCTGTTTAGCGCGCATCCATGCACATTCCCAAATCACCTCGACCTGAAGACGGTACGCACGCTCCAAAATTTCAATCTTGTCGTCGCATTGTCTTCTCAAAACGCCATAAGGCACTTTTGATAAAGGGTTTAGGTCGTTGGGGTTATAACATCGTTCACAACCATGAAAGAAACATCCGAGAAATTCGAATGCTTTTTTCACGTAGCCATCGTCGTAGAAGCCATCCACATAGTATTTCCCAAATGACGCCTCACCAGTGTTTAAAGCATGTTGAATTTCTGTGCCCCGTGATTTTCGGATGAATTCGAGCCATTCAATTGAAATGTTCGAATATGTTTTGTTCTGGTTGGTGTAAGCATTGTTACGTGTCAGAGCTATTGTGTCTTTTGGGATGTAGTGTGTTTTATATGTGGCCATACATGTTGCTGCCAAAGTGGTGTAATTAAATGGATCAAGGCCTGTACACAAAATGAATTCGTCGCGGTACTTCATGCATGCCTCCCACAGCAAAACGACATCGTTTTTACCATAAAGCGCGAGTTTTTTTTTAAAATCGAACACTTTGTCAGATATGGTATTGTACCAATCATCAAACGCAGCCCTGTCTTGGTTCGATATTGTTGCATACCCGTAAAATTTCTTGTCAGGGTACGGGCCTATGTAGTTGTCATTTTCAACGCGGTTAAAGTGGTGCAGAAAATACCCCTTCTCTGCATTAGTCAGATTAAATGCAACGGGTGTCTTGGCCAGACGCATGGGTATGAATGAGTACGAATCAATAAAACGTTGCTTGAAAGCTGTGTCATACATTAAGATTAGCCTGCAACCTTGCATTGTGATTTTAGGAGCAATCCCCATCTTAGTAAAGAATTCCAAAATTATGAAATTGTCAAATCCGGATGCGTTGTGCGCAAGCCATGTGTAATTAAGGTAACGTGGTTGTCTGAATTTTTTAACGAGACGATCCACACAATCGGTCCCTTCAGCCACGAATTCCTCGCCAATAAACGTGATAGCACATACAAAATTGGCAACGTGTTTACCATTTTCATAACGGGTCTCAAAATCGTAGAAAATGTAACGATCGTTCGGCATCTCCGGCTTAACTGGTTGGATAAAACACTGATGCATACCATCGGTGACCAAACTCTCACCACAGTGCACACAACGATCTGCAGGGCATTTATGGGGTTTGGGTTTAGTACCGCTGACATGGTAACGTCTATTACATTTACCACAATATTTAGTCACGTCGCACTGCGTGTATTGCATACCCCGAGGTGGTTTTTTATGCATCTCGAAACAATAGTCAGACTTACAGTAGCGCAGGCAGTCGCCACAATGTTTTGGCTTTTTGGGTTGTTTATGACATTCCGGGTCATTACAGACATCGCAGATGTACCGACATCTGTGATCTCTCCTACAGGTGAATCCTCGGTGGCAGAACTCACACACGTATGGGGTGCCAATAAATGTACGTAGATTTTTAATCATAAAATAATGATTGTCATGCAGGTACAAAAATACTGTTTTAGGATGCGGATCGTCTGTGTTTGTATACTTCTCCAAAACACCCGTATCAGACCGATAGAAGACAACTATTTTAACGCTCAGCATCTGTTCAAACCGTCTGATGTCATTAAATGCTATCTTGTATTGATCACCATAGCCAGCTGACTTCTGTATTGAAGATGCTACAGACTCAAGCTCTACGTGTGGTTTCTGTGGATTTAGGAAATGTGCCAGACAGATTGCAAAACAAAGATTGTTTGAAATGTTCGTGGGACAGAACAGATTAAGTCTGTTTTTGGTAATCACTTCATTGTGGGCAAGATCACGTATCTTTCGATAAACACCGCCGTGTTTACTTCTCGCTATCGACAGTCTTAAATTCAATCGCTCATCAAACTGTACGTCAGAGTTGCTCTGCATTATTTTTTCAAGATCGTTTAGAAATAGATCTACACTATAACCATTACTACCCGTCAAAAGTGTACTAACATCTGATGTCAAACTCGACCCACTCAACGTGATGCTGATTAAACACCCATCTCCTCCTAACAGTTTGGAAAACTCCACAATTTCAGAAAGTGTGTCATGTAAAAACACTGTGTAGGCTGCTAAATCTGTCGAACATATCTCTCGCAAATTTATAAGCCTGTGGATTTCCAGACCATTGAACCGTGCTCGTGGCAGTACCGTGTACCCACTAACATCACCACCTACTGTTACAAGTGATTCTATATCTCTATCTGTGAGACCCATATTGGGGGCTTCAGGGTTGAGTGTGCGATGTGTCTGTGTACCTGGGCCCTCGCCTGACTGGTGAAAAGACACAAGATGATCAAATGCAGAATTTGGTTCTGGAGGAGGTTCTAACACCTCTCCTGCTTGTTGGGTATTTACAACATGTTCAAAATCATTATTTGGGTCAGGATCCTCATCGGACATTGATCTCACGATGTTTAATAATTCTACCAACGTACCAGTTGAAGACTCAGACCTATTCATATCCTCCACAGTCTGTATTAAATAGAGCAATGTTTCTGTGTTACTGCACTGTTCGAGGGGCACCACGCTACCATCGTTTCGTCTAAACCTAGCTACCGGACCCTGATCAAAACCATCTGGCTCCCGACAACGTTTAGGCATTTTTAAATCAGATCTTTTTATTTTATTTATTTAAATCACATGTAGCCACACCTTAAAAACCCTGTGTCCATATAGTAAAAAAAAGATAGAATGAAAAACTACCTAACCAACAACTATACAGTCAGACTAAAATTACACACAGTGTGACAAATGTTGAAGAAAAAAACAAAAAACAAAAAAAACATAGTATGCAAATATATATATATATAAAACGTTGTCAACTCACCCAAGTTTCTTTTTAAGCATGAGCACCAGTTGCTTTAACAATTCTGTAGTCAGGCCTTGTTCTCTGGCTACTTTTTGAACAGTACCACTATGCAACCGTTGCGCTGCTATGCATTGTTTAAGCCAAATTCCCTGTTGTTGTTGTGTTGACTCATAAGCATCTAAACGTCTCTCAATGGCATTAAGGCGTTTGTCAAAATGTACCTCGAAGGCATTCAATGCGGTCTTGACAGAGTCCTGTATCAGTCCGGCTATGTGCTGATTGTCTATAACGGGTTGTGATTCCTGTTTGTAAGCCTCCTGATTTGAAGGCAGCTGTTCAGGGTCGGATTCTTCCACGACCCGTTCGCTGGATGGAACAGACTGCGGTGTTTCTTTAGGGTCGTTTGTAAATACACAGCCGTCCCACGATTGTATCAGACCCTCACTCCAGCTCTGAACATCATTTATATCGGGAACTACGACCACCTCTGTTAAGAAGTAGAAAAGGGTGCAAAACACAAAAGTTAGTACAAATGTGTGTTAATATTATAATGATAACAGTAATATTAATATTAACTATATTTTCTAAGACTAAAAATAAAAATCAGTCTGGTACTAATGTAACATTAAAAAACAATACGTAGTGTCAAATTCTCTCTCTCTCTCTCTCTCTCTCTCTCTCTCTCTATATATATATATATATACACTCACCGGCCACTTTATTAGGTACCCCATGCTAGTAACGGGTTGGACCCCCTTTTGCCTTCAGAACTGCCTCAATTCTTCGTGGCATAGATTCAACAAGGTGCTGGAAGCATTCCTCAGGGAGTTTGGTCCATATTGACATGATGGCATCACACAGTTGCCGCAGATTTGTCGGCTGCACATCCATGATGCAAATCTCCCGTTCCACCACATCCCAAAGATGCTCTATTGGATTGAGATCTGGTGACTGTGGAGGCCATTTTAGTACAGTGAACTCATTGTCATGTTCAAGAAAACCAATTTGAAATGATTCGAGCTTTGTGCCATGGTGCATTATCCTGCTGGAAGTAGCCATCAGAGGATGGGTACATGGTGGCCATAAAGGGATGGACATGGTCCATGGTGGCATTTAAACGATGCCCAATTGGCACTAAGGGGCCTAAAGTGTGCCAAGAAAACATCCCCCACGCCATTACACCACCACCACCAGCCTGCTCAGTGGTAACAAGGCATGATGGATCCATGTTCTCATTCTGTTTACGCCAAATTCTGACTCTACCATCTGAATGTCTCAACAGAAATCGAGACTCATCAGACCAGGCAACATTTTGCCAGTCTTCAACTGTCCAATTTTGGTAAGCTCTTGCAAATTGTAGCCTCTTTTTCCTATTTGTAGTGGAGATGAGTGGTACCCGGTGGGGTCTTCTGCTGTTGTAGCCCATCTGCCTCAAAGTTCGACGTACTGTTCGTTCAGAGATGCTCTTCTGCCCACCTTGGTTGTAACGGGTGGTTATTTGAGTCACTGTTGCCCTTCTATCAGCTCGAACCAGTCTGGCCATTCTCCTCTGACCTCTGGCATCAACAAGGCATTTCCGCCCACAGAACTGCTGCTCACTGGATGTTTTTTCTTTTTCGGACCATTCTCTGTAAACCCTAGAGATGGTTGTGCGTGAAAATCCCAGTAGATTAGCAGTTTCTGAAATACTCAGACCAGCCCTTCTGGCACCAACAATCATGCCACGTTCAAAGTCACTCAAATCACCTTTCTTCCCCATACTGATGCTCGGTTTGAACTGCAGGAGATTGTCTTGACCATGTCTACATGCCTAAATGCACTGAGTTGCCGCCATGTGATTGGCTGCTTAGAAATTAAGTGTTAACGAGCAGTTGGACAGGTGTACCTAATAAAGTGGCCGGTGAGTGTATATATATATATATATATACATATATATATCAATATATATAAACAAACAATCAAACAAGACCATGCTAATAAATATGGAATGGCGCAGCAGCCTAAAATCATCATGTCTACACTTTTTTTACACACAGTTCTCCAATGGTGTCACCTAAAATTATAAAATAATCACCTACTCTAAGAGATATGCAGGTTTTGTGTTTTATGTTTTTTTTTTCCAACAATTAATGCAAATGTATGATAACAACAGTTCTTAACTAGCGTATTGGCACATTATACATCCACAAACACATTCGACCTCTCACTATCACATTCTAATAAACAATATTTATCTTTCTGATTTAGTGTGAACAGAAAACAATCCATCAGCTTTTGTTCATTACTTACTTTTAACAGCTGATCGTCTTGGCTTTTTCGGGACAGATGTCTGTGGTACGTCTCTCGATGACCCATCAGCAGAAGCTTTTGCGTCCGCATGGGACACCACTGCAGCTTTACGTTTCAACTTATTTTTCGGTTTTGCCACTATGCCCATCAAGCAAGCCTTATCCGGGTCATTCGCACATTCAGACGCACCGACATTGCTCACAACGTTTGATAAACCATCTGGAAATATATGTGTTAAAGTTTTAAAATAAAATCAACAAACCATAGCAGCATAACATTGTTTGATAAAGCCGAATTACAAAGCACTTACCCAGGGGAATAACTTCAACGTTAGCAGACTCGCTGCCTCGCTGTGGTGCATGTACTAAGGCCTTGATAGTTACGCGTTTCGGCCCTGGTAAAAACAAAAAACCCAGAGAAGATAAGATATTTTCACACAGCCACAACACTGTTTAAACACGGGTGTAACAACATTTAACAATACCTGGCACAAGTGCTTCCGTGATCGCTCGTGAAGAGGCAACAGCGTTGTGCGTTGCAGCAGCTGTGCTAGGTCTAGCCACGCCTCCTGGCGAAAACAAAACAAAACATCATCCGTCACACACACGCACACACACACACACCACATTTAAACATAATTATACGTACCAATCGCTTGATTCAGGAAGTTAAGCTCATCTACTAGATCGAAGAGACTCAGACTGTCATTATCTGAAGTGTGCAGATAAAGCCTTAAGTAAGCAATAGAACAGCGACACTCGTAAACAAAAATAATGTTTCTTAACAATGTTGCTAAATAATAAAAAACACTCACTGTTAAGACAGGCTTCCATCTTCTTGCACTCACGATTCCAACAACACAATATGGCTTGGAAAATAGTTTGAGAACGAGGATAAACAGCGGTGATGCTTGACACGAGACACGAGACACTAGTACGCTTCAGTGACTGTGCTCGCGTTCAACACACATTTATACACAGCCACGGTGAAGTGTGAAAACGGGCCTCCCCAGCAGACAGAATACACAACGACATAACACCTATCTCGCGCAGGTAGACGGCCAATAAACCCGGAAGGCCAAGGGCCAGACACCTTTCTTTTACACCTCTGGCCAGGATGTCACCGCAGGAGGATGTCACATGGCGTCGCACAGCCTAGACATACCGGAGCCTGTCAGCGACCCATCATAAATCAGAGACACATGGATCCCCTCATCCCCTGTCAGCCATGAGACATCGCAGTCAAAAAAGTGACACATGGTTTATGTTAATACTACTCGCCAACACTAACTGTATTCATTTTCATGATAAATATACATTTGACGAAAGTGGCCCTGACTGAACTATGTCATACAATGGTATTCCAGATAATTGTGAAATTATGTTTCATTAACAACACGGCAGTACCCATGCACAAATCAAGGTCCATGAAGGAATTATTTACAGAGTTTGCACCTTTTGAGATAGATTAGAAGTCCAACAGTCAGTCAGACCCCAGTGTCCAACATCAATGCTTGACTTTACTTTTGCTCAGATTCAAATAAGAGCATGTCCCCATCAGCCATGTGGAAACATCTAGTGGAAAGCCTTTCCAAAAGAGTTCACAAGCAGTTATTATTGTTTGGCTGGCCACATAATTTTTGCTATACAGTATTGTGTATTTTCATATAAATTCAATTCAAGTTTATTGTGCGAGATTTGAGGGATAGTTGTTTCTCCTCTTCCTGTCTTGTCTTTTGCTGTGAATGTGATGGTTAATAACCATGGCTAGCTTTGTTCCTGCCTGCTAATTACACAGGCATTAGCATTGCAGCCCTCATCCCACCTTGAGGAGGGGACAGGTCTCCAAATATCAGCCTCAGATCTCATTAGACTCTCAGCGTACCTTCCCTCTCACGGGTGAAATGACATGTGTTAATGATGCTGCCCCTTTTCCCTCTCAAGTTATCATGCAGAACAGTCAGCGTCTCTCTCTCTCACACCAAGGATGTGATTTCAGCACACTGTAGAACTCTGGGATATTGCACTTCAGTGTCAGCGAACGGAAGAGAGGCTCCCACTTTCTCCTCAGAGAGCTCATTTCAAGGAAATTATTCATGGCCAACCCCATGCTCTGTAATCACTTGTTCAGTCCCAAGAAATCTCCATTTGTTTTAAGTGGCTGTAAATGAATTTTTAGATGGGTGCTGTGAAGTGACAATATTTGAAAGGGACAATCATATGCAAAATAATGTTACTGGAAAATAGTTCAAATGTATTGAAGCTCTTCTGAATCTAGAGTGAGTATAGGATCAGAAACATACACTACCGTTCAAAAGTTTGGGGTTGGTACGATTATAAATACTTTTAAAAGAATTCTCTTCTGCTAACCATGGCTGCGCTTATTTGATTAAAAATACAACAAAAATCAGTTATAGTAATTAAATATTATTCCAGTGTAAATCAGTGTTTCTTTCAAACATGAAAATAACAGGGACCCTAAATGTATTCTAAATATACAACATCAAAATCCTCTCAAATTTGTAAATGTTTTTTTTTGGAATGGGTCAAACGCAGATAGAACCTTCTAATTCTAAAAAAACACTTTTCGCTTAGAATTATAAGGTTCTATCTGCCAAAACATTATTTGAACATTAAATATAAAATTAATGTTGTAACAATGTCTCAACATGTGTTAGAAAGTAAAATTTTATCCTTTCTATGTAATTTATTTCATATTTTTTAGCACTTCCATGTATTTAGGACATTTCAAATTAAGCAAGGTAGGTCTAAATATTTTGTCCAGTGCAGAATCTTAATTTTCGTTACCAATTTGGTGGGTAATTAAACACATTATTGCAGAAATTGTTACTTTAATCTTTCTTCTGTTTAGACAGAAAGCAGCTACTGTAATACATCTGAGCAGGACTTTCTTCCAGCTAAAGTGGGCCAGGTGAAATGGCTTTCTCTCTAGACATCAGTATGGCTGAAATAACTTGCTAACGTTTATTGTTGTAATTAAGACCCCATCAATGAAATTGTTAACTATTTGACCTTTAAGGCATAAAATTGTAAAAATTAAGACATTTTAAGACTTTAAAAACTACAAGAAAATCGACATGCTTCAGCAAATTAATTCATAAAGTTTAATAATCGCAGGGCTGCCAACTCTCACGCATTCACCGTGAGACTCACGCAATTGAGCCAATTCTCACGCTCTCACGCCACACCCCCGATTTCTCACGCTGAAGTGTCAACCCGGTCGGTCAAATGCCTGAAAGATAAGTTTATCTATAGATCTACCAGTTGAGCCATTCGTGATCGACTAGTTTTACCGCAAATTAGTTAAAATATCCTTTAATCTATAGCGAGCGAGCGTGCATTCGAGACAGATGTGTTGAGCTCTTAACGGCGCGCTCCTAACCGCGCACGCGCACGACGACAGAGAGGTGATTAAGCGAGCTTGCGTGTCTTTCGCAACACAACCCAGTGGACAGTTACACTGTATTGAGACAGTTGAGAAATAATAATATTTTTACAGTTTTCAACAATAATTGTCATGTTGAACCCTTGCTCTTATTATATTTCTGATTTCTCAGTTTTGTCATTATTTTAGCAAATCATTTATTTTATATGTTTTGAGACGGTTTGTTTTAAGAAGTTTTAAAGAGTTAGTAAAAGAATAAAGTAAAAGTTAAAAAAAATGTATTTAAGTAGGCATCTATTTTTTTATTAAGTAGGCCTATTTATTTTGTATTAATACATAACCTTACTGTATTCATTCATAATGTATCATTATTGCGTGACATTTGTGTCAATAATCGTCAAGCACAGGGGACTTTGCGTAGTGGGCCCCCAAATCAAATTCTGCTTAGGGCCCCCAAAAGGCTCGGACCGGCTCTGGAGACCAGACAGACAGTGTGAGTTTTTTGTGACAATTGTGAGAGAAATACACAATTTATTCCCATAAACTGTGTAGTCAGCCGTTCTCCCTCCCATCTGCACCGTGAGAATTGTGAACGCAGGCAGGTCAGTGAGTTACAGGGCGCTCCTTGTCTCCATCTAGTTTAGGCTGGTAATAGGCCTGCCTGTTATATAGTTTATATAGAATTAAGTTAGCAATAGCAGAGTTGTTTGTTTTGCAGCACTGAGCAGTTATTTTAAATAACTTTATCATAAAAACAGTACAAAAGCATTTCCAGATGACAAATATGGACATGCCTAGTAGTTAATGTTAATTATTGTTTTCTAAGAACAGAATGTCAATTAAAATGTTAAATGTAAAATTAAATGTAATGTAAATCTCCCAAGAAATTCTGTACAGATACCAAATACTTTGACAATCAATGCATATTTAATACACTTCTGCTAATGCAAGGATTTTGTGTTTGTATTTTTCCCCACACCAAGCCACGCCCCTCAATAAGCCCCTCCCCCATAACCCAAGCCCCGCCCCCCAAAATCTCACTCTAAGCTGAACTCAAAAGTTGGCAGCCCTGTAATCATTGAAAAATGATTCACTGACTATTATGATCACAAAAAATGTCAGACTAATTTTTTAATCACACACACACACACTCTCTCTCACTCACACACACACAGTCACACACTTTCACACACACACACACACACACACGCACACGCACACACTCTCTTACACACACACACGCGCGCACACACACTTTCACACACTCGCAACCACACACACACTCGCGCACACACACACACACTTGCATGTTAAATGTTTTTTTTAAATATTCAATTTACTCACTGAATATTTGTATAATTCAGATAATAATAACTATAATAATAATATTAATAATACCCTCATTGATAATTAATAATAATAACCAATACACTATAAAGAAAATGGCCAAATTGAAGCCACTTCATAACACTACACAATTTAGTGAATATTTAATTTACTGTAAATGTATAGCATTATGCCTTTATGGGGTTTCTTTTTGTCTTCAAGGAAAAATCCGGCGACATGACATATAAAGTTGATTCTGATTGGTCCTCTTCTGTGCATTCGAAGTGCTGATTGGCTCACGCAGATAGAACCTTATAGAGCCAAGTTAGAGTTCGATTTTGTAGATAGAACCTTTTTGTTTTTTCAATAAAAAGTCCCACAATGGACACAATTTAAAAAAACACATCACATAATGTAAATAAGTTGTGAATAACTCAATTTTGACAAAAATGTCAGATAGAACCTTATAATTCCAAGGGGACGATATATATATTTCCCTGAGAACAGGGAACGAGACAATACGTCAATTGACGCTATGGGGAACGCCTCAGGCGTGACAGGTGTCTGAAATCAAATATCAACTCACAGCAATCATGTTGACCGGCGACAGCCCGTGCATCATCAGCTCGAATGATGAGCGCGTCAATATGGATGTATAAAAAAACGTGAAACCGTGACAACATCCTATCATCTGAAGGGACTGTTGCAGGCAGGCCCCGAGGCATGGCAAAGAGACGTATTGTCTCGTTCCCTGTTCTCAGGGAACATAGGTTACAGTCGTAACCTGAGATGTTCCCTTTCGAAGGGAACTCATCAATACGTCAATTGACGCTATGGGGAACAAAATACCCACTCCGCCATGCTGAGGGGAGTGCATGCCTAAAGGCAGTGACAACTGTCAGAACCAGTAATTCCAAGGAACACTGAAACCACTCACCCTAGGTCACATCGGGCTGTCAGTGACAGCACTCCCTACCGGTCATAGCCCAAGCTAATGAACCAAGAAAAGGGAGTGTGGCTAGGGGGCCAAAGGGACCCCCAGCCAGTCACTATTCAGGAGAACACTCCTCCTGAAATGCCCCCAGGCTGGCCTGGTGATCTGTACTAAGACACACAGTCTGGCCATAGCCTGTCATCCTTCAGGAAGGCCATAGGCCTATAACCTGACAGACCCACAATGTGGGGCTACCTTCGAAAAGGCCTAATGAGACCTAAAACCACCAGTTGTGGGAGATAGCTTGAACAAGGGAAGTGCCTGTCATAGTGTATTGCGACAAAGGACACATCTAGAGTGGGACCCAAAGTGAAGAACCGGAGTCTGAGCCACATAAAAAAGGGGAAGAAGCGTACAGCGCAAACCCCTTCCATAAATATGGACAAACGCAAACACGAAAAGTGCGTGTGCATAGCCATTCTGGAACCAGGAAGGCCTGGTGAGGCCTATAACCCGGCGACCACAGTATGTGGGAGCTCATAACCAGGAAGGCCTGGTGAGGCCTATAACCCGGCGACCACAGTATGTGGGAGCTCATAACCAGGAAGGCCTAATGAGGCCTATAACCCGGCGACCGACAGTAGGTGGGAGCTCATAACCAGGAAGGCCTGGTAAGGCCTGTAACCTGGCGACCACATCGGGTGGGAGCTCGTACTCAGGAAGGTCGGTGTGACCCAGCCTGGTGACCACAACCTGTGGGAGCTTACTTTCAGGAAGACCTGATAAGGCCTGTACCCTGAAAAACCACACCAAGTGGGAGCTACTTCCAGAAGTTAGCCAGAGAAGGGCGTCCGTCGTAGCCTACTTAAGCGACAGGACGCCTCTTAAAGTGGGACCCGAGGAAAAGATCTGGGTCTGAGCCACATAAGAAGGGACCGAAGCGTACCGTGCGTGACCCTTACCATAAGAAATGGATTTTAGAAAGTACACAAGACATCTCGTCGTGTGACTTACCATAAGAATAGGTGAAGTATAGGTGCATGTACTTCACTCTGTATTCAGGAAGGCCGATCTTGAGCCCTGTAACCTGCCAACCACAACATGTGGGAACCCAAAATCAGAAAGGCCTGACGAGGCCTTTAACCCGACAGTCCCAATGCGTGGGGAGCTCACATTCAGGAAGGCTGCTGAGGCCTGCAACCTGACATGTGAAGACTCACTACTACACCTTAGCGACCACAATAAGTGGGGGTTTCACATTCAGGAAGGCCTGGTAAAGCCTGCAACCTGACATGTGACAACTCACAACCAGGAAGGCCAATGAAGCCTGAAGCCTGGTGACCACTGAGAGTGGGAGCATAGTACTCAGGAAAGGTGGTGAGGCTGTAGTCTGGCTACCACAGCATGTGGGAGCTCACATTCAGGAAGGCCGGGTGAGGCCTGTAACCTGACATGTAGAAGCCCATCACCAAGAAGGCCGGATAAGGCCTGTAACCCAGCGACCACAGTGTGTGGGAGCTCGTAACCAGGAAGGCCTGGTGAGGCCTGTAACCCAGCGACCACAGTATGTGGGAGTGTTCACTGATTATGTGGGTGTTCACTGATAAGCTCACACAAAAATCGCTGCAAAAGATGCTTTCCAACAGGTTTTATCGTAGTTTTTGCCCAGACCAAGGCCTGGTGAGGCCTGTAACCTGGTGACCACAGTATGTGGGAGCTGATAACCAGGAAGGCCTGGTGAGGCCTGTAACCCGGTGACCACAGCATGTGGGAGCTCATAACCAGGAAGGCCTGGTAAGGCCTGTAACCCGGCGACCACAGTAGGTTGGAGCTCATAACCAGGAAGGCCTGGTGAGGCCTGTAACCCGGCGACCACAGCATGTGGGAGCTCATAACCAGGAAGGAGCTTACAAACATTCATTTTGACAGTGTTTCCTCTGGATCACCTCCCTGAGATCCAGTCTCCCGCGGGAGTTACGCCTCCTGCGCGCCCTACTCCCCCTACTAGGAGGAGGGGGTGCACGGGAAGCGACACTGGCCTTCTGGGTCTGTCTGTGATCCTCAGACCATGACAGACCAGGCCCTTCCGCCTGCCTGTGGCTGGGCAGAGGACCTCCGCGTTATGCAGCTCTTAAACGCCGCAGAGCGCGCCCTCCCTGAACTTATCGACCACCGTCTCGACGGAAGGTCCGAAAAGCTCGGAAAGTGAAACCGGCGAATCAAGGAGAAAAGTTTCCTTTCTCCCCGATGTCAGCCTGGTTGAGCCACAGATGTCTCTCCGTGGCCACCACCATAGCACCGATGGGAACAGCAGACTGCTTGGTGGCCCGGAGAGTCAAATCTGTGGTGCGGTGCAGCTCTGCGACCGCGTCAGGGGACAGGCCAGCCCCCTGATCGAGGGGACAATCCTTCCTAAAACGCATTAAACTTTACTTTACAAAGACGTGAAACTCACCGAGTGGTCTGGGGTGTTCACTGATAAGCTCACACAAAAATCGCTGCAAAAGATGCTTTCCAACAGGTTTTATCGTAGTTTTTGCCCAACTCCATTGACTTCTATTGGATGTGCTGTGAGGTACGGTATTACTCCGCCGCCGGAAACGGAAATGGCCTGTACCTGGCGACCACCTGTACCTGTTTGTATTCTTCTGCTTCTTCTGTGTATTCAATAAAAAGCCAGTGGTTTGCTTGCAATTGGCAAAGGTGCATTATCGCCACCAACTGGGCTGGAGTGTCTATTATTCAAGCTTTCAACGGAAGAATGTACGGGTGTGAGGCGTTTGGGAAAATAGGTCCACAGTTTTACAACGAATGGTAAAACACCTGTTGGAAAGCATCTTTTGCAGCGATTTTTGTGCAAGCATATCAGTGAACACCCCTGACCACTCGGTGAGTTTCAAGTCTTTGTAAACTAAAGTTTAATGCGTTTTAGGAAGGATTGTTCCAGTGCACCTATGCAACCATTGTGTAGGTGGGGGGTGCTACCACAGAAACTGAAAATTCCCGGGCCAGCAGCATGTGTCCAAATTTCAATCTTAACCGTTCTATTTCATCAGAAATGATCTTAAAACAGGGCTTTAAGTGTAAAATACGAACTTGTCCTTTAACCATCATGTCATAATTATATGCCGATGGAAACTCACCGAGTGGTCTGGGGTGTTCACTGATAAGCTCACACAAAAATCGCTGCAAAAGATGCTTTCCAACAGGTTTTATCGTAGTTTTTGCCCAACTCCATTGACTTCTATTGGATGTGCTGTGAGGTACGGTATTACTCCGCCGCCGGAAACGGAAATGGCCTGTACCTGGCGACCACCTGTACCTGTTTGTATTCTTCTGCTTCTTCTGTGTATTCAATAAAAAGCCAGTGGTTTGCTTGCAATTGGCAAAGGTGCATTATCGCCACCAACTGGGCTGGAGTGTCTATTATTCAAGCTTTCAACGGAAGAATGTACGGGTGTGAGGCGTTTGGGAAAATAGGTCCACAGTTTTACAACGAATGGTAAAACACCTGTTGGAAAGCATCTTTTGCAGCGATTTTTGTGCAAGCATATCAGTGAACACCCCTGACCACTCGGTGAGTTTCAAGTCTTTGTAAACTAAAGTTTAATGCGTTTTAGGAAGGATTGTTCCAGTGCACCTATGCAACCATTGTGTAGGTGGGGGGTGCTACCACAGAAACTGAAAATTCCCGGGCCAGCAGCATGTGTCCAAATTTCAATCTTAACCGTTCTATTTCATCAGAAATGATCTTAAAACAGGGCTTTAAGTGTAAAATACGAACTTGTCCTTTAACCATCATGTCATAATTATATGCCGATGGGTTTCTTACTCTAGAATCTAGATAAATGGAGAGTAATCATTCATTTGACTGCAGAAACATGAAGGTCCAACTAATTAGCTAATGAACAGAGACAGAAATAGGAGACAGAGAATGAAAAATCAAAGAGTACAAAGCAAAAGATGAGAGAGAAATGAAAAAGGTATTTATTGTAGTCAAAGATCAAAGCCATATAATTAAATGCATCTTAAAAGACAGGGCAAACATGTCTTTGTTTCCCTCATCAGCAATCTGACCCTGTCTTATCTCGGGTCAAATGCTTTAAAGCAAAATAAGCCTGCAACAGGGATGTATCAAAGTCTGACTTAGTTGTTTAATATAGTGACATCTGTTTATTTTTCATTAAACCTCAGGACCCGTGTCCTTGCATGGTGCCACAGAACACTCGTGTTAAAAACAGGTCATATAAGTGTTTAATTGAATTCCGCTCTGTCTCAGAGCACATTACCCATGCTATATACACACAACAACCCCTCACAAACAGATCAGACTCAGCCTCTAGCTATCTCATGAGTCATATCTTCACCTACCAACATGCTCAGAAAATGCCACTTAAAGGCAAAAAAATAAGCTTTGAATACTGCATATCAAGAGTTTTATTTATTGTATTGTCAAGGGCTCCAGGGGATAAAGTCTGAATTATAACCCTGAATCAGTAAATGATGTGGGTTCTGCTGAAACATATTTCAGAGCATTTGACTGCCAGGTAAATAAAATATGTTTAGCATAAAAAGGAGACGTTTGTTCTCCAAGCAGTCTGAGTTGGTTTCTTATCCTGATAAAAGAACCACTGTGGAGTCTGTAAAATAGATCAGTGCATGTTGTTCTGTGGTGACTCAATTATTGTATACAGCAATAAAACTATGACTATAACACCTAAAGCACCTTTTAACTGTTTCCGTTATGTCATCTTAGAAGCTACTATTCAAATCTTGATCATTCGGACCCTGCGGTCATTACAATGGACATAACATGTCAGCCCTTTTTTTTTTTTTTTTTTTACTTCTGGAGCATTTCACCTAGTTTAAAGCCTGCAGTCCATGAGCTTGGACATTTGTCATCCAATAAAATGGCAGTAAAGCTCTGCATGTGGTACTTTAAAAAAAAAAATAACACTACATTGATTAAAAGCATGGCAGCACGTCATGCCAAACACAGAAGTAAGCAACATTTTCTATGGTTTTATTTACATTTTTTTTTTATGTTTGCTAGTATTTCATAGTTTGTATGTAAAATAGAATGATTGAACTTATTAATTAAAGTTAAAAATAGATTGTAGAATTGCAGTTTTAAATCAGGATTTTTTCAAATGAGTCTGTCCATTAGAATGTAGTTAGTTAGATAGTTTTTGCTAATAATTTCAGGGGAGGACAGAGATGAGCCCCTATCAGTAGTAGGGGAAGAAATTGAAATTGAGGCAGAGGAAAGTCAGGATCAAGAAGACAGAGAAGATTATGAGAATGAGGCAGATGTAGAAGTACTTGGTGATGATCCTTTTACAAATATCACAAAAAAGAGTGATATTCAGTGGTGTCGTCACACCCGCTTTACCCCAGTAGAAACAACGTGGGAAAGTCCCACCACTGACCCCCCTGAGCCACTAACACCAAACGGCTCCTTCAAGCAGTATGTTCCAAGTCAGATGTTTGAACTGATGAGCACAATCACCAATATATATGCAGAACAAAATGGAGTCAGGGGGTATAAAAATGCCTCAGCTTCTGAGATTGAAGTCCTTGTTAGTCCTACATATGGCAATGGGAGTTCTTGGTCTTCCAGCAAGGCTTTGCCGCTTTGCAAATCCGCCACTGAAGACAGACAAGGAAATGTCTAAGAAAACGTGGGGAAACCATGATGCAGTTAAAAGTGGGGATGGAAAAGTTGTTCTAGTGAAGTGGTTTGATAATCTCTCTGTTGTGCTGGACAAAAGAGAGGGACAAGGGAATGGTGGCCAGTTCTTGAAGTCTAAAAAGATATGGTGGACCACCTGCCAAATTATGATACAAAAAAAGAAGCAACAAGATGCAAATTGGAAGGTTGTTATGGGAAAACACACATCTTCTGTGATAAGTTCAAGGTGCACTACTGCTTTGTGTCACAGAGAAATTGTTTCAAAGATGCACACAGAAATGACTCTAACGTGACTGCTTTGATTGATTCCTAGGTTTATTTTGTTATGAATAAACAAATGTGCAATCTATAAAGAAAAAACCTTACAATTAAAGTTGAATGTTATAATACATCAAAAGAAATATGCACACAGAAAATGACTCTAACATGACCTTGATTCGGTAACACTTTACTTGAAGGGGTGTGCATAAGACTGACATGACACCTTCATAATCATGACATGACACATGTCATGAATATAAAGGAGGATTCATGCATGTTTATGACAACTGTCATTAAGTGTCATTCGCTCAATTATGAAAACTTAAGAAACCACCTGGCTTTATGGGTTAACATTACATTAAACTGTCAGGTAGTTGGTTTTGACATTGCCTGTCATTACAATTAAAGAGTGTTGAAATTTGTATTATTTTTATTTGGTCTCATTTATAGAAGCCTCATGAGCTGGGAAAAAGTAATTTTATATTTTTTAGAAACTTGAAACATAAATCAGGTCTGAAGGTGTTAAAGCTTTTTGAAGTCACATTAAAGAGCTTCAAGAGATTGAAAGTTTTCTTTTTACTTTTTTATAATTGAATGTCTGATAAATAACTTATATGTGTGATTTTTGTATTCACTGCAGTAAAAGCCTTCAGACCAAGGATAAGTGATGTCTGAATACCGCAGTACAAAAACCTCAATCATTTTGTTGTGGATGCAAAATGACTAAACCGCTTTAATAATATTTAATTGACCTATTATATGCAAATAACACAGTCTAACAAGAATAATAAAATAGACAGTCAAATGTAAAAGGACTTGAATAACATCAATATGAATATGAATAACATCAAACACCTGTTATATTTGTTATATTAATGGTTTGAGAGCTGCATAATAATTTGCGCACACACACACTGTATATATATATATATATATATATTTATTAGGGCTGTCAAACGATTAATCACGATTAATCGCATCCAAAATAAAAGTTTGTGTTTACATAATATATGTGTGTGTACTGTGTATAATTATTTTTAATACTTAAATACCCACACATACATGTGTATTTAAGAAATATTTGCATGTATATACTTTATATAGACTGAATGTAGCCTATATATAATGTATATTTTATATAAATATAAACATTTTATATATAAATACAAATTTTCTTAAATATATACATGTGTGCATTTATATACAAAATAATTATACACAGTACACACACATATATTATGTAAACACAAACTTTTATTTTGGATGCGATTAATCGTGATAAATCGTTTGACAGCCCTAATATTTATATTTATACAACAGTTCTTTCTGGTTCTTGAATCTTATTGGCTGAGAGCCTTTTCTAGCCGTGATATATTCACACAGTAATATCACTCTGACCGTTTCACCGTTTGTATTACTCCGCTTGTGGCCACTGTCATGGCGGTCGAGCAGATCCACCATATTTAAAAAAAAATACTACTTGTTGTATCATGAAATGTAGTTTTAAGAGTTTTTAAGGCGAGAATGTAGTTAATTAATCCTCAGATGTGACTAATGTATAATTATAGTGCCTATATTTTACAATCTGTGGAGATGTTTTCGCAGATGCGAGCTCCAGGCCGTCAGCAGCCGTTCAGCGCTCGTACCCGCAGAGAACAGCGTCATCTCGGCCTGCTGGCTGCCTGCTTGTGTTTATTTCCTATTGTATTTTATAAAGGATATGATGTTCATTTAAATATTGTTGCTTAATAAATATTATTTCATATAAATAATATGGCGTATTTGGTATTGAGAAAGGATCGTGATATGGACTTCGAGTGAAAGTTACATTATCACAACATTAGATGGCGGCAACTGTCTTTATGACTGAGTCTAAAGTTGTTTTACCGCTGTCATTGGACAGACAAAGACGAACATATAAATTTTCTCAGCGGACATTCCAACTGATTATTGGATATAATATTATGGACATCGACCTGAAGAATGAATGCTATATCAGATGCAGGCAATGCACTTGTTTAGCCGATCTCTCCCTCATACCATAATACTGTACTATGTAATACAGCAAGCTTCAATGAAGAGATTCAACGATCCTTCGTTACTAGTTCTAAAGTGATGTTTTAGAATTACACTGAACAAAATTATAAATGCAACACTTGTTTTTGCCCCCATTTTTCATGAGCTGAACTCAAAGATCTGTCTTTTTCTATGTACACAAAAGGCCTATTTCTTTCAAATATTGTTAAAAAATCTGTCTAAATCTTTTTTAGTGAGCACTTGTCCTTTGCCGAGATAATCCATCCACTTCACAGGTGTGGCATATCAAGATGCTGATTAGACAGCATGATTATTGCACAGGTGTGGCTTAGGCTGGCCACAATAAAAGGCCACTCTAAAATGTGCAGTTCTATCAGAAACCACAATGCCACAGATGTCACAAGTTTTGAGGGAGCATGCAATTGGCATACTGACTGCAGGAATGTCCACCAGAGCTGTTGCCCGTGAATTGAATGTTCATTTCTCTACCATAAGCCGTCTCCAAAGGCGTTTCAGAGAATGTGGCAGTACAGCCAACCGGCCTCACAACCGCAGACCACGTGTCACTACACCAGCCAAGGACCTCCACATCCAGCATCTTCACCTCCAAGATCGTCTGAGACCAGCCACCCGGACAGCTGCTGCAACAATTGGTTTGCATAGCCAAACAATTTCTGCACAAACTGTCAGAAACCATCTCAGGGAAGCTCATCTGCATGCTCGTCGTCCTCATCAGGGTCTCAAACTGACTGCAGTTCGTCGTCGTAACTGACTTGAGTGGGCAAATGCTCACATTCTAAATGCTCAGCCCAACTAAAATGCTTTAGTTGGGCTCTTGACCCTTATTGGTCTGTAAGCGGCCATACTCACACTCCGTTGCTCCGGCGAATTACTTCATTAATCCTTGTTTTTCTGCTTTACCACGCATTTATAAGCAAGCACTTTCTATTTTTATATCATGTGAACTTATCCACGAAACTATTCCTTATAAAAAACAATTAGATTGCTTTGATATCGCTACTTATATCCAACCTTTCGATTCTCGGCTACTAGCCTTTAGCCCGCTAACATTTCACGCGTGGCCTCGGCCGTCTAATATTACACCCTTTCACTGAAAGGACACGGGTTATATTTGACATTGCAGTCCTAAATTAGTACTGATAGTTGTAGTATCACTGCTAATTTACAGCTCATTTGTTATAATGGCGAACATATCGGATGCGTGTCTAACTTTACCTCTGAGTGCAGGTGAGGACACTTTCGAGCTATTCTCGGTGAATCTGGAGCTGGAATCCGTGGAGAAACAGATCCGTGGTCTGCTGGAAAAGCAAGCCGAGCTGTTGGATCGGCGATCAGCACTTGAAGCAGCACGCGCCGATGCTCACAAGTCAGTGGTTAGTAACTCTTTAACTCCGAGTTCGTCTACTCCGTGTGTTTCTCTGTCCAGAAGGACGCGATTATCTCGGGCTTCATTTACTCCGGCACCGACACAACACAATGGACCATGGATCACGCAGCGGAAGACGCGAGCCAGGACCAGAGCTACTCCTCCGCCCCTCCCGGTCTTCGAGATCTCCACTCGGAACCGATTTTCCCCTCTTCGCGAGTCGAAACGCGACGACGCCGTGATCATCGGCACGTCCATGGTCCGCCATGTCCGTGCTACCTCAGGTAAAGGTAAGGTGCGCTCTCACTGCTTTCCTGGTGCTTGTGTTCTTGATATCGCTGCACAGGTTCCCGAAATCCTGACCGGGGACGAGCGCGTCGGAGCTGTGGTGCTGCATGCGGGAGGGAGCGACGTCAGGCTGCGGCAGACGGAGGTTCTGAAGAGGGACTACATGAGCCTGATCGAGGCGGTACGCAACACAGCGCCTGAGGCAACGATCATCGTGTCTGGACCGCTTCCCACGTACCGACAAGGACAGGAAAGGTTCAGTAGACTATTTGCACTAAATGAATGGTTAATATCACTGTGTAATGAACAGAAACTGCTCTTTGTAAATAATTGGAATCTGTTTTGGGAGAGACCCAGGCTGTACCGTGCTGATGGCCTTCACCCCTGCAAAATCGGAGCGGCTGTTCTGTCGGATAATATCTCCAAGACGTTACGCACCAGATGACTAATAAGTCAAAATCCAAATCACAGTCTTTGCTGCCCAAACTTAATTGATATTCGTAGTGAAGAACATTATATAGAAACTGTGTCTATTCCTCGTTTAGTGAAGCCAAACAATAAATCTAGTGCAGGATCTAGCAAAAATCTTATTGTAATTAAACCAGAAAATCTAAATATCAGTGAACAAAAAGAATTTCTAAAGCTAGGTCTTCTAAACATTAGATCGCTCACACCTAAAGCGGTTATTGTAAATGAAATGGTCACAGATAATAATTTCGATATACTTTGCCTTACTGAAACCTGGCTTAAACCAAATGAGTATTTCGGTCTAAATGAGTCCACTCCGCCAAGATACTGTTATAAGCATGAGCCCCGTCTGACTGGTCGTGGCGGCGGTGTTGCAACAATCTATAAAGATATTCTTAATGTTTCTCAGAAAACAGGTCACAGATTTAATTCGTTTGAAGTACTTACGCTAAATGTTACGCTCTTAGATGTAAGAAAGAAATCCATATTATCTCTAGCCTTGGCTACTGTATATAGACCTCCAGGGCCATATGCTGAATTTCTAAAAGAGTTTGCAGACTTTCTCTCGGATCTATTGGTCAATGTCGATAAAGCAATAATTGTTGGAGATTTTAACATACACGTAGACAATAAAAATGATGCGTTAGGGGCTGCGTTTACAGATTTATTAAACTCCTTTGGGGTCAAGCAAAACGTCCGTGGTCCCACTCATCGTCTAAATCATACACTAGATTTAATTATATCATATGGAACCAATCCAACTGATATAGATATTATACCGCAAAGTGATGATGTCACTGATCATTACATGGTAACGTGCATAATACGTACTGCTGAAATATGTCATGTTGCGCCACGTTATAGACCAGGCAGAACAATCCTTCCAACCACTATAGATAGATTCTCAAATAGCTTACCTGATCTATCTCAGCTGCTCAGTGAACCCAAACAAACAGATGAACTAGAGGAAATGACTAGCAGTTTGAGCACCATTTTCACTAGTACATTAGATATTGTTGCACCAATTAGATTAAAAAAGGTTAAAGAGAAAACTAAAGCACCCTGGTACAACAGTGTTACGCATGATATCAAGAGAGAAACTCGTAACCTAGAGCGTAAATGGAAACAAACTAATTTAGAGGTATTTAGAATCGCGTGGAAAGACAGTATGTCACGTTATAAAAAGGCTCTAAAAACAGCCAGGGCTGAGCACCTCCGCAAACTAATAGAAAATAACCAAAATAATCCAAGGTTCTTATTTAACACCGTGGCTAGACTAACAAATAAACAGACATCACCAGAGCAAAATATACCGTTACAGTTTAGTAGTAATGATTTTATGAATTATTTCAATGAGAAAATAGAAAGCATTCGAAACACAATTATAAATGTACAATCCTCTATGGTCTCTTATGCTTCAACCTCAATTATGGCCCCTCTAGAACAACTACACCGCTTTGCAACGATAGGACAGGAAGAGCTAAATAAACTTATTATTGCATCTAAACCAACAACATGCTCATTAGATCCAATACCCACTAAACTACTGAAAGAAGTGTTACCTGTAGTGGAAGAGCCTCTTCTCAATATTATTAACTCGTCTTTATTCTTAGGTCATGTTCCAAGAATATTCAAGTTGGCAGTAATAAAACCTCTCATTAAGAAACCGCAACTAGATCCAAATAACCTAGCAAATTACAGACCCATTTCAAATCTTCAATTTATGTCCAAAATTCTAGAAAAAGTTGTATCCGCTCAACTGTGCTCTTTTTTGCAAGAAAATGATATCTATGAAAAATTCCAGTCAGGATTCAGACCGCATCATAGTACAGAAACTGCGCTAGTTAAAATTACAAATGATCTACTCTTAGCTTCGGATCAAGGCTGTATCTCAATACTAGTCCTACTTGATCTTAGCGCCGCGTTCGACACTATAGATCATAAAATACTCTTGGATCGACTACAAAACTACACTGGTGTTCAGGGACAGGCATTAAGCTGGTTTAGATCGTACTTATCTGACCGTTATCATTTTGTCTCTTTACACGGGGGAAAATCAAAGTTAACGTCAGTAGACTACGGAGTACCGCAAGGATCGGTGCTAGGCCCTCTGCTATTCTCAATATATATGCTGCCACTTGGTAATATTATAAGAAAACATGGAATTAATTTCCACTGTTATGCTGACGACACTCAATTATATATTTCATCACGACCAGATGAAAACACTACCTCATCTAAATTGACAGAATGTCTCAAAGATATAAAATGCTGGATGACGCGTAATTTCCTGCTATTAAATTCAGATAAAACGGAGGTATTACTTATTGGTCCAAAAAACTACACACAAAACCTCTTACAATACGACTTTAATATAGAAGGATGTCCTGTTACTTTTTCCACTACAGTAAAAGACCTGGGTGTTATACTAAACCGCAACTTGTCTTTCGAAAATCATATTTCATCTGTTACAAGAACAGCCTTTTTCCACCTTAGAAACATTGCTAAATTACGTAACATGCTATCTGTTTCTGATGCAGAAAAGTTAGTTCATGCATTCATGACCTCGAGACTAGATTACTGTAATGCTTTATTAGCTGGTTGTCCTGCATCCTCAATAAACAAGCTACAGTTAGTGCAAAATGCAGCCGCTAGAGTTCTTACTAGATCAAGAAAATATGATCATATAACACCGATTTTATCATCTCTACACTGGTTACCTATTAAGTTCCGTATCAATTACAAAGTACTACTACTGACCTATAAAGCCCTTAATGGTTTAGCTCCTATGTACTTAACGGACCTTCTTTCGCCCTACAATCCACCGCGTTCTCTAAGATCACTAAATTCAAGGCTTCTGGTCATTCCTAGGATATCGAAGTCCACGAAAAGAGGGAGGGCATTCTTGCATTTAGCTCCAAAACTCTGGAATAGCCTTCCCGATACGGTCCGATGCTCTGACTCGCTGACACAGTTTAAAACTAGACTAAAGACGTGTCTCTTTAGTCAAGCATTCACATAATGCTTACCTTTTAGTCCTCTGCTATGCCATACGGAACCGTTTGCCACTGAAACTGCTTAACGCACCAGTGGGGCTCGACAGCCTTATAGACAAACGGGTCGGTCCGTATGGTTGCGGTTGGGTTGCGGAGAGTTTGGGTTGCGGAGAGTTGTGAGATTATGGTTTTCTAACACCTACTCAAGTGTAATGGAAATCATTATGAACATCAGCTATGCTAATTATTTCCCATCTGCCTTTCTGCTGTTATCTCGGGACACTTGTCCCGAGAAAAATGGCGTTCGTAGGCTCCAGTTTGGTATCCTGCCTCTCACGGGGATTTCGGATGCCCCAACGCCTGTGATGAGAAGACCAACGCCTGTGAAGAGACGACTCAACGCCTGCGAAGAGACGACTCAACGCCGGCGATATGTTATCCCCTTAATATTACATGATTAACTAAATGTATTTTTTCCAGGTACTTTCTGATATGCACTTACTGTAAAGCTTCTTTGAAACCCTATGATTGTTAGCCAGAGGAGAACTGGCCCCTGACTACCCTGGGTTCTCCCAAGGTTTTTTTCTCCATCCAATCTGATGGAGTTTTGGTTCCTTGCCACTGTCGCCTTGGTTTTGGCTTGCTTAGTTGGGGATATTTAATATTCAACAATATTATTGAACTGTGTTGTACTACTTTCATGTTATCACTGTGAAGCTGCTTTGATGCAATCTGTATTGTGAAAAGCGCTATATAAATAAATGTGACTTGACTTGACTTGACATTCGATGGCATCTGGCACGGGTGAATCCTTGTTTTCACTGTACAGGGCAGATGGCAGACAGCGTGTATGGGTGAGTGGTTTGATGTCAACGTTGTGAATCGAGTGGCCCATGGTGGCAGTGGGGTTATGGAATGGGCAGGCGTATGTTATGGACAACGAACACAGGTGCATTTTATTGATGGCATTTTGAATGCACAGAGATACCGTGACAAGATCCTGAGGCCCATTATTGTGCCATTCATCCACGGCCATCACCTCATGTTGCAGCATGATAATGCACGGCCCCATGTTGCAAGGATCTGTACACAATTCCTGGAAGCTGAAAACATCCCAGTTCTTTCATGGCCAGCATACTCACCAGACATGTCACCCATTGAGCATGTTTGGGATGCTCTGGATCGGCGTATACAACAGCGTGTTCCAGTTCCTGCCAATATCCAGAAACGTCGGCCATTGAAGAGGAGTGGACCAACATTTCAGAGGCCACAATAGACAACCTGATCAACTCTATGCGAAGGAGATGTGTTGCACTGTGTGAGGCAAATGGTGGTCACACCAGATAATGAAGTTTTAGATCTTTGAATTCAGCTCATGAAAAATTGGGCCAAAAACAAAAGTGTTGCATTTATAATTTTGTTCAGTGTAGTAACAAAGGCTTCAGCTCAACTGTCGTCATCTTGTGATTTAAATCCATGGCAGAAGGAAGTCGTTCTGCACAAAAGAGGGTTTATAAAGACACTCCGTTGTTGTTTCTTATTTATTTACTCACGTGTGCCATCAAACTGTTGTATAAACGCAATATCACGCTAGTAGCCATGCGATATGATACGTGTTTTTATGATAGTCATGGTCACTAAGAATAGAAAGAGCATGCAGATTCTTCCGAAACATTTGACATTTTGAAATTATGGTGGTGCGGGGCTGATTTGAACAGAATGATTTCTGTATTGTAATATGGTATTGTATATTTGTATATAGTATTGTAATTATTTTCCTCCTGATTTCTGCAGCATCTGGACCAAAACAAGTCCAGACGTTCAAATAATCAACAATTAAGATTAATAAACATCAAAGATTTTTAATTAAAAATGGTGACATCAGTAAATAAAATTAAAGTATCATGTCTCACCAAATGTGCATTTGATATATGGAATGTTAGCTTTCTTTTAGATTTGATCAAAAGTTTAATTTCTTTTAATAAAGAAATAAAACCGAAAAGAGAAAAGTTTTCTTCAAAGGTTTGTATGCTTCATGTGATAGAGCTAGAATGAGCTAGAGCTGGAGAGTCCTTTTTATTGGCCCAGACAAGAGTGGCAACTGAAATGTTGTTGCTCATATTTATTCTTCATGACAGGGAGAATGCAGGGAGCTCTGCTTTGTTGTGTAAAATGCCTCTGTCCTATAGCCACAAAGGGTTTGCTTCTGCCTTCAGAACCACTGATGCTCTAAAGGCCGAGTACACAGCAGCACCAGCATTTTGAATGATGTGTGGATCAACTCTGACTGTGAATACATTCATGAACTCTATGCAAGCCAGCTCAGATCCGTGGATGGTTCATGCAGTGAACACCATAGCAAATATGTGGGGTAGAAATGAGGGAGGGTTTAGATAAAAAAAGATAAGTAAGACTGTAAAAGAGCAGAGAGGAACATGAAGGAATCTTCGGTAGTAGATGAGATCATACATTGAAACCTTTTTATTACACCTGTGTCTTTCTCTCATGCGAAAACATACAGATCAGTTTATTCCAAAATGTAATTCATAGATATAATGATTTGAATGCACCATCTATGATATTTATTTTCCTAATTCAAATTAATAAGTTTGTTTGAAAGTCTGTCTTTGGTGCGACTCCCCCAAAACTATATTTCTGAAATAACTCATGATAGATAGCAGCCATACCACCCTGTATAGACAGACAGACAGACAGACAGACAGACAGAATGATTGATTGATTGATTTCCAAAACCATAACAGATCAATGTAATGAGTCAATTTCTAAGAGCTTGGCACATGTGTTTTAAACTATATTTTGAAACTAAATTTTTCCATATTGTAACACTGTTATACGTAATTGACCGATACATGCCAGCCCTGTGTTACTGGTCTGTGTGTTATGATGTCCTCAACTTGAGCCTGAAGCAGCTTGGAAGAACAGCAGGACTGATATTCAAGCACAATTTAGCTTGTAAGCAAATCATCCCCATCGCATAACCACTGATGTGCAGCTGACAGAGTGTGAAAGGGTTTACAGGGGATTTGTCGCACAAGTCTTATTCATTTCCGTGCCCAATTAAGGGTTGGCGGCCGTGACACTGCAGATATTTCAGTGAAGGAGCAGATCAATAATATCACCACCTAGAAAACTGACTCCCCTAAAGCCAAGACTACCAAGCTACTTTACAACAATGTCCCTCTATTTCCTGGTCCAAAGAAGCTTTGTTTTTTGACCTGGAGGAAGCAAGGATTTTTTTTGACACAAAATCTTTCCTCTTTCCAGTCTCAATTCCTCAGCTGCCAATGCCCAGGGCCCAATTAACCTGAGCTAGCATTTTGTCACAGCCCAGACAATACCCAGGCTACACCAACCAATAAAACATGCACAACACTGTCTGTAGAGCCCCAATTCATGCTAGGCCAAGGCAAGGACAGAGTCATTAATTATTGAGGAATGGTGAATATTTCACGCTTAGGGAGAGTCATGGCTTGACCCTACAGACGTTTTCAAGGTAAATATTTAAAGATCGATACCTTGCAACTTGGGAGAGAAAGTGGTCCCTGAGGGTGTGAAGTGGATGTACGGAGAAAAGAGAGGACATTGTTAGCCGAAAAGCAGTCATTTGCTGTATTATTGTAAGCTGTTTCTCCAGCTGGAACTCCTTGTGAGATGCAAGAAATCATGTTGGAAATCAGTGCTTTTCAATAAGTGGGCATTCCTTTGTTTTATTCTTCTGCACCATGGGCTCTCAGCAGGAGAGGAGGATGGAAAATTCAGCAGCAAATCCAAAATGTAGACTTAACTTCACTACATGGTCCATTATGTTCATACTGAACCTTTTAAAGGCTGGGATGACTAAGCCAAATCTTTCGGCACAAAGCACAGAGTGTGCATTGATATAGTTAAATATCAAGTAGTGAGAATGTAATAATTTTCTCAGATAATGGCTGTGTAATATTACCCACTTATTGAGACATAATGCAACCTCTTTGTTTCAAAAGAAATGAGAGGTGTGGGTTGGACTGTTGCCTCCCGGTATATGCTGGGAGCTGATAAGCTGTATGCATGCTTTGATATCTGGATGAAATGTTAGGGGCCATTTTTTATGTGAAAAAGTTATTCATTATTATTAGGGGCCAATCACTGAAAGTGCGTAGGCACCTATTGAAATCGTTGGCGTTCTTATTCTTCTTCTTCCGTTTCTTCTTCTTCCATATGAAATTCTATGGCAGCCCATAGAACCACTTGCTGGAAAGTTATGAACTTTTGCACACTGATAGAGGACAGTCTGAACAGTCCCCATAGCAAATTTGGAGTCTCTAACTCAATCCCTCTAGCACCACCAACTGTTCAAAATTTCACTCGTTAAATGCTAATAACTTTTGAACCATAAAATGATTCGATTGCATCATATGACGTAGGTTTTTAAAAACCTACTTTTTCGATCTCGTCCTAGATGGTTACTCCGATTTTCACGAAAATGTAACCAGATCATCTTCAGACAGTGCAGACAAAAATTTTATGGAATTCAAGTTGATTCGTCAAACTGTTCTTGAATACCGTGCAAACAAATTTTACGTAGCGCTTGCAAAAGCAGGCTGTAACAGGCTGTATCTCCGCAACGCTTTATCGTATTAAGACCAAACTTGGTACATGTCATCTCAAGCATGACCTGAGGCTACATTCTGCGTTTCGGCGCAGCGCCAGCTACTGGTCCGAAAATATGAAAAATGGTTATTTTGGGTTATAACTTCTGAACGGTTTGTCCAAAAATCATAAAAGTGGTCTCGTTAGATTCAGTGCGTCATGCAGAGTCGACTGATATCCAATTTTTCCACATCGGCCATTTTAGGCATCTGCCATTTTGAATTTTGTAATAAAATGCTGAATGCATGAACGTATCATTACAAAACTTGATATGGGTCATCGGCACGATCCTCTGAAAGAGTCTGAGAAGTTTCGGACCAGCGCCACCTAGTGGTGAAAAAAATTATTTACATGCTTATAACTTTGGATTTAATTGACTTATTTTCTTATTGTCATCTCCTTACATTCCTGAATCCTTGCAGAGTCTAACAATACCAAACATTCTAGGTTTTGGCTTATGGTTAGCGCAAGGTTGTAAATTAGCGCTTAAAAAACATTTGCCAATATCTTTGAGACCGATCGAGACGAAATCCCCGTAGGAAGTTTGGAAACATAGGTTGTTGGCTAAACACTAATTTCCTAATGTCAAAATTTCACTTTTTATGCCCTCATAAATATAAATGTCTATAACTCCTAAACAAAATGAGATATTTTCACCAAATTTGACGCACACATGTATGGGCTCACTCTGAGAACACAAAAAAATCCTGATCCCGATCATTCAAGTTTTATAGAAGTATTAATTAAGCCCTCTGTTGAATGTCAATTTTTTTCCCAGATAAGTAATACCACAGACGTTTTTTACACTAGTAGTAAAGATTGTTGTATTAATTGAGAATTAAATAATTAAGCACAACAAGTATACATTTTTCAATGAAAATTTTAATAGGCCTTTAAAAACAGGGTACAATATGCAGGATTTTTGCAGTAAAATATCCTAAAACCACTAGGCCAAAGTTTGTTTAGTTGATTACGTACAATATCCCAAATGTTTCCAACTATTTGTAAATCGTGAGGAAATTGTGATTTTAACCAAGGAAACGGGGCGTGTGAGCAGGGGTGAGGAGTCGCCAGTCAATGGCGTCATGTCCGCGTTACCCCCGGTTTCCGCCAGGTTTGACCTCATACTGCAATAGTAACCATGGCGACAGACAGACTTTGACAACTGGGTTATGCCGGTTATGCCCGTTATGCCTAGTAGGACGCTCATGCTGTTGTTGTTTTGTTTTAAACATTATGGATCATGGCAAGCAGACTTTGAGACAAAAAGAGGACTAAAACGAAGATCAACATCTTTCGAGATGCCGAGAGCTCCACGTCCGCGACTAACTTCTACTTGACAGAGACGCGAGTGTTGCATGTTACTTTATTAGACAGATGAGCAAATGTACATAAAACTAATCAATGTTATTTAGTTCAACATGATGAAATGTTAGAATATGATCTGTATGTTATTATAATGTAAAAAAGCGCTGCGTTACCTCAAGTTTAATTCGTCTAATAAACTGACCTGTGTGAGTATTAATTCAGCACTTGCGTGTAGTTCGGTAGAATGAAATGTCCTTATACCTTTATATCCGCAGGACTCACGTTGCATGTGGCGCTGGTATACGTCTAGCAATCATGCCCTGCTTCATACCACAGTCATGTTAAAAACATCAATGTATTCACTCATCCATAAAAGATCCATCAGCTTGAAGACAAGATCCGTAATTCAGCTTAATGTGGAATATACGTCATCAATATATGCATTTGTTATTGTAAGAGGTTAGCGACCTCTGGTGGCGAAAAATCCTGCATATTGTACCTTTAAGCAAAACACTATCCATATTAGGATACTCTGGCTTATCAAAAGCCTACAAGACATATGGCCCTATTTTAACGATCATGGTTAAAACCATTTTAACGCATGGTCTAAAGTGAACAGCGCAAGTGCACTTAGGGCGTGGCCGAATCCACATTTGCTAGTTTAACAACGGGGAAAATGGTCGGCGCGCCTAGCGCATGGTCTTAAAAGGTTGTCCCTTTTCTCTTAATGAGTAATGGGTGTGTTTTGGGCGTAACGTGCAATAAACCAATCACAGTGTAATTTCCCATTCCCTTTAAAAGCCAGTTGTGCTCGCGCCATGGCGGATTGCTATTTATATGGTGGAATTTGCAAGTGGAAAGACTGAACGCTTCTCCAGGGAGGAAACAGATCTGCTCGTGTGTGAGGTTAAAGCACGCAAGCAGACCATCTATGGGACAAGCCGGATTCCACCATATCTTTATGTACACAATATTATATTGTAATCCTTTTATTTTTAATATTTGGCATGTTTGTGTGCTGCTGTGCGTCCCTGTGTGTGTAATAAGCAGAGTGTACGCGCGTCTTGGACCCGCCTATTGGCGCACATTACTTAAATAACAAAAAAATTATTGCGCCATTAACTTTAGAACAGGTTTCAGTTGGTCAATGGCCAATGGTCGCACAATGGTCAGTTGGTCAATCTATTTCAGTTGCCTCAAAATAGCAACGTGCCAACAATGCACCTGACCACACCCGTTTTCAGACCAGCACGCCCATGGTCGCACAAATGGGCACAAATGCATTTGCTATTTAAACGACGTGGCGCAGGTCGTGAAAATTATAACTGAGTTAGGCTGAAACTAGCAAAAAACACTTGCGTCGCGCCTGGCGTTGCATTGCACCAGGTGTATGATAGGCCTCTTACTATCAAACTGAACGCAATTACAACCCATAAGGTCCACTGACCTACAAAACAAATAGAACCACTGCAACTCCTAAATGAGCAAAATGAGTAGTCTGATACAAAAATGATCAGGAATATTATTCAGCAAGTGCTAAGTATTTGTGTCCTTCCTTCCTACATCCTAGTTAAAGGGATAGTTCACCCCAAAATGAAAATTCTGTCAGTAATTACTCACTATCATGTTGTTCCAACCCCGTAAGATTTTCGTTCATCTTCGGAACACAAATTAAGATATTTTTGATTAAATCTGAGAGCTGGATCACTCCTCCATAGGCTTCTAAGGGATTGAAACTTTCCGGGCCAAAAGTTATTAAAGACATCGTTAAAATAGTCCAAGTGACTACAGTGGCTCAATCTTAAGTTTATCAAGCGACGAGAATACTTGTGTGCAAAAAAACAAACAAAAATAATGACTTTATTCAACTATTAATTTCCTTCTCTGTTGGCCTCGAGTTAGTTCACGTAGTGTAAAGCCCAATTTATACTTCTGCGTCGAACTCACGCCGTAGCTTAGTCGTAGGCTGTGTGTAGCGAGCATACCCTTCGGCGTACCCTGACGTGCACCTCTCCAAAAATGTAACACGTCAATTATACGCGTACCGCGAGCGCTGTGATTGGTCTGCTAGAACCCCTCCCTCGGGTTTCACATGCTCCCTCTGCATGTGTAATTGCGCGTCAAGGTGGACAACAACGCAGAAGTATAAATGAAAATCATTGCTTAGTCTATAGCATAGAGGCTCCGGCGTAGGTCCCGACGCAGAAGTATAAATCATCCTTAACTACGCAGCGCTTCTGGTTGTACGTCACACGCATCACACACATGACCAGTGTCGGCCAATAGTGAGCCTACGTGTGACGTACAACACCGAAGCGCTGCGCAGTTACACTACGTGAACTATCTCGAGGCCCACAGAGAAGGAAATGAATAGTTGAACAAAGTCGTTATTTTTGTTTGTTTTTTGCGCACAAAAAGTATTCTCGTCGCTTGATAAACTTAAGATTGAGTCACTGTAGTCACTTGGACTATTTTAACGATGTCGTTAACCCTCTGGGGTCTAAGGTGTTTTTGGGGTCCTTGAGATGTTTTGACATGCCCTGACATTTGTGCTTTTTTCAGTTGCTTATAAACATATGTAGGTGTACACCCAGAGTGTGCACATATTTCTTGATATGTTACTCCTACGATAACATGAAGAAATCTCCCCCAGAATATTCTCAACCAATCGCGCACAGGAACTTGGATATAGACTCGGCCAATCAATGGCTTGCATGCGGGTGCACTTGTGAATGAGAGGAGAGGGCGGGACTAAAAAGTTGGAGTTGAAAAAAAGAAAAAGAGAGAGAAATGGCGGCGTTGGAAGAGGTCCCATGCTGACGGAGATTTCGGTATGATAATCCAGTAAATAACAGTTTAGCTCTTAGTTATTGCGTGTGTTCTGAGCTACGGAACAGTTACGGTTTGAGTGACGTGTGTAAGAGCGGAAGACTCCACGCCATCAGTACTGAAGATTCATCCGTCGTCATATCAACAAGTATAGTTCGCATAGTGTGAGGCAAACGTTCTCACTAGGTAGTGCAAAGTGTTGATTATTTAGCTATACTACTAGCTCGGCATCAACGTTGGAAGCTTGTCACGCAAGGGAAGGAAGACAACCAGCCAGTTCTCTTACGAGAGGTTCTCTCGTATTGCGTAAGCTAGCTTACGCTGCGGGAAAGATTCATCTTTGCTGAGATATTGAAGCCAAAAAATTATTTCATAATTTTGTATCCATACACAACGCAGTTCCTCTGCGGCAGACCTAGAGCGGGCTAGCTAGCAGCTCATTGGTTCGCTCAGAGAGAACTGCTTAAGCCTATGGGAGAGCGGGGCTGAACCCGCTTCCAATGAGAGGCGCCCGCGCGCTCATTGCGTCATGACCCGCCAGAATGGGCGTGGCCATGGTGTATATAAGGAGCTCTCCCAGGCTTATATGTTGATTCATTTCATCTTCAGCAAGCTGCACGCTTCTGCTGTTCCTGAGAAAAGCCATCGCCGTCGAAGAAGGCATCCTCTAGCGAGCTCAAGGACCCTGAAGAAGCCGGCCGTCTTCGCCACCTTCAGCCGCCCTGCAAGCTAGGCCATCCGACGATTTGTATCCTTTCTCTATATCTAAAAGAGCCGAGCGTCTTTTTAAAGATGTCTCGTTTTTCCTGCGGCTCTTGCCGCGCTCGTCTCGAGGACGGAGACCGCCATGTCATCTGCGCTCTCTGCTTGGGACTCGAGCATGCAGAACTCGCCCTCGCTGATGGAGGATGCGACCTCTGTGAAAGCCTGCCGTTATCGTCCCTGCGGGCACGACTTCTGGCAGTGAAAACCGCTCCCGCGCCGCCTATTCTCTCGCCGCGTAAAAAGAAACGCCGCTCTCAAAGGCCGCCGGAGCCCCCAGCGGAAACATGCGGGCCGCCGCCGCCGCCTCCCGCTTCCCGCTCTCCCTCCCCGCCCCTGCCGGACATTCAGTTGCCGCCGAGTGGCCGCTCTGTTGTTTCCGATGACGCCGCGGAGGAGAAGGACTCCTGTTCACTGCTCGCTTCTGACAGTGAAGACTGGTCATCTCTCGGATCCGCGAGAGAGTCGACGGGGACCCGCGCCGGGATAGAAGAGGAGCTGATGCGCCTCCTCTCACAGGCCGTCGAACGCCTCGGTCTCGAGTGGTCTCCTCCACCCGAGCAGGCCCCGAACCGAATGGACGGTAGCTTTTTTCATCGGCGCTCGACCCCCGCGTGCACCCGGGCCGCTCCATTCCTGCCTGAACTTCACGCAGAGCTGACAAAATCCTGGAATGCACCGCTCTCGGCTAGAAATCGCTCCGATATATCCGCCTCGCTGCGCTCGGTGGACGGAGCCGCCGAGAAAGGCTATGCAGCCATGCCGCCCGTCGAGGACTTGGTCGCCACGCACCTCTGCCCGCCCTCCGCTAGATGGCGTTCTTCACCCACGCTTCCTTCGAAAGCTTGCAGAGCGACCTCGAGCTTTCATGCTCGCGCTTACGCCGCCGCTGGTCAGGCCGCCGCTGCGCTTCACTCTATGTCTGTCCTCCAAGTGTTACAGAGCGATATTCTCCGTGAATGGGCCGAAGGCGGTAGAAAAACCCCCCCCGCCGTCACGGATCTGAGAAGTGCTACGGATCTCGCCCTTCGCGCCACTAAAGCCGCCGCACAAGCTCTGGGGAAATGCATGGCCAGCCTTTGTGTTGCTGAGAGACACTTATGGCTCACGCTCGCCGACATGGGAGATTCTGAGCGCGCCGCGTTTCTCAACGCGCCCCTCTCCCCGACGGGCCTGTTTGGATCTGCAGTCACGGGAATCGTCGATCGCTTTTCTGAGGTACAGAAAGCTACTCAGGCGATGAACTTGTTTCTACCCCGCCGCGCTAGCTCTTCAGCGGGCCGCTCTCACGAGCCCTCCGCCAGAGCCCCATCACAGCGCCCCCCTCCGCAGACTCAAACAGCTCAGCGCAGTCAGAGCGGCCGCCCTCGCCCTCGCTCTCGCTCTGACAGCCGCCGCAGACCGCCGCCCCCCCGTGGCCCGCGTCCTAAGATCACGCTGAAGCCTGATCATCAGAAGTCTGCCTAACAATGTCAAGAAAACGACGGTGCTCTCCCGCTGCGGCCGGACCGCCGTCAAAGCTTCGCCCTCTGCCAGTCCCCGTTATTTCGCCGACTGCTGTAGTGTTGAACGCCACAAACAAGCCGGTGTCCCAGCCCGCTTGCGAGCGACAAAAAGCCGTTTTTACGGCTACCCAGAGAAATCTAAAAAAGAGAAATTTTGCCAGTTGTGTAGAAAATGTGCCCACAATCATGTGTTCACCCATACACACAAGCATAACATATCCCGTGTCTCTATCAGAGCCCCATCACATGAAACGGGCACAGCCCGCTCTAATATCAGAGAACATAAACACGCCCACGAGCTCGTGCACGTGTCCCCTCTCTGCTCGCTCTGTGTCACGGCCCATAGACTCCTCTCTGAGTGCAAATCCCGTTGCCACACACATTCAAAGCGCGCCCACACACTGTGTCCAGCCCGCTATGTGCAGCAATCAGGGCAATACAGCCATTCGGCCACTAGCCGCATGCTCCAAAGCGTGGGAAGCCATTCCAGGCATTTCCCCGTGGGTGTTAAGCATTATAAAGAACGGCTACCTGCTACAGTTTCGCCGCCGCCCGCCTCGTGCGCGCGCGCAGCTCGAATCTTCTGTCAGCCCGCTGGCCGCCGGCACGCTCCGCTCAGAAATTGCGACGCTGTTGCAAAAGGGCGCGATAGAGAGAGTCCCGCCATCTATGACCGAGTCGGGGTTTTACGGCCGTTATTTTCTGGTTCCCAAGAAAGACGGCGGCCTCAGACCGATCTTAGATCTCAGGTCTTTGAACAAAGCACTCATGAAGAGACCGTTCAAGATGCTCACTACCAGGAAACTCCTCGCGCAGGTGCGCCAGGAGGACTGGTTCATATCTCTAGACCTGAAAGACGCCTATTTTCAGATCCAGATAAATCCCCGTCACAGGCCATTCTTACGTTTCGCCTTCGAGGGTCTTGTTTATCAATACGCCGTTCTCCCGTTCGGCTTATCTCTGGCGCCCCGTACATTCACGAAGTGCATGGATACGGCGCTCGCCCCCCTGCGAAGCCAGGGGCTGCGCATTCTGAATTATCTGGACGACTGGCTGATTTTGGCCCAATCACAGACGGAGCTTCTGTCGCACCGCGCAGTTCTCCTCGACCATTTGGAAACGCTGGGCCTCGCTGTCAACTGGACAAAGAGCTCCCTTCATCCCAGTCAATCGATTTCCTTCCTAGGAATAGATTTGGACTCGGTCACGATGACGGCTCGCCTGTCTACACAGCGCGCGCGCAGTGTTCAGCGTCTAGCCGCCTCGTTCCAGATGGGCACCCGCAGGCCTCTGAAAATTTTTCAGAGGATGCTGGGTTACATGGCCTCAGCCTCCGCTGTACTTCAGCTGGGCCTTCTGCACATGCGCCCGCTTCAGTTCTGGTTGAACAGCCGTGTACCCCACCGCGAGTGGAACACGGGCCGCCAGCTGATCAGGGTTACGCAAACGTGTCTCACGGCGCTGCAGCCATGGACAGTAGCAGAATGGTTTCGTCTAGGCGTCACGATGGGGACATTTTCCTACCGAAAAGTCATCTCGACAGATGCATCCAACACGGGTTGGGGTGCAGTCTGCGAGGGCTCACCGGCCTTCGGCCACTGGTCGATTCAGGAAAGCCCTTTACACATAAACTGTCTGGAAATGCTGGCGGTCGAGAACGCGCTTTCGCACTTTCTCCCGCGCATCCAGGGACACCACGTCCTGATCCGTTCGGACAATATGGCCGTGGTCTCCTATCTCAACCGTCAGGGCGGTGTCAGATCCAGAAATCTCTGTCTACTGACGCACCACATTCTAGTTTGGTCTCAGAGCCGCCTGCTCTCGCTCAGAGCGACGCACGTGCCGGGCCATCTGAACGACGGTCCAGACATACTGTCCAGGAACCTCATCTCCACAGGGGAGTGGTCCCTGAACTCACAGACGGTCCAGTTACTGTGGCGACTATTCGGCAGAGCAGAAGTAGACCTCTTCGCGTCAGAAGAGAACGCTCACTGCCCAATATATTTCTCGAAGAGCGAGGACGCGCTAGCCCAGGAATGGCCTCGCCGCCCGCTCTATGCATTCCCTCCGATCGCTCTGTTACCACAGGTAATTCAGAGGATCAGGGACACACGCCACTCGGTGCTCCTCATAGCCCCGCGTTGGGAGAGTCAGAATTGGGTTCCGGAGCTCACGCAGCTGTCACTGACAGCCCCGTGGCCCATCCCAGTCAGAGCAGATCTCCTCTCTCAAGCTCGCGGCACGATCTGGCACCCCCATCCACAGCGCTGGGCGCTACATGCATGGGTGACCAACGACTATTCGTTGATTTGCCAGAGGGAGTAAGAAACACTATCATACAGGCTAGAGCACCTTCCACGAGAAGGCTCTATGCGTCTAAATGGTCTGTGTTCTCAAAATGGTGCACCGACAAACAGCTGGACCCACGGTCGTGCGAGGTGCCGTCTTTGCTTGTTTTCCTTCAAGAGATGCTGGACAAGGGCAGGTCCCCCTCCACTCTCAAGGTTTATGTGGCAGCCGTCGCGGCGTTCGCGGAACCCCGACGCGCTCAGTCATTGGGCAAAGACGAGTTAGTCATCCGCTTCCTCAGGGGAGCTAAGAGGATGAACCCTCCGCGGCCCCCGTCGGTTCCGGTTTGGGATCTTTCTATAGTCCTGGAAGCTATGAAAGCACCCCCGTTCGAACCGCTCGAGTCTGTGGATCTGAAATACCTCTCGCTCAAAACCGTTTTCCTGACGGCTCTGTCCTCAGTTAAACGCGTTGGGGATCTTCACGCGCTCTCATCCAGCGCCGCGTGTCTTGAGTTTGGACCGAATGATTCGATTGTCATTCTCAAACCTAGGCATGGCTATGTCCCGAAGGCGATTGGTACCCCGTTCAGGGCTCAGATTATCTCCCTATCGGCTCTGCCTTCATCCGATAGTGAGCGCGATGCCAATCTCCTTTGTCCGGTGCGGGCTCTGAGATTGTACACTACGCGCGCTGCCGCGTTCAGACGCGCTGAGCAGCTTTTCGTGTCGTTTGGGGGGCGCACCAAGGGTCTGGCCGCCTCAAAACAGACACTGTCTAGATGGATAGTGGACGCTATCGCCTCTGCTTACGCATCTAAATGCCTGCCCTGCCCTCTGGGCATCAGGGCGCACTCCACTAGAGGCATGGCCTCATCGTGGGCATGGTCCTGTGGAATTTCCGTTCATGACATTTGTGTGGCCGCGGGATGGGCCTCCCCGTCCACTTTTGTCAGGTTTTATAACTTGGAAGTTCCCGCCTTGCAGGCAAAATTACTAGCTGTCTGACGAACAGCTCTCTAAGAAGCTGCATTTCTGGAGGTCCCTCACAACCGGTTCGCCCCTTGTGCTCTCCTGTAATGCTTATACACTTCATGTGCCCGCTCTGCTGGCCCCATACATGCTTATGTGTACACTTCATGAGCCCGTTCTGCGGCCTCTTTGTACATTCACTCCACGTTAAAAAATTCCCCCGGTATATCCCTGGTTTTTTCATGAGTGGATTCGTAGCGCGCACGGCGTTGGCCAGGTGTTCCCGCAGCGTAAGCTAGCTTACGCAATACGAGAGAACCTCTCGTAAGAGAACGAATCGGTTACCTAACGTAACCTCGGTTCTCTCTAGAAGAGGGAACGAGTATTGCGTTCCCGGCCGTGCTTGCGCTACTAGCGTTTCGCTTCACGCTGAAATAAATCAACATATAAGCCTGGGAGAGCTCCTTATATACACCATGGCCACGCCCATTCTGGCGGGTCATGACGCAATGAGCGCGCGGGCGCCTCTCATTGGAAGCGGGTTCAGCCCCGCTCTCCCATAGGCTTAAGCAGTTCTCTCTGAGCGAACCAATGAGCTGCTAGCTAGCCCGCTCTAGGTCTGCCGCAGAGGAACTGCGTTGTGTATGGATACAAAATTATGAAATAATTTTTTGGCTTCAATATCTCAGCAAAGATGAATCTTTCCCGCAGCGTAAGCTAGCTTACGCAATACTCGTTCCCTCTTCTAGAGAGAACCGAGGTTACGTTAGGTAACCGATTCGTTCACTGCTATAGCCCGGGACGTGTATGTGGCTCATTTCACCTGCTGTCTCCCTCTCCCTCCATTCCTCACGCTCTTGATACACGGTGCGGTTGATGAGTAATAGACTACCCTGCCACACATGGCTCCACCATTGTCACAGGATAGCAACGCCCTCGTGATGGACATGTTCTATTGATTGGTGTACGGTCGGCACCTACGTAACGTGGACAATCCAAACCAAAAGGAACATTGAACTGAGGTTGGTCATGGAGGGTTGTTAAGTGTATGGTGCGAAACTGTTTCTGAGGTTACCACTGCTCTGAAGGTTAATTACATGTGTGAATTACATTCACAAGTATATACTGCTGTTATTTGCATGTGAGGTTTATCTGCAGTGTATTTAGATACCTGCTGATGTTTGTTAAGTAAAACTTTCAAAGTGTTATTGAGCCACTCTGGTGAAGTGGATGTTAATACAAGGGTTTGAACATTTTATGGTGGTTACAGGTTGATAGGGAAACCATTCCTATACATTTACATTTTATTTAAAAAAAAAAAAAAAATATATATATATATATATATATATATATATATATATATATATATTATTTTATTATTATTTTTATTTTATTATTTTTTTTGTTATTTTACTCAGTATTAGAATACTGGTACGTATAATAAATAACCACTCATTTCTCAACTTTAATACTATTGCTTTTACTGTGAAGTTTTTCCATCTTCCCTGAAGTAGGGGTGTCTCATCCTCTGTCTGTAAAGTATAGTAGGTAGGGGGAATACAAGTTAAGTCACACACTGACAGTTAGGCTACTGATATTCTGCACTTTATGTCTCCACCGTGACAGGTCCAAATCCTAAAGCCTATGCTATTGTGCTTTACTGAGCGGGCAAAGTAGACACGAGATTAATAGGCCTGGGGGTTAGGGACTTAGATCCTCTGATTTCCAGCCATTCAGGGAAGAGTGATTTACCCCTACCAAGCGGACGTAGGTCCCGTTCGCAACACATATTAATGGCACAGGTGAAATTACACTATTTAGCACAAACAGGGCTACCATAATATGTGAGCAACATGTATGTACATGTTTGTATTTTTGAGAGAATATTGTTTATGCATGGTTATTGATAAAACTAAGAATTTAAGTTTCTGAAATAAGGCCACAAAACACATACTAAATATGTGTCCACAAGACTTTTGACTAATGGATGTTGTGGCCTAGAGTTTTTTCTTCAAAATGATCTGAAAATCATCCTGCCTAATCATTCACATAAAACAATAGATTGTTATAAATTGTTAGGGATGTCCTGATCCGATCACATGATCGGAAATCGGGCCCGATCACGTGGTTACAGACTCGATCGGAAACGGACGTTACCTCCCGATCAGGACTCGGATGTATATTAGGGGTGTAACGGTAACTTACATGTATTCGTATTGAACCGTTTCGGTACGAGGCTTCCGGTTACGGAATAATAATTCCAACGCATACAAACCGAACGATTCCTAGGACCATTTTTCCTGCCGACAAAATCTGCACTGGCGCGACCATAGGGCACGACCACCACAACGTTGCGCAACATCAAATGGCAAACGTAATGAAAGCGGAAAGAAACTGCGCTACTCATTATATTGTGCTTCACGGACAGTTTATCAGTTCGGACCAGCAGCGTCTGTGCAGCACGAGCCGATCTTGATCAAGCGACACTTGTTATACACGGCGCTAAAAGATCCAGTGAAGAAAACATTTGAATTCGCCACTGAAGTAATAACATCGCAGCGAGATCTAGTGAGAAGCATTCAAATTTCTCTGTTATTAACCGTAGATCTCTATTAGATCAAACAGCGCTGACGTGGAAACCAGGAGAAACATTGTGCCGTGAATGAACTAGTTATAGACTTTAAGTCCACAGATCAGCAACATTCACCATGGATTTAATGTAGTAACACTAACTGTAACCATGGAAGTTTGGCTGGAATAGTGAAATGCTTTCAAGTAGCCTACTTCACACATCTTTTTCCAGCACTTCAGAACTCAAATATTATATAAATATTATATCTATACTGCCCTACAAAGCAAAAAGGCAGTAACTGCATTTTTGGTAAAAAATTAGTTATTATCATTTTCATGACATTCAAGGCATCCTTTGTTATGTAACAAAACATCTTATCTCAAATTTGTGTGGTTTTGGAGAAAAATGGTAGTCATTTGTACAGTAACTGCAAAAAGCCCTAGTGAAACAAAGCAAGAGTACAGTAACATCCATTACTGTATTCTTGTTATGTTTTACCTAACAAAAAATAACCGTGTTTCTGTGCAGTGTAGTTACTGTTGCCATGGTGAACACACAGCTGATTGGCATCCTCACGGGACGATTTTAACATTTGCGATTTCACCCTTCTAACTTCACACAAATTTTGTTTGAGATGCAGTGTTTCCCCTAATTGTTCCCCTACCAAACTACCCCCCATTCCCATCCCCATCCCCTGAAAGAATGAAGAAAAAAAATCCAGAAAGAAAAAAAAAAGGTGCAAGAGCTTCATGTAATAACTTTAGCGGTTACTATGATTTTCGCGATATAGCAGTTCAGTACACTTGAAATCAAATAGTGATAGACTACTGTGTGAATATTAAACCGCAACAATAGTAACGTACTATTTAAATACAAATCCTATATGTTCTGTGAATAAATGGTGCAGTCGACGCGCAGTTTCATTTAACACACACACGCGCGCTGAAGCACGTGTGACGCTCGAGCTGTTTTGAGGACACGACTGCATGAACTCTCGACTCTACTCTAGATCCGCTCTTAAAGTCACTTTGTGAGCATTTAACCGCTTGATTTGAGAAAAACTGTCGTCATGTCATAAACACAGAAACTCAAAGGTCTTCACGGCAACCCGTCAAAATAAAAGTTCGGTTTAACTTGACAGAAATATATTACTGTTGTACAGTAGAATTTAGAAACGTCTCAATGTAATAATAATACTAACACTAATACAAATAAATTAAGATTAAAACTTAATTTTTATTCAATGTTTTAATTTTAACAGTAACGCTCATTGTGCAGCATGTTGTTTGACCAAAAATGTTTGTTTAATTTCATATGATTAAAAGAAATGTAATTAATAATATATTAGAATTTTAATATATTTTATTTTTAATAGTCATAGAATATTTTTAAAATATTGTATAAGTTTAATAATAGTTTATAATAAAAGTTTCATGATTTCAATTAATTAGACATGATTTTTGATTACTAAAAAATTACACCACGTATCCGTAACACACCCGCTCCGCAACAGTAGTATCGCAACTCAAAAATGTTGGAAAAAAAAAAGTTGTCCAAATGGTTCCAATTATTTCAAATACAGTGCATCTAACACACCCAGAGCCCAAGTTGTGGAAAAATAGTTTTTGGAGAATCTGTAGTTACTGCCTTTTTCCTTGTATGGTGCCACGTTTTTGGTAAGTAATACAAAGCAAGCATACAGTAACTGCAAAATAGGGGTAAAATATCTAATTAAATATGAGGATTGATATGTACAAAGAATAAGCTAATATAAAGTAACAAAACAGCCACATGTCCAATAATTTACCTACAACTTCCTAGGCTGGATGACAGGATAACTTTAAAGTCATTTTTCTCTGTTCTGCATTCTGCGTAGTTACTGCCTTTTTGCTTTGTAGGGCAGTATATAAATATATATTTAAATGTTATTTTTAATGTGATGACCATTTATAAACCTGAAAGTTTCAAGATGTAGGAAAACTCAAACTTATTTAAAAATATTTTTTCTTTTAATAAATAGGAAATTTCTCTGGCATTTCTTTATTTTTGCTGTATCGAAAACGTACCGAAACCGTGACACCACTGTATCGCATCGAACCGAACCATTAATTTTGTGAACCGTTACACCCCTAATGTATATATATATATATATATATATATATTCTCTTTTTTTTTTTCTTTATACACTTTTTTTTTTATTTGTTTACGTGCCTGGCCTGCCGGGTATTTTAAGTTGAGGTGCTATTTGTTTTTATATTAGACTTTTTTTATATTGACTGTTGCACTAAAGTCCAAAAGTGAAGAATTTATGTTATTTATTACTTGATTGTTCAAGCTACCTCACAGAAGTGCTCTGTTTGTTAACAGAGTTGTTGAATGTTAAAATACGGTGAATTAAATAAAAAATAAGGAACATCCTGGATATGTTTTTTCGCTCTTCTTAATTCTTTTTTTATGTATTATAGAAGTATCGGATCGGTATTCGGTATCGGCAGATAATCAAATGACTCGGACTTGGACTCGAGGGCAAAAAAACCTGATCGGGACATCCCTATAAATTGTGAAAAACATTTTTTTGTTTGGAAAGGCAATATGCGAATGTGCGTGAACGGCCCAACCCCCTCATGTATAATTAGGGGATTCTCACCTGAGAAGACAAAGACCCGCATAATGAGCCTTTCATTCAGGTGTGTCACACAAGAAAGAATGCAAGGACAATATAAATATATACACACACATACATATATATATACACTCACCGGCCACTTTATTAGGTACCCCATGCTAGTAACGGGTTGGACCCCCTTTTGCATACCTGCCAACTTTTCAAAAAACCTTGGAGTGAGATTTTGTCCGGGGTGACCAAAATTATGCCGCGCACGCAGCCACACAAGTTGGTGGCTCAGATATCAGAGAAATTGGAATTAATTTGATGTTGCACCCTGCATTCTGCTGGTTTGTGGGGAGGTACAAAGCTGGTGATAGGGGCAGCCTACTGAGATGGACAATATTGGTTACATTCTGTGAAGCAAACTTAGCTTAAGGTCCATCCCAGGAAATTTTTGATTAAGTAGATGTGATTTCTTGCTTTCTAGTGGATTTTTGGGTGGTCTGCTAAAGATGTGCAAAACCTGAACTTATTCTGATTCATGTTTGGCATCATGACTTGTAGGGCCTTCTAGACTTGAGCTTAACATTCAACCAGAAAACTGTTGTTGTGCCTAAATGACTGCCTATGTACCACAATAAAGCCTAATTCCAGTAACCTAGGTAGGTTGATTTGAATTTTGATTAGAGTGGTATTAAACTAATTCTTAACTGAAACCTAGCCTATGTTGTGAATAATTGTATTCTTGAGAGCACTTTATTTATGTTCAGCCAAAAACAACAAGATTAGTTAGGGAGGGAAATGAATATTTTTCATTTAAAGCCTCCCACAGAAACAAAGTGCAACAAATAAAGTGCTTAAACAGTACAACTTTTTCAAGCAGTAAAACAGATGAATGAATTACAAAAATAACAACAAATTAGGCATAATCAGATTAGATTAGTCTCAGATGCAGATCAGAAGCTGGGTTAAGTCCTTGTCTATGATCTGTGGGAATGGTTATACTGGCCTGTGGCCTTCTTGGAGGCCTTGATGATATCTGAGGGGGGCTCCCATTTAAAGCAGGGCTCCAGATTGGCCATCTTTACGGTCATTATTGATGACAGGGTGCCATCCAATGCTAGGCTGCTTCTTCTCTTGGTTTTGTTCAGTCCCACAAGTGAAAACACCCTCTCAGCATCTGCGTTTGCATGGGGCAACACCAGGACCAGCTTGGCGACGGCAGCAAGCCTCCCGAATTCTTTGGCTCCTGTCACCTATGCACCAAGAACACAATGGAAAAACATTTTAATTTTGTTTTTTCAACCAAACTTTCATTTTTGATTGATTAATCCTGCAAGTACACTTCAGGTTGATCCATTAACAAAGTTCAGATAAAAAAAAAAAATCATAATTTGCAACATGCATGACATATATGCATGCAACAGATTTAGCCAAGCTACACCTGTCAAAAAGAAAGCCAAAAAAAAAGTGTTTACCTTATGTTTCCGGGTTTCCATTTCAGCCCAGAAACTTTCCATTTCAGTTTCGTCCTGCAGGGATATCATTGGCATGGTCTGATAATTTAAAAACTCCTCACCCAGTAGGTCATGCTCCTCTGGCCCATGGTATGGGAGGAGATGGGGAAACCTATTTATGAAAGTAGAGTTACAAGTTGTTATGTTTTAGGTATATTGTCATCAACCAGCAGCAGTTCATACGCATCTTTGAGGAGAAGCCACATAAGAATAGCTCATGTGCAGTTTAGGAGTGAGCATACCTCATCATAAAACACAAGGTATTTTAGCTCAGATGATAGACAATAATTAGAGAAAAAAGATTAACCTTTCAACAAAGTACAGGACATCTTCGATGTCACTTTCAGCCCTCTGCCGCACATCTACGAATTTTGAATGTTTGATCAGTGGCTCTTCCAGTGGCAGCTTCTTAAGTGCATAGTCCACAGCACTTGTCAGGAAACACAACACAGCTTCATGGAATGAATCCACCTGCTGTGGTGTGATGTCACCCTCGTTGAGTAATGTGTTAAGTTTAGCCCTGGTTGTGAACCCAATGTTCAACTTTCTTCCTATCACAGATACAGCATATCAGGTTAACAAATGGTATAACATGCTGATGCAGCAATATCAGCTAGACACATAGGGCAAGAAATCCAACCAGAAGCTCACGGTTAATGGAAGGACTACCACAAACCTTACTAGGTTTCTACTCATGAAGTGGCAAAAGGCTAAGTACAAGGCTAAATATCACAGTGTTTGATCCTAATAATAGTCAAACACTAACCTGGTAAATGGGTTGTCTTCTCTTTAAAGGCAATTTCACAAGGCTCATGGCCCTGCAGAGCTGCTGGAACCATAAACTTGGAACATAGCTTGCGTACGAATTTCACCATCTATAGCAGACGTTTACAAAAATAGTAGGTGACACCTGTTTTAGAAGATCCCTGCAGATATCAGCAAGAAACACAGAATGGCAAAAAAGCTAAATCCAATCCCACCTCATCATGCAACAAAAATATTGACGACTGCTCTCTCTGAAGAAGCAAGTTGAAAGAAGTGAAAGATGGTATGGTTGCTTGGAAAAACAGCAGGTACACTTCTGTCATGGGGTCAGTGAATGTTTTCACAAGCCTCTTGAACCTGGCCTGATTTTCATCTTGAATCAATCAATAACACAAGACAAGACGTTGTCATTAATACAAGTATGTGACTAACAATCCATGTAGTTGCTGAATAATGAAATTGAAAATTGATGACCATACTAGCAGATTTGTAGTAGCTGGCCAGAGGTTCATACAGCCTCAGGATCCTGGTCACACAACGTTCAAGGCTTAGCCAACGAACCGAGATATGCAGGAGGACCTCCATGTACTCTGCTTCATGGAGCTCACAAAACTCTGTTTCAGACATTTAATTCCATATCATATATTTTCTACAGCTCAGAATTTCAATATTGCACTTAATAGTATCAAACATGCATACCTGTCAGGTATCCTTTCCGATTTGTGCTACCCTTGAACCAGTAACCGATGTCCACTACCATATCCTCCAAATCAAAACCAGACACCTGCAATGCATTAATCAAATCATAACACATTCAGTCAATGCACGGAAGTAGGATACAAATAAAAAGTTACATGTAAAGATAAATCAGGCCTTAACTCACTTTAAAAAATCCCACTCCTGCAGCTTTGGCTGTGTTATGTACCACATGACAAGGACAACCATGAATATAGGTATTGGGATGCTTCTGGAGGACCCTAGAGGCAATTGAATTGCGTGACCCAATGTTCACAGCTGCATTGTCGACTGAGAGACCAATGCAGTTCTCCCAAGGGATGCCATGCTCCTCTAAGGTGGAGTTAATTTTGGTGAAGATCTCACTTGCTGTCCCACATCTCGCCCCACTTGTTGTGCACATACTTAAAAACTGGTGGACAACTTTGCTGCCGATGAAGACCCGGACAGTAAGCGGGTTCATCTTTTCCACTCCTATAATAATGTTAGACTTACAAGTTAGAATCATACAGATGTTCATGTTGTTAGATGTTTAAAAATACACAAAGTAAATGTTTTGCAGAGGAGACAAATCTCAAATAGTATGGGAAATACCAGTGTCATTCGATCCATCCGTAACAATGGTATATGGGGCTTTTTTCATCTCCTTCACAAGCTCCTGTGTGAAATATGGTGCAAGTGCTTCATTGGTAATGCAGCATGACTTAGTCCTGGCACACCTGTACTCCTGTGCTGTCTTCGAATCTCCAAAACTTTCTTTTAGGAGAGGCCCAAGGTGTTCCGCAAAGGCTAGGGGGATGTTGTGAACTACCAACCCAGCTGTCACTTTGACCTCAGCCCTTCTTGTCTGTAAGAAATTAAAAATTATTAATCCTCCCTAAAGACCATAGTTCATTTCAAATAGACACCTGCGATGATGGTAAAAAAAACATTCAGCAACTGTCAACAACAAGATCTCAAATTAAGAAACCTGGACACTACACTACACTGAAATACAAACCAATTAGTCAAAACTATCTACCATGACTTTACTGTGATCAACTATAACACAAAACTCTGGACTGAACCTTGACAGGACCATTACACATATCATACCTTAAACTCTTGTGCAGACATCCCCCCAAAAGAGGGAACGGGCATTGCATATTGGGATATTGTGGATGTGGACTGGAGAGCCCGTGTCTTTTCTTGGTGGCCTTTGCTTTTTATGTGGCGCACTACATCTGCCACACCCTGGTGGCAACATGAGTTTTCAATACGGCAGATTGCACACCAGTAGTGCGTCTTGAGGCTTCCTCTGGTAATAAACGGCCATGAAGAGGTCCACTCATTTTTGAAAATGGATCTATATGTTGCTGCTCCAGCCAGAGCACGACTATTCTGGCCCTGCTGTTGGATTGGGGGGGTCTCCTCTGTCTGTGCCTCTGTGTCTTCTTCCATTTGCCCTGTTGGTCGTTCTGTCTGTCCTGTCTGTTGCTCCTCTGCATGTGCGTCTATCTGTCCTGTCTGTTGCTCTATCTGTCCTGTCTGTTGCTCTATCTGTCCTGTCTGTTGCTCCTCTGCACGTGCGTCTATCTGTCCTGTCTGTTGCTCTATCTGTCCTGTCTGTTGCTCTCTCTGTCCTGTCTGTCCTGTCATTTCTATCAGTCGTTCTGGCTGTTCTGTCAGTGTGTTTGTCTGTCTTTTCTCACTTGGCTGGTTCTTTAAATAAAAGAAAAGGTTCCGCTTTTGTCCTGGCAAAGGTCTCTTACGGGACATCTTTGAAACCTTAAAGAATTCATGGTCATGTTGGTTTAATAACTCTACTCTCAGTTACATAAACATGCCTACTTATATGCACAAAGTTCCCATATTTATGTTAAATTCTTTTGAATACATATTACCTTTCGAAGTGCTGTTTGGTCCTACAGAAAGTCTTCATCCACAGTGAGTCCTTTATCTTTGGCCAGTTAATAAAAAGATAAATGCCATATGAGTAAATAAACAATGCTATGAGCTGATGTTTTGAGCATGCAGTACAGGTGAACATTGAAAAATTCGAATATCATGCCAAAGTTCATTTATTTCAGTAATTCAACTTAAAAGGTGAAACTTAATATTATATAGACTCATTACATTCAAAGTGAGATATTTCAAGCCTTTATTTGTTATAATTTTGATGATAATGGCTTCCAGCATATGAAAACCCCAAATTCAAAATTAGAATATTGTGAAAAGGTAAGCCATAATCATAAATGAACTTTTGAACGATATAAAACATTTTCAAGTTTCACCTGTATTATCATGAGGTTAACAAGGTGCTCTCCTGCTCCTTGTGTGCTGTGAACATTTGTGTCTCTGAACATGAATAAATACATTAAATGAGTTTATTCACTCATGTTCACACAGACACACGCAGATGTATAAAAACAAACAAATAATTCCTTTCAAGATTTAAAGTTTTAGAGAGTGTCACGAGATGTCATTGTTACATACCTGATCTAGACGACTACTACTTCTTTTTTGTTTTATTGGCGATCATCAGACTTCTCGAGGTTCTCCCGTTGTCTTACGCGGTCTCTTTTCTTCTTTCGCTAACTTCGGGGTGCAGCGCATAGGGTTCAGTGGCGCTCATCAGCGCCATCTACGGTCGGGGAGTTTAAGAATTTTTTTTTTTTTTTTTTGCGTGAGAAATTGGATGTGTGGCGTGAGTGCGTGTGAAAACAGGCAAAACCGTGTGTCACACGGCGAAAGCGTGAGAGTTGGCAGCTATGCTTTTGCCTTCAGAACTGCCTCAATTCTTCGTGGCATAGATTTAACAAGGTGCTGGAAGCATTCCTCAGGGAGTTTGGTCCATATTGACATGATGGCATCACACAGTTGCTGCAGATTTGTCGGCTGCACATCCATGATGCGAATCTTCCGTTCCACCACATCCCAAAGATGCTCTATTGGGTTGAGATCTGGTGACTGTGGAGGCCATTTTAGTACAGTGAACTCATTGTCATGTTCAAGAAACCAATTTGAAATGATTGGAGCTTTGTGACATGGTGGAAGTAGCCATCAGAGGATGGGTACATGGTGGCCATAAAGGGATGGACATGGTCAGAAACAATGCTCAGGTAGGCCGTGGCATTTAAACGATGCCCAATTGGCACTAAGGGGCCTAAAGTGTGCCAGGAAAACATCCCCCACACCATTACACCACCACCACCAGCCTGCACAGTGGTAACAAGGCATGATGGTTCCATGTTCTCATTCTGTTTACGCCAAATTCTGACTCTAACATCTGAATGTCTCAACAGAAATCGAGACTCATCAGACCAGGCAACATTTTTCCAGTCTTCAACTGTTCAATTTTGGTGAGCTCTTGCAAATTGTAACCTCTTTTTCCTATTTGTAGTGGAGATGAGTGGTACCCGGTGGAGTCTTCTGCTGTTGTAGCCCATCCGCCTCAAGGTTGTGCGTGTTGTGGCTTCACAAATGCTTTGCTGCATACCTCGGTTGTAACGAGTGGTTATTTCAGTCACTGTTGCCCTTCTATCAGCTCGAACCAGTCTGGCCATTCTCCTCTGACCTCTGGCATCAACAAGGCATTTTCGCCCAGAGAACTGCCGCTCACTGGATGTTTTTTCTTTTTCGGACCATTCTCTGTAAACCCTAGAGATGGTTGTGCGTGAAAATCCCAGTAGATTAGCAGTTTCTGAAATACTCAGACCAGCCCTTCTGGCACCAACAATCATGCCACGTTCAAAGTCACTCAAATCAACTTTCTTCCCCATACTGATGCTCGGTTTGAACTGCAGGAGATTGTCTTGACCATGTCTACATGCCTAAATGCACTGAGTTGCCGCCATGTGATTGGCTGCTTAGAAATTAAGTGTTAACGAGCAGTTGGACAGGTGTACCTAATAAAGTGGCCGGTGAGTGTATATATAATCAAAATATAAATGAAAGTCAAAAGCACATTTTTAGTCATACCTGGAAACAAATCCTGTATAAATAGGTTATATGGGCCATTCTATAGAATTGGTTCAAAGTTAGACTTGGAAACATCTTGAAAAGAAAATGGGCTTTTTTCCATACATCTCTTATAAAGTATTATTTTTTAAAGTAGGCCAATACATTTTATCATACATATTTCAAAGTTAAGGATTCATTATTTTGATATAGCCTAGCTTGCATTGGAACAAACACTATAACAGTTGATTAGTTTATTTTTGACAAAACATACTATATATTTAACATATGAGCAGAAACTGTCTAACAAAAGCTTATTTGATGTCTATTTTAAAGTAAAAACTTTATAATCTACCCAAAACTAGTCAACGACATGTTGTCATTACAGACACTATTCTATATCGCGACTAGAACAAATCTCAGTTGGCTATAGCAATATAGTTTGGATGTAAAAATAATGTTTACTAATGTAGGAGCGAGAGTGAATGAACGCACAGATGTTGTAGTAACATCGCGCGCGCCATTCATTCATTCACACACAGTGTAAGGATTCAGGTGCGGATCTAATCCGTGGGGAATTTGCATAAATTAATTAATAATTGGTAATTAATAATTATTCATACAAGTTTGGATTAGATCAGTCTTACATTAAATTTAATCTCCCTCTAAGGGAGGATCTGTCATTTTACCTGCATGCATACATGTATCCTTGCATTTTAACTACAAGTTGATTGCATAGATCACGTTTTACAGATAGGTAAAATTTAATTAGCTCAATTGTCAGATTAATATTGGGGGAATCCCACATATCATCTTACTTCATAGGATTTCAGGAAACGCAATTCTCTGGCCAGAAGAACTGGGTTTTCTGCCCTATAAACACATACTCTTCAAAGTATCTTTAATTTATAAAGCCGTTGCTTGATCTAGTCATTTCAGAGACCTGGAGTATGAGCAGACACAGTAACATCAATCAAAATGAATATAATGGATTTAATAAAGGCATGACTACTTATGTATTTACTACGGTTACACGGGATATATATGTATTTACAAACACATAGACAACAATGAACAATACAATAAGACATCAACGAACAATACAATAAGACATCAATGAACGAGAAATGCGTAAAGTTTGGACAATGGATAACTTACACGCGTGAGCGAGTAAGAGAGAGAGAGAGAGAGAGAGAGAGAGAGAGAAAGAGAGAGAAAGGGAGGAAAGAGAGAACATTGGCAGGATTGCTCCTAAGACATTCACCTCTCCGATTACAACACGAAACATCATCTTAAAGCTTCTTAGAAGCTCTATAAAGAGATTATACTTGCACAAGTTAGGTTATGGTCTCTGTGTCGAGGCATTCCTGTACGGCCCTGTTTGGCCGCATGCGTGAACGGAGTCCTTCGTGTGGAAGCATCACGTGGTGCTGCTTGGCGCGCGTGTTGAACAGAGGTTTAAAGTCTTGGAGGTAACATTACCAAAGAAAATAGAGATCTCTACGGGGAAATCACGCGGAGTTAACGTTACATCTTTGCATGGCTGGCGAAGAAGCGCGTGCTTCGCTCGGTCCGGCGCGTCACGCGGTCACGTGCGCGTGTTTCTCCTTCAAAGCGAGCGCGCGCTCGTTTAAAGGTCCCTTGTAGATGGATTTGCTGAAGAGATATGTCACGGGGTTTTCTTTTCAATCGTCGATTGGAATTAAACACAGAGACTTATCTACAACTGAAAAACACAAACTAAACTAGAAACAAATAAAAGAAAGGCGAAGAACTCGCCCGGAGGCGAGACGTTACATCATGACATGAGGACACGGGAGGAAGAGAGCGAGCGAAGGGGAGAAGCGTCATTTATCACTTTTGGAGATATCCAGCCTCTTCCTGTTGGCTTGGCCAGTTAGAGGGTTGGAAGTTTACAGGCGGGACTTTGGGTTTTATTTCTCTTTGTCTTGTCAGACTGCTTGTCTAATTAAATTATGACCTGTGTTAGGAAGGGTCATTTCTACTGCCGAGATGTGTTATGCACATAATCATACATTTTACGGTGTGTTCATACATATATCTGGCTGAGTCAAGTCCAGGGCATTTTTACGATATCAAACACGACTGTTATAGGTAAACATTTACATTAAAAATACACCTAGGGTATTTATAATTCACTTTTAAGTTACGGACAAATTATAGTCATTACAATGTGACATGGGCAAATGGACACACATAAAAACACATCGAATATATCGGGTTAAATGTCTTTTAAAGAAAAGAAGTTTCTTTCTCTTTGAACATCAAATTCCAAGTCAGTCATACAAGTGTCTCGTAACAGGAAACCACGCTCTGTCCTGAGCAGGCTTCACTTGTGGGGGATGCGTGCGTGTGTGTGTGTGTGTGTGTAAATTTACATTCCAGGCTTTTTGGGTCTTTAGCAGGATGTATTTAGTCCTTTCAGATTCACCCTTTTAGCCCAGTCCTTACAGTCCCCCTTTTTGTCTGATGAAGTCCCGGTGTGGACATCATCGGACACAATCATCACAATGGACGGATGACAGGTGAATCATGATGATCGGGTAGCCGGTTGCTGTTAAGGCTGAGGATTCAGCTCTATGAGGTTCGAAGCTGCCTCTGGCCTGGTCTCTGACTTGGCACCCCCTTTTTGCGGGTTTCGTCCGAAACCTTTCGTGAGCTTGGCTGAAGATGTTTGTATCTCGTTGAATCTCCTGTATAGGATGAAGGTCAAGCCCAGTATCAGGGTGTGTCTGACTACCATAGAGGTACACAGTGCAGTGTCGGCTGCGGTCCAGGCTTGGACAACAGGTGAGGTAGTCAGAATGGGTAGTCGAGACAAAGCTTGGAGGGCTGTGTCGATAGGAGCAATGTCAATTAGCTGGGATCACCCCCCCTTTCGCAAACCACAACTCCCGTTCTGGAGTTAGGGTGAAAGTGTGGTTCCTGGAGAAGGATGGGATTTCCAGTTTTAATTTGTACTCTTTGCATGGAAGATGGTACCATGCCAGGTCGTCAAGGTGAAGGAGGGCACTTTTCGGTGCTTGGATTCACAGGCTCTAGTGGAGCGAGGTGACACAGGTGTCAGTGTCATTCTGGTCGTAAGTGAGTGCAGCTGTGCGCACAGGAGTGTTAGCGAGCCGCCTGTCACTTACACTCTCAAGGTCTTGATGCCTTGAGTACGTGGCTTGGCTTCGGCAGGGCAGCGGGTGTCGCTGATCTGCAGCCCGCAGATTCCGTCAGTGTTGTCTCTTGAGGAAAGGCTTGTTAGGGCAGAGATAGTGAATTTCTTTGGTCAATGTGCACACGTACGGGTTCGGAGCTTAGGACGGCTTTGTGTTGCTGTCGTTGCAGTCAACCCCGTCCGGCGTGTGGATCTTGATGTGAATGTTACTTTTCAAAATCTGACCTTGACAATGTTCTTGAGCCGGTAGATTCGGCTTGACTCTATGATGGGCAAGTTCGAGAGAAAGCCCCCCCCTTCTCTGCTTGTAGTCGACGCAGAGAGGGATGGCACTACCCAGAGAGTAGGAAAGGTGTATTTGTAAAGAGTCAGTTGGCGTGGTGATGGCGGACGCCAGCACGGTTTTCACGAGGCTTAAGGGTATCAGGTGCGGTGGAATTCTACCCCTGGCGAGGCTGTCGATGGAGGAGTTCACCCCCTGCAGCAGGTTTGTCATCAGGGCTGTTACCAGCTGAGTTTGAGCAAAGTCATTCTGGAAGACAGTAAACAGCTGTTTCATGGAGTGAGTGTTGGAGTGCATGGGGTTCAACGCTGTGAGTGTTGAAAGTTACCACAGTTCCCTTTAGTGTCTTGTCGATGGTCTGCAGGGATGCACTCTGTTGTGAGTGCTCTTTTATCTGTGGAATCTCAGTCTGAATTTCGGCTACATGCCGTCCCACGTTGGCGAGGTTTGCTGCATTCATGCTGGACATACAAGTGTTAAACAGAGTTCTAACGGCAGTGCGGCGGTGGTTGTGGCCACCTGGCTCTGCTATCGTGACAGTCATTTTCTCAAGTTGCTTGAGCATGTGTTCAACCACGGTCTCAGCGTGAGTGCGGGAGTCCTTTGTCCATCGGCACCTACCCAGCTGTATTGTGTTGTTACGCTGGGGTAGTGTGTTCTGTAGGCGTTGTGAGGATCAGGTGGCACATTCACTTTCTGAATGCGGGTCCGGCAGAAAAGGAGTCCTGGTGCCAGACCTGGTGAGATGTCCGATTGCGGTTGCCCTCTGGTTGGCTGGAGGCACAGCAGCATCCTGGTAAAAGTGAAAGGGAGAGAGAAAGAGAGAAAGGGAGGAAAAATTTCAGCGAGTCTCGTCCTTTTGGCTAGGACAGTCTTTTCGCTTTGAGAACGCCGGTATGCCACTTGCTTCGGTGTCTTGCAAGTGTCTCTGGTGCTGCGGCGTGCAGCGGCATACATTGGCATTACCCCCCTTTTGCACTGTGGCATCACAAGCCATGGCGCGGTGATGGCATCAGGTGCAGAACGCTGAATGTTGTTTAGTGCACGCAGCATGTGCTTGTTGACGCAGGTTGTCTGGAGCACCGGTTGTCGGTTTGTGCAGACGGCGTCCGTGGGTGGTTGGAGGGGTAATGAGAGGTGGTTTCTCATAGTGTCCATTGTTTTGTCATAGTCTTTGGTGAGCTGAAAGGTTAAGGTCAGGTGAAGCAGGGGCTCTGTGACTATTGTCACACTTGTAGGGAGAGACTAATGCATGACCCTAAAAGTTCAGAACCACGGTTTAACGGGTTCACTAGGTATGTAGCATAAAGCTAGGTGTTTCACGTGTGGCTAGCTAGTGAAGTGTGTCTTGTATCCTTATCTTAGCTGTGGATGTTAGGAGGCCAAGACTTAATGTGGTTCCGAGAGTATGTCCTGTGAAGGGGATAGCCAAGATGAAATAATTGTCTTAAGACGAAATTATTTCTCTGGACTTAACTAGTGGGTCACTACGGCTTGACGAAGTGAATGATAAGGGGAAAAAGGACAGCTGTCCTATTCGAATAATGCTTATTATCAATTCTCTGGACTATAGTTGTGCCCTAGTAAAGTGCTGAAATACTTGTGTTTCAGGGTCACAAAAATGAGTGCGCTTGTTGAAAATAAACACAATCACAAGTAAAGGTGTCTCTGTTTCCTTTCTGGGCCCTATGGGGACTGGAACCACATTTGAATAAGAGAGGAAATAAAAGTAAATCATATAGATGATCGAATAGCCAAGGGAATAGCTGAGTGCTATTATTATCAAAGTCAAAGAAATTAAAGAATTAACGAAGAGCAAAACAAAATTAAAATTAAAAGCGAAAAGAAATAAAAGTGATCAAAATTACGGGAATGATCTTAAGGCGAGAATAATCAGTGGCCTTAGTGACTAAACTTTGGATTTACCTGGGTCACCACTTCATAGTGGGTTACGGCGATTGCGTGTTCCAGACCACACCGTGTGTGCCCCATCGAAGGGTTAGTCACCTGCCGATGAAAATCCCTATTGCTATATGAATTCTTCTCTAGCTACACAGTTTACATGTAGTTAAACTTAAGTTTAATTAACAGGTTATCTGCGAAGTTATCCTCCGACAGTTAGTAAGGACTATGCCTGAACTAGGGAAGGTAAACTTTAGCTAAGAGGAATTGCAAACACGGAAAGTGAATAATTAGAAACCCTAACCGATGTTAAGGAAAGTATTTTAGAATACGTTACATTGTGTGAACACAAGCGGTGATTAAGGGTTCAAGTAAATGATGCTAACTGCTAACTGTAGAAGTTATTATTTAGCTTAGCATAAGCTGGAGGGATGCTAGGTTAACGTAGCCACCTAGGCTGGTTTGTTTACAAAGTGACATCACAAGTTAGCACTTCCTGTGACAAGTCGGTGTCATGGGAACCATACGTGTCAGACAATTCAACAGTCCCTAACGAATGTATGTACATTTTTCATGAATTATGCATGTTTAAACGGGTTAACAGGATGCACCTATATTTTAAGTCTTTCTAGGACTCGGTGTTACATTAAGTAAAATGCAGATGTGTTTTGGCATTAGCTAATTTTACTCATGGAACTCTTCTCTGTATCTTACGCAACTTATTCTATTTGTTTACAGAGTAAGGTAATAGATTTGCTGTAAGTCAAAGCTTGTCTAAGCATATATAGTTACGTCCCTCTCGTGCACGAATGCTGACTTTTCAGTGAGTAAACAGTTTTGATCGCTAGGTAGCTCTCGGCTTGTAGATGCAGCTAACATTTAGGTGAATTACATCAATCTAACCATAATTTGTAGGGCCTTTATAGTTGTAGACAGGGGAGCGTCACCCAGGTCTACCTAGATATAACTCTGTCCTGAGCTTTCTTTGTTAGACACAGGTTTAGTCATACTACAATTTGGATTTCTTTTAACCAAAGCAGAATAGATATCGGTACAGTTTACAAGCTGCTGAGATGAGGTTTCTGTGTCAAACAGACTTACGCTTTACTGCTGAACATGCTACTTTTAGTTGGAAATCTAAGGCTTTTTACTTAAAGTAGAGATGTCAATTCCAGCTATCGTTTTATCTGCATGTGGACAAGCCAGCGATCAAAATGCGTATCGCACGTTGTGTTCTGGTTGGATCGCAATGACCACAAGCACGCCTGTAGGTTAACAGTAGTTTAAAACTGGGGTAGTTTCCCTACACTCTGGCGTTAAAGGGGACGTATGCTCTATTTGGAGTTAGTGTTTCTTGTAACCCTTCATTGTCATAGAAAGTAATGTTTAGCAGTGTCATTTCAACCAGCATGTAGCAAATGCTTGGTTCGAAGGAGTCGTGCGTAGTCTATTGGCAGGTGAGGTGTGCACGTCTATTCGAGATTTTCTTTAAATCAGTAAAGTTCTAATTTTTCCTATTGCAGAGTCTTGTGTCTATTTGAGCACACATTTTCGTCTATTCTTAAAAGTTCTATGTCCTTATGCTGATCAGGGACCCTTTTAGAAGAGTCTTGCACTGTGTTTGTGCAGTTCAAAGTCAGTGGGGTTTTAGGAAGTCTTTGTGAGGAGGCCTTCTGCATTAGGTCACGCATCGTTGAGTGGGCATTGCGTGGTATTTGGCGAGCTGGAAGGTGCAGGGTCGCGAACTTGAACCTTGACTTGGTGCTGAGGCTGTGTATTCCTGGATGGCTGCTGGAGTTCCTGGGAACTCTGTGACCTTGGAGTCTGGCTTTGGTGACCTGTGTGACTGGAGGGGCGGGGTTCTTGAACTTGGGCCCAGACGGTCAGGTGTTTGAAATCTAATCAAAGCTCAGAGCATTCTAGCAGGTCTTTGCCCATCGGAAAGGGGTACATGTCCATTTGTGAGATGTGCACCGGGTGGGTAGGCCTCAACAGACCAATTGTCAGGTAAGTGGGAGCTCTCTGTTCGAGCCGGAGGTCGTTCTGGCTGTACGACTGCACATTCAGCTCACATAGTTGGGGTATAAGAGTTCGATCTTCGCTCTTAGCTTTAGCACTGAGTTTTTTCAAAGACTTGAGCTGACATTAGAGTGAGGTTTGAGCCGGTGTCTACCCGGGTTTCAAGGCTCACCTCATTGTCTAGAGTGATGGGTAGGCAGAGTTTCCGGGCCCACCCCCCCTTTTGATCAGATCTTTTGGGGTTTCGGACCCAGCTGTGGGAAACTGTGCTGTCTCGCTCAGGCTGTGCAGCTGTCAGCTGTGGTGGCTGTGTGCTGCTGTAGGTATGACGCTCAGCCATAGGATGTAAGGCTCGTACCTCTTGAATTTTTGGAAAGTCTTTTGTGAAGAAGCTTTTCAGCGACTCCAGTGTCTCGGCTGTCTGAGACGTGGCGGCACTGTGTTTGTCTGATGTGTGCTCAGACTTGTGCTTACCAGTGGCATGTTGAGAGGGGTACCGCTCCAGGCTGGAATGGTCTTGGCTCTCTGTAAACAGGGCGATGGTTTGGTGGGGTGCCCTCGAGAGGCAGCTCTGAGTAGTGTTCAGAGACAGAGTAGATTGTGTTTTTTTTTTCAAAGTCTTTTCGGATTCTGGATCAGAGAATTCTTTAATGAAGGCCTGCCGCAGCGGCTGGTGATGTTTTGAACAGTGGGCTTTCAACCCCTCTTTACAGCTCTGGGTTCTTGGCTGAAGGGTGCAGACCAGTCAGGGGAAACTTGTGGTGTGTGTTTCCCCTTTTCCGGTCATGCTGCAGTCTATAAGAGTGTTTCAACTCGGTGTGGACAAATGTTAAGTTTGTCTTTGAGATCGTGTCTCTGTTGAGCAGGTTCATGGATTTCAGCTCGGCCCGTGTGTAAGTGTTTAAAGGCCTTGGCTTTAGTGTCTCTTTCTTTTAGTTCAGTCTCTGCTGAACGAGCTTGTGGGTTGTGGCACGGGCCTCTTGCGAGTTTCTTTCGCAGGCTGTGGCTTACGAGTCTCTTTAAGTTCCGTCTCTGCTCTTTGCAAGGGGCGTCACTTTGTCGGAGTTTCTCGTTGATTTCCTCTCTGGTTCTTTTCTCTGACTGCTCTCTTCGGTCTGTGTGTCGACGAAGATCAGACAGGGCAGTTTGAAGTCTTTACACTTCCTTCTTGTAGCTAGGGGTCGTTGGCATCCTCGGCTTGCATCCTTAGCGTTGCAACTTTGTGCTCCAGGGCGATGCGGCTCCTTTCGTGGAGACGTTCTTGTGTGATGAGCTGGCAAGTGAGGTTGATGTGTATGACCGGTCTTTGTCGTGGGAGCTTTGGCTTGGTTTGTGCGCCGTCAGCTTGTCCACGTCTGCGATGCTCTTGGCTCGAGGCTCTGAGTCACTAGCGTCCTCGGGCAGGAAGTTAGCCGTCATGGCCGTCGGCCATGTGTCGAGGTTGTCCCAGCGGGTTGTGGGACTGTAGGACCGGAACATACTGGCTTCACTGTGGGCGAGAGGAACACAACACACGCAGAGAGACCAATGCAATTTCGTTCTACGTTTAACAAGCTATAATACGGGCTATGCCGTGTATGAAAATTTTGGTTAACTGATGCAGACAGTTAAATCATTCGGTGGGACAATTTAGGTAGGTCAGTATGGGCCTGAATAACATTTAACAGGGCGGTAGCTTAGGGGTCACATGTTGATGCTAACGGCTTGGTTTGTCAAACTATTATTCAGCGTTCCTTGTTGTCTCAGATAGGTTCTGTCTTCTAGGTGAACTGAAAGGAACAGAGCACAACAGAAAAGAGCAGTGGCAAGATAGCAAAGTTTGAAGTAACATGCAACCATCAAAGATGGAAAGGTCTGTAATGAAATGCTGTCAATAGTACACAGGAAGTGTTACAAGGGAAGAGGAGGCCTAAGCCTGCGGTTTGTGGCTCGGAGAGGAGAAGGGAGCCAAACGCTTCAATGACCGGGGGGGAATTCATAGATTCTGTGGCCAATACTAAGTGGATGGGTTTAATACCTTTTTCTAGTTTGCCTGGGGTGAAATGAGGTCATTCGGGTTGGAGTCAGCATTGTGGTTGGTCTTCCTGTCATCCCCAAACACTTGACAGCAGTGTCCCGGGCCCTTCCGTATATCTGTACCGATGTGCGCCCTCTCACGCAACCGGCAGTGCCAAATTGGTAAAGTGTTGCGGGCCGCACCAACGGAGAGATAAGGGAAAGTCCGAGACTCGCGCTCAGTCAGCGCTAGTGACGCAGGTCAGACGAACCCACTTGCTGGACCCCAAGCAAAGATGACTGTCAAATCACCACAGCACGAGAGAAATTTCTACCTACAAACACAAAACAGGATGAAGGACAAGTGAACCTCAACGTGAATTAAAGCTCTCTTTATCTCAATCAAATTGAGTGTCTATTTTTGTAGAAAAAAAAATCGAAGGCAACGGCTTTACTAAAGTTATGGTACAAACAAAAAGGAAATTATGACGATGTTAATTATCAGAACAACCTAGCCTCCATTCAGAGAAGAGATTAAGTGCAGCAGGAAGAGCACAGGAGGAAGCAAGCTGCAGTGGCGTGTTTGGGCCACTAAGGGTTTGGGCCACTTCCTCCTAGTGGTCAATCTGGCTGACAGAGACCTTGATTTAAATTGCATTCAAACTGGTTTAACTACAATTCAAATCAAGCATATGCATAGATGTTAAGTAACTTCTAGAAAGTAAGGATACAGTTGTCATAACGTATCGAATCAAAATTACTAAAAATAATTTGAAAAAGGAAATATAGAAATAAAGCCATAAAACCATTCCCGACAGGAACGGAGACTTCCTTCAAATTAATTTGAAATTTGTTTGTTTCAAAACAAAATTTGAATAAGTGTAGGAAATTGAAGGTTGGCATTATATTTGATTAGTCATCAGAAACTGCTAATACCTACTTTTGAATTTTAAATTCAAACGTGGTTTGAACTAAATTCAAAATAAATGTACACAGTCAGTAGTGAAATCATGTTATTAAAACTGGAACTTGCACATGCATTGAAAGTTAGAAACACAATTTCAGAAATTCACTGGAACAATCTGAAATGGTGCTGAGAGAAAATTATTTAGGAAAGGATGACCTTGTTACCATTGTCCACACGATGGCGACATCTCGCTCATGGAGGGTAAAGTCAGGACGTGGAGGCCGTCTGATACTGGGAAACTTAAGGGCGCGCCCTAGCGTTTGGCAGTAGCATTGCAACCCGCCTGCTTTCACATGTGACTGTCTCAGAGGACGTGCAAAGAATTACACGCCTCAATTGCTGCATCAATCCGAAATAGTGCGGAATTTAAATCTCGACGGATTTCTTTCCGGTTCTATATTTCACAAAACGGCGTGGCAGGATTTTTCCTACACACACACATAGGGACAACAGGAATTACACGTCTGTCGTTCGGATACAAATACATTTATCAAATAGCATTTTATGATTTAAAATGTTTTTAGGTTTTGGATTTTTTCGATGCTATATTTCAGTGTGTGGCAGGATTTCTTCGCTGCACTACACGTAAATTGTGGACAACAGGAATTAGGCATCTGTTTTTCGGATCCAAATAACATTTATCAAATAGCATTTATGATGAAAAATGTTTTCAGTGTTGGATTTTTTTTTTCTCGGTGCTATGTTTTACAAGCACATCTACCAGGATTCGTCGCTGCGTTGTGCGAGAGAAAACAGGAATTATTCATCTGTTTTTCGACTCCCATAACATATATCAAATAGCACCTATGATTAAATATGCTTTAGGTTTTTACAATTGAGTAGCTACGTCAATGTTTTAACCAGGATTTTATCGTTAATCTAACGATTATAAAATGAGGCCTTTTTAAGAATAGTGAAAGAGCATCGATTCACTAAATCTTGTCTTCACCCTGACAAAAGAACATCGTTCGGACAGGGGAGTTTAAAATTAAAAATGTCGTCGTTCAAAAGAGGTTTCTTTGTCTTTTGTGGGACAAATTTAATACTATGAACTGCAGTTTACTTTTAGTTATTAACAATGGCAAACGGAATGTCAGACATTATTTTGCAGCGGTGAGTTCGCATTGCGTTCGCTCACTCGAGGCGCACGTACAATATTAAATCACAATATAGACATAGATTGAAAACTGATTTTGCTCATAAAACAAGTTTAAGATGTGCTTAGCATTTTCTCCACCATTTTAATGTAAGGATTCAGGGCGGATCTAATCCGTGGGGAATTTGCATATCATAATTAATAATTGGTAATTAATAATTATTCATACATGTTTGGATTAGATCAGTCTTACATGTTAATAAATCTCCCGATAAGGGAGGATCTGTCATTCTACCTGCATGCGTGCATGTGAATCCCTGAAATTAACCACAAGTTGATTGCAGTTAATTACACGGACCATGTTTCACAAACAGGTAAAATGAATTAGCTCAATTGTCAGGATAATATTTGTGGGATCCACAATATCATCTTACTTTATAGGATTTCAGGAAACGCAATTCTCTGGCCAGAAGAATTGGGTTTCCCGCCCTATAAACACAACACATACTCTTTAAGGTATTTTTAATTTTAGTAAGCATGTAGCATAAGACCTTTTGCACTTAAGGGACTTGAAATTGAGCAAAGAGACAGCACATCAATCAAAATGAATATAATGGATTTAATAAAGGCATGACTACTTATGTATTTACTACGGTTACACGGGATATATATGTATTTACAAACACATAGACATCAATGAACAATACAATAAGACATCAACGAACAATACAATAAGACATCAATGAACGAGAAATGCGTAAAGTTTGGACAATGGATAACTTACACGCCTGAGCGAGTAAGAGAGAGAGAGAGAGAGAGAGAGAGAGAGAAAGGGAGGAAAGAGAGAACATTGGCAGGATTGCTCCTAAGACATTCACCTCTCCGATTACAACACGAAACATCATCTTAAAGCTTCTTAGAAGCTCTATAAAGAGATTATACTTGCACAAGTTAGGTTATGGTCTCTGTGTCGAGGCATTCCTGTACAGACCCTGTTTGGCCGCATGCGTGAACGGAGTCCTTCGTGTGGAAGCATCACGTGGTGCTGCTTGGCGCGCGTGTTGAACAGAGGTTTAAAGTCTTGGAGGTAACATTACCAAAGAAAATAGAGATCTCTACGGGGAAATCACGCGGAGTTATTGTTACATCTTTGCATGGCTGGCGAAGAAGCGCGTGCTTCGCTCGGTCCGGCGCGTCACGCGGTCACGTGCGCGTGTTTCTCCTTCAAAGCGAGCGCGCGCTCGTTTAAAGGTCCCTTGTAGATGGATTTGCTGAAGAGATATTTTACAGGGTTTTCTTTTCAATCGTCGATTGGAATTAAACACAGAGACTTATCTACAACTGAAAAACACAAACTAAACTAGAAACAAATAAAAGAAAGGCGAAGAACGATACTCGGTTACTAACGTAACCTCGGTTCTCTCTAGAGAGGGAACGAGTATTGCGTAAGTTTAGCTTACGCTACGGGAAAGATTCATCTTCTCGAGATAATGAAGCCAAAAAATTATCCTTAATTTTGTATTCATTGTCAACGCAGTGCAGCAGCTAGCAGACCTAGAGCAGGCCATCTCGCGTGCTTATTGGCTGCCCTGCATGCATCTGCTGCAGCCTACCAGTGAGCCCCACGTGGCGTCACACCCAATGAAGGGCGCTCGCGCCTTCATAGCGTCATAGCCCGCCAGAATGGGCGTGGCTTAGCGTATATAAGAAGGGGCTCGTAGGCTGAATTCCCTGGTTTTTCGACAACTGAAGCGAAGTCGCTCGTGGCGCGAGCACGGCCGGTTACGCAATACTCGTTCCCTCTCTAGAGAGAACCGAGGTTACGTTAGTAACCGAGTATCGTTCTCTTACGAGAGGTTCTCTAGTATTGCGTAAGTTTAGCTTACGCTACGGGAACACTTTGTCAACGCCGTGCGCACCAAGCATCCACCATGAGGCCCCGAACTTTCAGGGAACCCCTATGAGGTGGAGAATAAGGTGGCCAGCTACGCGGGCCATCACTTGTACATAAGCACAGAGCAGCGCGCCGGTCTGTATAGGCACATGGCTCATACCCCACTTAGTGTAGCTCAACCAGGAGAGCTGGGTCATGTGAGAGTGATCTGAGCAGGAGGTCTGGGCAGAATACACCTCTCCTCTAAACCGACAACAGTTTAGCCTGCAAGGCAGGAACTTCCAGGTTATAAAACCTGACAAAGGTAGACGGGGAGCTCCAGCCCGCCGCCACACATATGTCATGGATAGAAATTCCACTGGACCATGCCCACGAAGAGGCCACGCCTCTCGTGGAATGAGCCCTGATGCCCAGAGGGCATTGCAGACCTTTTGACGCGTAAGCGGCTGCTATAGCGTCCACTATCCATTTGGACAGGCTCTGTTTCGAGGAGGCGAGACCTTTGGTGCGCCCACCGAACGAAACAAACAGCTGTTCCGAACGCCTGAATGAGGCGGAGCGCGTAATGTAAAACCTCAGCGCTCTGACAGGGCAGAGGAGGTTCACATCACTTTCGCTGTCAGATGCTGGGAGCGCTGACAACGAGATGACTTGCGCTCTGAACGGAGTGCCCATCACTTTCGGAACATAACCATGTCTAGGTCTGAGGATGACTTTAGAGTCATTCGACCCGAACTCAAGACACGACGCGCTGACAGACAGCGCATGTAGGTCCCCCACACGCTTTACTGACGACAATGCAGTCAGAAAGACGGTTTTTAGTGATAGATATTTCAACTCCCAAAATCCAGTGGTTCGAAGGGAAAAGCTTTCAGGGCCTCCAGGACCAGTGAAAGATCCCACATGGGAACCGACGGGGGGCGCGGCGGGTTCATCCTCCTAGCTCCTCTTAGGAAGCGGATGACCAACTCATGTCTTCCCAATGACTGGCCGTGCGTCGATTCTGCGAACGCTGCCACGGCCGCCACATACACTTTGAGCGTGGATGGGGACCTCCCCTTATCCAACAGCTCTTGTAGGAAGGAGAGCAGCTGCGCCACCCCGCATGTCCGCGGGTCCAGACCTCTGTCGGTGCACCATTCCGAGAACACCGACCATTTAGACGCGTAGAGCCTTCTTGTAGAAGGGGCTCTAGACTGCGTGATCGTGTTCATTACTCCTTCTGGCAGGGCAACGAGTACCCGTTGATCAACCATGCGTGCAGAGACCAGCGCTCTGGATGGGGATGCCAGATCGTGCCGCGAGCCTGAGAGAGGAGATCTGCCCTCACCGGAATCGGCCACGGAGCTGTATGTGACAGCCGTGCCAGCTCCGGGAACCAAATCTGATTCTCCCAACGCGGGGCTATGAGGAGCACCGAGTGGCGCGTTTCCCTGATTCTCTTGATTACCTGTGGTAACAGAGAGACCGGGGGAAAATCATATAGCCGGAGGCTGGGCCAAACCTGGGCCAGCGCGTCCTCGTCCTTCGAGAAGAACGTTGGGCATTGAGCGTTGTCTTTTGACGCAAATAGGTCGACTTCCGCCCTGCCGAACAGGCGCCACAGTTTCTGGACCGTTTGGGGGTGCAGGGACCATTCCCCTGGGGGAACGTTGTCCCTGGACAGTTTGTCTGGGCCGTCGTTCAAATGGCCCGGCACATGCGCCGCCCTCAGCGAGCGCAGGTGCAACTGGGACCAAATAAGGAGGCGCTCCGTCAGATTGCAGAGATTTCTGGATCTGACACCGCCCTGACGGTTTACATAGGATACCACAGACATGTTGTCCGAGCGGACGAGAACATGTTGGTCCTGTATGAACGGGAGGAAGCACTTCAGCGCATTCTCGACCGCCATCATTTCCAGACAGTTTATGTGAAAACACCTCTCTTGGTCTGACCACTGGCCGAAGACCGGTCTGCCCTCGAACAGCGCGCCCCAACCCCAGTTGGACGCGTCTGTCGAAATGACTTTCCGATAAGAGACGGTTCCCATCGTCACTCCCAGCTGGTACCAGTCGGCCACTAATCAGGGCTGCAGAGCCGCTATGCAGGTCTGAGTCACTCTGATTTTCTGACCGCCAGAAACCCAAGCTCGGCGGGACGCGCGAGCATTCAGCCAGCGTTGGAGCGGGCGCATGCGCAGTAGGCCCAGCTGAAGCACCGCTGCAGCTGACGCCATACAGCCCAACATCCTCTGAAAAGTTTTCAAAGGGAGAAAGCTGTCCCTTTGGAAAGACGCGGCTAGGTGGCGAACACGGAGCGCGCGCTGTGCCGATAGACGAGCCGACATAGTCACCGAGTCCAGTTCCATTCCTAAAAAGGAAATTGACTGGCTGGGTAGTAATGAGCTCTTGGTCCAGTTGACCGTGAGACCCAAGCTTTCCAGGTGACTGAGAAGCACTGTTCTGTGAGACAGCAGCTCCGTCTCTGACTGTGCCAAAATCAGCCAATCGTCCAGATAGTTCATTATCCGCAGCCCCTGACTTCTCAGGGGGGCGAGCGCCGCGTCCATGCACTTCGTAAATGTACGGGGTGCCAGAGACAGGCCGAACGGCAGGACGGTGTATTGATATACCTGACCGTCGAAGGCGAATCTCAAAAATCGCCTGTGACGGGGTATTATCTGAATCTGGAAATAGGCATCCTTCAGATCTAGAGAAATAAACCAGTCCCTTGGGCGAACGTGCGCGAGGATTTTCCTGGTCGTAAGCATTTTGAACGGTCTTTTCACAAGCACCCTGTTCAAATGTCTCAGATCTAGGATCGGTCTGAAGGTTCCGTCCTTCTTGGGTACGAGAAAATAACGGCTGTAAAAGCCTGACTCGCTCAGAGAAGGCGGCACCTTTTCTATAGCCCCTTTGCACAGCAGCTTTGCTATTTCTGCGTGAAGTAGGTGTGCTACTTCCGTATTCACTATCGTCGCGGTCCGGGCTCGAAAGCGCGGGGGACGGCGAATGAATTGAAGTGTATAGCCCTGCTTTATTGTGCTCAGCACCCATTCCGAAATCCCCGGGATAGATTCCCACGCAGCTATGTGAGCCGCTAGGGGGCGAATGGCCTCCAGGTTCAGACCGCCGCCATTCGCGGGCTTGTGAAACTGAACCGGAGCTGAGAGCGCGGCGCGCGCGCTCTCTCTGTTCTGGGCAACGGCTGCTCGCTGAAAACCGAAACCGGCTGCTTTGTGTGAGATGTCCCAATCATAAGGGATGGGGAACCTTTTTTCCTCACTTTTTGACACGCGAGCGGCGCTTTGGGCGGAAAAGCGTTCTGTAAGCGTGAGCGCGTTTGCGCGGGCACGAGACTTACACATGTATTTGACGCCCCGATCAAAATGGATGGGGAGCGTTTTATTATCGCCCTGCGTTTCATGATAACACTTAAACGCGCGGGCGGCGCCCGGGGGGAGGTTTGTGTTAGCAAGCGTGAACGCTCTCTGGCGGGCACGGGACTTACATTCATAACCTGCTGTCTTGACCGTGTAACAGAGCGGGCAGATAGTGGGCACAACACTGTGGACACATTTCTTACATTCAACACTCGAGCGGCTTTTCTGCGCTTTATGAGAGTGTGCTCTGTGGGTGACACGATATTTGATGTGCTTGTGTGTAGGGGTGAACACTGGGAGGTGGGCACTTTCACTACACTTAGAACACTGACGGCGTGAGCCGGACCAAACATAATACTCTTTTTGAGATTTCTCTGGGTCGCCGTGAAAACGGCGTTTGTGTGCAGGCGAGAGGGTGGACAAACCGGCTCGTTGGCTGCTAAATGAACCACTGCAGTAGCCTGACTGAAGGGGACTGACAGGGAAATAAGCTTCGACGGCGGTCCGGCCGTGGCGGGACACGCGCGTCTTTTCTCTCTCTTTGTTAGGAGGATTTCGCATGCTCAGACTTCAGCGTGATCTTCTGCCGAGGCCCCCTGGGGGGCGGCGGTCTGTGACGGCTGTCTGAGCGCGACCTAGGGCGGCCGCCCTGACGTCGCTGCGAAGGCTGGGGTTGTGCTGGACGCTGGGTGTTAGCTCGTACAGGAGGCTGGCTTTGTTTCTCGCGAGAGCGGCCTGTAGCGGAGCTCGAGCGTCGCGGCAGGAAGAGATTCATGGCCTGCGTGGTCTTCTGCACTTCAGAGAAACGGTCAACGATCCCATTAACCGCTAGGCCGAAGAGACCAGTGGGGGAGAGCGGCGCGTTCAGGAAGGTGGCTCGCTCAGTTTCCCTCATATCCGCGAGCGTCAACCAGAGATGCCTCTCTGTTACAGTCAACGCGGCCATGGCTCGTCCGATAGCCTGAGCTGCGGTTTTGGTGGCGCGGAGAGAGAGATCCGTCGCGCTTCTCAGATCTGTAACCGCAGCTGGATCCCGGCCCTTCTCGTCCCATTCACGGAGGAGGTCGGCTTGCAGGATCTGTAACACAGCCATGGAGTGGAGAGCAGACGCGGCCTGGCCGGAGGCGGCATATGCGCGGCCGACCAAGGCGGACGTGGCTCTGCAGGCTTTAGACGGGAGGGCTGACCGAGACCGCCATCTCACGGAGGGCGGGCAAAGGTGCGCTGCGACCGTCTCTTCCACAGGGGGAATAGCCGTGTATCCCTTCTCGGCGGCGCCGTCCACTTGGGAGAGCGACGCGGAGGCCTGGGACTGAAGTCTCGAGGAGAATGGTGCATTCCAGGACTTCGTTAGCTCCGTATGAAGTTCCGGCAGGAAAGGAGCGGGTCTGCTCGTTGAAGCTGCACGGCGGCGGCTTTGAAGGAAACAGCCGTCGAGCCTGTTCGGCGCGGGTTCCTTCGGCAGCGACCACTCGAGCCCGAGGCGGTCGACGGCCTGCGTCAGCAGGCGCATAAGCTCCGCGTCAGCTCCAACGCGGGAACGGCTGGATTCCTGGATCGACGAGGAGCCGGAGTGAAGCGACCATTCCTCGCTGTCCGATGCCAGGATGGAGCAGCAGTCTCTCGTGGCGTGTTCCTCGGCCTCCTCCTCAGACACGACGGCAGTGAGGCTCGTGAGCGGCAGCTGCGCGTCGGGGAGGGGAGGCGGGGAGGGCGAAAGCGAGGCTCGAGGGAGATCCTCCGGCGAGCGCGTCGCTGTGGCCACAGGCTCCGGCTGCCTCAGGGAACGGCGCTTCTTCCTGCGCGGTCCCCCGGAGGGCGGAGCGGCTGCATCCGGGTTGAAGACTTCGAGTCGAGCCCGTAGGGTCGACAGCGGAAGCGCTTCGCAGAACTCGCAGCCCCCGGACGCGAGGGCGAGCTCTGCATGTTCCAGGCCCAGGCTGAGAGCGCAGATCACGTGGCGGTCTCCAACGCTGAGCGGGGCTCTGCACGAGCCGCAGGAAGTGCGAGGCATCTTTAAAAAGACGCTCGCGCTCTTTTAGAAATAGCTCTTTTAGAATGCAATGTAAAAGGATACGTCGCCGGATAGCGTAGCTCGCACGGATGGCTGAAGGTGGCGAAGACGGCCGGCTTCCTCAGCGCTGTCCTAAGCTGGCTGTTCGCTGTTCGACGGCGGCGGTGGCTTCTCTCAGATCCAGCGATGTGGAGAGCTCGCTGAAGAGTCGAAAAATCAGGGAATTCAGCCTACGAGCCCCTTCTTATATACGCTAAGCCACGCCCATTCTGGCGGGCTATGACGCTATGAAGGCGCGAGCGCCCTTCATTGGGTGTGACGTCACGCGGGGCTCACTGGTAGGCTGCAGCAGATGCATGCAGGGCAGCCAATAAGCACGCGAGATGGCCTGCTCTAGGTCTGCTAGCTGCTGCACTGCGTTGACAACGAATACAAAATTAAGGATAATTTTTTGGCTTCAATATCTCGAGAAGATGAATCTTTCCCGTAGCGTAAGCTAAACTTACGCAATACGAGAGAACCTCTCGTAAGAGAACTCGCCCGGAGGCGAGACGTTACATCATGACACGAGGACACGGGAGGAAGAGAGCGAGCGAAGGGGAGAAGCGTCATTTATCACTTTTGGAGAAATCCAGCCTCTTCCTGTTGGCTTGGCCAGTTAGAGGGTTGGAAGTTTACAGGCGGGACTTTGGGTTTTATTTCTCTTTGTCTTGTCAGACTGCTTGTCTAATTAAATTATGACCTGTGTTAGGAAGGGTCATTTCTACTGCAGAGATGTGTTATGCACATAATCATACCTTTTACGGTGTGTTCATACATATATCTGGCTGAGTCAAGTCCAGGGCATTTTTACGATATCAAACACGACTGTTATAGGTAAACATTTACATTAAAAATACACCTAGGGTATTTATAATTCACTTTTAAGTTACGGACAAATTATAGTCATTACAATGTGACATGGGCAAATGGACACACATAAAAACACATCGAATATATCGGGTTAAATGTCTTTTAAAGAAAAGAAGTTTCTTTCTCTTTGAACATCAAATTCCAAGTCAGTCATACAAGTGTCTCGTAACAGGAAACCACGCTCTGTCCTGAGCAGGCTTCACTTGTGGGGGATGCGTGCGTGTGTGTGTGTGTGTGTGTGGCTGTGTGTGTAAATTTACATTCTTTTTGGGCTTTTTGGGTCTTTAGCAGGATGTATTTAGTCCTTTCAGATTCACCCTTTTAGCCCAGTCCTTACACAGACACGCAATTCATATTTAAACAGTCTTTGTGCAGTTTACAGACACTATTCGATAACGCAAATAGAACAAAGCACTTAAGAATAAACTTACTTCATCAGCTGGATCCGTGCTCCTCGAAATGAAACTACCAGCACTTCTGAGGTAACTTTTTGGATGTTTTATCCAGCTGATGTGGGCTTTTTCATGGCTTGCCTCAACGTTTGCGTTTGAATGGCGCGTGCTCTCAGTGGGCGTGGTCACATTAACACATCATACGCTATAATTAGCTGAAAGGAAAAAGACTGACATCTCTCTCTGTTCATACAGATTACATAAACTGAGAATAGTTGTTTTTTATATAAATTACTTCATTTAACCCTCTGGGGACCAAGGTGTTTTTGGGGTCCTTGAGATGTTTTGACATGCCCTGACATTTGTGCTTTTTTCAGTTGCTTATAAACATATTACTGGCACAGGTGAAATTACACTCTTTAGCACAAACAGGGCTACCATATTATGTGAGCAACATGTATGTACATGTTTGTATTTTTGAGAGAATATTGTTTATGCATGTTTATTGATAAAACTAAAAATTAAAGTTTCTGAAATAAGGCCACAAAACACATACTAAATATGTGTCCACAAGACTTTTGACTAATGGATGTTGTGGCCTTGAGTATTTGCTTCAAAATGATCTGAAAATCATCCGGCCTAACCATTCACATAAAACCATAGATTGCTTTAAATTGTGATGTTTTTTGTTTGAAAGCCAATATGCGAATGGGCGTGAATGGCCCAACCCCCTCATGTAGTAATTAGGTGATTCTCACCTGAGAAGACAAAGATGCATTCATTTCATTCAGGTGTGTCACAAGAAACAATGCAAGGAAAATATATATACATATATACACACACACACAGACATTATATATACACTCACCGGCCACTTTATTAGGTACACCTGTCCAACTGCTCGTTAACACTTAATTTCTAAGCAGCCAATCACATGGCGGCAACTCAGTGCATTTAGGCATGTAGACATGGTCAAGACAATCTCCTGCAGTTCAAACAGAGCATCAGTATGGGGAAGAAAGTTGATTTGAGTGACTTTGAACGTGGCATGATTGTTGGTGCCAGAAGGGCTGGTCTGAGTATTTCAGAAACTGCTAATCTACTGGGATTTTCACGCACAACCATCTCTAGGGTTTACAGAGAATGGTCCGAAAAACAAAAAACATCCAGTGAGCGGCAGTTCTGTGGGCGGAAATGCCTTGTTGATGCCAGAGGTCAGAGGAGAATGGCCAGACTGGTTCGAGCTGATAGAAGGGCAACAGTGACTGAAATAACCACTCGTTACAACCGAGGTATGCAGCAAAGCATTTGTGAAGCCACAACACGCACAACCTTGAGGTGGATGGGCTACAACAGCAGAAGACTCCACCGGGTACCACTCATCTCCACTACAAATAGGAAAAAGAGGCTACAATTTGCAAGAGCTCACCAAAATTGAACAGTTGAAGACTGGAAAAATGTTGCCTGGTCTGATGAGTCTCGATTTCTGTTGAGACATTCAGATGTTAGAGTCAGAATTTGGCGTAAACAGAATGAGAACATGGAACCATCATGCCTTGTTACCACTGTGCAGGCTGGTGGTGGTGGTGTAATGGTGTGGGGGATGTTTTCCTGGCACACTTTAGGCCCCTTAGTGCCAATTGGGCATCGTTTAAATGCCACGGCCTACCTGAGCATTGTTTCTGACCATGTCCATCCCTTTATGGCCACCATGTACCCATCCTCTGATGGCTACTTCCACCATGTCACAAAGCTCTAATCATTTCAAATTGGTTTCTTGAACATGACAATGAGTTCACTGTACTAAAATGGCCTCCACAGTCACCAGATCTCAACCCAATAGAGCATCTTTGGGATGTGGTGGAACGGGAGATTCGCATCATGGATGTGCAGCCGACAAATCTGCGGCAACTGTGTGATGCCATCATGTCAATATGGACCAAACTCCCTGAGGAATGCTTCCAGCACCTTGTTGAATCTATGCCACAAAGAATTGAGGCAGTTCTGAAGGCAAAAGGGGGTCCAACCCGTTACTAGCATGGGGTACCTAATAAAGTGGCCGGTGAGTGTATATAGATCATTAAGGCTGATTTATACTTCTGCGTCGGACCTACGGCGGAGCCTCTACGCTATAGACTACGCATTGGTTTTCATTTATACTTCTGCGTCTTTGTCCGCGTTGACACGCAATTACAAATGCAGAGGGAGTATGTAAAAGCCGCGGAGCAGTTCTAGCAGACCAATCACAGCGCTTGCGGTACGCGTAGAATTGACGCGTTGTTACATTTTTGGAGAGGTGCACGTCAGGGTACGCGAGCTACACACAGCCTACGACGTAGCTACGGCGTGAGTTCGACGCAGAAGTATAAATTGGGCTTTAGCGTTTGAATAGCGCGCGCTCTCCGTGGGCGTGTCACATTAGCGGAATGAGATGCGAGAACGATAATGAGAACGGCTGACACATCTCTCTTTTTATATAGATTACATAAACAGGGAATATTTATTTTAGTTTTAAATTAGATCATTTAAAAGTACAAACTTAAATGATCATAAACATATCGCTCATGTCTGGGTGAATAGTATTAGCTGAGTTTTGTTTAAGTTTAAGAGAGTGCTCCAGAAAAAAAGTGCACGGACACGAAGAGGCAGAACGCACACCCTGTTTATTTTCTTTATTTTACAAAAGCACAATATTTTATTTCGATTGTAGGTGGGCACATACAAAATTAGACATTTAACAGTTTTTTTTATATGTTTCATAACTCTGTATGACCAGAAATGATGGAGTAGTTTAAGACTATTTTTCTGCTATGTGAAAAAAATCAGCCAAAACGCACTGGGTTCTTGGTCCCCGGAGGGTTAAAAGAAGAGAATTTCAGCTTCATAACGAAAAATCTTTCGTGCCTGTGTGACAAGTATGTACTTAGTTACAGTTAATTTTCGGACGCGTTTCAGAATGAACTTCACTGACAGAGAACGCAGAACACGCATCATGTTTTTCTTTTCTTTATTTGGCGAAAAGCAGAACACTTAGAAAAAATAAAAATAGACACTTAACATGATGATGTACAACACTTATATGTAAGATCAAAATCAACAGAGTAATTTGAGTCTCTTTTGCACTGATAAGAAAAAAAGTGAGCCTGTCGCGCCGGCGCGATTGCCGACCCCAGGGGGTTAATAATTTTTGGGCTGGCAAGCTTCAATCCCTTAGAAGCCTATGGAGGAGTGATCCAGCTCTCAGATTTAATAAAAAATATCTTAATTTGTGTTCCGAAGATGAACGAAAGTCTTACGGGGTTGGAACAACATAAGGTTGAGTAATTACTGACAGAATTTTCATTTTGGGGTGAACTATCCCTTTAAGTAGGTAAGGCAGGATTTTTCTAGCTTTTTTACATTGAGGAGTTAGTCTATTCCTCTTTTCATCCAAAACTTATACGGCTGTACTGAATCATCGCTCACCATCAATACTCGAGCGCTAAACATCAAGCACTAGAAATAGAAATACAACATAAATTGTATGAAGTAATCAAATGTACAAAAACAGTGCATAATCTTCACAAAAGTGATTTAGTTAAGAGTAATGAGAGACTGTTTGATGTAACATGAATGGCAAGACGGCAGCAGCTTATTTGCCTGCTTTCACTTTAACACCGAATGTACTGTTATCGTTCACTTAACACTAGAACTATCGGAATTCCATAACTACTAGAACGACCATAGCGGTCATTCTGACCGTTCATACTTTGACGTTCATATGGACATACTGAACATAATTTTCGTCATGTCATATCTACTGTAACGATGAGGCAGCAATGAAACGGAGAGAGAATCCAAGTGCAAGCACTACTTTAATGAAACAAACAGGTAATCATTCACTGGCGCTTACGAACGAACAGTCCACACAGGGAAACACCGCCTTTCGTGTGCAGCTCCCACACACTACTTTGTGACATTTGGCACATGTCTCCTTGGTTTTATTTTTTTTTGCAGTTCCTCCTTACTTGGCACTGCCTTCTCTCCATCTGCTGCTGCTCCTGCCCGGGTCCTGGCTCTCGCACCACCAGTTGTGTGGCTTTTGATTTCATGTGGTCGGAGCGAAGTTCGCTTGCCAGTCGCGTGATGAAGTCCCTCCACGAAACTTGCTCCTTTGTGCACTTTTTGTATAATATGCACGCGTTGATGGCGGGAAATGTAGCGGACTTATGATATGCGTGCGGTCAAAATGGCCGCCATGGCCATTCTAGGTAGAAATAGTCAGAACTGTTTTGCGTTTTGTGATTTTAATAAAATAACAGTGTCAGAATAAAATATACACATATTTAGGAAAAGTCAGAGTCCTACAGCCACATTGATTTTATTTTAACAAAGTTATTACACTGTAAAATTTTAAAACTGTCAAAATGACTGCCTTGGTAGTTCTAGTGTTAAGACACAAATGACTGTGTTTACGAAGATACTTGCAAATACAGGCATTTTGACTCATAAGTGTGTGTATTTGATCATTTAAGCCCAGTAAGATACGTACTCACATGCTGTACTTTCCAGGTGTGTGAGCTGACTGCGCTCAAAACCATTCTCTCATACAGTGAAATAAATCCAATGAGCACTGTTTTGCTGCTTACTGCGCGTGAGTGGATTCAAATCAATTGTTCTTAAATCGAAGGGCTTAAAACCGCATTATTTCTTGAGACCACGTAATAACTCCACACTGGTGATGACATGACTTTGGCGCTATAGTCTGACATCATCAATTTGCGACTGGTTGGTGGGTCGGACAGTTTTAGTGACTCCCAATCAAGTCATAGAATGTGATTATCGGCCGATACCGATCTGCGGCCAATTGATTGGAGCATCCCAAGCACTGAACTATTTAAAGCCATAAATGCAATACTAACTTGCATTTGAATGATGACACATATGAAATGTTGAATCAGAATTTGTCTATTCACTAAAACAGACAGTTTGAACTGTTTCACTGAAATAAATTAAGCTTAAGGCCTGTTAAATACAAATGTTTATGAAAATGTGGTGCAATAAAACTGTCAATGAATGGTTGTTAATACGTATGTTCATACAACACGAACATTCACATGGTGACAGATTTTTTTATAGAGAGGGGTGTAATGTAATTTCCATTACACTGCTAATAAAGCTGGCCAATACGATTTGCACTTTTAGTCACATGCCCAGAGCTGGTGCTGTTACATGCAGTATACTGGTTGCTAATGAAATTTAAATCAGAGATGTTATTTAAGACATTGATGTGCACATACATGTGTAGGGTCTGGACCTATCAGACACACACTAATTATTCATTATATACAAAGGTTTATGAAACTCCAAAACTAACCTCCCAAATGAAATGAACACAAGGACAGAAATAGTGTCATGTTACAGGGCTGATAAGGAGATTTTACGACCTCCACAGGAATGTGGCCACGTGCACAAGAGAGAGACAATGGGAAGACAGAAACCCTCTTTAAAACAGACTTTGCTGCATTAATCATAGACTAACTGATCTATAAATGAACATGCTTCATAGCATTGTGTAAATGATTTACTGTCTTGTGTACTATTATGTATATATTATGGTATGTACCTTGGTATACAACCAACTAACGATCAATGTAACCTCACCTGAATCATGCCTCCTACCTAATTAATCCTCATTTAATGACTCACACTTTGATGTACATCACCTTCTTATAGAATGCAGTGTGGATGTGTTATACCTATCTGAGCATTAATGAAGGTATAACCACGCTTGGGACAAAGACTCGTAAATTAACTAGAGCAACCTTCCCACTCGGACATTTCACCTTGCTTATTGGTCCAGTCAACCATTAGGGGTTGGATCTTTCTCAGGCTTTATTAGAGACAGTCCACATGTGACCTCCCTCTCTTAGTTTTTCATCCAGCCACAACACTGTTTCTGGTGATACTGGGGAACCCCCTCCCCCTCCACGGGGGCCCAGGGCCCCGCAGGCCTTGATCCAACCAGGTATGGGCTCACGCAGGAGAGAGAAGACTCCCTCACAAAGAACCAAGGACAATCTCAGGAGATTTGGAACCACGACTCCAACCAACAACGACTCAAAATCACCCACTCTTCCGACTCCCTCACTTCTCCTGGGTGCTCGGCGTGGCCTCAACAGGGCCCAGGGCCCCAGGCTTTGACCAAACCAGCCATGCGTTCATGGAGAAAGATAACCTTCAAACAACTTCCACTTGCCACTGCCGGAACCCTCAACAACTTCAATTTTCCACAACTTCAAGAATTGTTCCCACTACAAATGCAAGGATTCAATTCAATGAAACGTGAAAATGAAATGCTGTTGGTTCTTCTCATAGTTAGATGGATCTTATCCATCGTTACATCATTCGATCTCTCACTCCTTTTTCCTAAACATGTATTTATGTATGTTTGTTTAGTTTATTCATGTTTATGATTTAGTTAATAAAACTTGTGCACTTTATGTATTTGGTTCTGATTCACTGCTTGCAAACAAAGTCTCTTTTACGATCTTGATCTTGCTACATCCTCAAAGCGCTGTACATGCTAAGAAATAATTATTCTTCTGTGGCCATGGAAGATACCCTTTTCTTAGAATAAATTAATAATCAAGTTCGTTGGACGAACTGATTCATTGATTGTAATATTAATTTAGTCATGTCAAGTTAATCCAATTAACTGACCCAAATATTCATAATCATTAACAAGTTATTATTGATTATTAATATTTCCTATAGCTAAGTTCCTTACATATGGTGGAGAATTTCAAGGCATCGTATTAAACATTGTATGCAAGCAGACAGTAATCAATCACATGTTGTCCCATAAGTTTTTATTAACATCTCATACATGCACGTACAAGTTTCTGAGTAAATCAGCAAAACTATAGCTTGAATATGCCTTCCTACGAATGGCAGAAAGTTTCTCAAATGCTATAATGCATATTTAAATCATACGATAAGAAACTCCTGATATTAGCGAAAAAATCATAATTTCAGATATAAATCGAGCGTAAGCCTTCTATGACAAAGAAATCTCAGATTAGTCGCGCGTTTGAATGGTACCAGAACAAATTAATCTGATATGGACAAAGAAATCTCCATTTTCAGCATTTTTGAAGATGATCTGAGCGATGCTCCTCAGTCACCAATTAAGGCCTTATTGTTCGTTACGTCATTGTATTCATATTGTAGGATTTGAGGGCGAACCAAACACAAATGAATCTTCCATGTGATTCATTCAAACATAATTCCACACAGAACTCAACACTCTGAACCATAAAGGATCCCGGCTCCAGCTAGTCTACGCTAGCCAACAAAACCCCCCCAGAAAGATCTTTATGGCCCTGAAGACTCCAAAGGATGAGCCCAACTGGAAAAACGTTGTCAAAGTTAGATAGTTTGGAAAAGACTGATTGGTTCAGAGATGGACCCACCAAGATAACGACAAAGGTGTTTGATCCCAGGACAACGGATTTAAAACAGACCGCCGTAGTCATAAATACCTCTGAAGGACCCAGAGCCGAAATCTCTCAAAACCACAGAGACTTTACATATAAAATGCACAAAATCATCCCAAAACAATTCTTGACGGACTTATAATCAAACATCGTTCAACTACATAATTCTATATTGTGTCTACAACCCCTGTATGTGTCTATTAGGCTTAGATAACATATAAGTCATGTAATTGTTATAACTATTAGATGTGTGAATGAAAGTGTATCGTGTTTCCTATCAGTAAGATCATATGTTCTTAATTCAGAAGGTGGCTTGATTGAAATCTGTGTAAAATGTATTTAATGTTCTTATAATAGGAATCATGTCTAAACTGCATCCTCTGTACTCTGATAAAGCTGGAGAGTAAAGGGATTCCAGATAACGCATGATTTACGATGCGAGGTGAAGAAAATACCACCTCTCAAATAACGACAGTGTCTAATTGGTCAGATCTCATCCAGGAGGCTGGACAAACATGTGAGTTAAAAATCTTAAACCCGAACAAAACCAGAATAATTATGTTGCTGTTATACTGAGGAGTTATTTTAGAGTTATACTTAGAGTTACGTTATGCCGTCATGTTAGTGCCATGACATAAAAACAGACAGACAAGTAACCATGTAAGACGAGCAGAAAAAAGAACCCAAATCAAGATCAGAAGAACATGGGTTCAAACAGCTTGATCCAAGCCATCTAACTACTCGTCTAACTTTTCTTTCTTTTCTTAGTTTTCTTTTCTTTTCAGTTGAGAGTCTCGGTTCTAAGTTAAGTTTTGCTTCAAAGTTTCGGTAACACGTTTCGACTGCAAAGCGCTTCGAACTTCAAAAGACTTTCATCCATCCACCAACACACCACGTGATTGGCCGCCACAAGATCTATCCAGGCACGAGAAGACCGCCAGCCAAGCAACGGACCCGGGAAAACCCCTTTTACGCAGACAAAGGGGAATCCCCAAAGCAACGCAAGGACAAGCAAGTAGTACTCCAGACTCTTAACTGAACTGGTGCATTGATATAAAATTGAATAACCCGCCTAAGAAACGATAGAAGGGTTAAATTAACGATTGATGGTTCGTTCAGGTCATGTCTTATTAGTGCATATAGAAACTTGGGATTTTACCATCTCACTCTTAAAACTCATTCCTTCCTCACTCTCTTTCTTTCTGCAACCCGTATGAATGCGTGTGTGTGTGTGTGATTGTGTTAGATATTAGTTTTATGTGTTGGAATAATCAATAAAGTCTTGTTTATATTTTAAAGATAATTGTTCATGTGTTATGTACTTACAGATTTAATGTCTTAAACTGCTGATCTAAGTTACCTTGCTAATAAATAGTGTTTCACTATAGTTTGGATATTTATATCCGCTGCAGGTTATAGTTATGGCCCGTTCGAATGAACGCTGGACGAGTCATTTGCTCGGCCGTATAAGTGATTCTTTTAAAATTCCCTATAAATTAATTGATAATTCCTTTTGAGCTAAATTGGCCTGTCTGGCCCCTTAAATACATATTATTATATATTATTATACGCAAGTTGTCTTACAATATTAAACCGCTGAAGCCCTCATATGAAACAATCGCGTCGAATTAGTGGTATACATTCTAGCCTAGCTAACTAGTAATTTGCCATTGTCTGTGAAAGAACGGTGCTGTTTGATTTGTGAGTCACTCACATGCAACGTCATGTGTCTAAGCGAGAGATTCAGTGCAAACTTTCAGCACAGCTCGTCCGCTGCTCCGACCGATCTGTGTTGTTGGTTGGCATTGTGTCGCGAAATGCGAGCAGGCATTTCTATTTAGTATTTATCTGAGAACAGCACCAATCTCACAGACCCTCGTGGAAACAAGTGACCAAAGTAGCCAAAGTTAGCTCCCTCAATCCTAACTTACACGCATACAAGTAAAACCCTCTACCTTGAGTGATAGTTTTAGCGCCGCCTAAAACTTAGAAACGTTAGAGCGTAAAGTGTAACCTTTAAACCAAAGACTATAGACTTTGGGCCAGTGGCCCTTGCGAACCAAGGGATAACTTAGTGATTTGAACACGAGTAATGAGAGTCAAAGCTTTGAGGTTCTGAATCAAAGGAGTCAACTGCGTCACAAATTATTCTTTGTTTGTAGCGCCCTCGCTGGCGACCCCTGCTGGTCAGAACAGTGTAAGTGTAGCGAAAACTCAAATCAATGAAACACCTTTTACAAACCTATTGCAAAGGTTTTATCAAAAGGTATAATCAGGTAATGGCAATCTGCGAACTACCTAATATCTTTTAATATGAGGTGTCTTTCAAGGCACAATATCTTAGTAAACTGTAGGGCTCGTTTTATGAAAGCTTAGTCAACCAGACCCTTTATCAAATGCGTCATTAAATGTGTACGAATCTATAAAGTGATACGAGATCACATAGAGACCAGATACACACTGGTTCATGAACCATTGAAATTTAAAATCATTTCGAAACAGCTATGACGCGTAACGAAGCCCCACTTACTGAAATCACGTGACTTTAGCAGTTGATACATACTCCGAATCACTGATTTGAGACACATGATTCACACTTTTCAGAGCTTCACGAAGCATGTCTCAAAGGCACCCATCACTGGGTTAAGCCACTCTCTTCTCTCTCTCTTTCCCTCTCTCGACCCCCTCCCTCTTGGTTTCACTTTCAGATTGAAAGCCAGAATTTGGTTTCATTTGTGTCTCTATTATTTCGACTTAATTCTACCATTATTTTATTCTGTGTATTTCCATCTGTTGAGCCTGAATATTCCTATTCGTTTAAGTTGAATTTAATTAAAACGTGGAACTTAATTCAATCAATTTGCTTATTCAAGTTCCCCTCTAGTTACCAGAGCTATGAGAACACTCCATGTTTACTTTTGATTTTTGATTTTATTTCAATTTATTTATTTACTTTTGTTTCAGCCTGAATTCTTATATTCAGCTAAATAAAGCTTAACTAAATTAGAAATTTAATTAAATTACTTGATACGCTTCCCTTTCCTTTTAGTTTTCTTAGAGCTATAAGGACGTTCTAACTTTACCTTTACCTTATTTTAGATCACTAGTCACTATCCTCATCTTCTATCTCTCTATAGGATTACAATATCTAGCGACTGTTGTTTCCTTAGCGAGTTACACAGGTCATTAATATCCTACTTCCTGTCTGTGTTTTACCCCTCCTCACTCCTTAGCACTAAGCTAAGTACATGAAGTAAGGCTAACGCAAACGCACAGTAGGCCCCCAGACAGAACTGGAAACACTTCCCGGTGTTGTTTATTCTTCTGTTGACCTTGATGTTTGATGTGTCCCTGCTAGTTTAGTCTAAACAGCAGCTTACCCATAAGTGACAACGATTTACCTATGTCTCCTAGCTAAACTTAAATAGGTAAAACACTCCTTTCTTCCTCTTCCTTTCTGGTTTCATCCTATCTCTTATTTTTGGTTTTACTCTATTTGTTACTCTCGGAGTACAACATCTGAAAAGAACCAACAGCATTTTTGAGTAATAGGTTATGACATGTAAGAGCCCAGTCATCAGACGACGCTGCTTAAAGCAACTAAGATACTCAAAACCTTTTGTTGTGTGTGCTCACCAACTCTAAATTTTAGCTGCTCCACATAGCCGTTCTCCCACACAGATAGCTCACCACCTCTGTAGAAACTTGCATTTGCCTATGCCATTTCTCTCTCGTGTGCCCACAAGTGTGCCAGTAGGCCTTAGACATCCAGCCCTGCCACACACCGAGACCACCTGGAGACCCGGCAGAGCAGTGTCATGGACATCCTTCAGTCTGAAGCAGGCAACGACCTGCCACGGCAGAGAAAGGAACAGTTAGACGACTACGAAAGTGGACGTCTGACACCCAGCCTGAGCCACCAGCATCATCTTCTCCTTGGCCACGCTCCCACAGGCCTCAAACAGGAGGTAAATTAACTAACTCTGCCAGCCACAGAATTCCACAGAGAACGAACCTTGCTCAGTGTGAGAAGACACAGGACAGATGCAAAGACCCTGACAGAGTGGAGCAACTGAAGGAGATCACCAGTTTCAAGCGGCTTTGACAGCTGCTGAGCACCTGCCAACAACCGGTTAAAGAACTGTTTCACTTAAAAAAAAAAAAAACTTAAAACTGGTTGAACTCAAAGAGAGATGCTAAAGCCATCAACGTGCAGCTGAAGTCCGAACACTGACTTAGCAATGCTGTAACATTATGGACGAACTCCATGTGGTCCAAAGAGAACTGAAACAGTCCAACCAACTGCAAATGGACCCCACAAGAAAGAGGTACCCTGCTGACCTTTACATCAGCAGCGCAAGCTTCCCCAGCCCTGCACAAAGGGGGGGAGGAGCCAAAGCCCTCGGCTTAACACTTCACCAGCCAGTGTCCTGAGAGCCCCTGCAGCTGCAGGAGGAAAAGGTAACTCAGACAAACCCTGAAACGGCACATGAAGTGACACTCAATGATCTCAAGCGAATGGTCAGAAACATCCCTGCCTTCATTCGGAGACCAGAACTTGCAGGAGACCACACGTCCCTGTCAATCTACGAGACATTGATTTTCACCTGCAGTCTTCGACCGGTGTGACACACCAAGACAGACTCCATCTGCTCTGGACACATCCAGCCCGGCTGGGCCCTGCCCAGACACCAAGCAGGACAGACCTAGAAGTGCCTGTGCTACCACCACAGACTCCGAACGAGCTTTCTGTGGAGCTTACAATGAACCTGTGACGGAGGAGGATACCAGCTTCAAGAAACTTCTCCTCCAAGACCAGTTAGTCACCATATTTTTGCCTGCCCCCACGCAATGCCCACTCAATGATGCGTGACATGATGCAGAAGGCCTTTAACACAGAAGGCCTCCTCAGAAAGGGTTTCTAAGACCCCATTGACTCTGAACTGCAAAACCAGAAGGCACACAGCGTGACCGGAATGCAAGACGCTGCTAAAAGGTCCCTGGTCAGCATAGGACATACAACTTTTAAAGTAGAGGAAAATGTGTGCTCAAAGAGAAGCAAGACTCTAAATCAGTAAAATTCTAATTTTACTAATACAAAGGAAATCTTGAACGGACGTGTAAGCCTCACCTGCCAACAGACTATTCACGACTCTTTTGAAACATACATTTGCTACATGCTGGTTGAATTGGCACTGCTACACATTAGTTTCCATAACAATGAATTGTTACAGGAAACACTACCTCCAAATAGGGCATACGTCACCTTGACGCCAGAGTGTAGGCAAACCACCTGAGCTGAGTAAGCTACCACGACCTAGTGCCCCTTCGTTTAAACTACTGTTAACTTATAGGTGTGCATTTGATCATTGCGATCCAAATGGAACACAACATGCGATACGCATTTTGATCACTAGTTGCTGGCTTGTCTAAATGCAGATAAAACGATAGCTGGAATTGACATCTCTACTGTAAGTGAAAGAGTCTTAGATTTCCAACTGGTATCAGTAAGTTCAGCATTAAAGCGTAAGTCTGTTTGACAAAGGAATCTCATCTCAGCAGCTTGTAAACTGTACCAGTATCTATTCTGCTTTGGTTAAAGAAATCCAAATTGCAGTATTGCTAAACCTGTTTCTGACAAAGAAAGCTCAGTACAGTGTTATATATACGTAGACCTGGGTGATGCTCCCCTTTCTACGATGTAAAGTCCTTACAAATTATTGTTAGATTGATGTAATTCACCTAAATTTTAGCTGCATCTACAAGCAGAGAACTACCTAGCGATCAAAACTGTTCACTCGCTGAAAAGTCAGTATTTATGCATGAGATGGACGTAACTATATATGCTTAGACAAGCTTTGACTTACAGCAAATCTATTTCCTTACCCTGTAAACAAATAGAATAAGTTGTGTAAAGTAAAGAGAAGAGTTCCATGAGTAAAATTTGCAAATGCCAAACCACATTTGCATTTTACTGAATGTAACATCAAGTTCTTGAAAGTCTTAAAGTATAGGCGCCCCTGTTTAAACATGCATAATTCATTTAAAATGTGCAGACATTCTTTATGGACTGTTGAATTGTTCTGACATGCACTGGTTCCCATGACAACGACTTGTCACAGGAAGTGCTAACTCGTGACGTCATTTTGTAAACAAACCAGCCTAAGTGGCTAAGCTAACCTAACCTAGCGTCCATCCAGCTTAGGCTAAGCTAACCTAACCTAGCATCCATCCAGCTTAGGCTAAGCTAAATAATAACTTATACAGTTAGCGGTTAGCATCATTCACTTGAAGCCTTAATTACAGCTTTTGTGTATACAGTGCAAAGTATTCTAAAATATTTTTTTAACCCCATTTAGGGTTTCTAATTTTTCACTTTCACTTTCCTTACTTTCAATTCTTCTCAGCTGAATTTCACCTTCACTAGTTTAGACATAGTCCTTGCTGAGCGCTGTAGGCTAAATTTGCAGATGAACTGTCAATTAAACCTAAGTTTAATTACATGTAAACTGTGTAGCTAGAGAAGAATTTTTATAGTAATGAGAAATTCCATCAGCATGTTGACTAAACCTTTGGAGGTTAGTCATTAGTGCTATTGATTATTCTCAATTTCAGATCATTCCCGCTGTTTTGATCACTTAAGTCCTTTTTATTTTTCTTCTATAATAATAGCAGTCAGCTATTCACTTATCTATTGTGTCATCTATTTGATTTATTTCCATTTCCTCTCTTGTTCGAATGTGGTTCCATTTCCCATAGGGTCCAGAGAGAAAACAGAGACACCTTTATTTGTGATGTTGTTTATTTTCAACAAGTGCACTCATTTTTATGACACTGCAACACAAGTAATTTCAACAATTACTAGGGCATAACTATAGTCCTGAGGATTGATAATAAGCATAATTTGAATAGAAAAGCTGTCCTTTTTCCTCCTATCCTTCACTTCGTCAAGCCGTAGTGAACCACCAGTTAAGTCCAGAGAAATAATTTAGTCATAAGAACCATCTTAAGTCATTTATTTCATCTCGGCTATGCCCTTTCCAGGAAATACTCTCGGAACCACACAAGTCTTAGCCTCCTAACATCCACAGCTAAGATGATAAGGATACAAGACACACTTCACTAGCTAGCTACACATGAAACACCTAGCTTTATGCTACATATCTAGCAAACCCATTAAACCGTGGCTCTGAACTTTTAGGGTCATGCAGTAGTCTCTCACCACAAGTGTGCCAAAATGTCACAGATCCTCTGCTTAACCGGACAGGAGACTGAAAAGACTGACAAGCCATCGCGAGAAACACTGTTCCACCCATGGCTGCTGACATCCGACAGCACCAGAGCCAAACGGAACTGCTCCATTAGAGAAGAGGACCAACGACCCATGACCCAAGCCAGAGTTACAGCCACACCAGGCTGATCAAGATTAACATCTCCTTACGGGTATGAAACAGAAGGTAAACAACCTCACATAACAGATCACAGCGTCCCACAAGGAGCAAACCTGTGCCCAAAGCCTTACAGACCAGCTAGAGACTGAGGTTCTAACCAGATGCAATGCAGCTGGACTGAGCATGCCCAGGACCAGCACAGAACTGTCACCATGGCAACAACCCAGGTACCAGCCAAGCCCCTTGGAGAAGCCATGGAGGACAGCACCCTCAACCTGTAAACACCACAGGAGGACCAACGGCTGTCAACGACAGCATCCTCCTCCACACCCTTCACACAGGTGTCAATCTGAGGCTCCACAAGGACAGCTGGACGCACCTGCCTCAGAGTTACAGGAGCTGCTGACACACGCAAAATAGCTCCCTGCACAGGACTCACCCGAGGAGTCCTGTAAAGTACAAGCTTCCGACTCCTTGCCCACCCCAGCTTAGGCAAGCTTGTGTCGGCACCACCATAAGGACGGAACAACACTTCAATCCTTCAGACTTCTCGTGACTAAGAGGCTAACAACCACCTTCTGACCTCCTGGCACCAGCACCAGGTCAGCTTGAAAACCTCTCTACGCTACATAGAGCCCTAACCACTTCCTGCAACCACAAGGAAACACCTGCCCCAAAACTAATGAACTTCAGAATGCCCCAACACCTGCTGCCTCAACACCTGCACTTGGCTACTGTCCACATCACCCGCCGTGGAACGACCACCGCTCCAGAAGACACGAGCAACCAGAGGCCACCATGGCCTTCCAGCCTTCTATGACAAAGGTGTATCTGATCTCTCTGCACTTTCAACTTCGCTCGTGGTTGTCCTTGAGGGACAACGATCGAAAGGGGGGATCTGTAGGGTCTGGACCCATCAGACACACACTAATTATTCATTATATACAAAGGTTTATGAAACTCCAAAACTAACATCCCAAATGAAACGAACACAAGGGCTGAAACAGTGTCATGTTACAGGGCTGATAAGGAGATTTTACGACCTCCACAGGAATGTGGCCACGTGCACAAGAGAGAGACAATGGGAAGACAGAAACCCTCTTTAAAACAGACTTTTCTGCATTAATCATAGACTAACTGATCTATAAATGAACATGCTTCATAGCATTGTGTAAATGATTTACTGTCTTGTGTACTATTATGCATATATTATGGTATGTACCTTGGTATACAACACACTAACGATCAATGTAACCTCCCTTGTATCATGCCTCCTACCGAATTAATCCTCATTTAATGACTCACACTTTGATGTACATCACCTTCTTCTAGAATGCAGTGTGGATGTGTTATACCTATCTGAGCATTAACCCTCTAGGCGCCACGGTCGAGTTTACTCGACAAGATGTGGCACTGAATAAAACGGCCGATTTTTTCAATTTGGGTGTCAAATTTCGTTCGACCTCCCCTCCACTGGATGGCAGACATGTCATACTTCATCCCCGAATCAAAAAAACGTCATGTTTCTATACAAAATGTTCGAGTTAGAGCGCATTGAATCAGTGCGATTAAAAGCGGCGCTAGTGTGCGAGTGAGCCATTTTATCAGATCCTCTCCGCAATCGCGGCGGCAGTATTGTGGTGGAGACTTTGTCTAATACCACTGGGTATGTTAGACGAGGTCGAAGTATTCATACGACAGTTAGAAGACAACGTGGAGGCAGGACTAAACAGGTCTTGTCTACTTGTGTTTGTATGTCATATGAATAATATATATGTGCCCCATACATGGAATCAGAGTGCCTACTGTATTTAGTAAATGGAAAATCTCTACAGCAAAAGGCCAACCACTACATGCATTCGGTTTGTTTCTACCATTTATTAGTAATGATTTACACAGTTTGTTTACTACTTACTATATACCTGAGCATTCAGTATTGTGCAATATAGCATACAGAAGGTGATGGACATTTTTTGGGGAAAGAAGTGCTGCATTTTATCATTTAAACATGTGACTTTTCATGAAAATTCTATAATCCAAGATTGCCACCACCATATGACGTCATAACATGCAAATTAGATGGGAAAAATGTAATCCCTACATAAACTTTGGGTCATCCTTAATATTTCTCTAATTTACAGAAAGTCTCTATCTTTTATCACTTTTAAGATATAGCCTTTTAAAATTGCTCTAAAGGATTCAAGTGTGCAGACAGTTTATTTATTTTCTGAGTTGTTTAGTTGTGTCTGTCTGGCACCTTGTTTATCGTGAGTGCGGTGAAACGCCTTTAAAAAAAGATATAGCCTTTTGAAATTAAGATGTCAAAATTGAACGTTTTAGGAAAAAACCTCTGGCGCCTAAAGGGTTAATGAAGGTATAACCACGCTTGGGACAAAGACTCGTAAATTAACTAGAGCAACCTTCCCACTCGGACATTTCACCTTGCTTATTGGTCCAGTCAACCCTAGGGGTTGGATCTTTCTCAGGCTTTATTAGAGACAGTCCACATGTGACCTCCCTCTCTTAGTTTTTCGTCCAGCCGCAACACTGTTTCTGGTGATACTGGGGAACCCCCTCCCCCTCCACGGGGGCCCAGGGCCCCGCAGGCCTTGATCCAACCAGGTATGGGCTCATGCAGGAGAGAGAAGACTCTCTCACAAAGAACCAAGGACAATCTCAGGAGTTTTGGAACCACGACTCCAATCACAGATTCCAATGCACACTCCAATGCACACGCTTCCGACTCCCTAACTTCTCCTGGGTGCTCGGCGTGGCCTCAACAGGGCCCAGGGCCCCAGGCCTTGACCAAACCAGCCATGTTAATGGAGAAAGATAACCTTCAAACAACTTCCACTTGCCACTGCCGGAACCCTCAACGACTTCAATTTTCCACAACTTCAAGAATTGTTCCCACTACAAATGCAAGTATTCAATTCAATGAAACGTGAAAATGAAATGCTGTTGGTTCTTCTCATAGTTAGATGGATCTTATCCATTGTTACATCATTCCATATCTCACTCCTTTTTCCTAAACATGTATTTATGTATGTTTGTTTAGTTTATTCAGGTTTATGATTTAGTTAATAGAACCAAATACATAAATTGCACAAGTTTTGATTCACTGCTTGCAAACAAAGTCTCTTTTACAATCTTGATCTTGCTACATGCTCAAAGCGCTGTATATGCTAAGAAATAATTAGTCTTCTGTGGCCATGGAAGATACCCTTTTCTTAGAATAAATTAATAATCAAGTTCGTTGGACGAACTGATTCATTGATTGTAATATTAATTTAGCCATGTCAAGTTAATCCAATTAGCTGACCCAAATATCCATAATTAATCATAACAAGTTATTATTGATTATTAATATTTCCTATAGCTAAGTTCCTTACACATGAAAAAGTGATGACAATCTGAATTTCAAATCAATTTATTGAATTGGACATTTGAGTCATGGAAGTTAATAAAATGATTTGCTAATGAGGCTTAAATCATTGATGCTGTTGTCATGACACTCTTATAAATATGGTGCATGTTTCTTTAAGAACTTTAATGGCCTTCTTTAAAAACGTCTCAGGTTACGACTGTAACCTATGTTCCCTGAGAACAGGGAACGAGACACTGCATCAAGCGCTATGGGGAACGCCTCAGCGTGACTGAAACACTGTAGAATCACGACAATCCTATTGGCCGGCATCAGCCATGACGTCATGCTCTAGCGCGACCAGGAACTATAAGAGGAGCGCCTAGAGAACATGTCATCCACTTCTTCGTCTGAAGGGACTGTAAAAGCAGACCAGAGGCATGGCGACGAGACGCAGTGTCTCGTTCCCTGTTCTCAGGGAACATAGGTTACAGTCGTAACCTGAGACGTTCCCTTTCGAAGGGAACTCGAACTGCGTCAAGCGCTATGGGGAACGAGATACCCACGCTGCCATGCTAAGGGGATGCTTCAGCAACTATGGCTACAAGCAAAAACACATTAACTCAAAGTTAAAGCCCTTTACTGCTTAGACGTCAGGCTAACTGTAGCACTACTCCCTACGGCCACTGCCCGAGCTCCATGCTAAGCGAGGGGAACTCTGTGAATCACACAGAGGGCTTGCCCAGCTCGAGGGCATGGGAACCACAGCCCGACCTTCAGAGGGGGGTCCCTTTAAAGGAGTATAGCCCGGAGCCTATGAGCCCTAGCCTGCTACTTTCAGGGGGACAGTGTCAACCCCCACACCAGGGAGGCTATCATGCTTAACGCTGAAGCCAACAACCTGTTTGGGTTTACATTACTCAACCACAGTCTCTAGCCAGAGACGATAGCTCCTTCACGGTGCTATGGGAAGCGGAGACCTCAGCAGGATGATTCTGAGATTAGAGGAGGCCTGCCACACTTACACCACTGTGGTCTAGAGCTTTTCCTCATAGGGTGAATAAAGTTCATGATGCAGAACTCAGGCAGTGAGGGGCCTAAACAACTCTCTGTTAGTGAGATGGCCCTTTTCCAACTACCTGCAAAGCTTGTTTGCATGGAGGAGGCCTCAGGAGGATGACTCTCGAAGGAGAGGAGGCCTGACACATGCTAGAGTATCGCTACAGGTGCTCTATCGCTACAGGTACATAGCGAGTATCGCTACAGGTACAGAGTATCGCTACAGGTACATAGGTGCTCTCCCTCCACGCTTTACCGAACTGTATATATGGAGGCCTCAACAGGATGACTCTCAGAGAGGAAGCCTGACGCATATATTTCAGAGAGGTAGCTCGACGATCATCGGAGCTCAGGGAGCTAAGGGCCTAAAGCACCTCCTCAGAGAGGAAGGGCCCACTTCTCAAGCTCTACCTGTAATAGAAGTTAAGAGAGAGCTCGACTACCACCAGAGCTCAGGGAGCGAGGGGTCTAACAACTACTCAAGAAATGAGGAAGAACCCCTTCCGCGCTCTACCAAGCTGTATATATGGAGGCTTCAGCAGGATAACTCTCGAAGAAGAGGATGCCTGACACATAGTTAGGAGAGCTACTTCGACCACAATCAGAGCTCAGGGCGAAGGGCCTGAGGCACCTCCTCAGAGAGGGAGGGGCCACTTGTCAAGCTCCACCTACAACGTCTGTATGCATGGAGGCCTCAGCAGGATGACTCTCGAAGGAGAGGAGGCCTGACACATGCTATAAAACAGATCAAAAACAGCAAACCGTATATATGGAAGCCTCAGCAGGATGACTCTCAAAGGAGAGGCGGCCTGACACATATTTAGGAGAGCTAGCTCGACAATCAGAGCTCAGGGAGCGAAGGGCCTAAAGCACCTCCTCAGAGAGAGAAGCCCCTTCTCAAGCTCTACTTGAAATGCTGTTTGCATGGAAGCCTCAGCAGGATGACTCTCGAAGGAGAGGAGGCCTGAAATATGCTATAAACAGATAACACAGCCTAACTGAATATATGGAGGCCTCAGCAGGATGACCCTCAAAGGAGAGGAGGCCTGACACATAGTTCAGAGAGCTAGCTCGACTATCACCAAAGCTCTGGGAGCAAAGGGCCTGAAGCACCTCATCAGAAAGGGAGGGGCCACTTCTTAAGCTCCACCTGCAACGTTTGTTTGCATGGAGACCTCAGCAGGATGACTCTCGAATGAGAGGAGGCCTGACACATGCTATAAAACAGATCAATCACAGCAAAATATATATATGGAGGCCTCAGCAGGATGACTCTCGAAGGGGAGGAGGCCTGACACATATTTAGGAGAGCTAGCTCGACGATCATCGGAGCTTGGGGAGCGGAGGGCCTGAAGCACCTCCTCCTCAGAGAGGGGCCACTTCTCAAGCTCCACCTAAAATGCTGTTATCATGGAGGCCTCAGCAGGATGATTCTCGAAGGAGAGGAGGCCTGACACATGCTATAAACAGATAACACAATCTAACTGTAGGTATGGAGACCTCAGCAGGATGACCCTCAAAGGAGAGGAGGCCTGATACATATACGTAGTTAGGAGAGCTAGCTCGTTACTAAGCACTCTATAGAAACACCCTGCTAACTAGGGGAGTACTACCTCATCCTACTCTAGAGGAGCGACTTGACCACTATCTCAAATTCAGAGACGCATACTGCCTCCACAGGGTTATGGGGAGCAGGGGCCTAGCAGAAAGACTCTAAGAAGAGGAGGCCTGCCATACTCGCACCCAAGTGGTCTTAAACTAGTCTTTTTTCTTATCTTTTTTTTTTTAAACAACTATATTAAATAAATCCAGCTCAGAGCCCGAGAGGCGGAGGGCCAGGAAAACCTCTCTTGATGACTCCAGGGCTAGACGTCTCAGCATGATGACTCTCGCATGAGAGGAGACCTAGATCTGGGCTACCCGAATCTCAGTGAAAAGGAAGTGACAGAGTGCCTATAGCAATCTCACCACACCGTAAGGGAAACCCATCCTATCCAGGAGGGGAACTGAGGCCGTTAATTACAGCCTGTCTACATTCGTTTTACGCAGTGCCAACTACTCTGTTAATGGTGTCTGGTAGGGTGTGGCCAGAGAGAAAACGCTCATCAAGAGTTTTTTGTATTTTTTTTTTTCTCTAGCGCTTCCCCTCTGACGCGCTGCCATGGCAATACTCAAGCCTGGCGGGCGCGTTCAGTAGAGCACTGACTGTCGGACCAGATGATGCATCAGAGAGCGCGCCTCCCCGCCCAACAGTCGCTTCTCGTCACCCTCCGACGAGTTTGAGAGATTCACTCCTATCTCAAACTCATCCCTCTGAGATCCCCGCGATCTTAGGGGGCTTTTACACTGGGCTCGTTTGCTGTGGTCCGAGCCCGAGCGCGTTTGTTCCCGGCGCCCCCCGCAGCGTTGGTCTGGTTTCACACTCAACTTGATTCTATCGAACCTTGGTGTGTTTGCGTGCATATTACGTCATCGCAAACGTGCACGGCGCATGATAGAAAACAGAACACGGGGCAATATTGTGTTTTTTTATTAATTCGCTGCTAGTATGCGCAGTTGAGTGAACAATACAGGTTGACTGTGCTTGTATCACATAAGGTGGCCTTCTGCTGCTTGCAAACGGACTCTTTTGAGGAGACAGTGGATTTCCAAATTTGGTGCCTGAAGATTCAAAATTTCATCTTTTAATATTATTTCATTATTAAATATTATGTATCTGTATTATTATTCTTTATTAATATTCATAATCAGTTGTATTATCTTATGGAGTTTCAAAAGCATGAGTTGAACGCATGAGGGAAACTATAGATAGCATGGAAGCATGAGATGATCATATGTCAGACAGGGGGAAGCTATATTTTGCTATGGGGTGTGTACAATGTAACATGTTCGACTGATGTGAGTGTATCACAGATGTAAACAACAAGGATAGTTCTTAATATGGAAGTGAATTGTGACATGTTAAACATGACGTGTACATATGACATATGTGTTCTAATTTTAAGAAGCTCAGAGCAACATGTTTTGTTACCTTACAAGGAAGCTGTAAGACTCTCTACGATGTATAAAAAGTCAATCTTACTGTACTACCTCAGAGAAACACGGAAACGCATTGACCTGGCATGAATACAACATCTTGAAGTTTCTCTCCTGACATATAAGAATAAAAATCTTTCTTGGCAAGATAACTGGTGTCCGGTCCCGTAAATCAAATAATAACGGGGAAACAAAAGAGGCTTTAATTCCAAGTCTACAGTGCCCTGATTTCACGCGCAATGCACGAATACACTGCAGGCTCACTCTCGCTTGTATCCAAGGTAAATCTGCAACACTATCATCCCTTACAAGTGTTTTATTTAACTGAATACATCACAATAAGCTAAAACGCATGCGCAGGTCACTTTACTTCCTAAACAAGTGCGCACCCGAGTCTGTGCTGCTTTCACATTCACGCGAACCGCGGCACGGTTCGGGAGCAACCGAACTCAGACCACCTCCTCCAGGTAGTCTCGGGTTCGGTACCCCAGTGCGCACCCGGGTCCCATGACAGCGTTCACATTAGTGATTTTTCATGCGAACCGTGCCCCGTTCCGAACTAAACTGCCAGTGTGAAAGCCCCCTTAGTCTCCTCTCGGCACGAGCGGGACCCGAACCGCGAAGCAAAGATGACTGTCAATCCTCCCTCGAGAAAAAAAGACAGACGAGAACGGAGCGTTCTCATTGAGAAAAACGCTCACGATCGGCGCACTCTATCCCCTCGAGAACCGAGCGTGTGCTCTTCACCCAGATAAAGCCACAAAGGTAATGAGTGCCACCAGGTGTGAGAAACCTCTCACATGGGTCGGCACACTTCCCTTGATTGCCATATGAAGACTGAAAAAAAATATTGTTTAATGTTATTTTATTTTTATTTTATTATTTTTCTTTATTCATTTTAATAATAATTTCATAATGTTTTTTTATGAAGTCAGACAGTGTTTGTACATGTGTGCTGAGCAGAGAGCTGCTTGAGTTATATTTTGCTTAGGGGTACTATGTCTGCAATGCAATGTTCACGGAGACAGTTGGCATGTTCTTTGCAGGGAAAGGAATGTTTCCACTGATGCAAATGTACCACTAATGTATACAACAAGGTTAGTTCTTAATATGGAAGTGGATTGTGCCATGTTTAAGCATGACGTGTACATATGACATATGTGTTCTAATTTTAAGAAGCTCAAAGACACATTTTTGTTACATTACAAGGAAGCTGTAAGACTCTCTGTGATGTATAAAAACTCAATCTTACTGTACCACCACAGAGAAACATAAAGGCATGAGGGGGTGAGAGGAAGGAGGAAGCTAAGAGATGATGGGGTGAGAAGATAGACAAATGGGGAACAGTTAAATCTAGAATGAGACTTCCTCACCCGTAGCCTTATTGTTATATGCCTGTTTCTCTCTGTCTGACATGACACACGTTTAAATAATAAATCTATTGGCAAAAGTAACTGGTGTAGCTTCCGTGATTCAACATTAAATGGGGGGAAGCATGATTTTCAAGTCTACACCATAGTTTCGTTTTACTCACAGTGTCAGTGAAACAGTCCCTGAAGACGAAAAGAGGATGACATGTTCTCTAGGTACTCCTCTTATACTTCCTGGTCGCGCTAGAGGATGACATCATGGCTGACGCCGGCAAATAGGATTGCCGTGATTCTACAGTGTTTCAGTCATCAGTCACGATGAGGTGTTCCCCATAGCGTTTGGCGCAGTTCGTGTTCCCTTCGAAAGGGAACTTTAATTGTGATTGTGTTTGTGTACATAGCCTAACCCTTCAATAAAATTGTATATTCACTAGTTTCCTTATTAGAATATTTTTTAAAACAAACATGATGACTTGTCTAGTGATCTTTTTTTAAATGTGTTGTTAAATCTATGTAAAATATGTATGCCTTATCACTAGGTGGCAATAGTGAAGCTTAAAAAGAAAGGAAAGTAAAGTAGAAGAAGAACGATACTAGTGACAACCATACACATAATATAGAGCTAGACGTCCTATTGGCCGCTGGGCGCAAGAAATGCGGCCGTCATCTTCAACCGGTCACACTCCTATGCGTTGCATAGCAGCAGTTAAAACTATACACGGACATATACATGATCAACTGAATTGGCTCTATCACTCTCTCTCCTCTCCAACTATAGCTGGTGTGTGGTGAGCGCACTGGCGCTGTTGTACTGTGGCTGCCGTCGCATCATCCAAGTGGATGCTGCACACTGGTGCTGGTTGAGGAGAGAACCCCTGATATGATTGTAAAGCGCTTTGGGTGTACAGTAGTACATATTAAAGCGCTATATAAATGCCTCATTGATTCATTCATTCATTCATTCATTCGTTCATCAAGAAGGTGACAACACACAATAAATGTAGCGGACTGCTTCGGTTCAATGGCTAGGAGAAATGCGACAATCTGGCGCCCCCTGGCGGCCGGCGAATTTAAGAGGCTACCACACGAATTACCCTAATAAAGTCGTATTTATCACAGCACACAATCACACGTGAGATTTACACAGCAAGGGCAAATGGTAGGTATAACAATGTACAGGTGTAAGCACTTCACAATAAACCCCACACATTAAGAGATATAATTATTTAACTACATTGGTTTAATCAGTAGTAGCCTTCAAACTAATTCACAGAGATGGGGGACTCGAGTCACATGACTTCACTCGAGTCAGACTCGAGTCGCAAATTTAAGGACTTGAGACTTGCTTGACTAAATTAAGAAAATGACTCGACTTGACTTTGACTTGAGATCCAATGACTTGAGACTTGACTTGACTTGAACTGTATGACTCGAGAATGACTTGATATACATTTTTATATAAATCATCGCAACATCAATTGATAAACAAAATGAAAGCAACGGAACCATTGACGTCAGTCATCAGATTCTGCGCGATTGCGTGACGCTGCACAAGCCCAGAAGTAGCCTACATCGCGGTGAGCGCGCTAAATACAAAAACATCTCCCAGCATCGTTTCCTTTTGGATATAAACACTAGAAAATGACCATATTCAAGCAAGAAGATTTGTTGTACGCATAATAACTGGCAAGGGATATCGGACGACCATCACAACCTCGAACAGTCGAACTTCATTCACCACGTCTAAAAGTAAGCTATGGCTTGTTTAACCTGTTTGTTATAGTTAATTTGACTATCTTTAAATCTAGAGAGAATAATATTGGTCAAAACAGCATGCCTCTTTATACACAATTATGTTTTCAAATGTAGCTTAATGTTGTCAATATCCAAATGATAATTAATGATGGTAGCCTATATGTTTTGTATAACATTTGCCACATTTCTTTTTAAATCATGCTTTAAAGCCAAAAATGTTGTTCTTTCCAATGACGAAAAACAATATAGAAAACTGTTAGTTTTGTCGTTTGTGTTTCTCTTAATGTTATCAGGGGGTTGGTGGCAAAAAATGCCAGCAGAATTAATATGCACCCAAAATTCAAAATGTGGTGGAAAAATGGCCCTAGTATGAGTTATTTTCATAATTATAACATATATAAAAAAATATTTCCAGATTATTGGCGCGATTGCAAATGTGATGATTTTATAAAACAGTTCAGTAAACAAAGAGTGAATATTGTGATGTGACATTTTAGACATAATATTCCAAATATGTTCTGTTTTTGCTCTATTTCTCCAATGACAATAGTTCCAAACAAGCCACAGAAAGAGTCATGCGTATTTGTGATTCAGTGACCTAGTTGCTTAGTTCCAGAACGAATCTGTCATTTTGAACAAATCAGTTGACTGCTTCTATGACTCGTACATTAAGACGGTGATTTGGCGCCACCTATTGGCGGTTTTAACTTCATAATAGGCTAAATGCCAACGGCTGTTATATAACTTAAAGGGGATGCCAGTTTGAAGAATGCCATTTGGTGGCATAGGAACCATTATACTTGAATTGTGAATTGTTAATTACCTTTTAATGGTGTTCTGCAATGTTTGAGGCATATTTATTTTTTCATGCTTTAATGTTGGCCTAATTTCAGTTACATTTACATTTTAGGCTATGTAGTTTGAAATTGTATTTATTTTATTTTTTTTTTAGATTTTTATTGTAGTAACCACTCAGCTGTATGTGGAAATGCATATTTAAAAAATATATGTTGCAAATAAAACCATAGTCCACAACTTATGTAGTTTTAACTTATTTCAATATATAAATTCAGTGAAATCATCAAACGTTTGTATGACTTGCCAGTGACTTGTGACCCAAGCTACGACTTGACTTGCTTGACATAAGGCAGTGACTTGACTTGACTTGCTTGCTTTTATAAAAAATTGACTTGGACTTGCTTGAGACTCGAAGGTTAAGACTTGAGACTTGCTTGTGACTTGCACATGTGTGACTTACTCCCACCCATTGAGGATGACAATAGACAGTTAACAAATAAAACCCAGGCGAGCAGCCACAATAACTATCTCACTAAGCCAAGATAAATTTAAACAAGCACAGCATAACAATTATATGCATATAGGGACTGTTCGTTTTTTATTTAAGGGGCTACCGGAGGAGATTTGAGATCTGTAGTCAAAAAAGACTTGACCCTCCCTTCGCCAGCAATAATTTTTTCTATGACCCTCCAAAATGATTGTGAAAAAAGGCATGACCCTCCCCGATAATTTATTGATTACTTCTGTACTGGATTGCGCTTGGCAAAGATGTTCAGATAGCCATTGTTTTTTTTTTACAACCATGACAAACGACTAAACTCCTGCTTTCTCATCTTACTAGGGCTGTAACGATAGACCAAACCTACAATTCGGTTCGTATCACGATTTTTGATTTGAAAAAAAATCATGTTTTCGGTGCTGATGCAGTGGTGACGCGTTCATGTAACATGTAAGGGTGGCGCTGCCAATAAAGTATCTAAAAGCTGCCACAAAGAACCGGCAAAATTAATGATTATGAATATGTCAAATATAGCAAGGAGATTTAATTGTTTATTAATAAACAAGTCTTTGTCAGTGTCGGCTGCAAAGATGAAGTTGACGATGCCGACTCGCGATCTTCGCAGTAGTGAACGCGCCAGAGAGAAATGCACATTTCATAGGATTACATAAGCAAAGAGCAGTCTGTAGTCTGTTTTCTTTCGTTTTGAATTGTTCTGTTAAAAAGTAGACATTTCAAGCTTTCTATATATTATCAGGTCTGTGAGGCAAATAGCCTACCTTAGGCTATACGCTGAGTTTCGGTTCATTTATTTGAGAGTCCAGTTCACGCGCCGGCGCCTCCGTTTCGTGATGATCTATTTTCTACTATATTTACTTCTTATTTATTAAATCCAGGCTATTGGTTGATGAAACATTGATTAAAAGATACAATTAATAAAAAACGAAATTCGCTTTAAAGAAAGGCTTTGTGCTTTCTGTTTGAGGTCTCTGTGAAAGTTTTAAAGTCACTTTCAGAGCAGTCATGTCCGTAACGGAGAACAGAAAAAATAAATAAATAAATTCCCTCATAAATGCGAACACGAAAAATAAAATAAAAATAATATTTTATGTTATGTGGAGGCCGACCCTTCATCCGGTGGGTAGTATTACTTTTGTTTTGCGCAGCCTAGTTCATAGAATTACTAAAAAATATTTTGCCACCTAAAAGTTAAAGATTTTTTGTGTCACATCACATGTGTATTTCCCTCATATTAAATATAAAACGTGTATAAATGTGTAGACTGATATTTTTCTAATGTCTGGACTCCTTTATTAAGGGAATATGAATATATAAACAGACGTTTCAGTATTAAATGTATTTTCTGAGAATTTATATTTCAAGTTTTGACTGCAAATGTCACGTCCATAACGCTGGAATTGCCCAATTTTAAAGAATTTATCCTCAACTAGTTTTTTTGGTGTAGGACTACGTATTTTATTATGTTAACTTCAAATAATACTATTACAGTCTAACACATCGCACTCCACTGTTATGGTGGCAATTTCAGTAGATTTACTCACTAACATTTTTGTGGAAACACAATAAGAATGGAAACTAAAATATGGTAGTATCGTGCTACAGCACACATTATATCAGCTGCAGTTCTGGCGCTTCAGTCCCAATACTGTAAAACTCGACGTACATTCACATCACATGTTAATGCAGCGGTAGAGTTACACTCACAGGACACTGCAATTATTTGCAATCACAAAAGTTCATTATTTGCTCGTGCTTTGCCGGGTAAACATTTCATTGGCGTTCTGTTCTAATGCACTTTTTCTGAGCGCGTACTGAAGTGCGTGCGCACTGTCAAACAGCGCCAAACTGGATTTTTGTTGGGTCAGACCATCTGCTAGTGATGGGGGGCCGAGACTGAGAGAGCTACATGGAGCTACATGGAAAAAATATGCACCAAACAAGCCACTTTGAAATTTTGCTGTTTTCATGAATACAAAAGTTGGGTGACCCTCCCCCTAGACTAAAAAAAGTTGGATGACCCTCCCTTCAACAAAGAATAAAAAGACATGACCCTCCCCTATTTTCCTCCGGTCGCCCTTTCCATAAATACCGAACGGTCCCTTACCAGAGTTTCTTAAAATACGGTCAACAGTCAAGTCACTCACGACTCCGCCCACTCGGCGCTCCTAGTATACAATGAAGTTCATTAAGGCGCTAACGGCGAGATCGCGGAAATCCGCAGTGGCACACACAAGGCCGGTATTGTGCCGAATTTCGACCCCCGCCAAATTATTACCCCCCTAGCATTGGTAGGTTTATGATTAGTTGTGGGGGAGGGGTTAAGATTAGGGGCGGGGTTGGAATTAGGCAATCAGGTAGTGACTTCAACGAGGGGGGTAATAATTTGGCAGGGGGTCGGAATTAGGCAAAACACCGGCTTCGGACAGTTTGCAGTACACTCCAACTGGCTAGCGGGGGAATCCGGAACCGTTGATCCGAGCTGCGAGACAGGGGAAGGGAAATGAGTTCTAAACAAACGCACGTCAGTGCCCACTCGTTCGTAAGTGATAAAAATTCTCACTTCCCTCAATCAAGATGAATCGAGCAAGTTGATTTGTATCGTAGACCTCTCGCTGCCAGTAGTCAATCACGATGGTTGTCACTGCGTGGAGTCGTGCATGAACTTCGTTAGGCACGGAGACAGTCGAGCTTGTCACATTACGGCGTCTGTCGCGGTGAAAGCGCACACCCCGAAAGACTGCATGCTGGTTTCTTTTTATTTGTGGATATGCCAATCGTGTTGTACCGCTGGCTCATCAGCAATATTGGACGCACCTGTGAACAGAGACTTGCAGATACACATGCACACCTGATAAACATTAACCCACCCTCACAGGTTTGTCAATAGTCAGTGTTGTCCTCCTGTTACAATACTCCCTCTTTCCTTGTTGAAAATGAATGATTTTTCTTCCCTAATGTTGTGCTCATATTCAAGCTCCCTAATGGGTTTCCTGGAAAACATTATTCATTTTAGCATGGGTCTTCAAGATCTAAATAATATGTTGTGACCTTAAAAAAGGCCGTTCCATTGATTATTTGTGAACTTTTCAAGTATTCTGAAGATTAGCCAGACAAGTTGAAAGAGGTTGAAAGTATTCACAACTGTCCACTGAGCTTTGTTGATTAGAGAACCATGCAAGGTTGTGTCCCTTCTGACTTCTTTGTAAATCATTTGCCATCTGCTTATATCTCCTCCTGTCCACCCCCACAGATTCCATCTTTCATTACTCACCACTTCTAATAAATTAAATGTGTAGGACTCTGTTTGGGCTGTGCGTGTGTCTGTGTGTGTTTGTTGTTTGCCTGAGATGTATGTCTGCCAGAGACATCAGAATAACTGTGGCACCCCTGTTGCTCAGTGATAACCCAGGCTATTTGACTGCACCTGTTTCCCTGTGTGGCACGCTGCTCTGTGAAAGTGGAACACAGAGTTTGGAAAATAAATACACTGTCCAAGTGGCACTAATTTGGCACAGTTTGTGCATATTTATGTGTACAAGTGTTTGTATATGACAAATCCACACAGAGAAACTATTTTCTTACCTTTGATAATATTGCATTTTGTCATAAAATCTTGATTACATTTACAAACTAGGAGGAAAGTTCTCCAAGTACTTCACTGACACAAAGCACTTAATCGTGAGATTAAAAAAAGAAAGAAAGAAAGAAATACACTTACATGGCTATAAATGTAAATTGCATGCCTGGCATAGTCTGATATAAGCACTAAACAGAATTTACCAAAGTTAACAAATATAATAACATATTTTCCTTACTCCTTGAAAATTAATCCTGATTTTTTTTCTCAGTAATACTACTACTACTAATAATAATAATATTTTCCAAGTTAAATTATTCAAGATCATTAATTATACTTTTTGGGAGGCTCACTACAATGGCCCACCTCACCTGTACTAACCTTGCTTGTTCAGATTATCCAATGGTATTGACCTTTATTATTTTATATATTCATCCACTGCTTATCCCATAACTCACAGCTTTAATATTCCATTAGTAAAGGTTGATATTAACATTAACTAAAATTAATGTCATGCTTTAGAAGTATTTTTCATTGTTAGTTCGTGTTAACTAATGTAGTTACATAATGGTGACAAATGGAACCTTATTGTAAAGACTTACTGTGAAATTTCAGAATCTGTTTAATATGAATCATTCCTATATACCCCATATTTTACAGACAGCATGTATTTAGGCACACACAAATGCAGACACACATGCTCAAGGGCCAGTATGAAATGAAGTGATTATTTCACATCATGTATGAGGTGGCCCGGGGTCAAGATGCCACAGCGAATGACAAATGATTATTCATTACATCCAGCCTTATCATTGGTCGAAGAGAGAGCCTATTCTGCATGTCACAAGGTGATCCTGATCATTCCATTGACCTGCACGGGCAAACAACTGATGTGTATAAATTGGATCTGTAACAACTATGGACGTTTAGTTTCAGACCTGGTTACGAGGCTGAATTTATGCACGCTAATGTGGTCCTGGTCGATGGCGGATTCATTTTTCCGTTTAGCCCAGGTCTCTTCCTATTATATCATTGAAATGAGAGTGCCTTTTCATTCTGTCAGCTCAGTTTAAAGTGCTCTAAATATGGGCAAAAGGCGAAATTTCAAAACTGACTGCTCAAGAGAAGTATACAAATAAAGACAGATTGCAAGGGAACAAGCATCTGTGATGCCTACAAGTCTGAGGGAGACTTTATAAGGATTTAGAAGTATTTATGTTGTTTAGGTTTAAAGGAATAGTGCACTCAACAATGAAATTTGTGATATAATGTTTTAGATTTTTTTTCTTCAAGTATTTTCCATAAAAAAAACAGTCAATTTGACTGCTACTTAAAAGAGCTTCCTACTTCGACATCTACTAATCCGGATACATTTGAAAATTTACCTTTTTCATAAGTTTTAGCCTTCTGTCCACACTGAGATGTTTTCTTTTTTTGGTCCTGCGAAAACAGTGTTTTAATTTCAAAAAGCTCTCCATCCACACTAGTGTTTTCAAAAGTTTGTAAAAAGTTTCTCAATCACACTGAAACATCAGAAAATGCTAAAATCATCTTAATGCACATGCGTAAAAAGTAATACAAGCTCACTGAGATGATACGAGAGACCAGACATAATGAAGTTCTCATGCTATTCTTCTGGCATGAACATTTTATTAGCAAAATATCTCACAACTTACTGATGTGTCCATGTCATACTTAATCGCCATTCCATTTATGTTCTAAAATGCAATTGCACTCATGTTTTGCCTCATACATTTTCTGTCATCTTTGCAGGAATGTAAAATGAAGATTGTACAAATTAGCTTAGTAACACCGTGAAAGTAAACAGCCCATAGCAGGCACATACCTGTATAAACATGGATATATTTCGGTACAATAACTGTCACATAACTAAACATGCATCATCGTTTTTAAATACCACTGTTTTCACATTCCGCACTACCACCTCAAAAACAGCGTTTTCAAATGTATAGACCTTATGTAGCCCCGCCCCTTTTCAGCGCTGCGCTCGTTGTCTTTTGTCTTCCGGTCTGTATTTTCACAGCGATCTTGCCTATTTATGAATGAACGGGTCATTTTAAAATCTTCCCGGTCTACTGACATTTGTTAAGACATCTGCTTTAAACATTACAATCCTCATGATAACTTTCATTAACTTTACATTAAGTAAATCCACTTCAAAAGTGAATTATTCCTGGACAGCAATGCCATAGAGATTTACAGTGTGACCGCACAAACGGAAGTTCAAAGACAATATTCTGAAGATGGTGGCGCCCTTGTTTCTCTGGTGCATAAGGTCTATACACTTGGGAGAGCGTCTTCAAAAAGATCAGTTTTCAAATGTAACCAGAATGGTTTAATGAACATGTAGCCTTATGGTCTACCAAAGTAGACAAATCAGTTTTATATATGTTCCTGCCTCCTACTTGGAAGTGGTTGATGTTGTTGTGTGTTTTTTATTTTATTAAATGCATGGTCACATAACAGCATTACCCTTAGCAGAATGTTACTCAATACACTGTAGCTACTATGCACAGAACTGTGAACTACATCAATACACTTTTTAGATTTTACACTGACATTGCACTTTACAAAAAGAAAATAAACATTGTACAACAAAATATTCTGCTATTCTACTTCATGCACTAAAACAAAATAATTTCCTCTTTGTAAAATAATTCCCTCCCATACTTTTAACAAAACAGAAAATGAATGAATGAATGAATACATTTGAATTAATGAATTTGAATGAATTTGAATTAATGAATTTGAATTAATAATTTCAAACTTGCACTCAGTTAAGACATTTATTAATGTAAATGTTCCTCAGGACAAATGCTCAGAAAGACAAATGAGTACTGAATCACTCTGTGGAAATATAGTCACGTTTGCAAACGAAAAAAGATGCTTAAATTCTCAAGTCTGCGTGTTATACGTTCCTTCAGGCCTTCTGAGTCATAACAATTATACTTTATGCATAATTAAAAATTATATATTGATATCAAGATTGTAAGAGCATACAACTTTAACTGTTCTTCAGTCTTACTGGTTTGATGTTTTAATCCTGTTCCTCGAGCTGAATCAGAGGACAGACTGTGATCTCAAACGAATGGACCATGGTTTACTTTCCTCAGCAGATATGTGAAAAAAAGATTGGTGGATTCGGAAAGAGACCAAAAGCGAATGACCGTGTGTGTGTGCGTGTGTGTGTGTGTGAGAGGGAAAGAGAAATTTCTCTCAAGCATGCCTGGTAGCTGATGACCCCCAGAGTATTGGACCTGGCAGCTCACTACAATTATCATTCAGCCCAAGTGAAGCACCCTGTTTGATATCTGCCAAGGTAATTTAGTGGGAGAGATTGCGCTGTGTCCTTCTCTTGCTGTCTCTCTCCTTCTGCCTCCTTTTCTGCCTGACAAGCAGTCTCTCCTTCCCTCCCTCTTGTATCCGTCTCTGTCTTTCTCACTCTTCACTTTTAACTCCTTACCCGCATGGAGTTAAAGAGCTTCCAACAGCATGTTGGAAGAGGCGAGATGGAAAGTCCTTTTCAGAGCGCTTATTTGCGGCTGGGTGCCTGGTGAGAAAAAATTAACTGATATGGAGTGAAATTGTTTTCTCTTGGTGCCTTGGCCTCCCACCAGTGTGTCAGATTACTTCTCTTTTAGGAACTCCAAACAGGGCTGAAGTCCACAACACGGATACGCCTATCACTTACAGCACCCGCATTCGTGGACACAGAAAATTAGCTAAATGATGTATGGGACGAATCCCAAAGTGTAATTTAGGAGTCGACGTGAAGTCCTGTTTAGAGGAAATTGATCATTAGGAGCATGTTTTTTTGTTCCCCCTGGATGACAATTCTCTTCTGAACTCTGACACAGTTATGGTACTATTTTATGATGATCGGATATTCTGCTGATGAAAGGATTCAAACATAATGTAAAATGTAAATGCATCACCCTATGTGAATTGCTCATAATTGTTTTTCTATATGGACAAATATCCAGTTATAAAAGGGCATTAATTTCTCCCAATATATATATATATATATATATATATATATATAGGCAGCACAGCCCATCGGTATGTCTGCAAATACATCTTTATATCTCCATTTGACCTTATCTCTTTCTGTGCAGTGCGGTTATTGATCATACTGTGTAGAACAAAACGAGGGCCCTCGATAACATAAACTGGCTAGACATGGGCAATCGGCTGCTGTGTTATAAAGTCACATTAGTGAGTGTGCAGTGATGGTTCCTCCATGCATTATGTGTATACTGGTAGTATTTTTGTACATAGGTGATAGTGCATGTTCTAAATTACACTTAGAAAAATAGTTAACATACACACATTTACCATTAAGGGGCATAATTTGTTCCTGGAAATTCTCCTATTGGGTGATTTATTTATTTATTTTTAAAGCCCAACTTGCCAATAAATTAAAACTGAACAAATAATACAGACTAACATTAAATCAATGTTTTACATATTCAATACAAGTGAGTTATGAATTATTAAATATACAGCATTTAATTACTGTCAAGTTTAATTTGTTGTTATAGAGTGTATTTTTTAACCAAGAAAAATGTCCTCAGATAAAGTTTGAAAGAGTTGTGGAATATAAATTTGAGGTAAAATGTCCTCTGATTGAGTATTTCTTTCCTCTGAAGGAATGAGTATTTATTCTTGGCATTGGCAAGGCTGTCACACCAGAGGAGGGGACAGACATGGAGGACAAACTTCAACTCAGAACTTTATTGTAGGAGACTGGCAAGAAGAGAAAACAGGAACATAAGAATGAATAAAGGTAAGAAAATATAACTTAACTCAACAGTCTTTGTATTCCACAGGAGCAGACGAGTAAATGATGAAGAGGGCATACTGAAGATGACTGCCAAGGAATACCGCACCATTCTGGAAGACCATGTTCACCTAATGGTTCAAATATTGTACCCTGAAGGGGGTGCCGTGTATCAGCATGATAACGCACCAATGCACACAGCAAGACTTGTGACAGAATGGTTTGATGAAATTGAAAGTGAAGTTGAACATCTCCCATGGCCTGCATAGTCGCCAGATCTAAATACACCAGTCGCCAGATCTACACCAAAATAAAATATTGTTGTGGTTGAAGGTGTTTCTTTTTGCTCTTATTCTTTGTAGGCCAAGATTATAGCATTTATTTGTTGTACATTTTCCAGAATCCTTTCTGTTTATTGACTTGAATCATACTGTAGGTTCTTTCTGTTTATTTCCATGGATCCAATGACCTCGTTGTATTATTTAAAAGTTATGTTTAAAGCTCCAGTCAGTAAATTTTTTGGGTTAAAAATTATCCAAGATTTTTTAGCAAGTACATAACCAGCCAGTGTTCAAAACTATCTGCTTGCCTTAGCTCAATTCAAAACGGTAAGCTTGTAATAACGTTTTTAATTCCAGTAGTACTGGTGGATTTCCACGGGAAATTCAAGCATGTATTTGCGTCATTACGTCACATCTGTACACATAAAGAATTTGTCCCGGCTAGTAAGCGATATTGCATGTGAGGATGTTGGAGGTGGAGATTTGTAGCCTTTTCTCACAGCACTTAAATGATTAACTCTCTGGGGTCGGCAATCACGCCGGCGTGATCTGCATGCTTTTTTTCTTATCAGTGCAAAAGAGACTCAAAATACTCGGTTGATTTTGATCTTACATTTAAGTGTTATACATCATTAGATCCTGTTAAGTTTCTATTTTTTTGTGGATACTCACAATAAAAACAAAGTGTTGTGCTTTTCACCAAATAAAGAAAAACAAACATGATGCGAGTTCTGCGTTCTCTCTGTCAGTGAAGTCCATTCTGAAACGCGTCCTAAGATTAACTGTAACTCCGCGATTACTTGTCACACAGGCACGAGAGATTTTTCTTTATGAAGCTTGAATTCTCTTCTATTAAATGAAGTAATTTATATAAAAAACAAATATTCTCAGTTTATGCAATCTGTATGAAAAGAGAGTGCTGTCAGTATTTTTTTTCCCAGCTCATTACACTTCATTACGCGTTAATCTGACACGCCCACGGAGGACGCGCGCTATTCAAACGCAAATGTCGAGGCAAGCCATGACAATGCCCACATCAGCCGTTCCACCGCGGCGGTAAAATGTGTGGTGTATTTGCTACCTTTGTACCGCTAAGAGGCGCTACAATCATAGACTCTGAAAAGTGTTCGTTTATTCCGGTTTATTCTCTCTAATGCGTAATCTGCTGCCGCACCGCGGCTGATTCAGAGCGATTGAAAGCTGGTAGCAGATGTATTCAACATGTGAAACGTAGTTAAAATAATCACAATACTGAAATTAGGCTACTGAAATGTAATTGAATAAATAATGAAAACATTTCAACATAAAACATTGCAATAAAAACATTTAGGCTACATCAATGAGGCTTTACAACTTTAACAGCGTAGCCTACAGACGGTAGCTCAATGATCAACGCAACAACACGAGCTTCGAGGAGCTTCAATCGACCCGAGATCGAATCTCAATGTAGCATATAGGCCTACATGTTGTTAACCGATGTTGTCCTACAGCGTTTATATTTTCCCACCTTGATGCTTAAATAGGTAACTGTTTATATCTGTTTACTTATTTAAAGTCAAGAGTTTTGTTTGATTATCATTACAACATAAATTTCCTACATTCCTGTAGAACCGCAGCCGCTGCACAAACGACAAAAACTGATGAAGGAAGATTGTCAGCCGATTGCATCAGAAAATGAAGAAGCTCGTCTTTAGTCTGCTAAATTATTGTGTAATGTAAAAGAACACTACAATTACTTAAGTTTGAAACCAAGTTCGAACATTTCAAGGTTTAAATTTTTTAATTTAAAACAGAGTTGCATCGGGTTTAGAGTTTATTTCTTTTGCGATGCAAAATAAGAAACACTAGGCTAATCTTATTCTTGCGACATTTTAAATTTGTATTGCCAAAGAAATTACAGCTAAATTAAACAATTAAAACAGTACAAAACGAAAATTGTCCAAAGAAACATAATTAAATTAAAAACATGCGTTTCTCTTTGCCTCTCTCGCGCTGGATCTCTTTTTAACAAGTTTATTTAGTCTCCCTCGCTGCGCGCGCTGGGTATCTCTCGAAATTAAACATTTCAGGCTAAAAACACATCATACAGCTGATAATACAGTATATGTCGCTACGTGTCAGCCAACGCCTACAAATCACGAAAAAATTATTTAGCCTTTAATTGTTGCTTCAAAGACACAGCATGCCTTGTTGAATTCACCTTACAATAACTTCAATTGAAATTTTGTGTGAAAAAAACTTTAAATAGGCTACAATAAATAAACTACAATATTTATAATTTAATAAGATATGGGGCCTACATTTGGACACAGATTTATCCTTACAATAATTTTGCCTGCTCATCAGGCTGGCTATCCGACACTCTCCATATGAAAGAGGAACATTAACACCTTTGTCCAGCAATTGTCCCTCCAACCCCCCCACAGGCTATCGGAGTCTGAGGCTGACACAAAGAGAAGTCGCAATTCACACTTAAATCGCTATTCTAGACAGTGTTGATAATGAAGGAATTAAATGATTTAAGTTAGCCTACATGTAGCCTAGTGATATTTCTGTCATAAAAGTTTATTACTAAATATTTCATTGGGCCCTATTTTAACGATCTGAAACGCAAGTGTCAAAGCGTAAAGTGCAAGTAACTTTGTGGGCGGATCCCGGCGCTGTTGCTATTTTCCCGGCGGGATAAATGCCTCTTGCGCCTGGCGCAAATCTAAAAGGGGTTGGTCTAAAGTAGCTTCATTATTCATAGGTGTGGTTTGGGCGTAACGTGAAATAAACCAATCAGAGCGTCATCTCACATTCCCTTTAACCCCCTAGGGTCGGGTATCGCGCCGGCGCGATTGTCTCGCTTTTTTTCTTATCTGTGTAAAAGAGACTCAAAATACTCGGTTAATTTTGATCTTACATATAAGTGTTGTACATCATTAGATCCTGTTAAGTTTCTATTTTTTTTTGTGGATACTCACAATAAAAACAAAGTGTTGTGCTTTTCACCAAATAAAGAAAAACAAACATGATGCGAGTTCTGCGTTCTCTCTGTCAGTGAAGTCCATTCTGAAACGCGTCCTAAGATTAACTGTAACTCCGCGATTACTTGTCACACAGGCACGAGAGGTTTTTCTTTATGAAGCTTAAATTCTCTTCTTTTAAATGAAGTAATTTATATAAAAAACAAATATTCTCAGTTTATGCAATCTGTATGAAAAGAGAGTGCTGTCAGTATTTTTTCCCCCAGCTCATTACACTTCATTACGCGTTAATCTGACACGCCCACGGAGGACGCGCGCTATTCAAACGCAAATGTCGAGGCAAGGCATGACAATGCCCACATCAGCCGTTCCACCGCGGCGGTAAAATGTGTGGTGTATTTGCTGCCTTTTACCGCTAAGAGGCGCTACAATCATAGACTCTGAAAAGTGTTCGTTTATTCCGGTTTATTCTCTCTAATGCGTAATCTGCTGCCGCACCGCGCTGATTCAGAGCGATTGAAAGCTGGTAGCAGAATAATTCAACAAGTGAAACGTAGTTAAAATAATTCATAATCATAATACTGAAATTAGGCTACTGAAATGTAATTGAATAAATAATGAAAAATTTCAACATAAAACATTGCAATAAAAACATTTAGGCTACATGAATGAGGCTTTACAACTTTAACAGCATACAGAAGACAGCTCAGTGATCAACGCAACGACACGAGCTTCGAGGAGCTTCATTCGACCCGAGATCGAATCTCACTGTATTATACATGTTGTTAACCGATGTTGTCCTACGTTTATATTTTCCCACCTTGATGCTTAAATAGGTAACTGTTTATATATGTTTACTTATTTAAAGTCAAGAGTTTTGTTTGATTATCATTACAACATAAATTTGCTACATTCCTGTAGAACCGCAGCCGCTGCACAAACGACAATAACTGATGAAGGAAGATTGTCAGCCGATTGCATCAGAAAATGAAAATGAAGAAGCTCGTCTTTAGTCTGCTAAATTATTGTGTAATGTAAAAGAACACTAAAACTACTTAAGTTTGAAACCAAGTTCGAACATTTCAAGGTTTAAATTGTTTAATTTAAAACAGGGTTGCATCTTGTTTAGAGTTTATTTCTTTTGCGATGCAAGAAACACTAGGCTAATCTTATTCTTGCGACATTTTAAATTTGTATTGCCAAAGAAATTACAGCTAAATTAAACAATTAAAACAGTAGGCCTACAAAACGGAAATTGTCCAAAGAAACATAATTAAATTAAAAACATGCGTTTCTCTTTGCCTCTCTCGCGCTGGATCTCTTTTTAACAAGTTTATTTAGTCTCCCTCGCTGCGCGCGCGGGTCTCTCTCTCGAAATTAAACATTTCAGGGTAAAAACACATCATACAGCTGATAATACGGTATATGTCGCTGCGTGTCAGCCATACAAAAATATTTAACCTTTAATTGTTGCTTCAAAGACACAGCATGCCTTGTTGAATTCACCTTACAATAACTTCAATTGAAATTTTGTGTGAAAAAAACTTTAAATAGGCTACAATAAATAAACTACAATATTTATAATTTAATAAGATATGGGGTCTACATTTGGACACAGATTTATCCTTACAATAATTTTGCCTGCTCATCAGGCTGGCTATCCGACACTCTCCATATGAAAGAGGAACATTAACACCTTTGTCCAGCAATGTCCCTCCAACCCCCCACAGGCTATCGGAGTCTGAGGCTGACTTAACACAAAGAGAAGTCGCAATTCACACTTAAATCGCTATTCTAGACAGTGTTGATAATGAAGGAATTAAATGATTTAAGTTACATGTAGCCTAGTGATATTTCTGTCACAAAAGTTTATTACTAAATATTTAATTATTTCAATAATTGATGAAATAAAACTGGTTTGGGCCAGCTTTTTCCAAGCAAAACTAAATATAATCTGAAAAAACGCATGTTAATTTGTTGTCATGAACAAAATGTTCAACTCAATATTAAATTCTACAGGGATCTTTGGATCCTTACAAGGCATGCAATTTGTGAATTAAGTTTTTATTTTATTTTGTATTATTCAAATAAATATCGAAACACGGTGCTTCGTGGTAATGCTGCTAAATTAAATAACATTTATAGAATAATTATGAACTTAAATGAAACAATATCGCAACATTTCGACAAATACATTATTTGATTTGTTTTTACATTTTAATTCAGGGCGATTTAGCCTACATAGAGCGAGATTTTCACCCTTGTCTTGTCATTTTCTCATTGGGAAGCGCTTAAATTGCATGTTTGAGTAGATCCTCTGTAGGCCTATGTTTTTGTCGTTAGCCTATATGAATACAAGTTTACAGTTTTGAACGATGTAAGCCTACTCTTATCTGTATGACCAAAAAATTACGGGGGGGATTAAAATAATTCAGCTGAAGCAGGGATGTTTAGACCAGAAGGAAATCCTAGTCCCCCCTGGCAAATCACACTTTACTTAAAACCATGTTTTTAAAAACTCTAGGTTGTAGGGAACAGACCTCTCTGTCATGCGCGCGCATGGTTTGGAGCACAATATCTGTCTCGCATGCACGCTCGCTCTAGATAGATTACGGGATATTTTAACTAATTTGCGGTATAACTAGTCGATCACGAGTGGCTCAATAGGTAGATCTATAGATAAACTATATCTTTTAGGAATTTGACCGACCGGGTTGACACTTCAGCGTGAGAAATCGGGGGTGTGGCGTGAGAGCGTGAGATTTGGGTCAATTGCGTGAGAGTTGGCAGCCCTGAAAAAAAAAATATATATATATATATATATATATATAGTATATATATATATATATATATATATATAGGCTATATATAATTAATTTTTTTACATAACTGCTTTTGAAATTACGATTGGTAGCCTATTATTATACAGATGCAAAGTCGTTCTGTTGGATACTATTTTTTTCCCTTAGTGTAAAATGGAAATGCATGATAATTGTATTTTATAAATATAAGCAAAAAAAAACTGTATGGTGTAACAGAGTTTTAGAGCTAGACAAATCTAAATAAATATAAAATACACAGCAGACCTTGTTTCTGCGGGATTTGAACCCGTTTCATCTTGATGATGAACCCTAAGTTCTACCGCTCGGCTATGAATTTACTCACTGAGAAATACCCAAACGTCTGTTTCTCACATGAGCGATTTTTTCATTTAGCCTGTGAGTGTAGGCCTATACTTTAGCCTTTTACAGTTTTAAAAGATTATATCTTATCTGTATGACCAACAATTACAGAGTAGGCTATAAATGTTTGTTGTAGGCTTATTTGGAAATTACCATAATTTATAGTATTTCATCCTTAGGCTACAGACATTAGCCCCACTTACGTTTTGCTAAATGTCCCTTTGCGCCACCTGGCGGTCGTTTCGCGAACGACTTTGAAATGCGACTGGTTTATTTTGACCGCGGTGGATGGCTAAAAATGGTATGTGGATGGCTAAAAGGTGTGACTAAAAATGTGCTTTTGGCTTTCATTTATATTTTGATTGTTTGTATATACACACTACCGTTCAAAAGTTTGGGGTCGGTACGATTTTAAATACTTTTAAAAAAGAATTCTCTTCTGCTAACCATGGCTGCGCTTATTTGTTTAAAAATACAACAAAAATCAGTTATAGTATTAAATATTATTCCAGTGTAAATCAGCTGTTTTCTGTGTGAATATACAGTAAAGTGTAATTTATTCCTGTGATCAAAGCTGAATTTTCAGCATCACCAGTAGGGGTGTGCAAAAAAATCGATTCACATTTGAATCGCGATTCAATCTTTACCGATTCAGAATCGATTCATAGAATTCCAAAAATCGATTCTTTTTTTTTTTATGCACGGGCGGAGTGACAATCGGGTGAGTCGGGACTTTTACCGGTGGTCCGGTAGAGTTTCGAGGCTGCGAGGGCCGGTCTGATAAATAGTTACGTTGCAAGTTCTTGCCGCCCGCTGGTCAAACTGTGCAACCTCTCTGCTCAACCCGTGAATAAATGCATCGATCCGCATATCTTATGTTTGAGTTCTGTAGATCTTTTTGCCAAGCGTGTCAGAGGTTATGGGTTCTAAACCGCACTCGTATAGTTTTTTCTCTCTCTCATCAAAACCGAATATGTTCATCACGTTTGTGTGCATTTTATTTTGTAATTTCACCGGAACCACAACGGCGATATGAAGCGCGCGTCCGAGGGAATACTGTGCGAGCCGCAGATATCCATGACACATAGCAGCGGCAACGAGCGCGCAGCTTGATTTCAAAAACAACAGATCTCTTATTTACAACAGATACAACAGATTTCAACAGATCTCGAACTAAATGAATGCTCTGCTAGTTAACTGGAGATACCCGCAAATTACGCCTATGAACGACTTCACTGGATCTAAACAAATCAATCTAACCATAGATGTTACCAGTAGCAGTGGCTTTTTAAAATCTATTTAAAATAATTTCGCAAGGGTTCTATGACATTAGTAGCTTAGCTATATATTTTTAGGAAGTTCAATGTGGCCAATCGAGTTCACATTTCAACAGTCAACCTAGCTGAAGTACTCCTTAAACCACATTTAGCATAATTGTTTGTTTGATCTGACTACAGCACTTTAAAGCTAAATGTAAAAGCTTTTTATTTAAGTTTTATTTTTAAACTTGAATTAAATGTATTTGAAAGCTGGCCAAAGCTTGGCACTTTGCACTTTTTAGTTGCAAAAGTTTTTAATTTTGTATGATGACATATAAAGTAATATCAAACTACATTTAATTTGTTGTGGGTTTTTTTCTTTTAAATTGTGTCTACTTGCAATCAATCACATAGGAAAAAGTAAACTACATTTATATAGCCTACTGCGAATCGTTTTTTTGAATCGAGAATCGTTTTTGAATCGAAAATCGATTTTGAATCGAATCTTGAGACAAAAAATCGGTATCGAATCGAATCGTGACATTTTCTGAATCGTGCACCCCTAATTACCAGTGTCAGTGTCTTCAGTGTCAAATGATCCTTCACAAATCAGTATAATATGAGGATTTGATGCTCAAGAAACATTTATTATTATTATCAATGTTGAAACAGTTGTTGGTCTGTCAGTTGTACAGTTTTTTTTTTATTAATAGGGTTAGGGTTAGAATCTTTTGTAACATTATAAATGTCTTTACTGTCACTTTCGATCAAATTAATTATTCCTTGATAAATAAAAGTATTGATTTCTTTCCTCCAAAAAATAAAAATAAAATTCTCACTGACCCCAAACTTTTGAACGGTAGTGTATATGTGACCTGATCCAGCAAAATGAGTCACAGTGACCCAAATTTCAAAATTGAGATTTTGGTATTAGTGGAAAGAGGAGACCATCAGCTTTCAAATGATATCCTAGTCAAAGCCATACCTTGAATGGTTGTAAAGATATACACATTTGAATTATGGTCGTCTGCCCTCTTTTTCCAATTGAAAACCTGAGAAAATCGCTTTTAAAGTTTTTTACCCGTTTTTTGTTGATATCTTTCAAAATCCATTGCATTTAAAGGGATAAACTATTTATTTTACTGCTTAATTTGACCAAAGACATTAATATATATATATATATATAAATGCTATTAAACCAGGCTGAAGCTCAAATTATTTTAAAGTTTTTATTTGAATAAATAATTTAAAAGCCACTTTTACAAACATTTACTAAAATCAGAAAGATTGAACAGAGGTGCTACATTTTTGCTTGAGAGAGAGAGAGATAGTGTGTGTGAGAGAGAGAGAGAGAGAGAGAGAGAGAGAGAGAGAGAGAGAGAGAGAGAGAGAGAGAGAGAGAGAGTGCGTGTGTGTGCGTGTGTGTGCGTGTGTGTGTGTGTGTGTGTGTGTGTGTGTGTGTGTATTTTGTGTGTCTGTGTGTGTGTGTGTGAGAGAGAGAGGCAGAGAGACAAGGAAACGGAGAACAAATAATGCTAGCCTATGCAATCATATCTTTGTGTAGGCTATTTGACAATAACAGTGTAACAAATTCATAACGGAGATACCAACAGTTAAATATTGGGCTAAAATAAATCAAACACGTTTTCATCATCATCATCGTGATCCTCTTCCACAGGCCTGTCACTTTTGCTGTCATCAGAGGATGACACATCTCCAGATCCCAAAAAAATCACTGACAAGCCTTATTGTGTGTTCACACCGAATGCGAATAGAGCGTCAAATACACGTCTATCGCGTCTAGTTAGACGCTTGAACATTCGCTCGAGTTCAAATTTTTCAACTTGCGCGGAAGACATTCGCGGCAAACGCGTCGCCCAATTCGCGTCATTCGCAACGCCCGGCGCGAATGATGCTTCTATTCGCGTCTTTGCATTGACTTTGTATGTAGGCCTAATCTACTCCTGCAAATAATTAAATTCGCGTTCTGTGTGAACACACCATTAGCCACTCTTGCTGACCAGCAGCAGAGCTTAGGTTAGAAGCCTCCAGTGAGTTCAACGCTTTGGCGACTTTGCTCTCTTTTGACAGCGACATTTCTCAAATTAATAATATTTAATCTTTCTGAGGAGATCTGCTAGCTTGTTTACAAAGAGCGCTGCGAGTCTGACAGGAGGATGGCTGGACCAATCGCGTGCCGGTCAGTCGAAACGGGGCTTCCCATTGACAAATGATCAGCGTTTGTGTACATTTCTAAGCTTTTTGATTGGTTCCATACAACGTGTAACACCATATTTGGAGAGCAGAGATAGTGACGTTTCAGGGGATACCCGGGAAATGCTCAGAGGTGACGAGAGGAGTTGAGGAAGAATCCAAAGAATTTAGTAAAACTGTCTACACTTTAATAGTCATTTAAATACCTTTACTCAATTACCAAAGTACCTCTCGTTTTCATATGGATTAGCCTACACAATCAGATAACATTTATTAGCCTAAATATTTAGACATTTAAAGACTTTAGACATAGCCGATTTCTTATCGTGACTGAGCTGAAGTGGCTTTCGGTTCATTTTTGTGACGCGCAGTTCCCGGAGACAGAGACGACAGATATACTGTTTTTGTCGTTAGCCTATATGAATACAAGTTTACAGTTTTGAACGATGTAAGCTACTCTACTCTTATCTGTATGACCAAAATATTAGGGGGGGGGGGGGGATTAAAATAATTCAGCAGAAGCAGGGATGTTTAGACCAGAAGGAAATCCCAGTCCCCCTGGCAAATCACACTTTACTTAAAACCATGTTTTTAAAAACTCTAGGTTGTAGGGAACAGACCTCTCTGCCATGCGTGCGCATGGTTTGGAGCACAATATCTGTCTCGCATGCACGCTCGCTCTAGATAGATTACGGGATATTATAACTAATTTGCGGTATAACTAGTCGATCACGAGTGGCTCAACAGGTAGATCTATAGATAAACTATATCTTTTAGGAATTTGACCGACCGGGTTGATACTTCAGCGTGAGAAATCGGGGGTGTGGCGTGAGAGCGTGAGATTTGGGTCAATTGCGTGAGTAGCCTACTCTCACGCTCAATGCGTGAGAGTTGGCAGCCCTGAAAAAAAAAAAAATATATATATAGTATATATATATATATATATATATATAGGCTATATATAATTAATTTTTTTACAGAACTGCTTTTGAAATTACGATTGGTAGCCTATTATTATACAGATGCAAAGTCGTTCTGTTGGATACTATTTTGTTCCTTAGTGTAAAATGGAAATGCATGATATTTGTATTTTATAAATATAAGCAAAAAAACTGTATGGTGTAACAGAGTTTTAGAGCTAGACAAATCTAAATAAATCTAAAATTTACAGCAGAACATGTTTGTGCGGGATTTGAACCCGTGTCATCTTGATGATGAACCGTAAGTTCTACCGCTCGGCTATGAATTTTCTCACTGCAAAATACCCAAACGTCAGTTTCTCACATGAGCGAGAAAACGTTTTGTCTTTAGCCTGTGAGTGTAGGCCTATACTTTAGCCTTTTAAAGTTTTAAAAGATTATATCTTATCTGTATGACCAACAATTACGGAGTAGGCTCTAAATGTTTGTTGTAGGCTTATTTGGAAATTACCATAACTTGTAGTATTTCATCCTTAGGCTACAGACATTAGCCCCACTAAATGTCCCTTTGCGCCACCTGGCGGTCGTTTCGCGAACGACTTTGAAATGCGACTGGTTTATTTTTACCGCGGTGGATGGCTAAAAATGGTATGTGGATGGCTAAAAGGTGTGACTAAAAATGTGCTTTTGGCTTTCATTTATATTTTGATTGTTTGTATATACACTCACCGGCCACTTTATTAGGTACACCTGTCCAACTGCTCGGTAACACTTAATTTCTAAGCAGCCAATCACATGGCGGCAACTCAGTGCATTTAGGCATGTAGACATGGTCAAGACAATCTCCTGCAGTTCAAACCGAGCATCAGTATGGGGAAGAAAGTTGATTTGAGTGACTTTGAACGTGGCATGATTGTTGGTGCCAGAAGGGCTGGTCTGAGTATTTCAGAAACTGCTAATCTACTGGGATTTTCACGCACAACCATCTCTAGGGTTTACAGAGAATGGTCCGAAAAAGAAAAAACATCCAGTGAGCGGCAGTTCTGTGGGCGGAAATGCCTTGTTGATGTCAGAGGAGAATGGCCAGACTGGTTCGAGCTGATAGAAGGGCAACAGTGACTGAAATAACCACTCGTTACAACCGAGGTATGCAGCAAAGCATTTGTGAAGCCACAACACGCACAACCTTGAGGCGGATGGGCTACAACAGCAGAAGACTCCACTGGGTACCACTCATCTCCACTACAAATAGGAAAAAGAGGCTACAATTTGCAAGAGCTCACCAAAATTGAACAGTTGAAGACTGGAAAAATGTTGCCTGGTCTGATGAGTCTCGATTTCTGTTGAGACATTCAGATGTTAGAGTCAGAATTTGGCGTAAACAGAATGAGAACATAGAACCATCATGCCTTGTTACCACTGTGCAGGCTGGTGGTGGTGGTGTAATGGTGTGGGGGATGTTTTCCTGGCACACTTTAGGCCCCTTAGTGCCAATTGGGCATCGTTTAAATGCCACGGCCTACCTGAGCATTGTTTCTGACCATGTCCATCCCTTTATGGCCACCATGTACCCATCCTCTGATGGCTACTTCCACCATGTCACAAAGCTCTAATCATTTCAAATTGGTTTCTTGAACATGACAATGAGTTCACTGTACTAAAATGGCCTCCACAGTCACCAGATCTCAACCCAATAGAGCATCTTTGGGATGTGGTGGAACGGGAGATTCGCATCATGGATGTGCAGCCGACAAATCTGCGGCAACTGTGTGATGCCATCATGTCAATATGGACCAAACTCCCTGAGGAATGCTTCCAGCACCTTGTTGAATCTATGCCACGAAGAATTGAGGCAGTTCTGAAGGCAAAAGGGGGTCCAACCCGTTACTAGCATGGGGTACCTAATAAAGTGGCCGGTGAGTGTATATATATATATATATGTGTGTGTGTGTGTATATAAATATTTATTTATTTATATATACACTCACCGGCCACTTTATTAGGTACCCCATGCTAGTAACGGGTAACCCCATGCAGTAGCCCCGTTTGTGCTATATAGAGTGAATTTACACCGTTGCCATTAACATGTTTATAAATAACTGAAAAAAGCACAAATGTCAGTGCATGTCAAAACATCCCAAGGGCCTCAAAAAACCCTTGGTCCCCAGAGGGTTAACTATGACATAGTGCTGCACGATTAATCATATCACAATCGTAATCGCGATGTCAAGCCTATGCGATTATATGACGCAAAATACTGCGATTTAATATGGAATAAACAAATTAGGGCTGTTAACGCAGCATCTGTTATTTTTTGTCATCCTTTGGCTAGTGTTACATGATCCCGCTCTTATTCATGTGAATTCTTTAAACCATTTAGCGAGACAAGTCAAAAGAGAGCGCGCTGCCTGTGAATGTCCTGACTGAAAGACGCGCGCCAGTATCATGCGCATGCACAGACCGCGCGCCAAAATACAGTTCTCTTTCTGCTTGAAGTGAACGAACAATAACACACACAATTATGCCAAAATATAATTTGTCGAGTGTCTTCATAACATAAGAGCAGTCTTGTGATGTTCGTAAAGAGTTGTGAGAGAATAAGGCGCGTGTGAAATCCGCGTCTCTGTCAGCAACTCTTAAAGGGCCAGCATCCAATAATGCTTTCTGTCAGTAAAGTTAATCAAAGAACAAAAGGAACAGAGAAAAACACTCACTGCTCTTGATCAAAGAACTTGTGTAGCTTTAAATAGGATTTTAGTCCATATATTTTATAAATTATGCAGCGCAGACTGTTTGATTACTTTATTCAATTTCTGTATGTCCTACCTGTTAGACAGGAAGAGCACAGGTAAATATGACATTTATTATGGGTTTATGTGAGGATTGTTTGAAGTTCACTTAAATTAAAATTAAATTAATTTTTATCCAGACATCAATGGCTTAGTGATCATTATAGGTGTTATCATCAATCATTTAGTTGTTGTTGCTAGTTTGAGTTGAGAAATACACATTTCAGAATTATCACTAATCTGTGTGTGCATTTTGCTTTAGTACCAAGCAAGTTGACTCATGAAACCATTTGTTTATTATATCGCAATCGCATATCGCAATATTGACCTCAATAATCGCAATATGACATTTTCCCCAAATCGTGCAGCCCTACTATGACATCAATGCAATTAATCGCGATTAAATATTTGAATCGCTTGACAGCACTAATAAATATGCATATGATTACAGATAAGTGTGTTTGTATTTCAAAGAGTACCAGTTCTAAGGAACATTCATTTGTTGGTATGACAATTAGAAATTAAACTGCACAGAAATGGAAACTGGACTACAGGTAGCCCTAATACACATTAAATGTAGTCACGCAATTCTGATGTTGTTAACATTAACAATTTGAGAACAAAGTATAATTTGCACGGTTTGACGTGATATGATAAGCGTGATTTACTGGAATGCTTTTTTCCCCTTAGTTGGTCAGAACAAATGTGGATGTTACTTACTTGTTCAGATGACATTTTCCAGTGAAAATTCTTATGTTGGTCATACTTCCAAAAAGTAGAATCTGTGATTCCGAATGACAGTATCCATCCACACCGTGCCGAGGCACAACCCACGTAAAGTTGATAATTCCGCGAATAACTACAATTGCAGATTTCGAACAGAGATGGCGACAAAGAGGAAAAACTACGGACTGCAGCTTTAACTTTATCAACAAGTTTTTTAGAATGTACTGTATTACACTAAGAACAAAGAAGATTTGTCTTCTTCAGAAAATCATATTTTTTGTACATTTAAATCCAGTGATTACCTTAATAGACATTGAGTCACTTCAATTCTGTTAAAAACCCACAGAAAACATGATAATATGCATGAATCACCAAATTATTATAAAATGTTAATTTTGCGCCCAATAGCAGGTTTCACAGCGTGCCCATTCTAAACAGTAGGAGAAAAATATTCTGCTATCTCTGATCATTTTATAAAAATAAAGAAAGATATTGCATAAGAATTACAGTACAAAAGAAGATTCTGCCCTTCTCAGCTTTGATTACCGGATGCCCATTAATACAGTGATTCATTCAGATAATGCATGACCCACTTTGAGTCTGGAAATACCTTTTCTCACTTCTTTAAAATCTGATTCAATTAGATATTACAGTCATATTTGCTTGCCTATACATATCTCTCTTTGATGATTTTTAATCACCCTATACATTTCAGAAGGTTTATGGCCTTTAGTTTATCCACTTCCATCCCCATTACTTTTCATATGTCAAGAAAGGTAAGTGAATTTCAGGGTACTTTTACACAACAACGATGTATTAAAAACTGAAAAGTTTTTCCTTTTCGTTTTTCATGTACAGATGACTACATTGTCAAAACAATCCCTGTTCACTCGGATCCGCGAAAACGATGAACAACGCTGTATTATGCATGCCAGGCCAGTAGTTGGCAAGGTCACCTTGTAAAGAAAAACTATACGCCTAAAGACTGAACACTTACGCATGCACATGATGTCACTGTTTTCACAAATTCCCATTTTTGTATTTTACACACAGTGTAAATTAACTGCCAAAACGCATAAAGAGTTTTCAGTTTTTAGTTGAAATGGTTGTGTAAATGGCCTCGTAGTCTCTTATTGAGTGGCTTTCTTAAAGGGATAGTTCACCAAAAATGAAAATTCTGCCATCATTTACTCACCCTCAACGCTCTATTCATATATTTATTTTACGATCTCTTTACGCAAATATGTTTTGGGCGAAGAGACTTTAAATTTAGAGACGGAAATCTCTCAGATTTCATTAAAATATCTTATGTTTTGAAGATGAACAAAATTCTCATAGGTTTGCGAATGACATGTGGGTGAGTTGAAGACAGAATTATCGTTTTTAAGTGAGCTATTCCTTTTAGACAGATAGAGATTATCCACAGTCTAAAAAAGGATTTTGAGAAGAATCACCACCAATGATGTAGTGCAAAGTGCATCTGTGATTAAAAAATCTCCATGGGCCGTATAAAGAATTAATCCTCCCTTCAAGAATGAATATCCATAAAGAGCCTTTCCATATTTTAAAGATGTGCATTTAATTGGCTAAAATGAGCAAAGTTATACTTCAGGCTTTGTAATGAATTTCTCCTTGTGAAGACTGAGTCATTTTATTCGCTTTCTACACTTCTTTCTTCCTTTCCCTCCCACTTAGTCCTGAAGCTGTGTTTCAAAGCTCAGCAAACAGAATGGGACTTCAAAGCTAAGCAAAGCAGAGAGAGAGAGAGAGAGAGAGAGAGAGAGAGAGAGCGCGCTATCAACTATACGCCTAGAGACACTGATATAAATATTAGAAGATTGATGATGATGATGATGATGATTGAAGATTTTTATTGCTGTTTATTTTCATGTAAAAAAAAAGAAAAAAAAATAATTATTTATTTGTTTGTATTGTATAGTGTTATGAATGCTTTGGCAATGTAAAAAAAGGTAAATAAATAACCAGCAAACAGCATACATTCATTTCTCTGCATGGTTCTGCCTGTGAGTTTCAGGCTCTTTCGGGAGATATGGATGGATTAGCAGGTCTAAAAGTGCTGACCGGTGCCGGAGTTTACTCTCGGGGGACTGCACAGGGAAGAGCTTCAATAAACAAAGTCAGTTGTGGTATAAGCACCGCCACACACTGATTCTACTGTCTTATAACCTTAATCAATATTTTGATCAATCAAATCCATCTATGATACTGCAGCACCAGAGTGAAGCACATGTACTGTATAGTGAGAGTTGCAGTCACAAAAGTGGTGGTGTTAATAATAGACGCTGTGTTAATTAAATTGATGGATTTCTCATTTATCATCGTAAATAAATGTAAGATATGAAAAGATGAAACGGAAATTGGGGCATGAAACAGGAATTATCTTTTCTTCCCTTTTTTGACCCCAAGTGAATTGGATTCTTGAATAAGAAAACGTAGGTCGGGCCTTGATTTTGTCCATTGGGAATGGATTGGCTGTTTGGATTGCTGTTGTTTGCTAATTGCTGTAATCTCATGTAAGTGACAGTTTGCTGAAAAGGATGGATTATTGGCCAGTCATCGCACCAGTGCACACATTTTTAGAGAAGAGATGTTGTTGTGGATGGGGGGAAGGGTTTGTGCACACATGTAAATCATTCATGGTGACTTAAGAATTATAATAATAAATACGTCTTCTAGTAACCAGTAGTATTAGCTTGTTACACATTATATACCATGTGTAACAGGTAATGTCCAGCAGGTTTCCGGTTTGGCTCTGTTTTATGTATGTATAGCTTTGTATCTGGCTCTTGTTCAAGGCCCATTTCATGACTTTTAGTTTTTATATCACCTTGCTTGTGGTTCCTTTCAATGTGGAATGCAATAGTAGTCATCTGATGATTCAATTATAAAGGTTGTCTATGCACATATGAAGTTTGACATATTCGGCCATTGTGTCTCATCTCACTGCTTCCCAGCAACACCTGCCAAGAGTGACACATTTTAAAGGCATGTCTTAAAGGGGACCAATTATTGCCCTTTTCACAAGATGTAATATAATTCTCTGGTGTCCCCAGAATGTGTCTGTGAAATTTCAGCTCAAAATACCCCACATATAATTATAGCTTGTCCAATTTGCCCCTGTTTAAGTGTAAGCAAAAACCAGACGTTTTCATGTGTGTCTCTTTAAATGCAAATGAGATGCAGCTCCCCGCCCCCTTTCCAGAAGAGGTTGTTGCCTTTACAGCTCGTGCTGTATCCTACGATGTACGACAATAACAAATAAGAAGCAGCAATATGACTGATAATGTAAATACAGGTGTTCAGACCTATATTAACTTGAGTCGGACACTGATGAAGGAGAGACTCTGGCAGGCGCAACAACTTTGAGAATGAACCAGTGAGCACGTTTATATGCACACTAGTACGTTGATAACTCACAAAAATCAGCTTATTAAAATAACATGCAACTTACATGCAAACCAATAACCCGACAACACAAGTAAACCACGTTTACAAGAATTTGGTTATTTCCCGGTAGTGACGTCAAAACGCAATAGTATATAAAGTATTTCAATTGTTATGTCGTTTGTGATGTTAAATAAATCATTAAAAGCAGAAGAAGAGTATTGCAATGTCAGCAGGAAACTTACGGCTCATAGTATATATGATCCTCTAATCAGGCCCGCCCACAGAAATGACTGGGCCCCTGAAAAGGTCCAGTGAATGGGCCCTCCCCAAATCTGCAATAGGCTACTCATATCATGCGTGTGCTCTCTCTCTCTCTCTCCTACATTAACACATACATTTAACTGAGAGAGACTTACTCAGTGATGGGGTCTATAGTTACACACACACACACACACACACACACACACACAGGGCTCTCAAGTGTCACGCATTGAGCATGACAGTCACTCATTTCGGTCTTTTGTCACGCACTCCCGCCACACGTATTTCTCACATGGAAAAACGATTTATAATATATTTAATATGCCGCAGCTCCCAAAATGTCTCTGGCCGCGACGCTCTCACTTTGGACCCGGCAGGAATCAAGCGTGTCTCCCCTGTGTTGCTAGTCGAGCTACACAAAAGCCAATCAGAAAATAGCACTATTGTATCTGGGTACGATTTAACGCAACAACCAATGAAAAAAAAAAGAAAATTGTCATGAAACAACCCCATTCCCGCGACCTGTCCAATATCTAATGGTGTGTTCACACCGAACGCATATTTAATTATTTGCGCTAGTAGATTACATACAAAGTCAATGCAAAGACGCGAATAGACGCATCATTCGCGCCGGGCGTTGCGAATGACGCGAATTGGACGACGCGTTTGCCGCGAACGTCTTCCGCGCAAGTTGAAAAATTTGAACTCGAGCAAATGTTCAAGCGTCTAACTAGGCGCGATCGACGCGTATTTGACGCTCTATTCGCGTTCGGTGTGAACACACCATAAGGCTGCCACTCTGCAGAAGCAAATTCCATCCTATCTTCGATATGTTGTAGTAGTTTTAGCCGGACAGTGGACATGACAACTGCTGTAAATGACATGAAATATTCTCTCAGTCCTCGCGCATCTGATAAGGCTTCATTAAATTTACAGGACGATTTTAGGCAATCGATTGCTTCAATCACACTGGGGAGATGGTGAGCAATAGGTCTTACTTTTTCATTTACTGTCTATGGTCTTACTGTGTCAATTCGCGCACTCCATCGTGTGTCACTCACTTGCGCTGCTGACCGCAAACTGGCGCGAAGCTCTGGCGTTTTGAATTACGTACAACAAAAAATAGCCTACTCAGACCATTTTCAGGAGAGGGGTGTTTCATTATGACACAGGCTACATTTGACTCAAGCAACATTAAATAAAATGCATTTTTTTTTCTCACTTTCAACAATAAATGGTGCTATTTTGGTTAAAAATAAAATATGGTAACCTTTGCTTATATTTAGAATGAACATAATTATAGCTGGACTACATGGGCCCCCCCTAGCGGCTGGGCCCCAGAAAACGTTTCCCTTTATCCCCCATTATGGACGGCCCTGCCTCTAATGCAGTTAAAGATGCAGCATTTTGACTGTATCACTTATTCTTTGGGTCAAGAAAGAGTCTGCGATGTATTTTCTCCTCCCTTACTGCAAAACACTAACTCTGTCTGGATGCGCTTAAATCCACAGTAAGGACACGTTCCTGTCACAAATCACACATGCGCAGTTCAATAAGCCGAAAGAAAACATGTCAATGCCTTTACATGCTGGGCGATAACGGCATAAGGGGCAAAAATCTAGCTCTGACGATCGGTTTATAAGCTCTTTATGACCTTACACTGATAAAGGAAATTAACGTTTACATGATCATGTGCGTTGTCGGCTTATCAAGCATACTCGTGTTAAGATCGTGCATGTAAACGCACTCATTGATAGTTGTGTACCAACACCATGCAGCCCAGATGAGTCTGTCTGGCAACCAACATTCCTCGTGCCACTGATGTGTTGCTGTGCTGGCAAAAAAAGAAAAATCCATTTTAGTCTCTAATCTATACAGACAACATACACAGTATTTAAAAAGACAATCGCCTTACTGCATAGTTCATAATAAATGTGTGGTTATGAATTATATAGACAATAAGAGTTTTCACTTAATGTAAATGACGACAACTCTCGTACCTGTAAATATAATCACATACATTAGTGGTAACTTTAGCCATGGGAATTGCTAACAAGCACATTTGGAAAGGCGATTTTCAATCATTTACAAAATATAATGTGTGATACGTCTTCAGGGTGTGAAGCTGGTTCACGAACAGAAGGTACTTTTTTAGCTAAACCTACTTTTGTATTGACACTCGTTCAAACGGCAGTCTGGTGTAAAATGATTAGCGCAGACCTGAATGATTTTAGGTAACTTGAGGGGCACGTTCACATCATAAACAAAATTAATCCACTGCGTCTTCAGTGACTCATTTACCGGGAGTAAATAAAGAGTCTTATGCGCACTCTTACATCCAACAACATCACACCTGGCTTTCTTAGTCCGAAACTGTGACATTTTTCTTATCACTACAGCTGCTCCAGCACATAGAAAATGGCGGACTGTGCACAGCTCACTGAGGGCGGGTCTATGCTAATAGGGCAGAGTCCGTCAGCAGTCGTGGGCGGGGCCTAGGCATTTTGTGATGTTACAAAAGGTAGAATCAGCAAACGGCTTTGTCAGAAACAAGGGGGTAATCCATCGACCGGAAGTTGAAGCCGGCCGGGTGCCGCCATCTTGTAGCAGAACTTCACTTGCGTTAGCATTTCCATTGACTCCCATTCATTTTGGTGTCACTTTGACAGCGAATAACTTTACATCTGAGGCGTTTAAAGACTCCATTTGTCCATTATTTATTTCTAAAGAAACACGACAATGTATAAAGGGCTCCATTACCTTCTATGTTACATTATGGCCCCGTAGAAACAGTTTTTGTAAAAATAGGCTAACGATTGCGTCATAACCACTCGACTCTCTGTCGCGCTGTACAGAAATTACCGTACAGACAGGAGGAGAAGCTTGCAGGCAATCGGGGGGACGTCCCGTCAAGGGAGAAGCCCATAGATAATGAGTCCATAAAAGCAACGGAATACTTACTCCTGCTCACTCACGCCAAAGAACTCTTTGCTCAAGTTCCCCGTCTCTGGAAGATTAACGTTGGCAATTTTCACGCACAGCTACTAGAAGATTTACGTCTGTCAGACAGGTTGCTCACGTCATCAAGCTCAGTTTGAGTCGGTTTGAGTCTGCGTGTCAGGAACGGAAGTGCTCAAAAATCGCTAAAAATGGGCTTCAACTGTCTCAACTGAGTTCCAATGAGATGGCTCTGTCCACTTCTTATACTGTCTATGGTCAGAAAGCCTGTCCTAGGAACTAATGTTTGTTTATTGTTTCCTGCACGTTCCGTTAGCGACGCACCCCGGTAGAAGATTACAGTAAATTATTGTTTAATGCTGTTGGTTCATGAGTTCACACTTACAAATAAGTCAGATAGAATAAATGCATATTTGGCGTGCTGTCCGAGGAGAGGGCTCCGGGCTCGGTATGCGGCCCGAACCCATAGTACTCCCCCGTTCCTGACTGTGGAAGAATGAGCCAGGAGTGAGGAGTCGGGGTGGTGGAGGGATGCTGAAACTGTCAAGGAATGTTAGGTGAGTTGACAGTGGATATTTATATATGCTTCCTCTCGTGCTGATAGTGTAGACATGTAATAGTTTGGTGACGAGTTGATTGGAATGATTTATTTGAACGTGCTCCTCCCGAACCTTGTTTATAAAACATCATTTATGTTCTGTGTAAATGCGTTCATGCAATACATGTAAGTGCATATATATCTATATATATATATACCTTATTAGTATGTGTCGTGCATGTGATTGGTAATTTACTATGTTTATATTGCTTGGATTTTACCGTTTATTTCGGCTGTAATCTGCCGAACTAATCTGATGAGTCATCACTAGACACGCGAGTGTTTTGCTCTGATAAAGCGCGAGTGTTTGTTTACAGCATTGTATTATGTTGTGTACTACTGTATTTTCGTTATTTCATGTGTTTAATATTGACATTTAAGTGGAATATTATTGTAAATTATTTATCTTTATTCCCTTCTGTACACCATATACAAACACAGATGCATACCCCAGATGCATATTCAAGATTGTAAATAAATGTCTCATTATCAAGAATCTCTTCTCCACTCCTGAATTCTCTAATCGGAATCTGATCCATATTTGGCCGGCTCAATCAGCTGAACTTTCAATTGTAGTGGGACTTCGTTACAGGCATATTTTGAGACACTGCTTCTGATTTATGGGGATTAAAAAAAAGGAGTGGTTGGATTTTTACCATTATAGGGTGGTTGTGTACACACTGCAGACACACATTTCTGTTCAGTAATTTTTGCATAATAGGTCCACTTTAAAGTCAAAGGCATTTCAAAATAGTTAAGAACTTAACTAAAACACATATTGAGACCTGTTCAATTATGTTGTTCACTGCCTAGCTGTCTTTGAAAGCAAGAACACATCCTGTGTGAACAGCTGTCTTATTTCAGTAAATGTGGTTTGGCGAGACACATTGCCTGTATAGCAGCTGGGGCTCGCAAAAAAAATCATGGTGATAGTACTTCAAGCTTGAAATGCTTGGACAATTCCTTATTAGGGATATTACTCACAGGTCAGGGGGCATATATATATATTATATATATATATATATATATATATATATATATGTAATTTTACATTTGAAATTAATTGACAGCCTATTAAGTGTAAATTATATACACTCACCTAAAGGATTATTAGGAACACCTGTTCAATTTCTCATTAATGCAATTATCTAATCAACCAATCACATGGCAGTTGCTTCAATGCATTTAGGGGTGTGGTCCTGGTCAAGACAATCTCCTGAACTCCAAACTGAATGTCAGAATGGGAAAGAAAGGTGATTTAAGCAATTTTGAGCGTGGCATGGTTGTTGTTGCCAGACGGGCCGGTCTGAGTATTTCACAATCTGCTCAGTTACTGGGATTTTCACGCACAACCATTTCTAGGGTTTACAAAGAATGGTGTGAAAAGGGAAAAACATCCAGTATGCAGCAGTCCTGTGGGCGAAAATGCCTTGTTGATGCTAGAGGTCAGAGGAGAATGGGCCGACTGATTCAAGCTGATAGAAGAGCAACTTTGACTGAAATAAGCACTCGTTAAACCGAGGTATGCAGCAAAGCATTTGTGAAGCCACAACATGCACAACCTCGAGGCGGATGGGCTACAACAGCAGAAGACCCCACCGGGTACCACTCATCTCCTCTACAAATAGGAAAAAGACGCTACAATTTGCATGAGCTCACCAAAATTGGACAGTTGAAGACTGGAAAAATGTTGCCTGGTCTGACGAGTCTCGATTTCTGTTGAGACATTCAGATGGTAGAGTCAGAATTTGGCGTAAACAGAATGAGAACATGGATCCATCATGCCTTGTTACCACTGTGCAGGCTGGTGGTGGTGGTGTAATGGTGTGGGGGATGTTTTCTTGGCACACTTTAGGTCCCTTAGTGCCAATTGGGCATCGTTTAAATGCCACGGCCGACCTGAGCATTGTTTCTGACCATGTCCATCCCTTTATGGCCACCATGTACCCATCCTCTGATGGCTACTTCCAGCAGGATAATGCACCATGTCAGAAAGCTCGAATCATTTCAAATTGGTTTCTTGAACATGACAATGAGTTCACTGTACTAAAATGGCCCCCACAGTCACCAGATCTCAACCCAATAGAGCATCTTTGGGATGTGGTGGAACGGGAGCTTCGTGCCCTGGATGTGCATCCCACAAATCTCCATCAACTGCAAGATGCTATCCTATCAATATGGGCCAACATTTCTAAAGAATGCTTTCAGCACCTTGTTGAATCATTGCCACGTAGAATTAAGGCAGTTCTGAAGGCGAAAGGGGGTCAAACATAGTATCAGTATGGTGTTCCTAATAATCCTTTAGGTGAGTGTAGGTAATGTTATAAAATATATAGTAAAAGTTATATAAAATGTATTTTGCACACTTTTTCTTATATTTCTTTGTGTGTTTCATTATCTACAAAATCACTGTCGGATCACATACAGTGGGATCAATATATTAATGTATAATTGATATTCAATATCTTTGCATTGCATGTTAATGATGTCTAAAACAGTAGTTCTCAACCAGGGTGCCTTGGCAAACTTCCAAGGTAGATGGACCCCATAGTTTTTTGCATTAATTTAAATAAAATAGCAGGACCAGAGAATTAGAAGTAATTTTCCATAAGAATAAACTGGACCAACACTAGGTGTCTCATGTATGCACTTTAACTGGCCCTATATGTCCTTGTTCATGATATCATTACCGCTTAAATTACTCTAAATTACCAGAAAATATGAGGCCAGAATCCACTCAAAAGAGGTTATTATCATTTACCCAGCAACAGTTCCATCGTAGCCACCCCTCTGCCTCCTCCTCCTTCCCTGCCTGTTGATGAGAACAACAGTGTTGGAAAGAACAATTATATTTGCAAATTGAGGACGGTGACCTTCTACGGTGAGGAGACATAACCTTGTCTGTATTTATGGAGGCCTTCATATTACGGCCGGGTCCATACTTTACCTCTGCCTGCTGACTGGAAGTAAAGGTTAAAAGAAAGAAGGGCAGAAAGCAGGCAGGAGGATGAACGGGTGACATGCTGGGGCCCAGCACTATCATTAGAGTAATGATGGAGGTTGTGCCATGCTAGAGAAATGGACCAGGATCCTCCCTGGAAAATATGTGTCAAATGATATATTCATCAATCACATGCATTAGAGAGAGAGGGAGAGAAACCCAGAGAGAGATGATGTGTGAATGTGCTGCATTTCCTAGGTGTTAAAATGGAAAAGAAAGAAAAAGTAGGTCCGTCTATGCAAACAAAAATAAAATAAAAAAAAGGTTCAGTGAAGTGAGGCATTCATGCTCACCCTGTACAAGTAAATCACATGTTAGCTTTGTGAGCATCATCATATGTCAATCCATATTGCAAATTATGGATCCAAAGTATTGCATTGACCTAGAATGCAAAACTGAGACAAAGCTTTCGCCTCTGAATTACTGTTGGACTATAGGTTACGGCCCCTCTCGGAAACAAGCCGAAGATTTATGCTCAAGCTTTCCTTCTCTTATTGTGTGACAGGGAGAAGAATGACCCAGTCCATATCTGTTTCACTTTTGGCTCTTGATCGATGGACCCTTCTATAAATGACACCCCCAAGATTTATCCTCTGTAAAAGAGTACATAGAAACTGTATGTACCTTTCTATTTACAGTGGTGACTTATAGGAAATGTGGAAAAACATGTTGTATTTGTTCACTTTGTTATGCCCCGAGTTAAGCACATTAGCTTTGTTTCTAAATCTTGTGAGCTGCTATGCTGTCAACTGCCTACCTCCTAGGCAGCATACTAACTGAAATGACTTGAAACTTGGCGACTTATTTGTAAAGTTCTACACAGGCAGCAACTCCATGTGAGACTCATTACTGATTTTGGTGGAATTTGGTGTTATGTTTCTATGCTAGTGGTATGATTATCTAAATATAACACACACACAAATATAAGCTAAAATAGGCCTACTAAATTTATAAATACTCTACATTCAGCTATTTTTATAGAGCTGCCAATTTAAAACAAACAAACAATAAAACAAAGCATTTATTCAAATGACATAATATGCAGATTACCTAACAGAAGAATCACAGTTACACTAATTTCAGATAAAAAAATGCACCTTGAGACCCCAATTTATAACTAACTGCATTAATGAGCAAAACTGACATATCTATTTTTTCTTAATCAGTACTTTATAGTATTGACCACTAGCCTGGGAAAACCCAGACAACTTCCGGCAAATTTAGATTTGCTCTGCAAGTTAGTCTGGCAAAGAGCTCATTCAAGCCCATTTCTAATCCGTAGAAATCGCGGCACCAATCAGAAATGTTGGGGCGGGCTTTACACGATGACGACAGCACAGCGACGGTGAAGCAGATTTTGTACATTTACAAAGATGGATGCCGCCGTGGAACTAGGGACGTGACGGTTATAGTTGAACACCGTCATTAGAACTCTATAACCGCCAAAACCATGTTATTAAAATATTTTTTTCACAAACATTTTTTATCATAGAGAATGTTTAAATACTAATATCAGCTTACGAGGGAAACGGAGGCGGAGTTAGTGGTGCTTCGGAGGCTGCTACTGCTGGAGATTATTCGGGATAGGTCTGTGCACCCCCCCTCCCAAGAAGAGAAATCTTGGAGATCTCCTTAATTACACGGAGGTCTGAAATCTCTGCCCCTTTACCGATCAGAGCGTGCGCTGACATGGAGTAAAGCCTTTTTTATACTCGACGCGTCCGTACGAGCGCGAAGGTGCGTGCTGCAAAAATGACGCGTTCGGTGCGCAAGACCGGCAAGACCCCATTTCGCTTGGCTGTGTGCATGGCTTTTTTTGTAACAGCGCACGCCGCGTCTGAGGATGACCGACTTCAAGCCGAATCTGCCCGAGCATGTAGGCTACTATGTCTCACCTCACCGGCACCCAGTTTGCGCGTCTAAATTGCAAAGTTTTTTTTGTTAAGGTTTTGTTTATTGTGTGTGATTTATTTAATGGGAAGCACATTCACTTCTAGTTGTCTTGCTGTTAATTTTAAATAAACGTAGAGCAAGTAGTTAATCAGTGTCTGCTCGTTTATTCAAACTAAGATGTTCTATAACAGACGAACGTCGCTCTGCAGACGTCATCTCCTTCATCGCTCTGATCTATCCAATTGCGCCCAGAGGCATTTGAGCTACGTCCCTTGGTGACGCCCCTTTGGAAAGGATTTGTCTATGAAGCTTTGCCAGACCATAACTCAGTTACAACTGAGAATGGTCTGGTTTTAACCAGGCTAATTGACCACCTGATTCATAAGTGAAGTTATTAACGTAATTTTGGGAGGAGTAGGCCCATCTTATCTTCTAATTAATACCAAGGTATAAAAACCAGCCCTCTACCACTTCTCATCGTTAGTTCTTTCGGCATCCCTCATCCTCCCCTTCTCCTCCTTTTGTACTATATTTTGCCTGTGTAATAGGGGGCAATCCGAGCTCGAGTAGAATATCCTCTCTGAGCCCCTCTATAGCAGACAGCAAGCCAATTCCGTTTACCACTAACGCTAAGATTATATGGGCACACAAACTCGTGAAATGCACATTGTTCACTGACCATCTTATGGATATTTCCCACAAAACTGCAAAGCGCTTTCCCTTTCGTTGTCACTCCGAGTTCCGTCGGATGACGACGAATGGGGTTTCGCTTAGGAAGCCTATCGACTTCCGAGTACTACAAAACGAGCCAATGGCAAAGAAATGCCATGGGTCTGCGGAATTTGCAATTGCCTCGAGTTGCTGGCTGTACAGCTCGCCCTGCGCCGCTTCCGAGCCGTGCTCAGGGGCCAGCATGTACTAGTCCGATCAAATTCCGCCCCACCTCGTGGGTATAAAAGGAGGAAGCCCGGCAGAATGCAGACATGTTTTCGCTTCAGGGCCAAGAGCATCTCTTCACTCCACAGCCATTTCTGACTTCACTCTACGAGACGAGCCTCTCTCTCCGGTATTGGAGTGACGGCGATCTGCAGCGAGTTCACATTGACTGCTGATCTGTGCAGTGATCTGCCAATGAGTGTGTTTCTCCCTGCTCGCTTCAACATCGCAGTTTTTTTCTCCTCTCACAAAAGAGCTTGCACGCGGCACGTCTTTTTAAAGACGGCTCGCCCATGCATTTCTGGTTGCGGTTCGATTCATTTCCGATTTTGTTGGGCACATTCTCTGCTCTGCGTGCTTGGGCTTGATAACGCTAGAGCAGCGTTTGTGGATGACTCACGTTCTCCCCGCGGGAACGTGACCATCGCGTCAGTACGGTCGAGACTCAATGATCTCGTTAGAGAGAGAGTCCCCTCATCCACACCCCGATCTAACACTCTCTACGTGAGGTGCTACTTCGGCTGGTGGCCAGGGTGACCTGAGGGTGTGAGTGTGGAACAAATCCGCCGACTGTTTGTCCGTGGACCACGCCCCCCTCTTCAGTGATGCAACCCGCTAGTGTTCAGGGGATTCCCCGGGTCTATTTTCGGATGCCCCGCAGGTTTCCTTTGACGCTACGGAATCGGATCTGTTGTCCATCGCAGCATCACAGGGCAGACTAGAATCTTCAGGAAGTGAAGATTCGACAGTGCTGCCACTTTCGGGTGTGCATATGGCATTTGTCGAGTCAGATCCTGAGATGACGACCATGCTTTCCCGGGCCGCTGCGAGCATCGTACTAGAGTGGAACCTCTCACCCTGTCCGAGCGCTCGCTGCTGGGCGATTGGTTTTGGGTGTGGCCGCTGACTCCTGTCGGCGTCGACTCCAATGCCTTTCTTCCCGGATGTGCATAAGGAGATCTCAAAATCCTCGAAGACCCCCATGTCTTCCAGCTACCCTCCTCAGTCTGCCCACCGCCGAAGGCGCCCTCCTGCGGCTCCCACCCCGCCCGTTCAGCCGGGCTGGCTCTGGAAGCCGCAGGGGGATGCCACAGCCCTCTCCAGCCCCGCCCCCCGCTATACGCCGGGTTAAGCGGCACTCTTGAGATGGGCAGCTCAGAGATGGGACTCAGTTCTTTCCAGGAGCTGGTAGCAGGGCCACTCCTTTCCCTGGTGGAGGGCCGGGGAAGAATCCTTATTCCCAGAAGGAACTGACTCTCCCCTCTCTGAGCACACAGAGTTCTGGGACGACACGGTGCGCCGCCCCCGGGCCGTGCACCCCTCATCCTCCTCTGTCCCAGAGCAGGATGACAGTGCGCGCCGTCCCCGGACCGTGCCGCTCTCATCCTCCTCTGTCGCCAGACCCCTGGCAGAGCAGACCCCCGTGGAACGTTCGTCCTTCCCTGGTCTCCTCTGTCAGGACGCGGTCTTTGACTGTGCCCCCACACCGGGCCGCTATGCCGTCCACGTCCGGGCCAGTCATACCGCCTCGCTGCCCCACCGACGGGAAGTCTGTGGTTCGTGTGACCCCGCTGGTACAGTTCTTGGGAGCCTGGCTAGAGCTTCCCAACCTGTCCCGCTGGGTCGCACGAATGATCAGGCTCGGCTACGCGATTCAGTTCGTGCGGTCTCCTCCCCGCTTCAGGGGAGTCTGCTCCACTATGGTCGGTGGCAATGCCCCTATCATGAGAGCGGAGGTTGCTACCCTGCTGGCGAAGGGTGCGATCGAGACTGTCCCTCCAGCCGAAATGAGGTCCGGCTTCTTCAGCCCGTACTTCATTGTCCCGAAGAAAACCGGTGGGTTACGGCCAATCCTGGACCTGCACGTGCTGAACCGCTCCCTTCACAGGATGCCGTTCAAGATGCTCACTGCCAAACGCATTTTCGAATGTGTGAGGCCCCAGGATTGGTTTGCAGCGATCGACCTGAAGGACGCCTACTTTCATGTCTCCTTTCTCCCTCGACACAGACCGTTCCTACGGTTTGCTTCGAGGGGCAGGCATATCAGTACGCGGCTCTCCCATTCGGGCTAGCCCTGTCTCCTCGCGTCTTCACGAAGGTCGTCAAGGCAGCCCTTGTTCCCCTTCGGGAACACAGGGTTCGCATCCTAAACTATCTCGACGACTGGCAGATCCTAGCTCACTCTCGAGACCAGGTTTGCTAACACAGGGACTTAGTGCTCCGGCACTTAGCCCGTCTGGGCCTTCAGGTCAACTGGGAGAAGAGCAAACTTTGCCCCATGCAGAGGATCTCTTTTCTCGGTATGGACATCGACTTACGAGCGAGCGCGCGCAGTCACTGCTGACTTGCCTGAGACAGTTTGAGGGCAAGAGTGCGGTTCCACTGAAACTTTTTCAGAGGCTCCTGGGGCATATGGTATCTGCAGCCGCGGCGACGCCGCTCGGATTGCTTCATATGAGACCGCTTCAGCTTTGGCTTCGCGACCGAGTCCCGAGGTGGGGATGGCAACACGGCACTCTCCGAGTACTAGTTACTCCGAACTGCCGTCAGACCTTCACCCCGTGGTCGAAACTCAGTTTCTATGGGCCGGAGTGCCCCTGGAACGAGCTTCCCGGCATGTTGTTGTAACAACAGATGCCTCTGCCACGGTCTGGGGCGCCATGTGCAATGGATGTGCTGCCGCGGGCTCCTGGACAGGACCCCACCGCCTATGGCACGTCAATTGCCTCGAGTTGCTGGCTGTACAGCTCGCCCTGCGCCGCTTCCGAGCCGTGCTCAGGGCCCAGCATGTACGCGTCTACGTGTTGAAATGGAACCTCTTCGTCAACTGGTGCTCTTCTCACCGAGTAGACCCCCGGAGATGTTTGATCAGCGTCGTGCTTTCCTTCCTTCAAGATGGGTTGGAGCGAAGGCTGTCTCCCTCCACCCTCAAGGTCTATGTCGCCGCTATTGCCGCACAGCATGATCTTATAGAAGGTAAGTCGGTGGGGAAGGACGACCTGATCCTGAGAGGAGCGAGGAGACTGAATCCTCCTCGCCCTCCTCTCGTACCCTCTTGGGACCTCGCAGTGGTTTTATCTGCCCTGCGGAGTGCTCCCTTTGAGCCTTTGCAGTCAGTCGAGCTTAACTTCCTGTCTATGAAGACAGCGCTTCTGACTGCATTGGCCTCCATCAAGAGCGTAGGGGACCTGCACGCATTCTCCGTTGACGAAGCGTGCCTGGAATTCGGGCCGGCTTACTCTCACGTGATCCTGAGACCCCGGCCTGGATATGTGCCCAAGGTTCCTACCTCTCCCTTCCGGGACCAGGTCCTGAACCTGCAAGTGCTGCCCCCGGAGGAGGCAGACCCAGTCTTGGCACTGCTCTGTCCAGTACGTGCTCTCCGCATCTATGTAGACAGAACGCAGTGTTTCAGGACCTCAGACCAGCTCTTTGTCTTATGGTGGGAAGCTGAAGGGAAAGGCTCTCTCCAAGCAAAGGTTGTCTCACTGGATAGTGGACGCCATTGCTTTGGCATACCAGCAGCAAGGTCGACCGTGCCCCCTTGGTGTGACCGCCCACTCCACCCGGAGTGTGGCGTCCTCTTGGGCTCTAGCGCATGGCGCCTCGCTAACAGACATCTACAGAGCTGCAGGCTGGGCGACACCCAACACATTCGCCAGATTTTACAATCTCCGAGTGGAGCCAGTGTCCTCTCATGTACTCGCTTCAACCAGCTAGTACCGGACCCGCTCAGGTGTCTTCGCTTGCTCGCCATTCCACTCCACGGACTGGATACGTGCGATATTCTCCTCAGGTGAGCTTCCCCGAAAGCCCTGAGTTCCTCCAGCACTCCTGACGTCGGCTCCAGTGTCTTTGCCTGCGCGTCGGCTAGGTGCCTCCCATGTGCATGGTCCCTCCTCTGAGCGACCCCCACATGTGTATTTCCACTGTAAGCCTCTCTGAGCATGTGTCTTTCCCTTGGCAAGCCACCTTGCCACCCCTGGGGTTGAAATATTCCCCCTGCGGCTGGACACCCCAGTGTTCTCCATATGCATCCCTCTGGGTCATATGTGTATTCCCCCTGGGTTGGCAGTAATTGCATATTTCCTCTAAGCTATGGGATATGCTCCCCAGTGTACCTTGGTATTCCTGTGCTAAATAGGAGTCCTTCGTCCGTGCTAGTCACGACAGGGATCTCAGATTTACGCAGGGCACTGGAAGACAGCCGAGAAGGTGGCATGATCGGAGTAACAACGAAAGGGAACGTCTCGGTTACGGATGTAACCCTCGTTCCGTCTTCCTGCCACTTCCGCTGTACCGCGGGGATCGCCTGAGCTCAGTCTTGGCTCCTCAGCGAAGAAACATGTCTGCATTCTGCCGGGCTTCATCCTTTTATACCCACGATGTGGGGCGGAGTTGCGCCATGCAAATTCTGCAGACCCATGGCATTTCTTTGCCATTGGCTCGTTTTGTAGTACTCAAAGTCGATAGGCTTCCTAAGCGAAACCCCATTCGTCGTCATCCGACGGAACGTCTCCGTTCCCTACTCAGGGAACGAGGGTTACATCCGTAACCGAGACGTTTTCAGTCCTGACGGGCCTACATTGCAACTTCACGGAGTAAGGACAGCTTTTTATTATTATTATTAATTAATTATTCATCTAATTCATTATTCATATGATTATCACCAGTGTTGGGGGCAACGCGTTACAAGTAACGTAATAATATTACTTTTCTGGAGAAACGAGTAAAGTAACGCATTACTTTATAAATTTACACATTAATATTTGAGTTACTTTTTTTTTTTAATTATGCAAGTTACTTTTCAGTTTAATTCATTTGCACTGTACTGAATTAAAATGAATGTAGTCACATAGAATCGCGCACTCATATGTGCGCGGGAACAGGCGCTAGTCAGAAACAGAGATGGCAGGCCAGAGCTTTACATTACTGCGATGGAAGTATTCTCATTATTTTGAAATCGTCGAAAAAAAGGAGAAGGGAAAAATCGTTAAGTGTAAATTATGTGTAGGTGCAAAAACTCGTCAACTGCAAAAAACACCACTTAAAATAAAATAAAAACATCTGCATGCAAAGCACAGCACTACAGAGTTGGAGAGAGAGCAGAATGATACCTGCACTCCGCCTCAAGCTAAACAACAAAAGCTTGATTTCAGTTCACGTTCACCGTAAGGTAAAACAATTAGTTTGACTGAACTCAACACACTGGTTGCTGCTTTTATTGTTGGGGAGATGCAGCCACTGTCCACTGTGGAGGCGCCCACATTTCGTAATATTATCAGCAAAATCTCTGTGACAGGGAAAAGGCCGGGGGGCGTCCTGCCTGGCGAACCTTTACAAGCTTTTTGGACAAGGCATATATGAAAATGGAGACAGACCTGAAGAAAACGTTTCCCGACCTGGAATATGTTTCCACTACTGCATATCTATGGACTGCTCAGAATAAAAGTTTTTGGGAATTACTGTACACTGGATCGATCCTGCTACTCTGCATTGCCAAAAAGCTACAATCGCCTGCAGACGAGTTCGTGGGAGACACACGTACAATGCCATCGCAGCGGAGATAGAGCAAATTCACTGCTCATTTGCTCTTTCTGGTAAGATAACAGCCACTGTCACAGACAATTTTGCGAACTTTGTAAATGCATTCAGAATGTTTCAAGCTGATGATGATGATGAGGCAGAGAATAATGAAGACGGGGTCATCTTTACGGACTTGCACAAAGTTTTACGGGATGACAATGAGACCAGCGAAAGGTATGTTCTCCCTCCACATCACCAATGTGCATCCCACACCCTTAACCTTATATGCTCGAACGACGTAGTTAAATTTGTGACGGCAAAGGCAGATTGCAAAGTAGTGTACATGAGTGCAATTGGAAAGTGTTCAGCCTTAAGGTCAAAAGTTAGTCGATCAACAGTGGCATCAGAGAGCCTGGAGGAATTCAGCAAAAGAAAGTTGCTGGTCCCTGCAACTACAAGGTGGAACTTGTTTCATGATGCACTTAGCAGAGTCACAGACATTCCCTTAGTGGACCTAAATCAACTTTGCACTCGTCTGGACATCAGATGCATTACGGAGCAAGAGTGCCAGTTCCTTAAAGAATACTGCAAGGTTCTGAAGCCTGTCTGTATGGCATTGGATATACTTCAAGGTGAAGATGACTGTTTCAATGGCACCCTTCAATCTACCCTTGAAATTCTGATGGCCAAAATCTTGGCACTGAAAGAGGGCCTCTCCCACATGATTGCTGACCTCCCAGACCTCATATTTCAGGTAAGTCTGTTCAATATTGTCTAATTATTATTGTAGTTTTATTTTATGTAAAGTCAAGTCACTTTTATTTCTATAGCACTTTATATAATATAGATTGTTTCAAAGCAGCTTTACAGCAGTGATAACATGAAAATAATGATTAAATGATGCAAACAGAATTCAATTTTGCTGTAAAGCAGCTCTGAGAAGAAAACAGTAAACAGTCATTATTCAGTTCAAATCAGTTCAGTGTTTATTTAGTTTGTTTCAGTAACTGTGTAGTTCATCAATTATGAAATGAGTTATAATAAAGCAGCTTTGGAGAAAACAGTGATGTCATCATCCAGTTCAGTCCTCATACAATAGTGTCAGTGCATTCAAGTCAATATGTTTATGTATCTGTTGTTAAGTTTTATCCTACTTACTTTTTTCCTGGCGTAAATTAAATTATTCCGGTATGAATGCATGTCTATTAATTTATACACTGTGTAACCTATCTAAAATGATCTTGCAGGCTATCAAGACACGGTTTAGCTCCATCCTTGACAGTGATGAAGCTTTGCTTGCTGCGGTAACCCTGCCAAAATTCAAGCTGCAGTGGCTGAGGGATGAAACAAGAAAAGACAACATCAAGACGATTCTGGCAGCACAGTGCCGTGCTCTCACCGTTGAGATACCACAGAAAGAGCCACTGCAGTCTCCTGAAAGCAGAGATCATGAAAATGACTTCTTGGAACTGGGAACGTCTTTAATCGTGACCAGCTGTGAAAATTGTGTGTAACACATCAATAGAATTGACCCGGATGTAATATACAGGCGAGGCTATAAATAGATGAGTCACAGGTGCATCGTCAGGATATTTTGTCTGAAGAGCAGTCCGGGGACATCTTCAGCACGGCAATGCAGCGCAGCATCTCGTTCCGCTTTTTCAGGGAACAGGGTTACAGTCAAGCAACCCAGATCGTTCCCTTTCAAAAGCTACAATCGATGCTGCGCTGCTTAGTGCATTGGGAATGAGAATACCCACGCCACCGTGCTTGAAAGTGTCTGGACCCCTTACGGTTGTGTAGGTGTGCTCACAAGAACGCAAGAAGGCCCTAGACATTAGCTTGTGATGTCGACTCAAGGACGTGAGAGCCAGGAGTGGCATGAACATCCAAACTATAAAATCTTATGAATGTGTGCGGAGAGGACCAGCCTGCCGCATCACAAACTAGTTGTAAGGGGGCACCCCTTGCCAGAGCACTTGAAGAGGCGACCCCCCTGGTGGAGTAAGCCCTTAGACCCGTTGGCGAAACTTGACTGCGCGCCTCATAGGCAAGAGCAATAGCATCCCTGACCCAATGTGACATGGTCTGCTTAGTGCCGGCCGCCCCCTTGTTACGGCCCCCATAACAGACGAACAGTTGCTCTGACTTACGCCACTGGCTAGTGCGGTGGACGTAGGCCTGAAGAGCACGGACTGGACACAGTCTGTGAGATCTCTCCTGCTCCGGCGTTGTGAATGGCAGAGGGCAGAAGGTCTAAGAATGATGGAAAGATTGACAGAGCCTGCATATCCCCGATTCTTTTCAAAGAAGTTATAGCCATAAGAAAAAACATCTTTAGGGTCAAAAGTTTGTCAGAGGCTGATTCTAGAGGTTCAAAGGGGGTCTCAGCCAGACCCTCTGTAGGACTATAGCTAAGTCCCATGAAGGGATCTTGGTTCTTACGGGAGGCCTCAGTCGTCTGGCCCCATGAATGAAACGAGCGAGCAGAGGATGTCTCCCGAGTGGCACCCCGTCAACCAAGGCGTGGCAAGCCAAAAGAGCGGACACGTAAACCCTGAGAATGGCGGGGCATGTGCCTGTTGATAATTTTTCCTGCAGGAAGTCCAGAACTGAAGCAATCTGGCAGTTGGCCGGATCTGCATTATGTAAAACACACCACCTTTCAAAGACACCCCATTTGTTGGCATAACTCTTTCTAGTGGAGGAAGCCTTAGCACTTAGGCCATGTCCACACGGACACGGGTATTTTTATAACCGGAGTTTTTCCTACAGCGTTTTTAAAAAAAATCCCGTCCACACATGCTCGGTCTCCGTCTACATGAAAACGTAAAAACACGCAATCAAGCGCGGTCAAGAGCATGCCACGCCAGCAGGCGGTGATATAAACCTTAACCCTAAAGCCACGTTGGCCAATCAGAAGCGCAAATCTGATGTCAAACACAGCTGATAACGGCGCACACTATGACGTCGCAAGGCAAAAACCCCGGTTTCACTGTCTACACGACAACACTGTAACCGGCGTTTCTGAAAATCCTCACCCTGGCAGGGGTTTTCAAAAATGTTCGGTTTCAGTGCGTTTTCGTGTGGACGAACGGCTGAACCGCGTAAAAAAAGTCACGGTTATAAAAATACCCGTGTCCGTGTGGACAGGGCCTTAGAATGGTCTCAATAACGTCAGGCGGAAGCCCAGTGTCCCTCAGTTGGTACCCATCAGGGGCCAAACATGAAGGTTCCACAGGTCGGGCCTGGGATGGAATATCGTCCCCTCCGCCTGAGACAGAAGGTCCCTCCTCTCCAGAATCGCCCATGGCAAGCCGTCGAGGAGAGATATTATCTCCGAGAACCATACTCTGTTCGGCCAACGCAGTGCTATCAGTAAGAGGCAAGACCCTTGTTGGCGAACTCTGGCTAGAACTTCCGGAAGCAGAGAAAATTATTAATAATAATTAATAATAATTCATATAAATGTAATGAATTATTATTAATTATTATTAAAATGGAGGAAATGCATACAGGTGCATTTTGGGCCATGTGTGCACCATCACATCGAAATCTGAGAAATCTGCGCGCAGACCTCCCTGGCGATTTATGTAAGAGACTGCCGCTGTGTTGTCCACCCGCAACCCGTAGGACATCACAGCCTCTCAACTGAGGGAGAAAGTATTTCAGGCCCAGAAATACAGCCATCAGCTCGAGGCAGTTGATGTGCCAATCGAGCTGATGACCCTCCCATTCCCCTTGAGCTGGACGACCACTTAAGACAGCTCCCCAGCCCATCAGGGAGGCATCTGTCGTTAACAGTCTGCAACGATAAGGCGCCCCTAGAGTGGGACCCAAGGCGAGGAAGCGGGGTCTGAGCCACAGAGATAGTGTACGAAGCCCGCGGCGCATCACTTTTATTTGCCTTTGAGGATTGGCCCTTGGATGAAATTTAACCACAACTAAAACGGTCTCATGTGCAACAGCCCCAGATGAATGCTGAAGCCATGAAACCTAACCTTTTTATGGTACTAACGAACAGTGCGATCTTGGCCTAGCCTGACTTTGCTCATGGTATGCCGAATGGTCTCGATTCGAGCGGGAGACAGTTGTGCCCGCATCATAATTGAATCCCAAACGATCCTGAGATAAGTCGTTCTCTGGGCAGGAGAAAGAACACTTTTCTTGGTGTTGAGTTTCAACTCTAGAGAAACTAGATGAGCTTACACGATGTCTCTGTGTTGAAGCGCCATCTCTTGCGATTGTGCTAGTATTAACTAATCGTCAATGTAATTCAGTGCTGCATCCATGCATTTTGTGTATGTGCAATGTGACAAGGCTAGACCGAATGGAAGAACACAAAATTACGTTTCAACCCGAAAGCGAACCTCAGGAACTTCCTGTGTTGTGTCAGTATTTCTATGTGAAAATATGCGTCCTTCTGATCGATCGTGACGAACCAATCGTGATGTTGAATTTGTGACAGGACCGTCTGGAAGTCTGGAACAGTCTTCCTAACATTGTCCGGAAAGCAGACACACTTTGTCAGTTTAAATCTAGACTAAAAACACATATCTTTAACCTGGCATACACATAGAAAAGTATACATTCCTATTATTCAAATCAGTTAAATGATTATTAGGCTGCATAAATTAGGTCAGCCGGAACCAGGAACACTTCCTATAACACCAGATGTACTATTAGCGTAGATGCTAATGTTTTGTCTTTTTCCGCTTATTCCGAGGTTTTCTGTAATCAGCTGGATCCAGGCCGTATCCAGATCAGATGGTGGACCTGCGCCTAGACACAACCACAACGCATGATGTAGTCAGCCGGATCCGGGCCGTATCCAGATCAGATGGCTGACCTGCGCCTAGACACGACCACAACGCATGATGTAGTCAGCTGGATCCGTATGGAGTTAATATTGTGCCATAATTAAACAAACAAATCCAGCATTTTGCAAACAATCTCGATCTGCTTTGCAAAGGAAAACTCGACTCGCAAACAAACAGAAAGCAATGTGCAAGTACAAAGGTCAATTTGAGCGAAAATGCAGTGGAGTAACAAATATGTATTGTGTTTTACAAATATAAATAAATTAGCCTAGATAATATTTCACGAATAAATACACACCATTCTACAAATTGCATGTAACCTTTGAACAAATACCAAATCTAGTGCATACAAATTCATATGTCTGTTGTGATTGTGAGACAATTGTTTTTTTATAAGATCTCTGGGCTCGATTTTCTCACAAATGTGTCCAGGCAGATTTTCTCACAAATGTGTCCTGGCAGATTTTCTCACAAATGCAGTTGAGCAACTTCCTCTTCTAAAACAGTAGATGGCGCTTATATAGGGGATTAATTTAGTGAACAGGTGTGTTTCTCTCTTACTTTATCTATAATTAACCTTTTTGAGGTTTTCTTTTGCAAAATGTTTATTTCATATCTAGCAGGGGTGTAACGATACACATATTCGTATTGAACCGTTCGGTACGAGCCTTTCGGTTCGTTTTTCCTGCCGACCAAAATTTCATTATTTCAAATGTAGGTGCGTCACGCGTGGCAAGCACGCTCATAATGCAAGAGACGCTGGCGTGACCACAACATTGCCAAACATCAAATGGCAAATGTAAGCGGAACGAAACTGAGCTACTCGTTATTGTGTGGTTGACGGACCCTTTATCAGTTTGGACCAATGCAGCGCGAGCCTATCTTAATCAAGCAGCAGCACTGTTACTACACACCGAAATCCAGTAAAGAAAAAAATTGAATTCGCCACTGAAGTAATAACATCGCTGCGAGATCTAGTGAGAAGCATTCACATTTCTCCGTTATTAACGGATCAAACTGTGCTGATGTGGAAACCAGGAAGAAACATTGTGCCATGAATGAACTATTCAGTGTCCACAGATCAGCAACATTCACCATGGATGTACTGTAGTAACACTACTAACTGTAACCATTGAAGTTTGGCAGGAATGGTAGGCTATAATCAGGGGTGCACATAACTTTATCAGTGAGTTACTCAGGTGAGTACCAGAAGATGGTGTTTGGTACTCACACCATATGTAGCGTGGCCTTATAAAGTGCAGTCTTCCTCACTGTCCTCCTCAGTGTCACCACCACTGTCCTCTTCAGTGTCCTCTGCTTCAGCTTCCTGCATGGTAGATGAAGATGCTGCAGATGCACCTCCCTGTCCTTGGTTGAGCCTCCGATTAGCTGTCTCCATCCACAGGTCAACAGCTTGCTTTGGGTCAAATGTCTCTGTGGTCTGCTTTGACAGGTGTATCTGCATCAGGGCTGTGAGACGAGCATGTGACAGACGAGATCTGTACTTGGTTTTAATTATGTTGAGATGTGAGAATCCCCTCTCACAAGCTGCACTGCTTAAAGGCAGCGTAAGAGACAGCTTAACCACCTTCTTGATGTTGGAGTAAGCATCTGGGTTACTTGTATTTACTATTTGGACCAAGTCATATACAGAAGAGGCTCCCAGGCGTTTTCCTGCCTGCTTTAAGCGCATCCATTCTGTCACAGTGGTGTCTTTGTCAAGTTGCAATGTGACCTCATATTTCTTGAGAATGCTGCAAACTGTTGCGTTTCCAAAACTGTGGAGGTCTTGCATTTCCTGAGGCCATGTTGAAGGATCAAATACTAAAAAATGATCACATGACTTGAGGGAGTCATATCTGATTTCAAACTCTTCAATTAACCCCCTGAGTAAGTTTGTCTTATCTCTGTCAGCATCAGCATTAGAAACAGTGTGTGCCCTCTGGCCTTCACCATCAAGCAGAAGTGTGAACTGTCCAATGGCCACCATGAGTTCATCCTTACATTCTCCAATGGTCAGCTTTTCCTTCTGAAACCTAATGGATGTGGTCTTCAAAATGTTACCAATGTCAAGCATGTTTGACAGAAAGCACTGAAAACGCTCTGCGCAGATATGCTGGAAGTCACTGTTATCACTCTTAGCCAGTTGCATTTTAATGGCTGGCAATAGTCTTGATATTTTTAACAGCGTTTCATGCCTCCATGCAGACCATCTGATATTATGAAACTTACCCAGCTTCACAAAGGATATCCCATTTTCTTCATACAGCTTCTTCAGTTCAGCAGTTTTTTTTGCTCCACCTTTTTGTAAATAAAACTGCAGCAGCTTGACCACAGAGCGATTAAATGTCTCACAGTAAGGAACGTTGCGATCAGCTGATTTTGCGCAATTCTCCAGTGTGTGTGCGGTGCACAGAATGTGCACAAGGGAGTCTCCAACCGCAGCAAGTCGTCGAAGTTTTGACACAACGCCGTTGTAAATACCGACGTTGACAGCAGCCCGTCTGTGCACACAGCGACCAACTTTGTTGTCCAGTCATCCAAGCCTGTGTCCTGGAAAAGTCTCACAAGTCCGTCTGTTATGGCCTGCGCAGTTCGGTCAGCACCCAATTCAATCAGTCCAATAAAATCTGAGGTAAACTCTCCGGTGCTGGACACAGAAACAATGTTAACGATTTCCTGCTCAGTTTTTGTGATGTCCTCAGATCCATCAAAAAGCAGCCCCCAAAATTCAGCAGACTGCAACTTGGCTCGTAACTCCCCGCTGATGGCGCGGGCGATGCTTTGCATGATGCGCGTGCCCCCTTCACGTGAATGATATGCACCTCCGACATTTACTCCTAGCCGCTTCAGTAAAGGAATATCCTCAGAATAGGAAGACATGGGACGTGCATGTTTAGCTTTATGGAAGGCGAGGAGAAAAATATTAAACAAAGCTTGCCGCTGTTCTTCATTCAGCTTGTCTCGCCATCTGGCAAGTGGGCGACTGGACATTTCTTCTCGGCTAGCTTGTTTATTAACAATTTCTTGTGCCACATTCGTGTGCTCTATGCTCTTTTCATGTTTGTCAAATAAAGGATGGTTGAAATTCGTTGAGCCTTTATAAAACGCACCTGTTTTGTCTGCTAGATATGGATTTGAGCGGCAAATCTTGCACCACATTTCAGTGCGCTCATCGTTAGCTTCAAGCCACTGCACATCTTTGAGCCACTTTTCCGAAAAAAGTATTTTTTTCGGCTCTGGCTCCAGTTGGCGTTTCTTTGTAGGTGGCGAAACGCCAAAAAAGCTGCTTAACGTCTGTTGCTTTTTGGACATCTCTGATAGTATAACTTAGTTGACAAGCAACATGTCGTGTGTAAAGTTAGATGAGAAGATCGGTTAAGTACGCAAAAACGCGGAGTAATACAAGTCGCATTACGCATTCCTAATTTTTGTCGCGCATGCGTACCTGCGTACCAGTTATGTGCACCCGTGGCTATAATGCTTTAAAGTAACATTACCTCGGTTTTATTTTGACATTATGAATACAATTGCTGCCCTCGAATGTTAATCTGAACTAAAATAAACCTTATAACTACTTTTATTTTTTATGCTCCTAAGAAAAATCAAGTATAGCTCCATCATTGCTCAAAGTAAAATAAATATACTTTATGATGTTAGTTTTAATAAAAATATAATAAAAAAATTAAATCAAGGAAATTTCTCTGGTATTTCTTTCTTTTTGCTGTATCGAAAACGTACCGAACCATGACACAAGTGTATCGTATCGAACCGAACCATGAATTTTGTGAACCATTACACCCCTAATATCTAGACAGAAATCAACATTAGTGCTTAGTAGCACTTCACTCTCTCTAGGATAGGGGAATCTATAAGCTGAAATATCTGCCATCATATATTGCTTTTTACATTTTCTCTACATCGGACGTGTGCGAAATGACTAAATTAGTGAATATGTCTACAACACTGAACGAGTCTATTTCTTTCATTCTCCATAAATGAGAACATTTCTTTTAATTGAAAGGAGGGTTTCATTTGTCAGTCCAAAATAATAATTTGGCCACTGCATACGTCACAGGCAAGTTAAGAAACAATTGTATATTGTTTGTTTTGTTCATTCATTATCTTAACAGTTAAGCTGACTGAATTCCAACTAAAAAAAAAAAACAACACCTTTCAATTAAATGAAATGTTCTCATTAATTTATGGAGAACGAAAGGAATAGACTCGTTCAGTAAATAATGTTTTTACAAAAATGTAAAAACGCAACATATGATGGCAGAGCTTTCAGCTTATAGATTCCCCTATCCTAGAGAGAGTGAAGTGCTACTAAGTGCTAATGTTGATTTCTGTCCAGATATGTAATAAACAGGGGCGTCACTAGGATTTTCATTTTAGGGTGGCTAAGCCCCCAATATGATTTTTTTTTTTTAAATAAAAAAATTTAACACTTTAGTTTAGGATCTAAAGATCACTATTAACCATTTTCATTACGATGCAAAGGCACGGTTTTATAATAACTGTGGTCCCTAATGTGAGATAGGGCAAATAAGGGGGTTCGGGGTCTCCCCGAGAAAATTTTGATTTCTCTGATCTACATATGTGCATTTTAAGATGTTCTGAAGGCCAAAAAACTTGGATAGTGGGCAACTGATTATTTTTCTCTCCTCATCAGCATCACACTCTTTTTCTCTTTGTTTTTATCTTGCCCTGTCTCTTCCCCTCCTAAAGCTGAGCTTTGACTGATATAGGCTTTTCATTTTTGTCTGTCAGTGAAGAAAGTAAACATAGGGTCAATTGATAGGTTGATTTTGCCTATGAATCATTTTCTCAGACGCGTTTATTTACTGAAAGCTACTAAAGGGAATTAAGTTTATTAAATGCATTCACAATACACATTTATTATTGATCTTATGCCTAACACAGGGCCGTAGACAGGGCTTTAGTCACAGAGGTCCTAAATTTGAGGTTGGTAGGGGGTTCAAATTTTTTATTTCTCTGATATGTGCATTTCAAGACGTTTGAAGACCAAAAAAGGATAAGAAATAGCTTTAAAACCATGTCAGTGGGCAGATTATTTGTCAATACCTGCTCTCTTCTCATCTCCATCACTCTTTCTTTTTTTCTCAGTCTCTTCGTCCCTTTCTCTTCCCCTCTTAAAGCTGAGCTTTTTTAATTTACTAAAGGCTAGAATTTGTATTATATCCTCAATATGTACACATTCATTATTAATCTTGTGCCTAACATGATGAAAACGGCTTTGTTAATGTTTCTTGTAAACTAATTATTACATTAGGCTACATGAGTCACGTTACAGCCTATTTTCAGTTCAAAATGGCGAAATTAGACAAAACTATATTAGTTTGCCTGATTATTTTTTGTCATTCGTTTAACATTTATGACCTAAAAAAAGTAAAATATGAAATGTTAAGTTTAGCTACTTACATCTTATCTCGGACTTGACCGTACGCGTCGAGTCGCACTGTTAAAATTCGCGCTCAGCAGCGTCTGTGAACATAAAGCCCGCCTACTTTGATTTGATTGGTCATCTCAAATATTCTGACATTGACGAGCAGTGACAGACCAATGAGGCTCAGATGAACACACATGAACACACACACACACACACACACACCCTGTCCTCTGTTTCTGACGTGCTCTCTGTCGGCGCCGCTGCAGATTTAAGATGAAGAACGCGCTGAATCTGATTATAACAAGACTGAAGCGAACACGAATTTGTGTAGCCTACATTAATCGCACATTTTTAGGGGGGCTAGGCAGAAGTTTAGGGGGGCTGAAGCCCCCCTAAAAAGGGCCTAGTGACGCCCCTGGTAATAAACATTTTGCAAAAGAAAACCTCAAAAATGTTAATTATAGATAAAGTAAGAGAGAAACAGATTTTCCGTTCATTTTCCACAGCTGTAGGCAAAGTCAAGCACGCGTTTCAAATCAGTGGTTCTCCCGGGATAAATTATTCCCCTATCTTAGCGCCATCTACTGTTTTAGAAGAGGAAGTTGCTCAACTGCATTTGTGAGAAAATCTGCTTGGACACATTTGTGAGAAAATCGAGCCGAGAGATCTCATAAAAAGCCAAGTGTCTCACAATCATAACAGACAGATATGCATATGTATGCACTAGATTTGGTATTTGTTCAAAGGTTACATGCAATTTGTAGGATGATTTGTATTTATTTGTGAAATATTACCTAGGCTCATTTATATTTGCAAAACACAATGCATATGTGTTACTCCACTGCATTTTCGCTAAAATTGACCTTTGTACTTGCACATTGCTTTCTGTTTGTTTGCGAGTCGAGTTTTCCTTTGCAAAGCAGATTAAGTTTGTTTGCAAAATGCTGGATTTGTTTATTTAATTATGGCACAATATTAACTCCATAGATCTGGGCTGTATCCAGACCAGTTGGAGGACCTGCACCTAGACACGACCACAACGCATCCCTGAAGTGTCAGCAGAGATTGTGTCAAGTAGACTCTCCCCTGTGAAGGCCTTATCGACACGACAGCCATCGACACTGATCCTCAACAAACCCGTCTCCATACTGGCGTGACTCCGATCTTCAATCCGATGGAACTGGATAACATTCTGATTGTTCCAAACCAATCTGACTCCTGACCTATAATCTGCCTGAATCATAATCAAACACTGTTCGTTAATTGGCCAGAGGTGAAACGTACTCGGTTACTAACGTAACCTTTGTTCTCTCTAGAGAGGGAACGAGTTCTGCATAATATCTTACGCTATGGGGAAAACCTCTTTTCCATGAGATATTGAAGCCAAAAATTATCCTTAATTTTGAATCAATGTAAAACGCTTTGCGGCAGCATGCAGACATAGGCGAGGCAGCTCGCGTGCCTATTGGCTGCCCTGCGGCAAAAGCAGCAGCCTATCGAGAGCGGCTCTGCGTGACGTCATGACCAATGGGGGCACTTCGCGCCCATTTCGTCACGTCCCGCCAGAAAAGGCGTGGTCTCGCCCTATAAAAGCAGGTCGATAGGCTGATACAAACTGGTTTTCATCGCCGAAGCGAACCAGAGCGTATTTTAAGCACGGCAAGATACGCAGTACTTGTTCCCTCTCTAGAGAGAACAGAGTTTACTTTAGTAACCGAGTACGTTCTCTTACGAGAGTATCTCTCGTACTGCGTAATATCTTACGCTATGGGGAACACAGTGTAACACGCCGTGCATACAGGGATCCAACACCAAAGTCCCAAGGGCAGAAGCCCGGGGCGCATGTAGTGCATAATCACCATAGACTCACAGAGAGTGAAGGAAGAGGGGCTAGAAGCGTCATTCCTTATAAGTAGCATCCAGAGGAGCTAATCATATAAATGTTATACCACGCAGCCAGGGTGAAAGCTTTCAGCCTAAACTGGGTGGCCATACGTGTGTCAACACTCATGGAGCTGTTGTATCGGTCAGTGAGCAATACACAGGCCAAATTCAGCATCTGGGCCGGCCCAGCGGGGCAGATAGCACTGAAGTCTAGACCGCCAAAAGCTTAGCTTGTAAGGTGGGAACCTCCAGGTTATAGTATTTTATAAATGTAGACGGCGAGGCCCAGCTCACGGCCGTACAGATATCTTGCAGGGTAATCCCGCTAGACCATGCCCACGAAGAGGCCACGCCTCTCGTGGAGTGCGCTCTGACACCCAAGGGGCACTGCAGGCCCTTAGAGGTGTAAGCCAGCGCTATAGCATTGACTATCCATCTGGATAGGCTCTGTTTTGATGCGGCAAGTCCCTTAGAACGTCCGCCAAACAAAACGAAAAGCTGCTCAGTCTGTCTAAAAACCAGCCGAGCGGGACACATAAGCTCTTAGTGCCCTGACAGGGCAAAGGAGACTCGCGTCCTTCTCCTCATTGAGAACCGGAAGGGTAGACAGGGAAATCACCTGGGCCCTAAACGGTGTGCTGAGGGATTTCGGCACGTACCCGTGCCTAGGTTTGAGTATGACCTTTTAGTCATTAGGCCCAAACTCCATACACGACGCGCTTACGGAAAGCGCTTGTAAGTCCCCTACGCGCTTCACTGAAGCGAGAGCCATAAGAAACACTGTTTTGAAAGACAGATGTCTCATGTCTGACAAATGGATTGGCTCGAATGGGGCACCTTTCATGGTTTCCAAAACCGTGGAAAGGTCCCACATCGGGACTGAAGGGGGCCTGGGAGGGTTCAATCTCCGAGCTCCCCTGAGGAAATGCACGACTAAGTCGTTTTTCCCCAGTGACTGGCCAGGCACAGGTTTTGCAAACGCTGCTATGGCCGCCACGTATACTTTGAGCATGGATGGGGTTCTGCCCTTATCCAGCAGCTCTTGAAGGAAGGAAAGCACTTCCGTAACCCCACAGTCTACGGGTGAAAAGCCCTGAGCTTGACACCAAGCCGAGAACACAGACCATTTCGAGGAGTAGAGCCGTCTAGTAGACGGAGCTCTGGCCTGCGTGATCGTGTTTAACACTCCCTCCGGGAGGTTAGCGGGTACCCGTTGATGGCCCATGCGTGCAGGGACCACAGATCCGGGCGAGGATGCCAAATCGAGCCCCCTGCCTGAAAGAAGAGGTCTCTCCTCAGTGGTACAGGCAACGAGGCAGTGCTGGTCAGCTGCATCAGGACTGGGAACCAAGTCTGGTTTGTCCAGAGCGGAGCCACGAGCAGCACTGGGCATCCGTTTTCCCTGATTCGTTCCAACACTTGAGGCAGGAGTGAGACAGGGGGAAAAGCATATAGGGGACAGCGGGGCCAGACGTGGGCCAGCGCGTCTTTGCTTTTCGAGAAAAAGTTCGGACAATGAGCGTTTACGTGGGACGCGAACAGGTCCACCTGCGCTTTGCCGAACGTTTCCCACAGCAGTTGGACCGTCTGCGGGTGCAGCGACCATTCCCCTGCTGGGACATTGTTTCTGGACAGTCTGTCTGGTCCCACATTCAGGCGACCAGGCACATGCGCTGCTCTCAGACCAGGAGGCGTTCCGTCAGCCTGTAAAGGTTTCGGGACCTGATGCCACTCTGGTGATTTATGTATGCCACCACTGACATGTTGTCCGACCGGACCAAGACGTGGAGACCTTTTATCTGGGGACAGAAGCGCCGTAGCGCATTGTCGACTGCTATCATTTCCAAGCAGTTTATGTGAAGGAGCTTTTCCCGTTATGACCACAGGCCAGCGAACGGTCTGCCCTCGAGCAGCGCTCCCCATCCCGAGGTGGAGGCGTCCGTAGACACCACCTTCACACTCGAGGCGGTCCCCAGACTCACACCTGACTGATACCAGTCGGTTACTTTCCAAGGTTCCAGGGCTGAAGCGCATTTTAGATCGACCCTGAGGCGAAACAGACCAGCGGTCCATGCCCGGGGCGGAACTCGCGCTTTCAGCCACATCTGCAGTGGGCGTATGCGAAGCAGGCCCAGCTAGAGTACAGAGGCTGCTGAGGCCATTAGGCCCAGCATTTTCTGAAACCTTTTGAGCGGGACTATAGAGCTGTGGCGGAAGTATTTCGCCACGCGCTGAATGTCTAGTCCGCGCTCCAGTGACAGGCGTACTGTCATGGATAGCGAGTCCAGCACTGTTCCCAGAAAATAAATTTTCTGACTGGAAGACAGCGAGCTTTTCGCCCAATTGACTGTGAGGGCAAGATTCTCGAGGTGCTCGAGTAATGTGGCCCTGTGTTCTATGAGCTCTGAGTGTGATTGAGCTAGAATCAGCCAATCGTCCAAGTAGTTCAAAACTCGCATGCCCCGAAGTCTCAGGGTGCGAGAGCCGCGTCCATGCACTTCGTGAATGTACGGGGTGCTAGGGACAGGCCGAACGGCAGGACTGTGTATTGATATGCCTGGCCCTCAAAGGCGAATCTCAAGAATCACCTGTTATGGGACGCTATTTGTATTTGGAAATAGTCGTCTTTCAGATCTATTGACATAAACCAGTCCTCCTGGCAAACTTGCGCGAGGATTTTCCTGGTTGTAAGCATTTTGAACTGGCGCTTCACAAGTGCTCTGTTCAGCTGTTGCAGATCTAAAATGGGTCTGAGACCTCCATCTTTTTTCCGTACCAGAAAATATCTGCTGTATAGGCCCCCTTCGCTCTGAGCCTGAGATAAAGATTCTATAGCACCTTTGCTCAGTAGTTTCGCTATCTCGGCTCTTAGTAGATGTGCTACTTCTCTTTTCACCGTGGATTTGACGCGCGCCGTGTAATGGCGGGGGCGTCGAGCGAACTGTAGCGAATAGCCTCTTTTTATAGTGTTCAGCACCCATTCTGATACCCCGGGAAGCTGTGCCCACACTTTCACGTGAATAGCTAGGGGTAGAATGAAACCTGGGCTCTGGCCGTGACATAGTGACGGCAAGGGAGCTCCAGCGTGCTGTAACGCAGACACTGTGTTGACAGTGTGTGAGGCGGGGGGGGCACGCCGATCGCGGCGGGCAGCCTGGCCGCGCTCAAATCCCTTATAGCAGTTTGCTGAGGGAGAGAGAGCGGGGCGAGCCCCGTGGGGCATAACATGTCTGTGAGTGAATGTGGGCACGGGACAGCGGGCACATTTACTGCACTGAAAACACCGTCGGCCTAAGCTGACTGAATGTGTGTTGGTTTCGTTTTTACAGAAACCGTGGGACATGTGGTGTGTAGTGTTTGTGGGCACTGAGACGTGGGCACATTCACTACATTTAGTGCACAATCGACATGAGGCGATTTTGTTTGTGCATTTTTGCGGGCTGTGTTTGTGTGTAAAAATGAGCACTGAGTTGTGGGCATTTTTATTACACTCATAACACCATCAGCTGTGGCCGGAATACCAGAAAATACAATGCTTATATGATTTTTCTGGGTCGCCGTGGAAACGGCATTTGTGTACAGGCAAGCGAGCCGTGGTACCGGCTTGTTTACTGCAAAATACACTGGAACAGTCGCATTTTCTGGAACTGAACGAGCGAAAAGTTTCGGTGGAAGTCTGCCTTCACGCGAAGGCATCGGGTTCCGCCACTGAGCCACAGGGGAGAACAACATTAGCTTGAGCAGATAAGAGAGCGTCATCACAGTTTTGTGTGTGTCGGCGTTTGTTTGCAGGTGTGCGTGTTATGCAACAGGCTCATTGCTGCAATATTGACATTTCAGCCGCTCAAACTAAGAGGAGCTGAGTTATGTTTGAGAAATGGAGATTGTTCCGGCCTCGGCGGGACTAAAACACACTCTTTCCTCATTTTGCCGGTGACGCACGCCCATGGGGGGCGGGGGCAGGGTAGATTTCTTATAAAGTAAAGAAAGCTAGCCGCGGTTTAGGGCTCGCGGTCTTGATGCCGGCCTGTTTCCCTGACGACTCGCGGACAGAAGAGGGGAGGTCCACAGAGCTCGCACAATCCTCACTGTAAAAGCGCAGCAGGTACGGCGGCTGAAGGCGGCGAGGTGAAGGCCAGCGACTTCAGGCTTAAGGGCTCGTCCCGCTGAAGGCTTACGTCGACGGCGCGGCTTCTCACTCTGGATCCAGCGATGCGTGAGCTTCGCTGAAGAGATGAAAATCAGTTTGTATCAGCCTATCGACCTGCTTTTATAGGGCGAGACCACGCCTTTTCTGGCGGGACGTGACGAAATGGGCGCGAAGTGCCCCCATTGGTCATGACGTCACGCAGAGCCACTCTCGATAGGCTGCTGCTTTTGCCGCAGGGCAGCCAATAGGCACGCGAGCTGCCTCGCCTATGTCTGCATGCTGCCGCAAAGCGTTTTACATTGATTAAAAATTAAGGATAATTTTTGGCTTCAATATCTCGTGGAAAAGAGGTTTTCCCCATAGCGTAAGATATTACGCAGTATGAGAGATACTCTCGTAAGAGAACTAGCCCCTCGACTGAGCCTGGCTTCTCCCAAGGTTTTTTTCTCCATTCTGCCACCTGATGGAGTTTTGGTTCCTTGCCTCTGTCGCCTTATTCCACCTTTGTTGCCATTGGCTTGGCTTGCTTAGTTGGGGACATTAAATGTAACATTTAATTTAATATTCAACAACAATATTAATCTCCCTGCATAGACACCATTATATGAAAATTTAATTGAGCTGGACGATGACATCACGGTTTTCTCCAGAGCGGCTACATAAATTAACTAAATTAATAACTTTTTTACAACAAAAAGAAACATCACTGAACTTACTTAATCTGGACTGTGATGATATTTTCTTCTGGTAACAAATTTTGTTGCATTTTCCTGTTATCTCTGTAAAGCTGCTTTGAAACAATCTGTATTGTAAAAAGCGCTATATAAATAAATGTGACTTGACTTGACTTGGTCAATAGGGTGCACTGGGGCACCACCCTCTTCAAGTTAGCCAGAGAAGAAGGCTACTTCAACATGTTAAAAAGTAAAATATATATTGCAAAATAATTACGAAATAACATTAATTAGTCATATTATTCAACTGATAGTCATGTTAGCACCAAGCGGCAACCTTCCTGTCTCTCTCTTGAAACCAACACGGAAGTGACTTAAACTGCAATTCATCGACTGGCCGGTAGAGACAGGCTGCAAAAGAGAGTCAATCCCATATACCCCTCAAACTTAAAACTTTACAGCAGAAAAAAATGTGTTTACAGCCTGGTGGAAAAAGTGGTTTTGGTCTATATAGCTAATTTTGCCCTTAATGACTGTGAGTGGGTGATTTTTTTTTTTAATAACTCATCTGTTTAAATTATATTCAGTCTTAAAGTTCTGCATAATTAAGAGCGTGGCCACTTGAGTGACAGGTGGATTGCTGCTGCTGTCACTACTAGCCATTTGTCTGCTGTCTGCTATCTGTTAGCTGTTACGTCAACCCAGCTAATCCCGCCTTTTTGCCCATTTTCGTTTATCTGGGAGTGACGCGCTTCTAAGATCGCGACGGCCGGCTCCGCCCACTTTGAGCTTTATAAATGCTCTTCAGAAACCTACGAGTGACATCACGGACACTACGTCCATTTTTTTTTTACAGTCTATGGTTAGCATATATATATAAAAAAAAATAATAATAATTTGTCAGTTTTGTGTTTGCGGGGCGCCGGACAAATGGGTGTCAATTAGGTCCGTGAAATGCATGTGACTTAAGGCTAAGCTCTAATTGGCTTGTTTCAGATAGTCCTTGGGCCCCAGAACCTCCCACTTTTGATGTTAGCGAATCAATATTGTACTATCCTGTGGCTCCCTATAGTGGACAACATTAGTATTATGGCCAGGCCTTCATATCTGAATCACATTGATATAAATTGCTGATAATTTTTTTTTTGGAATGATAACAAATTTTGTAATGATTACTTTATAACTGATAATATACCCAAATTGAACTCAAATTCACTGATTTGTGATACCTTATTTCATGCTTTAACAGTTGAATTTTCATTTTTTAGCTAAGCAGTAATGATACATTATTATATCAATGTTGTTAAATAGTTATTTAACAATTACATTCAGTCCTGCATTAACAGTGTGATTCCACACACACACACACACACACACACACACACACACACACACACACACACAGACAGACATACATCAGCCACCACTGACATAAATGCATACATAAGCATCCTGATTGTTGAACTGAAAATTAAAATTCAAACCTTGTGTGTTGAGTGTATAGTCTTACACAACTTATGCTTAAAAATTCAATCTTGATGGAAAAACAACAGTAACAATTAAAAAACAATTGTTTTCTATTGATTGTGTTAGCTTGGTAAAACAAAATTGATGACTTGGGAGGATTATATCAATAATGTTGCACCTAAAAGTGGCACACAGTTGATAGCTTTAACAAGAAAGAAAACTGAAAGAAATATATGGAAAATTCTGAAAATGCTGAAACAGTACAGTCCAAAATAGAAAATGAATTATTTCCAGTATTCACAGATTTGAAAGAAATACTATTTATTAATATATTTATTTAACAAAATAATTCTCTTAAATATTTGCTGTCTGCTGAAACGACTGACAGGGAACAAACTTAATATGAGCCAAGAGCAACAGTTAAGTGATGAAATTAACGGGGCCACTAATGGTGCTGGATGGTGGAAGAAAGAGATGGAAGAAAGAGAACTTGAACTTGTCAGTGAATACAAAACCTCATAAGCTGATGTCATCCATCAACCAATGACTGGAAAATGGAATTAATGAATTTTTGGAAACAGATGACGTGTTATCTCTGGAATTTCTCCAAGTGTAGGGGCGGACTGGCCATCTGTGTGATCTGGAGTATCACAGAACGGCCGGTACTCCAGGACGGCCGGCGGGCCGGCCCACCACCCGCCACACACGCAGTCATCACCTGTTTTTTTCCCCCCACTAATCTGTTTCACACTCCAGTACTGTAGGTGGCAGCAATGCACCTTTAAATTGGATGCCAGCGCGGAGCATTATCAGCTCGGCCCAAAAAAACTGCGATCGCGGCCGAAGCAGCTGTGCGGACTGATCTCGATCATGCGAACATTATTACACAGAGTTGCGCGATCCACTGAGAAGCATTTCAATTCAGTGCAGAATTCTCTCTATTATAAACCCACAGATGTCTGTGATTTAAGCTAGTTAAAAGCCAGATTAAACAGCGCTGATATTCTCAACATCTTGACGCAAAAAAACAGGTGAAACATTGTTCCAAGAACAAACCAGTTAGAAGACATTTCACTCCACAACTTATGAATTAACTGTAACTTAGTAAAACAAATTTTTTGGCAGAAATGTGCCTGTATTCATATTAAAAATGCTGTTATATTAATAGTCATGTAGGCCTATAAATGTAGGCTATTAAATGTAATGCAGTAATGTTTTTGTTTAGAAGTTATGGCAGTTTATTTATTTATTTTGCATTAAATATTTATACTAAATGTTTATGCTACAATAGGTTCTCTTACGAGAGTATCTCTCATACTGCGTAATAGCTTACGCTCGGGGAAAAACTCTTTTCCGCGAGATATTGAAGCATAAATTATCCTTAATTTTTTATTAATGTAAAATGCTTTGCAGCAGCAAGCAGACATAGGCGAAACAGCTCGCGCGCCTATTGGTTGCTCTGCAGCAAATGCAGCAGCCTATCGAGAGAGACTCTGCGTGACGTAATGACCAATGGGGGCAATTCGCGCCCATATCGTCACGTCCCGCCAGAAGGGGCGTGTTCTCACCCTATAAATATGCTCGTTAGGCTGATACAAGCTGATTTTTACCTCTTCAGCGAAGCACACGCATCGCTGGATCCGGAGTGAGAAGCCGCGCCGTCGAAGCAAGCCTTTCAGCGGGACGAGCTCTGGAGTCGCTGGCCTCGCCGCCTTCAACTGCCGTACCTGCTGCGCTTTCCGGCGTTCTATATCCTTTCATACTCTATGTGTATTTACTCTGTTGAGAGTGTTTGCTCGCTTACTTGACGCGACTCACACTTCTCTCACAAAAAGAGCTGCGTCTTATCAAGCCCGAGGCCTCAAAATCTTCCTAGCCATTCAAGGAAAGCGACGGTGTTCAGATCCCGCTGCGGCCGGATTTCCACCAAAACTTCTCGCTCGGTCAGTTCCAAACATCGCGACTGTCCCAGTGTATTTCGCAGTGAGCCAGCCGGTGTCTCAGCCCGTTTGCCTGCGCACAAAAGCCATTTTTACGGCTACCCAGATAAATCCAATAAAGAGTGCATTTTCTGGTGTTCCGGCCACGGCCGATGGTGTTATAAGTGTTGTAAGAATGCCCACCCAGTGCCCATTCCCACACACAGACACAGCCCGCCACGGTGCAGGGCTAGCACAAATAAAATCGACTCCGGTCGATTGTGCAAACAATGTAGTAAACGCGCCCATGTCACCATGCCCGCTCACACTACATGCTGCGTGTCCCTTGGTTTCTGTAAAAACGAAACCAACACACATTCAGTCGGCCATGAACGACAGTGTTTTCAGTGTAATAAATGTGCCCGCAGCCCCGCACCCACATTTTCTCACAGACACGCCGATTCCTACGGGATCTCCCCCGCTCGCTTTTTCTGCACAATCTGCCATAAAAAAGCTGAGCGCGGTCAGGCCGCCCGCTGTGATCAGCGCGCCCCCCGCCTCGAACGCTGTAAACACGGTGTTGTGTTCCCAGTATGCCCGGGCTCTCGAGCTGCCGTTTTGCCGCGACCAGAGCCCGGATTTCATTCTGCCCTAGCTATTCACGCAGATGCGTGGTCAAAGCTTCCCGGGGTATCAGAATGGGTGCTGAACACTATAAAGAGAGGCTATTCGCTACAATTCGCTCGACGCCCACCGTGTCGAAACTACGGTGAAAAACGAAGTGTCTCATCTACTTCGTGCCGAGATAGCGAAAGTACTAAGCAAAGGGGCTATAGAACCTTTATCTCAGGCTCAGAGCGAAGGGGGCCTATACAGCAGATATTTTCTGGTGCCGAAAAAGGATGGGGGTCTCAGACCCATTTTAGATCTACGACAGCTGAACAGAGTGCTTGTCAAACGCCAGTTCAGAATGCTTACGACCAGGAAAATCCTCGCGCAAGTGCGCCACGGGGACTGGTTTATGTCGATAGATCTGAAAGACGCCTATTTCCAAATACAAATAGCATCCCATCACAGGCGATTCTTGAGATTCGCCTTCGAGGGCCAGGCATATCAATACACAGTCCTGCCGTTCGGCCTGTCCCTAGCACCTCGTACATTTACGAAGTGCATGGACGCAGCGCTCGCACCCCTGAGACTTCAGGGCATGCGAGTCCTGAACTACTTGGACGATTGGCTGATTCTAGCTCGATCACGATCGGAGCTCATAGAACACAGGGCCGCATTACTCGAGCACCTCGAGGAGCTGGGCCTCACAGTCAATTGGGCGAAGAGCTCACTGTCTCCCAGTCAGAAAATTTCCTTTCTGGGAACCGTGTTGGACTCGCTGTCCATGACAGCACGCCTGTCACCAGAGCGCGTGCTAAATATTCAGCGCGGCGTGAAATCCTTCCGCCACGGCGCGATAGTTCCGCTCAAAAGGTTTCAGAAAATGCTGGGGCTGATGGCCTCAGCAGCCTCTGTACTCCAGTTGGGCTTGCTCCGCATGCGCCCACTGCAGATGTGGCTGAAAGCGCGGGTTCCACCCAGGGCATGGACAGCGGGTCTGTTTCGCCTCAGGGTCGACCTTCAGTGTGTTTCAGCTCTGGAACCTTGGAAAATAACCGACTGGTATCAGTCAGGTGTGAGTCTGGGGACCGCTTTGAGTGTGAAGGTGGTGTCTACGGACGCCTCCACCTCGGGGTGGGGAGCGCTGCTCGGGGGCAGACCGCTAGCTGGCCTGTGGTCAGAACGGGAAAAGCTCCTTCACATAAACTGCTTGGAGATGATAGCAGTCGACAAAGCGCTACGGCGTTTTTGTCCCCAGGTAACAGGCCACCACGTCTTGGTCCGGTCGGACAACATGTCAGTGGTGGCATACATAAATCGCCAGGGCGGCGTCAGGTCACGAAACCTTCACAGGCTGACGGAACGCCTCCTGGTCTGGGCTCAGCACAACCTGCTCTCACTGAGAGCAGCGCACGTGCCTGGTCACCTGAATGTGGGACCAGACAGACTGTCCAGGAACAATGTTCCAGCAGGGGAATGGTCGCTGCACCCGCAGACGGTCCAGCTGCTGTGGAAAACTTTCGGCAGAGCACAGATGGACCTATTCGCGTACCACGAAAACGCTCATTGCCCGGAGTTTTTCTCGAAAAGCAAGGACGCGCTGGCTCATGTTTGGCCCCGCTGCCCCCTATATGCTTTTCCTCCTGTCTCGCTCCTGCCTCAGGTGTTGGAACGAATCAGGGAGAACGGACGCCCAGTGCTGCTCGTAGCTCCGCTCTGGACAAACCAGACGTGGTTCCCTGCCCTGATGCAGCTGACCAGCACTGCCCCATGGCTTGTACCATTGAGGAGAGACCTCCTCTCTCAGGCGGAGGGCTCGATTTGGCACCCTCGCCCGGAGTTGTGGTCCCTGCACGCATGGCCCATCAACGGGTACCCGCTAGCCTCCCAGAAGGAGTGTTAAACACGATCGCGCAGGCTAGAGCTCCGTCTACCAGGCGGCTCTACTCCTCGAAATGGTCTGTTTTCTCTGCATGGTGTCAAGCCCAGAGCTTTTCACCTGTGGAATGCGGGGTTTCGGAAGTGCTTTCCTTCCTTCAAGAGCTACTGGATAAGGGCAGGACCCCATCCACTCTCAAAGTATATGTGGCGGCCATAGCAACGTTTGCAAAACCGGTGTCTGGCCAGTCGCTGGGGAAAAACGACTTAGTCGTGCGTTTCCTTAGGGGAGCTCGGAGGCTGAACCCTCCCAGGCCCCCTTCAGTCCCGACGTGGGACCTTTCCACGGTCCTGGAGGCCATGAAAGGCGCCCCGTTCGAGCCAATCCAGCTTGTGGACATGAAACACCTGTCGTTCAAAACAGTGTTTCTCATGGCTCTCGCTTCAGTGAAGCGCATAGGGGACTTACAGGCGCTTTCAGTAAGCGCGTCGTGTATGGAGTTTGGGCCTAATGACTCGAAGGTCATTCTCAAACCGAAGCACGGGTATGTCCCGAAATCCCTCAATACACCGTTCAGGGCCCAGGTAATTTCCCTGTCCGCCCTTCCGGTTCTCAGTGAGGAGGAGGATGCGAGTCTCCTTTGCCCCGTCAGGGCATTGAGAGCTTATGTGTCACGCTCGTCTGTTTTCAGACAGACGGAGCAGCTTTTTGTTTTGTTTGGCGGGCGTTCCAAGGGACTCGCCGCCTCAAAACAGAGCCTATCCAGATGGATAGTGGATGCCATTGTGCTCGCTTACTCTGCGAAGGGCCTACAGTGCCCCTTGGGTGTCAGGGCGCACTCCATGAGAGGCCTCTTCGTGGGCATGGTCGAGCGTGGTTTCCCTGCAAGATATCTGTACGGCCGCGGGCTGGGCCTCGCCGTCTACATTTATAAAATACTATAACCTGGAGGTACACGCCTTACAAGCTAAGCTTTTGGCGGTCTAAAATTCAGTGCTATCTGCCCCGCTGTGCGGCCCAGATGCTGAGTTTACTGCAGCCCCATGAGTGTTGACACACATATGGCCACCCAGATCAGGCTGAAAGCTTTCACCCTGGCTGCGCGTTTAAAATACCCCCGCTGGGTGCTTTTTTATAGGGAATGACGCTTCCAGCCTCTCTTCCTCCACTCTATGTGAGTTTATGGTGATTATGCACTACATGAGCCCTGGGCTTCGGCCCCCGGGACTTTGGTGTTGGATCCCTGTACGCACGGCGTGTTGCATTGTGTTCCCCTAGCGTAAGCTATTACGCAGTACGAGAGATACTCTCGTAAGAGAACGTACTCGGTTACTAACGTAACCTCGGTTCTCTCTAGAGAGGGAACGAGTACTGCGTATCTTGCCGTGCTTGGAATATGCTCTGGTTCGCTTCAGTGATAAAAACCAGCTTGTATCAGCCTAACGAGCATATTTATAGGGTGAGACCACGCCCCTTCTGGCGGGACGTGACGATATGGGCGCGAATTGCCCCCATTGGTCATTACGTCACGCAGAGTCTCTCTCGATAGGCTGCTGCATTTGCTGCAGAGCAACCAATAGGCGCGCGAGCTGTTTCGCCTATGTCTGCTTGCTGCTGCAAAGCGTTTTACATTAATAAAAAATTAAGGATAATTTTTGGCTTCAATATCTCGCGGAAAAGAGTTTTTCCCCGAACGTAAGCTATTACGCAGTACTCGTTCCCTCTAGAGAGAACCGAGGTTACGTTAGTAACCGAGTACGTTTTTAGAGAATAATATATATATATATATATATTACAATTTTTTCAGGAATTGTTGAACCAGAATATCAAGATATTTTATTATTTCGCATATGATGGTGAAAAGTAAAAAAGTTAAAGTTAAAAGTAAAGGTAAAGGTAAGGTAAAAAAACACCACCATGTTATATGTATAAAAAATATTTTTGAGTATAGCCCTTATAGATTATTTTATCCCTTTAGCCCTCGCACACAAAAAGGTTGGAGACCCCTGGTATATAGTAACTATATGTTTTATAATTACAAGTTTGTGTAATTAGGGTTTCTGTAGCCAGTGACATTTCATTATTTGTATTTTATTTTCAATTCAGATGTAATGGCATTGTACATTTTGTTGTTTTTATTTGAAGACTGAGGCTTCATTAATAAACAAAACCCCAATTGTCATCATTGTTTTTGAGATATTACTTGCTGTGAATACCTTGTCTGATATAGGTTACAGTATTGTGGCAGTGGCATAGTATCAGGACATCCTAGTGGCTAGGGGCGAATGGCTGTATGATGGGCCTATTTGGGAGAAAGTCCAGGGCTGTTTTTTAGCCCCAGTCCGTCCCTGTCCAAGTGTACAGAAACACAGATCCCCAGGAGGCCCATGTCTTATTGGAATTTCAAAGCCATGTCCAAGGTCTTCTAATGGAATGCTGTTCTCCCAGATCAATCCATTAGAATACTATTCAAATATTACAGCCTGTTCTCATCCCAAGGCGTCATAAACTGACGCTTTTGACATTTCGTCTAAATCCAACGCACATGGCACCCTTTAGCGTCAATTTGAGACGCAGATATATATGGGCCAGAAGGCGCCTCCTAGTGGTCTAACCCTAAACCTACCCCAGACCTAAACCTACCCATAACTATATCGACGCTAAAGGGTGCCATGTGCGTTGGATTTAGACGAAATGTCAAAAGCGTCAGTTTATGATGCCTTGGGATGAGAATGCATTATTATTCTTATTATTTAAATACCATCACCATAGACCTAAATCATAACAACTACCATAGGGTTGTCCATTATGCTTTTTTCATAAGATCCTTGCAACACTGAATTGAGGATAGATCAGACATACCTCTATACTTTTTTCAAAAAGAGTACACCATAATTCAACCCAGACAACTGGTCCGTAGTGCCATTATATCTCACAATACTTAGGTATTTTCCTGACTTCTCAGGAAACACTTTGGAGATGATTATGTAATTGTTAGAACTTGTATTGATAAGGTACTTAGCTGGCCATCTATTACGGATGAAGATCCTGAAGATAGGCTTTTTTGTGTTTATAAATGGATGTCTCAATACAATGACAACAGTGGGCTATTTGGAATAAATAAGTAATCCTTCTAACATTAGAAGTGTTCTTTCTAAATTATCCCTATTAAATCAAGAAAACGTTTAGAACAGTCAACAATAGGATAAAAAGCAAAAGGATAATTTGTTAAAAATGGGATCAAGACAAGGAATGTGTCACATCCTATGTTTGGACATTTTTAGAGACTTTACTGTTCACAGCACAGCATGAGGGATAAGCAGCAGTACTCAGTTGTTGCCAGTGCCTAAGGCAACAAGAAGTAAAAGCGACTTTGTCACTATTTTGTCCCCAGCAGGGAACAGTCCTCTTCTCTTCATAGACAATGTAGATATTGCAGAAAAACTGTCTGAACAAGAAAATGGACAAATGAAAGAAACAAAAATTGGAGTGCTTTTTCGGTGCCTGGAAACAGGACAGATGAGCAAAGGATGTGCTTGAAGTTTTACCTGTCAGGTGTGTTCAGACCAGCATCCCACTTCATTGTACAATGCCAGTGGGAATCAAGGCACATGGAAAGGTGATGAAAGCAAAACAGGACACATGGAACACCATTGCAAGTGTTTTGGTGGAAATAGATGGAAAAAGAGTGAAATGGGAGAATAGATATTAAGGCCGGTTAATCTGCCTTAACCTTGCAGCTGTAAGTGTGTGATTTGTGAAAGGTGTGTAATAGTGGAAATGTATGTCTTTCTTAATCTAGGCAGTTCTTCTACCCTTTGTACAGAGGCACTACTTAAGTAGCTCAGTGTGACGGGTCAGAAAAGTGACACATGGCTATGGACCATGAATAAGGCAAAAGCTGTCAGGACCTCTGTCGTGTCTGGTTTGGAGATATATGGTTTAGAAGGCACTAGGGGTGGCACGGTTCACAAAACCCACGGTTCGGTTTGTATCACGGTTTTAGGGACACGGTTTTCGGTTCTGTACGGTTCTTCTTGTTATTTTTAGGATATTTAGGATACAGTATTAACAAAAATTGAATTTGACATGCACAAACTGAATTTGACTTGACTTGTCACTTTAAGCACATTAATGGGACCATCTCCGAGGAAAGCTATGTGAGATTTTGATACAGCAAGAGAGAAGACATTGATGACATGCTTTTCGTTTATTTGGCAAAAAAAGTAGAATGTGTATCACTATCTCTACAGGAACTTATGTGCATTTTTAGCACACAAAGATTTAAATTAACTTGCATTTATCAAACTGCCAACTTAAGTGTAGCGAGGAACTCTTAAAACTCTGTCTTTTAAATAAGTCAAAATACATGAAACATAATTGCCTATAATTAGGCTATAGCAATAGCAAAGGCCATAATCATAAAGTGAAACATAAGTTCAACCTCAACACAAAAACAGTATCATCGATGCTTCTATTCCCTGAGAGTGAGGATACACTTTTTTCACTTGAAATTAAAGTGCAGTATTTGGAAACATATGACTGGAGTTCTTATCTAAACTTAAAGTGCCACTGTAGCTGCTATATATTTAAATATCATAACATGAAATCCAAAATGTTCCCACACACCGGACTTATACGACGCTGGCGCATCCTCCAACTCCGGTTAGCCTTCCTTATCTCCCCCACTTGCCACTTCTCCGCGTGACGTGACCTGACACTACATACTCCACTTTTACTGGCGTGTTGGAGTTGAACCGGCGCTGCACAGAGCGATCGGTTTATCATATGACATCAAAGTACCGCGAGACTGATTGAAAAGCATACGGAGCCGTCGCACTCGCGGTACTTTGATGTCATTCACCAATCACTCTGTGCAGCGCCGGATCAACTCGAACAAGCCTCATATGTATGTCCACACACGTCTTATTTCGCGCGAAAAGGAAACACACGTCTGAGGTCACATACGGGCACGAGGCTACCCAGATAGCACAAGTCTATTTGATGTGATGTTTACATCTGGAAGACGTCTTTTTAAGAGTGTTTGCTCATCTGCAATACGTCTATAGGACATTTCCTGTCAGATGTCAAATAGACGTTTAGAAGATGTCTTTAAGATGTAATGATTTAGAATGCATGTTAAACTGACATCTTCTAAACGTCTATTTGATATCTGACAGGAAACGTCCTATAGACGTATTGCAGATGAGCAAACACTCATAAAAATATGTCTTCCAGATGTAAACATCACATCAAATAGACTTGTGCTATCTGGGTACATTGCGCCTGCGTCGAACCGTGAGACACACACGCTCCGAACCGAGACAAGCGAACCGAACGCTTCGGATGTTTTTTCATGTACCGTGCCACCCCTAGAAGGCACATAATCTGTTGAACCTGCAGATGTTTTCTCCCAGAGTGAGATTCCTATGGAAAATGATTTAATTCCTTTTCAAAATAATCTGCAATATAAATATCTGGTCATATTTGAGAAATGATGGACTTCCTTAACCTACATTTATAATGGGCTTTGATTCTAGTCAAATTGCTGTCAAATTGCCAGAGAGCATTGAGAATGCAAGACAGAGCGAATCACATTTATGAAAAGTTTCTCAGATAGTAAAGCTGGGGGACTGACAGTATTACTTCATTTACACATTACACACTACATTTACACACTACACACACACACACATACACACACACACACCCACACACCCAAATATATATATATATAATTAGCTTGTTCACTGGGAATCGAGCATTGCTAACACCATGCTCAACTGTTTGAGCTTCAGGAACATTTGATAATGATTTTCTTATTTCAGCTGTTTATGCTGTAGTTTATTAGCCTGGTAATACCAAACTCTGCTACTTCGCTTTGCTTCGTAGACAGAGTCTGGAATGGCATAATTGAAAAGTGTTTTCTTTCTCGCGGGGGGGGAGCTTGTCTGAAGTATAAAATCATTGGTTACCCGTAAGCCATACGTTTACCCGTAAACATTAAAAATGTTTAACAAACACTCTTCTTGTTCGGGCTTCAGTTTGCAAATGCCGGGAATGTTCTCCCCAACAGAGCAAACTGCATCCCGTATCTCCTTATGCGCGGTCATTTTCGATTTCCCTAACCTAAAATACAATCTTAAACTCGGCGCTTAGCGGCTCTCAGCCCGCCCTCTGTTCGTTGATTGGCCGGCTGTTTTCAGGCTGGAGGAAAACTGAGAGATAGGTCGCTATCTCAGACAGGAGTACAGAAGCGAATTGAAATTGAGCGGAAGTACGAAGTCTGACGTAGTCAGGCTAGTAGTTTATGCAACTACATGAAAATATTTTATTTTACTGTTATAAAAAACTGATTTGTGAACATTAGTGGAACAGAAGGTGTTTGAATAAACACGAAACACACGTGATTGTTGTCATGCGGTGGATTCGGCCAATCGTGGAATGGTTGTGTCGTCATCAGAGCTTGTGCAGTCGCTCTGTAGAAGCTGCGCAGAATGAATCAGCTGGCTGGTCTCGAATCGTTCTCGTGGTACTTTGATGGCATATGTCACAGTCACGTGGCGTCGACGCTGTCTCAAGTCGGACACAATTTCTAACCTGCATGCACTGCTCCAAGTCAGCCACCGATTGGTCTGCACAGCGCACTATCAAGCCGAACAAGCGTAAGGTGTCATGTTGTCATTAGTTGATTTAGTCATGTGGTTTCTCAGTTCTGCTCTGTCATTGGTTCCTTGTCTCATTGCTCTCAGGTGTGTCTTGTTAGCTCATTAGTCTGTTAGTATTTTTAGTCCTCATGTTTTCTTTGTCCTTGTTTAGCTGTGTGAATTCTTTAAAATGTGTATGATTGGGATTTGGAAAATAACCAATTTTTTTTTTTTTTTTTTCAGAATGCCATCAGCTAGTGATGGGCAGATCGAGGCTTCGTGAAGCAATGAAACAGTTGAAGCAAACGTGCCATATTGTTTCGAGGCTTCGAATCAATCCGACACCCGTCTCCACGGTGACACCTAGTGGTCACTTGCAGGTGTTGATCTGAAACAACTTTGATTTTTTAATACAACGAGCCAATAAAAAACTTTATTTTTTATTTTTTTTTTATTGTATTTTTATTGTATGTTTCTAATATGTGAAGCTTGTAACCTGTAGTCTCTTCACATTGCATAATGTTATTTTGGTCATGAAAAATGAATAAAAGAAATCAAGCCACAATGTCTCACTTTCTTATAGATTTTTATTTAAAAAAAATCAATCTCTCTGCTGTCGAAGGACTCAGCCTACTTCTTTTTTTACAGATAATTTCTCCAGCCTTTGAAAAAATCCTCTCACAAGGGACACTTGTTGTTGGCATGCAAAGATATTTTTTTTAGCAAGGACATACAAATGAGGAAAGATTACTGCTCTCTCTTTCCAGTAAGTTAGGGGATCATGAGTTCTGGGCAAAAACGCATCGTTGAGGTATTTTTTCACTTCCACTGTGGCATCAGCTGTAGCATTGTGTATCATCTGGGTTTCGCGGATGTGATTATCAAAATGTTCCCATAAACTGTCCTGTGTTTCTACTGGTGTTGATGATGATGGGCCTGGTGTTGACATTTGTGGCTCTGAATGAAAATGAAAATCTATTATGCATCTATCTATTAATCTATGTATATATCTAATAATCTATCTGTCTATATATATATATTTCTATATATGCATCTATTAATGTGTCACTATATGTACTCTGTCTCTCAGTCAATGTGTAAATTTAAATGGAAGTCTAAATATAACTAAACAAATCGCACTATAAATGTCACTATATCACCAAAAATCCGCTACCTAAAAAACCAAACTCCTTTCACAAAAACCCACGATGTGAAAATGGGTTGACTTCACTTTTATACTGTGTGTGATAGTGTGATCTTTCCCGACCGACCTGTCAATCAAACCCTGACTCGGCGGAGCACTCCACCTGATGAAACACTCAGAAGCTTCATTTAGCCGTAGTCACGTGACGTGGGTGTTTTGTGGGTATCTACAAACTGTATGATGTCATTGATGCTGTCCAAAATGGGAACAGTGATTTTGAAATGGATTCTGATATAAGTGATGAAGAGGAATGTGGGGATGCCTGTGAACTGCAAAAGAAAAATAAACAACCCAGTGACTACCCATCTGATGATTATATGGACATCATGCCAGCAAAATCAAGTCAATCAAGACCATGCCCTGTGGTCAGTGTGGTCTCTATCGCTAGCTGAAAAAGGATTTTATCAGTCTCAACACTGATTGTTCAGGTCAGGATATCACTAATGTTGCCGTCTCCCTTCATGCACAACTGGAGTATTTCCGAAAGTTTGTGTCAGAAGATAGGTACAAAATAGAGGATGCTGCAGACACTGTGACACTTAAGAGGTTGGCTACACCAACACATTTTGCAGCAAGAGTGCAATGTCCGCCTCTGCTTCTCGGAGGAAAATAACTGCCTGTGGGACTATCATAATTGAGCATGGCTATGACCAGAGCTAAATCATGTAAATGCCAAAGTTTTCAATCATAGTAGGTTTTGCAAATATAACCTGAACATATTTTTTATAATAAATTATTTTTCATAAAAATATGACTTGTCCGATTATTAATATTGTGTGATTATTAGTGTATGTATAGGCTAATGTTATGGGGCTACATAAGCAGTACACCCTGAAAATGAAGCCTTAGATGTTCTCTATATTGTTCAGACAGTGAGTGAAATCACTGCAATTCTGCTTCCCAACGTTACAATATTACATTTCCCTAAAAACTTGGTAAAATGTAAAAACTCTTTTATTTCTGCATTAGACAACTCCAACAATATATAGAATGTGAAGAGAAAAAAATAAAAAAAAATCTATATTTGGGTCTCTTATGGTTAGTGAAACATAAAAACATACAATTGAAACCATCAATGAAAGTGATTTTTTGTTCAAATAATATAAATAATAAATCAAAAGTATCAAACATAAATAAAAAACGGAGAACTAAACTTCAGCTGGAACACTTTGGGACATTTTTATTAGCTCATTATTATAAAAATTAGCTTTCAGTAATATTTTGTTTGGGTGCAGTACCAAACTTTACCCATTATATGCCAGCAAAGCTCCACTGGTGCACACAATGGTTGGATTTGTGATTTGCAGTAGAGTTTTTCTCTCTTAAATATCACAAGTACACAAACGCACACACGTAAAAAAATAAAATAAAATTATTACACACATACAAACCACATTCTGACATCCATACCAACACACCGACACAATTATAGCTGCATAATTTATCCAATGGACTCTATAATATGCATATAACAAGCAGAAAACATAAATAAAGTGAGTTTTTGCTTTATAGGCTAAACCTGAGAAAATGGCACCATCTGGTAAAAAATAGTAAAAATGTTAATTTTGAAGCCTTGCCAATAGAATGAAAGCCTATTAACAAATATTGCATCATGTTATAGTTAAATGGCCCTGGGATTAAAAAGTGCTGTTTTAATGGGTTTCAATGGGGACATTTTTGTCATTAAGTAAGTTCAGTGATGTTGCATTTTTGTTTAAAAAAAATATATGAATTTAGTTAATTTATATACATAGCCACTCTGGAGTAAACCGTGATGTCATCATCCAGCTCAGTTCAGTTCTTGTATATTAGGGTCAATGCAGGCAGATCTATATTATTGTTGAATATTAAATTCAATGTTAAATTCAATGTCCCCAACTAAGCAAGCCAAGCCAATGGCAACAAAGGTGGAAAAAGGTGACAGTGGCAAGCAGGGCCATAGCTAGAGGATTCGGGGCCCCCTGAAAAAAAAATTGATGTGGGCCCCCACCACCCTGCAGCAATATCTTACTGTACAATAGATGAGCATGGAGGTCCACATATAACAGACGATGGTGATGTTGTTGTAAAACCTTTATTTTAAAAGTTGAATGTTTATATAAGAATTACAACTAATACAAACAAACAAAAAGCAAGAAATTGTTAAGGCCCCGGTATTACCCACTTAGCCAGTCAGAACTATATTGGCTTTGGTGGGTAAGGCTTATTCAGCTGCTGGTCAGGCTGTAGCATGCCTCCACACTAGGGGTGGAACGGTACACAGAAGTCACGGTTCGGTTCATACCTCGGTTCAGACATCACGGTTCGGTATGATTTTGGTACAATGGAGTGAAAAGCAAAGCAAAAATGCAGAAGGCATTTTTATAAATGTCTTAAGCCTTGTATTTTTTAAAATAAGTTTTATTAATAAAGGCATAGAACCAGTTTATTTGTAGTGCACTGACAGTAGTTTTATATAATTAGTTTATTAAGTAAATTATTAAAAAGACGAAAAGACCTTGAGATATGTTTGGTAATTGTACCTGAATGAATTTAAAATTAATTTGCTATTTCAGATCAAGATATTTGTTTTCCTTCATTTTAATTAACTAACTTTATTCTCATCTGAATTATAAATAATTGATTTCCGTATAAAATAATACTACCATAAAAACTTTTGTTAACAGTTGTACAGTTTGACAAGAGTTTAGAGTGTGACAAAAGCACAATGTTGTGTTTTATTGCGAGTGTACACAAATATAAGTAAACAATTTGCAGTTTTAATGATGTCCTGTATGAAAAAAATGACGGAGTATGTTTTTACGTTTCCACTGTTCGATCGCCCGTGCCTCTCTCACACACACACACACACACACACACACACACACACACACACACTGTTCATTGCGCGATTCGCGCCCGCGCCTCTCTCTCTCTCGCACGCGCGCGCACACACACACACACACTGTTCATCGCGCGATTCGCGCCCGCGCCTCTCTCTCTCTCGCGCGCGCGCACACACACACACACACACACACACACACACACACTGTTCATCGCGCGATTCGCGCCTCTCTCTCTCGCACGCGCGCACACACACACACACACACACACACACTGTTCAATCGCGCCTCTCACTCTCGCACACACACACACACACACTGTTCATCGCGCCTCTCTCTCTCTCTCTCTCTCTCTCTCTCTCTCTCTCTCTCTCTCTCTCTCTCTCTCTCTCTCTCGCGCACACAGACACACACACACACTCCTGCATTGCAATCTTGATCGCAGCCTGTTCATTGCTGCGTTCACAGTCACACCAAAAGCGAATAGAGCGAAATTTTTCGCTATTTAAGAGTTTTTTTTTTTATTTGTACCGTGTATTCTGCGTGCAAATTCGTGCACCGAACCGTGACGCCCGTACCGTTTCGGTTCGATACGAATACATGTACCGTTCCACCCCTACTCCACACTATGTCGCTGCTGCAGGACTACCAGGCTGAATTGATAGGAGATCTTGATGAGGGCGGGGGGATTGGCCCGAACACGGTTTGCGAACTGCGTAGGGCCGCCTAGGAGACAGCTGCTCTTGGCCAGTCTATGGCAGCCCTGGTGGCCACTGAGAGACATCTCCGGCTCAATTTAAGTAACATCACGGAAACGGATTCTGTGTCGAGAGGTTTCAGGAGTCAGCCAAACAGGCGGCTGCTTTTCAGAAACTCCTCCCCCGCCGCTCACATGTCTCCGGGGCTGCTGAGCGGGAGCAGCCCCAAACATCAAAAGCCAGCTCCTCACACCGTGCCTGCGAGAAACAGAGTGTTGCTTCTCGTGCTCCCCCACAAAAAGACTGGGGACAGGGAAAGCGATCTAAACCAAAGCCTTCGAGTTGTAAGATGGATCTGAGGACCGTCATTATTTCCAAGAAGGCTGCGGGGAAAGGTCTTAATGCCCGAGGGCTCAGGCCAATGGGGGCAGTTCCCCCCCAAAGTAGAGTGGATAACATCTCATTACACGGTGCCTGCTGTCCTTCAGTGCCCTCAGGGGACTGCTCTGTCAACCCTGCCACCTTGTGTGCTTCAGGGCGCAGCGGTCTCTGGCGAGCACATATCTCAGGGTCCTGGAAACGTAGTGGTCCTGGGATGCCCGCCCCCTCCGAGGAGGATCCTAGAGCAGTCAGTTCGGTTGTTCCCTGCCGGTTCGCCGTAACAGGGTGTCAGGCTGATTGCACAATAAAATCCAGAAGCCAGTTTTGAGAGGCTGGTACCTCTAATTTTTGTCAGCGTGGAAGCTACTGCCAAATGTTTCTCGTAGGGTCCTGCAGACCATAGTAAAGGGTTATCAAACACAATTCGTGTCTCGCCCGCCCAGGTTTATGAGGGTCCTATCCACTGTGGTGGGCCCCGAGCAGGTTCTGGTAATGGAACAAGAAGACTGTAAAACCTGGTTTCCCTGCTGGAGGGAGGGGCCATAGAACATGTACCTCCCTCCAGCAGGGAAACCAGGTTTTACAGTCGGTATTTCACCGATCCAAAGAAGGATGGGGGGTTGCGTCCCATTTTGGATCTGCGAGTTCTGAACGATTTATATAGCATTATCGAAAATATGATTTTCAAAAATAAAATAAATAAAAAACCTGGGGAAAATAAATGCAGAACATGTTCAAATTGGACACTATTAACACGACTATATGCATGAAACCATTCAGAAAATTTGGGCACAAATGGGTTTAATGCATCCACTTCCCATCAGCTACTTGTGACAAGCCAAGGTGAACTGTATTTGAAGAATTTTGATAGCCAGCTTTTGTTCAAGTAAAACAAAAAAAACATCTTTAGTTTTTCAACCTGCAGAGATATTTGAATTAATGGGGACTTTGATAAGACTATGCTGACGTATTTTGTATTTCCTTCTTTGTTCTCATTTTCATTGAACTTTTTGTCTTGCACCACAACATAACATTTTTATATTGTAGTCTTTGATTCACATTGTGATTGTATAGATGACTTTCAGTTCAAGAGAACTTTGTTTTCATGAAGGTATTACAGCTGAATAATTGTATCATCTATGTTGAAATCCTTAGATGTGAGAGCTAAAAGACTGTCATGAATAACAAATACACTGTGACAATGGTGACCTGATGACGTTGACTCAGAACTGTAAATTGAACACACGCTTTTCCACTGCATGGTACGGCTCGGTACGGCTCAGTACGGTTCGGCTCGCTTCGCTTTTCCACTGCGTGGTACGGCTCGGCACGGCACGGCACTGCTCGGTTCGCTTTAACTCGGTTTGCTTTTCCACTGGAGTTAGTACCGCTTTAAAGTAGGTGGGATTATAGACCGATCGTTATAGTTTATCCGCTCCTCAGCAACCAATGACAGGAACGTCTGCACTTCGTCCACTGACCACGATTCAGCCATTTCTTTTTTGGAAGTTTTTTTTTCTTTTTTTTTTTTTTTCCAAGCAAGTCAAGCAAGTAGTTTTAAAACAGGTGCTACAGCGGTGGCTGTTACTGGCTATTTAAATCTCGCAGGTTTGATCATGTCTCGCAAATACAATGACGCTGGTAGTGACGATTCTGTCTGACCAATCAGTGATCTGCAGTGTTTTCACGTCCTCATGAGAGGTGGTACCATTTAAAGCGAGCCGTACCATACCATACCATGCAGTGGAAAAGTGCCACAAAGTGAGCCGTACCGAGCCGAGCCTTACCGTACCATGCAGTGGAAAAGTGCCGCAAAGTGAGCCGTACCGAGCCGAGCCGTACCGTACCATGCAGTGGAAAAGCGCCATTAGAACAATAAATGGCTAATTACAGCTTTTCTGTCAGTTTGGGTTACACCATTTATAGAAGACAGCGGTACACTGCTTAAGCATACTAATTTGGTCCTAAACCACTGCAAATCTGCAATATCAACTTAAACTCCCTTCATGGTAATAGTAAAATATTCTCCTTAACATTCTGCAGCTGTCACCATGTTAAAGCTTTCATGTTAAAAAAAAAAAATTCTGCGATTTGTTTTTTCTCCATTACATTTAGTTATTGTAGCTTATCTAGATTTAAGTTTATAGTTTTAAGCCGAATTGCTATAAATATAATGTAGACATTTTATTAAACTGTTCAATCATTCAGTTCATTCGTTGTGAAAATTAGGGTTCACGCACCAACCCAGAAGTGATAAAATAAAATAAAATTCTGTATCAAAATTTATAGGCAAGCCAAGACAAGTAGTTTATTTAGGCATGGTTTGTAGGGAATTACAAACCTGCGCACATATATTCAAACGCACATAACTATAGAATCAATTCTTAATGCGCATGTAAATGCCATCAGCGTTTATCAGGTTCGCATTTAAAGTCTGTTTAGAGAGAACGGTGTCATCTTAGCGGCCCCTAATTTAATAACAAATGATCATTTCACCGGAAGTGAATCAATCAAAACTAACTTTAGCTGGAAAATAACATTATTCAAGAACCGCTATAAAACCAAACCAATCTGTTACTTTAATTTATATTAAGTTTATCTCTGTAAAGCTGCTTTAAAACAATCTAAATTGTTAAAAGCGCTATATAAATAAGGATGACTTGACTTGATTACATTGTTCTGTCACATCACATTTATTTTGTTAAGCAAGTAGACCGTAAGTAGATCACTTTGTTATTGCACAGTTATGCTATAATAATTTTGATGTGTAATATGAATTATATAAGGCCAGTGTAATTTAAAATTTTCATTGTAATGTTGGTAACACTTTACAAAAAGGGTCAGGGCCCGGTTCCCTGATAACGCTCACTCTTAGCGTGCTAAGAAGACTCAAAAAGATATATCTTACAAAAGTTGTTTATGTTTAAGTGTGTTCCCCGAAGTGTCCCTTAGGAAGCTTCTTAAGACGCTGCTTCTTATGTTCGATTTCTTTGGTTTTATTATTAATGCAATATTTAAAGGGGATTAACCAAGCAGTCTTCCAATTAATATTATCAATAATAGAGTTCCAAAAAAATAATTCCTCTAGGTGCTATTTTATTTTGTATTTGAAATATTGTACAAATATGTTTATTATTGCATTTTTTATCAATCAATTCAATGTCATTTAAAATTAATTTTGGATTTATCATTAATGTGGAGTTAAATTGAATATGACTTTTGATAAGATGAATCAGAGTAGGGGAAATAGCTTTAATGACAGAATTAAATTATTTAAAATGCACAGGAAAACTATGGATTCGCATAAATTGTTTGTATGTTAAAATATTTCCATTATTATCAAACATATTCATAAGATGATTAATATCCCTGTTAAACCAATTCCTTAAAAATAAGGATTTAACTTTGACATCCATGCTCTTGTTTTCATCATAGTAATGACAGTGACGCAAATTGTAAGCAAACCGGAAATTGTAATGCGTGCAAACGAGAAACGTATCGGGTGTGCACGAGAAACTATCGTGTGCGCACGCAATACGTTTCGCGTGCGAACGCGATAGTCTTTTATTTTTTTTTATTTTTTTGCAAAGGTCCCTTTAGGGGCTCCGTAAAAACCTCTTAGATTTAGCCTACACTGAAAAAAAAAATCTGTGTGTTGAATTTACCTTTTCCGTGGACAGGTGTTGAAAATTTGCATGTTTGCTAAAACACTCAAGCAAATATGCTTTATCCAATGTAATTGAGATGTCCATGTCAAATACAAATCTAATAAATAAATCTATGATAGAGAAGCTATGGCATTCTGATTACTATGGAGAATGGCAATGGGGTGGAGAAGAAATGCCGGCAGGAGTGAGTCTAAGGAGTGTGGTTAGTACACCATTAGGGTTGTTGCAACAATGTCTGTAACTCATTGCTTAGCATATCTGTAATCCTGCCAGCTCTGTTCTGATTCCATTCTTCCACCACCTGTGCCAGACAGGCAAAGCCTGACAGCTGTGCAGCACTGCTCTCCTGATACAGGGCTGCTTTAGTGCGAGAAACTGGGTCAGCAGGTGCTACCCCCTTTATATCTCTCTCTCTCTCTCGCACACTCTCTCTCACACACACACACACACACACACACATACATTTATATAGGCCTATATATTTGGTCCTGCTCTAGGTTGTTCTAGAGTGAGAACATTACCTTTTCAACTAAATGTATTCTTAACTCCATCTATATATTCTACAAATGAATAATCTGTGCATACCCAGATTTTTCTTTGGCTTGCAAAATAAATCCAAATGGGAATCTATTTCACTGACAGTCACATTATATGCAAGTATATTGTAATGGCCAACATGTATTTGCAGGCATTACATTATTGTGCGGTGGGTCCAAGGGGGTAATCCACCAGCCGGAAACTGAAACCTCCCCGGGGGCCGCCATTGGCTAACAAGCCTTCACCTGCTGTTAGCATTCCATTGACTCCCATTCATTTTGGTGTCACTTTGACAGCGAATAACTTTACATCGGAGGCGTTTAAAGACTCCATTTGTCCATTGTTTATTTCTAAAGAAACATGACAATGTATAAAAGGCTCCATTACCTTGTATCTTACGTTATGGCCCCGTAAAAGCAGTTTTTGTAAAAATAGGCAAACGATTGCGTCATAACACGCGACTCTCTGTCGCACAGTAGAGAAATTACCGTACAGACAGAAGTAGAAGTTCACGCGTAATCGGGAGGACGTGGAGGCATAAAGTCAAGGTAGAAGCCCATAGAGAGTTGTGAAGTTGCTCCTGCTGCTAGCTCATGGACAGCTAATACACACATCACGCTCTGCAAGATTCGGAAGGGAATGATTCAGATTCCTCTTGGCACAGCTACTAGAAGACGTACAACTGTTAGACAGGTTGCTCACGTCACATCTACGTCATCAAGCTCAGTTTGAGCATGCGCAGTGCGCTTGGCAATCAGGAAGTGAGTGCTTCTAATTGACTTCACTTTTCTCCGTTTAAGTCTATGGAGTCGCTGTGTCCATTTCTTTTACTGTCTATGGGTGGGTCCTTTAAGGCACTGGTCACTTCACTCATAACGCGCTATGTGCTGATGACGTGTGACTGTGTGATGAGAACAAAGGTAGATGATAAATTTGCTTTGCCTTGTTAGAATTTTGTTCTTACTTTTATGTGTAACGCTAATAAAGAGTTAATCCCTCATGTATGAGTGGAGCACATTGTCTGTGTACCTGCTATTAAACGTGTGAAATACAGACTTTTCGCCTTCAAGCTCTTTCATTACATGGATTGAACAAGAGTTATCCAGGTCAAAGCATTACAAATTGTAATATTAGGTTATCTTGTCCCGAAAAAAAGAAAAAAAATATTTGACCAGAATAAATTGCAAAAGTGGACCGGACTTCAAGGTAATTCACCATATAATAGGTAACAGGTGTTAGGTAATGTAACAGTAGAGCATGCCACTTCCAACACCAAGATTATATGTTCTGTTTCTAAGGAATGTATTAAATGATGCAATGTATCTTGCTTAAGATATAATAACTTAAGCCTTTGTTATATGTACTTAAATATATTCAGTCATCATTCTTTACTTACAAATATTGAACACAATAGAATCTACTAAGTAATTGCAAGTTGTGTTAACTCAACATCTAAGGTTATTTACATAAACAAGATAATTAATTGAGTTGAACCCACATAAAATTGAGCTATTGAATAAAATTGGTCTAACTGCACTGCTCCAGAACATTAAGGGCCCTATTTTAAAGGGTTAGTTCACCCCAAAATTAAAATTCTGTCAGTAATTACTCACCCTCATGTTGTTCCAACCCAAGACTTTCATTCATCTTCGGAACACAAATTAAGATATGTTTGATTAAATCTGAGAGCTGTCTCACTCCTCCATAGGATTCTAAGGGATCGAAACTTGCCGGCCCAGAAAGGTTAAAGACATTGTTAAAATAGTCCAATAAATAAATAATAAAATGTAAAAAAAAAATTACAGTTATTATGTGTTTTTATTTGCCTGAGCTAAATATTTTATTTCATGTACCATTGTAAATTTAGACAGTTGTAGGTATAGTACAAATACCATGGTACACATATATACCATGGTACATGTCCCATTGTACTATTAAAAATAGCTATTATGTACCATGGTACTATCAATATACCATGGTACATGTCCCATTGTACTATTACAAATACTATTATATATACCATGGTACATGTAATATGGTACTATAAATATACCATGGTACATGTAATATGGTACTATAAATATATCATGGTACATGTACTATGGTACTGTCAAAAATACCATGGTACTAGTACCATGGTACAAATACCATGGTAAAATTTCTTATGGGGCGTTGATCAGAGCGGGCGTGCTGATCAGCTGCAATGATCAGCGGCCACGGACACACGCACATACACACACACACACACACACACACACACACACACACACACACAACAAGACGAGAAAGGAGACAGCGAATTCATAAACGGTGACATTGTCTCACTCACTGTCAAAATAATATCTAAATAAGATACTTTTAGTTGTTATTATCTTGTTCTGAGTTATGTTGAATGGATAGGCCTATGGAAATATAGCTATCTGTTGTGAATATGCGATAATTACGGGCTACTGATATTATTATTTATAATTGTATAATTTAACTTTTCTAAATGTAAAGTTTGGTGTTGTTTTGTTTTTAAAAGATATCCTAATACAATAAATGCATTAATCTCTCAATTGGGTATTTATCATTAAAGATATAGAGTTTGCAATCTAACGGTCAAAATGACCGCTTGTGGCAGTTCTAGTAGTTATGGAATTCTGGCACTTCTAGTGTTAAACAACTTGGCGCAGGATGTGAAAATAACTGCGTCGGACTGAAACTAACAAAAAACACTTGCGTCGCGCTTGGCACTGCATTGTGCCTGGTGTAAGATAGGGCCCGAAATGTCTTAAAGGTGCAGTTTGTGATTTTTAGCGGCATCTAGTGGTGAGGTTGCGAATTGCAACCAACAAAAATTACGGTGGCCGACAGGAAAAGATGTCATCGTCTGAGACAGCAGAGAGTAGCCAGTTAAGCAATGAGGTTTCTTTACAAAGATACATTAAGAAATTATGTTTACTTTATTATTCAGTAAAACGATATGTTATTGCGATATGATTGTTACTTGTTCATCATTGTGTCAGTGTTTTATTCGCTGACTTTAGCTAGCTTCTTTGCACGAAGAACAACATAGTGACGAAACACGCTCTGTAGTAGTTTGTCTGTTTAGTGCTACTGTAGAAACATGTCGCCGCAAAATGGCTATTTCAATGAAAGGGGACCCACGGTGTATGTACAGTAGATAGAAATGGCTTATTCTAAGGTAATAAAAACATAACGGTTCATTATTTAAGGTCTTTATGCACGACTGAAAACGTAGTTATGTATATTATATTGCATGTCTGTCTACAGATCCTCCTAAATATTACACAATGCACCTTTAAATAAGCACAAAACATACAATTAGCAAAACAATAAAGCATTTTACCTTTTTTTTGGATAGAGGCTGCATTTCAACAAAAGGTTTTCAGACAATCAGTACAAGAATAAAGCATTTTGGGTTTTTTGACAGAAATTGCAAAACAACAAAAATAGTCTTAAACCAAAAATCCTGATATATACTACTGCTGAAAAAATGTGACAAGATGACAAAAGGAAGTTCCAGAGTAAAGGATCATCCATGGAGCCACCTTTCATGATATTCATCCATGTGTGTGCTGACACAGTTCCTCAATGTTACCATGACTATCCTTAAAGAATAAGGCAAACATAGCAAATTTGTATTGCGCTGCAAATTTGGTAGTTTCAGATTGATTTATAGTGGTAAAAATATAATGCATTTATATAACACAAAACGAGACAATGTTTTGAAATCACAAGAAACGTATATAATAAATACAGAGTCTATTGTTTCATTTCTCTCTAATTGAGTGAAATTGATATATTGCCATTATTAATTATTTAGTTTTGGAGCTCAACTTTCAAAGTGGTGGATCTCACTATAAAAACAAATACTGTAGCATTTGATGTAGGCTATTACAGACACTCACCTGGTAATGCCTGATGAGAATATCTGCATTTAGGCTACACCATTAAACACCAAATCACAACTTCTCTGTGTTTTTCCACTGAATTGGTCTGAAAAGTAAATGAAACAAAAAGCTGTTTTTCATGGTGGATACACACAAGATGTTATATCTAAACTGACTAAGAATAATATGTCTTTAAATCAGACAAATCAAGTGTGAAATTAACAAAAATTGGTACCTCCAAACTGTTCTAACAGGATCCACCATATTGTAGCACCATAACTGTTAGATGGAAATCCATAACGTTCCATAACTTACTGGAAAGGTGGATGGAGAGGAAAACAACAGTATTAAACAACATAAAAATTATTAGGCTAGCTTTTTCTATTTTTTACATATATATTATTTTTGGAGCTGAGTGAAAACTAAATGCATATGCAACGGATGGTCATATACTTATGAAATAAACCATTAATACTCTGACCACTATGCATACAAGCATCCATACACTGGATGGAAGCACGCACATTTATAAAACGTACTCTCGTGAAAACCTGTTTCTTGATTCATGTGAAACTTAAGACATATAGACTTAACCAATATGCAAGGTAAGCAGCCACTTAGGGCACCGGGGAATTAGGGGGTCCCAGATAAATACCAGGAAGCCTATAAATCATACTTATTAGTTTTCTATCATATATTGTGGCCTGTCAATAACCATTAAGATTTTAACGTTATTATTACATCTGCTTGAATGCAGATGCTTTCCTATTGTAGCCTACTCCACACGCCCGAGCAGTTCGACGACACTGCCAGATAAGCGCAGAACAGACATAGTGTAGAGGTAGAGTGCGCAAGACAAGAGTGAGAATTTGCAAGCAGAAGGCGAGGTTTAGAAATTATGCAAAGAATAATGGCTGTTTACATACTTTAGGACGCTGTTTAAGTACTTACATACTTTTTCTTTCAATCGGACGGAATTCATTCCGATTAATAAGTCCAAACGTGTTTACATGAAAACTAAATAACATGATCTTTTGTATGTGCGCGTTTATATGTCACAAGATTTAAATCCGAATTGATTTTGATTGATCGGATTAGAAAAGGAATAAACCACCCCTTTCAATCCGATAGAAATTTCATTCGGATCGAGCTCAGTCGGGTCGATGTGTGCTGATGAGTGTAGCCCGCAAACATGAACAGCACACCATAGCACACAGGGAGTTGACGATCCTGCATTCTGTCCGAAACACCTGTCAGATAATGAGCTTTGAGTTTGTGGAGTTTTTTCTTTTATTTGTGAAATCGTTTTTATTTTATTTTACATTGAGAAAATACAACAGTTACAGAAACATTGACGCATAACATTAAGTCAAGTCAAGTCATCTTCATTTATATAGCGCTTTTAACAATGGAGATTGTTTCAAAGCAGCTTTACAGAGATAAACATACAATTTACGGTAACAGAGATTGTTTTGGCGTTATAGCGATTTTTGAATAATGTTATTTCCAGCTAAAGTTAGTTTTGATTGATTCACTTCCAGCAAAATTATCATTTGTTATTACATTAGGGGCCACTAAGACGGCGGCGTTCTCTCTAAACAGACTTTAAACGCGAACCTGTGACCTGATGGCATTCACATGCGTTCACATGCGCATTCAAATTAATTCTATAGTTATATTCGTTTGAATATGTGCGCAGGTTTGTAATTTCCCTACAAACCATGCCTAAACAAACTACTACATTTGATATAGAATTTTGTTTTATTTTATCACTTCGGGGTACACGAACCGGATTTTCAACAACGCTTTATCTGTAGAGTGGGAAAGGGATCCTCCATAGGGAGAGGATAGTTGACACTTCAGTACTGCATTGTCATCGGGTCCAGGCGAATCTCCTTCGTCAGATCTGGCGGGAAAACCTCTGGATAAACAAAGACACTAAAGTTAGCGTAGATGCCATTCTTCTTATGATGTAACGAGTACATCAGGATTTAAGGGAAGTGTTCCCAGTTCCGGCTGACCTATAATAATAATAATAATGAAATAATAATGAATACAAATATTGGTGTTTTTTCTCTGATTTTGAAAACTCTTCGCGATCGACTTAAAATGCTTCCAAGATCGACTTGTCGATCGCGATCGACGGGTTGGTGACTCCTGATATAGACTGTAACCACTGATGAACATATTCGGTTTTGATGAGAAAAAACTATACCGAGGGCGGATTAGAACCCGTAAAAGATGTGCCACTAGACCACTGACGTACTCAAAACTTGCGGATCGATATATTTCACTAAATCATTATAACCTAAGCAGTTATTCAAGAAGTTTACACGAGCGTATAGGCCTACACGAATGTTAGGGATATTGTGAGGTAATATTTCCTATGTCAAAAGCTAACCAAAACTAGGCAAAATATAGTCTGAAAATTCATTTGAGCTCTATGATCAGAAAAGGAATTATATAACACTAAACAACTTACTCCGAGCTTGTATCCTCGGCGGGGTCAATTCGTTCTTCAAAATGCAGCCATTCGTTGTCCGAGTTTCAAATTCCTCTGAGGAAAAGGTGAATTTTTCCCCGCTGTCCATAATCCTCTGAAGGAGTTGCGTGCTGCCATCCTCAAAACGCGACGAACTATCAGTGATTCTGAATCTGATGAAGAAACTTGTTGTTGTGGCATTGATCGGGGGGCGTGCCGCGTGTGCGATGCATAGATCGCCTATTTACCATGTGAAAAGCTCTGGGGGCGTGGCGGCCTCAGCTCATTAAAGGTAATGAAGGGAGAACGAAAAAACTGTACCTCTCCTTGGTTTCAAACGGATTACATAAACTGGAAATATTTTTTTTTTAATTAAATTACTTCATTTAAAAGAAGAGAATTTCAGCTTCATAAAGATACATCTCTCGTATCTCTGTGACAAGTAATGACAGAGTTACAGTTCATTTTTCGGACGCGTTTCAGAATGGACCTCACTGACAGAGAGAAGGCAAAACGCGCATCATGTTTATTTTTCTTTATTTGACGAAAAGCACAACAATTTGTTTTTATTGTGAGTACCCACCAAAAAAATAGACACTTAACAGGATCTAATGATGTACAACACTTATATGTAAGATCAAAATCAACAGAGTAATTTGATTCTCTTTTGCACTGATAAGGAAAAAATCGAGCTCGGCGCGACGGCGGACCCCAGAGGGTTAAAATGGAAAAATGCAGTTTTACAGATACTAGACACGTGACTTTCAAATGAAAGATTGGTATCAAAGAGCACACCCAGGTTCCTAACTGACGACGAAGACTTAACAGAGCAGCCATCAAGTGTTAGACAGTATTCTAGGTTATTACGTGTGGAAGTTTTTTGTCCAATAATTAGAATCTCTGTTTTTTCAGAATTTAGTAGTAGGAAATTACTAGTCATCCAATTTTGTATATATTATATCAGCATTCCGTTAATTTTGTGAATTGGTAAGTTTCGTTAGGTTTTGAAGAAATATACCAATTCACAAAATTAACGGAATGCTGATATAATATATACAAAATTGGATGACTAGTAATTTCCTACTAGTCATCCAATTTTGTATATATTATATCAGCATTCCGTTAATTTTGTGAATTGGTAAGTTTCGTTAGGTTTTGAAGAAATATACAGCTGAGTATCATCGGCATAACAGTGAAAACTAATTCCATGTTCCCTAATGATATCTCCTAATGGTAGCATGTACAGAGTAAACAGCAATGGTCCTAGTACTGAGCCTTGTGGTACGCCATACTGAACTTGTGATCGATAAGACATATCTTCATCTACTGCTACAAACTGATAACGGTCAGATAAGTATGATTTATTTGTGAATTCAATTTTATTTAGTTTTAACCCTCTGATGGTCTTCAAAAAAAAGTCACACTCGTGGTCTTCGGGGTCTATTGGACCCCAGACAACAACATTTAATTTTGTAACCGAACAATATATATTTTTTTTAACAAATATAATTTAACTCTGTTTATTAATGTTTTTACTCAACATTTGTGCAGTTTTTGGAGAATTTATGATTTTTTACAAATTTCTATAAATAAATAAATAAATATTTAATTAAATAGGATTTTTACAAAAAAACAGCATTTTATGTTAAATAAACTTTATAAAAGACCCAGATTTCTAACTTTCATTCCTGGGGATAACATGGATAATTTTACAAGGTTAAAATTTGTAATAAATCACTTTAACCACTAGATGGCTATAGAGCCCCATTATATGCTATTTGCTATTTGAATTACTGAAAGATATAGTTTCTAAAGTTGGATTCAGTTGGATTCATATCTAAATATTATAAAATCACAATTATAACAAAAATAATATAATTTTTGTCAAAATTTAGCATTTTTTGTACTGAAAAAACACTATGCATGGTAAACCGCATGACTTCTGCAGACAGGGTTGGAGCAGGTTTGGCACTTCACTGTTGTTGTTGTTGTTGTTGTGTGTGTGTGTACATTTTATTTTTATTTTTATGTGTACAATGTCACCAATTTATTTTTGTGGTGGTTCTTCATTTTGTATGATTTTATTTGACAAATTATAAGACTTTTTATAGCCTTACAAATGTATTCCTGTGTTTGTGTGTCTGTGTGTGTGTGTGTGTGTGTGTGTGTGTGTGTATGTGTGTGTGCGCACATTTTCAATGCGTCTAAGTGTTACCAATTTATTTTTCTGGTGGTTCTGCATTTTAGATTATTTTATTTTACAAATGATAAGAGAACAGTTTTTATAGTCTGTATGTATTCCTGTATAAATGTATTCCTCTTTATGTGTGTGTTTGTGTGCGCCTGTGGTGAGCATGATAATTTTGGATTGTGGATGTTTTTTGCATTGTTGGAAGTGTGCCACTTTATTTCTGTCATTTCTGTCTATGTGTTCTACGTTGTTTCTGATTTTGATGATGTTATTTTGTCTATTTTGATTGCGGGGTCCAATAGACCCCGAAGACCACGAGTGTGACTATTTTTGTCACGCCAACATAAAAACAGATATCATTAAATTTTTTTTTTTTTTTTTTTAGATCTAGAAAGTGTTGAGAGCCGTAGAAAGTTTCAAACCATTTGGACAAAGAGAACATTTTTTTTTAATTTGAGCAAAAGTCATTTGGGGTCCAATAGACCCCGAAGACCATCAGAGGGTTAAATTGAGAAAATAAAAGTTCCAGGATTTTTACATTTACATTTAGTCATTTAGCAGACGCTTTTATCCAAAGCGACTTACAACTGAGGACATTTTTTAAACATGTAGTTTATCTACAAATGTAAAAAAAAAAAAAAAACATAGAAAAAAGAGTGTTTGTTGGGGCAACATACCTGGAATCGCTTAGGGCCCCCAAATCACTAAGTCCGACCCTGCAGAATTTCATGTGCAAACACGATGTTTAGGGCTAGTTGCATAAGTAATGTTTCTGATTGTTGAAGCAAACGTATTCAAAATATGCATTTAACAAATCCCATTGTTTACAAACGCAACAAACGAGTGGACGTTAAAAGACAAACACTGATAGGCCTAGAAAGCTAAGCTTTGGCTTACCTCTTTTCACCGCCTTCACCACATTGTGCTTCAGAACACGTTGTGTTGCACTTCCATTTAAGGAATAAACCCCAATGCCATAAACAAGTGTTAATGAATGTTAAAAAGTGAAACTCTCATATTTGACCTCTTTTGTTAATACTATAAGTGTTATGAAGCAGAAGGAAGCAGGATCCAAGTGCAGCAGTGTTTTTATTAGATAAAGACTAGAACTTTGACATAAACTCAGACGACTAAGACAGCTTACCTGACAGTTTTCACAATCTTCACCACATTGCACTTCAAAATGGCTGTGCTTCTAGAATATTTGCATATCACACAACTAACAAATACGTAAAATTTTATGTCAGGTTTACTTATTTTTTATTTAGTTGTAATGTTAGTTGACGTGACTTACGATTTTTCATTCACTTTACACATTCACTTATGTAACCCTTCAGTTTATATTGTTGTGTTGCATGCACTAAGATAGTTAAGTAGAGCTTGAAATGCTATGAAATGTATGTTTTTTTAGTTTAATATATTTATCTTTATAGTAATGGTTGTTGGGCCAACACATATTTTTTTGTGTATGCCTGTATCTTGTCATATTGTTATAGCATACAGTAGCAAATACTTTCTAAAAGAGAGAACCTCGACCAGCTACGAGAGACTATGAACTTTCATAATAGCCTACTTTTCATAAAGTAATATTATATATATATATATATATATATATATATATATATATATATATATTATGGCTGTCAAACGATTAATCGCATCCAAAATAAAAGTTTGTGTTTACATAATATATGTGTGTGTACTGTTATTACACACACATATATTTTAATTAATTATTTTGTATATAAATGCACACATGTATATATTTAAGAAAAATGTTATTTACATATAAAATATACATTATATATAGGCTACATTCAGTCTATATACAGTATATACATGCAAATATTTCTTAAATACACATGCATGTGTGGGTATTTATGTATTAAAAATAATTATACACAGTACACACACATATATTATGTAAACACAAACTTTTATTTTGGATGCGATTAATCGTGATTAATCGTTTGACAGCCCTAATATATATATATATATACAGTATATATATATATATATATATATATATACAGTATATATATATATATATATATATATATATGGCATTACTTTTAAAAGTAACTGGAGAGCAGGACGAGGTCGAGGGACGTGAGAGAATGGCGCGAGGCTGATGGCGTGATTAATGATGAACGACACCTGTGAGACGCACCGGTCTCGTATCTCTCACGTCCCTCCACCTCGACCTGCTCGCCACAGTAACATTCCTATCACTGATTATCATTATCTCTTAAATATATTAGTTAAATAACTCACAGCAATTATTTGAAGTATAAAGCACATTTTAAACTCTTTCACAGTGGTATTAACCTCTTAAATGTCACACCCCCTTTTTTGAATAAACATGGAAATGCACAATCCAAACATAAATGGTTGTAATTCAAGAATACGTTGGAATATAGATGTAAGATTGGTCTTGTTTTAAAGAAGACATTTTGGCAGATTGTTGTAAGAGGTTAAATAAATTAAGAAAGTGAAACAGAAAAAAGCTATAGAAGTTTAAGTTTATGAAAATGTAAAAATTTAATTATTCATATTTTATATAAAATATATTTTTTCAAAACCTGGTCAGAGAAATTATCAGATTACATTATCTAGTTTTGTCTGATTTTCTGGTATGGCAGGGGGAGAGGAAAAAGAGACGAGTCCATTCTTAAAAAGAGAGCAGATGTACACTGACCATTAACAACGGTGATTCAGTGGTCCCTCTGGCCTTTTTGAAAGCTGGTCTTCTCTTCGGCACAGCTGGGCTTGGTACATTGCTAAAGATCGTTTAGCAAACACTGAAAGATCCAGGGCAGTCTGCATACCCCTCTGTAATTATCACCCCATATGTGGCTGCATGTGGTGGATCGGCACCAGATAAAGGACTGGTGGGATATATCCACACCTGCAACCACCTTTTGGCCTGTTGAAGCTCCAGTCAGTATGGCTTTGATTTTCTGGATAACAAAAACAAACAAACTGTATGGCTAGAATTGCTTCTTTTCATTTATGAAAGTAAGATTAGTAAGATAAGTATCCGTCAGGGCTTGAGAAAGGTGACTTTAGTTTGTGTGATAAGGTCAGTTGAGCTGAGCTGAATTGAATTTGCTGGACCGTTTGTTTTAAATGCTTCTGATATATTAGCACTGCAATGTTATCCGCTCATCAGGTGCTGTCTTGAAACAGCCATTGTAACAGATTAGGAACCATAGAGGGGACTAGACACAAATCTGGCAAGTTTTCAGCTCAAAACAGCTGGAAATCCAAAATGGAATATTTAAAATGCTGCAAAACTGTCTTGCCCTACACAGTGATCTTGTTATTGTCGTTTTGCAGTGTAAATTGAATGTGGCTTAAGCTGAGTGATGGACCACAGCAAGACAAATCTCTCCTCCTCTAAAAAGTGCTGACTTTCTGGCAAAGTGTTGCGCAAAAAGCTGGGGAGCAAAAGAAAGGATAGAGGGGAATAAATGGTAATGGATTCTCAAAGTGGAGAGCCTTTACAGTGACAGCATGCAAATGAATGGTGAAGAAATAATCCACGCGGTGTTATTGAGCTCCAGGCTGATAGAGAGAGTAAGTAATAAGAAAGGTTCTCTCTTTCCGAATTCACTGCTGAGCCTCAGTAATGTGGGTCTGGTAATTAGATATTGATTCCCTCTGCCGATGAGTATTCTGAAATGTTGTCGTCTACCCTGATAGCTGGAATACATAAAAGTCTGAACACATCTTGTTAATGACCCCGGCACAACCTAATCATAGTTGTGTGAGCTCTGTGTGCAGTCTTTGATAAATAATTATAGAACTTTCATGGAGAAGGGGGGCAATTGGTGACTTGTAACCTTTTTTTGAAAGAAAGATCCATAATTCAGATGGCTTCCGATGAGAGGGGACATTAATGTATCATCTTAGCGCTTCATTATTTTGGCTAAGGCTGGCTGTAGGAATTATCTGCGCAAAAAGTGTATTGGAATGAGCAAGGGATTTAGCCTTAGAGAAAATGTGGCATCCTTTGAGTTATGACTTGTTCAAATTGCCCATCTCTGAGGTTTGTGACTATTATATCTCAAAGTCAACTCCTCACAGATTTGTAATAATCAATAACAGTACTTCTTGAGTCGTCTGCAGAATCTGTGATCTGCCACATTTTTTAATTATTTATTTTTTAACCCTTAAAGACCTAGACCATTTTTGGAGCACCTGCACCGCCTGTTCTTTTCTTTGTTTTTCTAACCCATTATAACAGTCAGCATCAAGTACCATATATCATTTTTAACAGGAGAACTTGAAATTTCAATCTATCTCATTTAAATAATCCAATTTTACATTTATTTTGTCTTAGAATGGATGAATTTACCATATTTAAGAAAAACGGCAGCATATTTTTAGTGATTTTTTTTACTCAACTCAAACAAATCCTCCTGAAGTTTGGATTTTTTCCTTTAGAAAGCTGTACTTGGATATTCTACATTTCCAGATGTAATTTTGATTACATGTAACAATCCCTAAGCAAGTTATAGCCATTTATTACAACATTATTATAGGCGATTTTCAGTGAAAAGCTGGTGTTTTTATTTACTGACAATTTAGATGTGTCCAAAAAAGATTAGGAAGTAAAATAAATAGAAACATTGTAATAAAACACTGAAGCAAAATACATTTATATATATATATATATATATATATATATATATATAAACACACACACACACACACACACACACACATACATATACATACACATACATAGCCTATATTAACTATTTTCACTTTACCTCAGTTCAAATTTCCAAAGAAAGATGCTAACTGGTCGTGCAAAAGACAAGGAACTACTGTATGTTTATTGGTTGAGTAGATGATAGTTTCAACCAATCTGGGCATGGGAGTAGGACTAAGCATCAACAATCATTCATAATTGGCTCAGAGGAACAAACCGCACGGGTTTCTTTGCCGAATCAATGCTGATCAAAACTTGATGACGCAATCACATTCACTACGGAGCTTCTGAATGTCCAAACGCGATTAACCCGATATCACAGAAAAGCCGCGAATCTCCTCTTTCTGGCACTTTTTAAAGCATACGGATTGGCAGAGGTGGAAAGTAACGAATTACATTTACTCGCGTTACGTAATTGAGTCATTTTTTTGTGTACTTCTACTTTTTTAAGTAGTTTTTAAAATCTGTACTTTTACTTTTACTTAAGTACGTTTTGTTTGAAGTATTAAACTTCGCTACATTTGAAATCATATCCATTACTGAGTAAAAAATAATAATACAAGGGAGAAAAAAAAAAAATCACACTCCGGAAACTACTGCATTGGTTGAAGGGCGGGAGAACAAACGCGCAAGAAAGGTGACGCAGACCCAGCTGAAGCTGAAAGTGAAGCGCCCTCGAATTCTTGTGAAGCGAATTATGGCCAGTATGGAAATACATTGTAGAAAAAAACGCGTGGTTGTCCTCGAGGATAGATATCCAATTTGCAAAAAATGTGGACGCAAAGTGGCTACAAAAGGAGGATACATAGGACACCATCCCTCCTGCAGATAAAGGTAACTTTATAAACTTTATAAAGGTCCCGATTAGTATAACTTAAGGCCGAATGACTTACGTGATGCAGAGGGAATCCCGGAATCCAGTCATGAAAATGGAATTTACATAACGCAGATGTCACGTAAAACAGCAAAATAATGGATGGATGAATACATGGAAAGTAGAACTGTGCAATAAATCCAATCGCGACATGGTCTGTGAATAGTTAAGCACAAAAATACTGCATGTAAATATATATTTGTTCTGCTGAGCAGAGCTGCGCCGCTTTGTCTACTACATACTCAAGTACGCGTGACGTTCATGGTGTTTTCAGCGTCTCACAAACAATTTGAGGATATGAATACATTAATATTTCCAGAGCTGCTCTGAGAGAACGCCTAATGAGCATTTTCATAATTGAGAAAAACCATTGTCAAATAAACTTTGAAACAGGTCTTCACTACAACCTGTCAAAATAAAAGTTTGTTTTACTACTAGGAGAAATTCTAACCGAAATATATTACTATTGTAGGCACAGCTACAATAGAACGTACTTCTCAAAATAATAATAACAACAACAATAATAATACATTTTATTTAAACATTATTTAAAGGAATATATTTTTTTGTCCATGGTTTCATTTAGTAAATCTGTTTTTGCAGCGCTTCCCCAAAAAATAAAAGGACACAAGTTTAAATTTACATTTGTTTACCACCGTTTTCGATAATATATTTGGATTAAATCGTAAAAAGAAACATTAATTTTCTGAATAAAATACATTTCATATGATTATATTATTCTTAAACATTTTAATAAATTATTAATGTTAAAAATAAGTTGTTAATCTAATTCATTATCAATAATTGAATTTAATTGATTAGACATGTTTTATTGAAATTTTAATAAACAAAACAAACAAATGGTTTCAAGTTTGTTATAGTAAAAGCATTTTTTCAACCAAAAAAACCCTGTTTTCATTCATTTAACTGTCATTTTAACTGATGATAATAATAATGATAATAACCATAATTTAATCATACAGTTTATTTAATAATTGATTAATACTGTAAACCGTGATATTTTCTGAGACGTTATCATACTGTGAAAATCTCATACCATTACAACCCTACATGGGAGAGTCCCCCACCCCCGCTGTTAAAAAAGTAACTCAGTAACTTTTACTCTGAGTAAATTTTAAATGAGCTACTTTTTACTTTTACTTGAGTAGATTTTTAGACCGGTAATTTTACTTGTACTTAAGTAAAATTTCATTGAAGTAGTAGTACTTTTACTTGAGTAGAATATTTTATTACTCTTTCCACCTCTGCGGATTGGAGTAGCGTTTCAAAAGTTATTTAACATTTAAGAACAACAGTTATTTTTTGCCGCCGGCGGCCGTATAGGTCTTTAAGGGTTAATAGATGTACAAAAGGCTTCCTTATATGATACATGTCTCTCCCAAGAAAGTATGAAACCAGCGTGATACTTGGATCGGATTTAATATATGCATATTCAAATTTGATACATAATGATTAGTTAAGAGACACACTATCCAATAATCATGCTTTCATGTAAAATTGGCAAAACACATCTTTATGTGCCATAATTGAACATATGAGATTTGAAAGCTGTGGCGGAGGAGAAAAATATCACTGAATAATTTTTTTAAAAATCATACGATAAGAATCATATGATAAGGTTAACAAATTTGGTGTTCTGTCCATTATGGGAAGCTTAAGCTAGAGCTCTATATTCCCTCCTGGACTAAAGTTAGAAATATAAATATAAATAAATAGATAAGCAGCCAATTACTGTATCCTTAAAATAGGATTGGCATGCATGATTAGATACTCCTCCCAAACTTGGAACTTTGGAACTTCATTAAATTGTCCTCATGTCCGCAAGGATATGACTTTATAAAACTTACAGCACATTACAGTTGATTATTTATCACTTATTATTTTTCACTTTCATTAGGGTTAGGGAAACAATAATATCATTATTCTGCTAAACTTCTCCTTTTGTTTTCCAGAAATGGAAAAAGTCCTACAGATTTAGAACAGCATAAGTAAAGAGTGATAAACTCTTCATTTATTATTATTATTATTATGTTATGTCTGTATGATTTTACAGTACACTAGGAAAGTATTTACAGGCTTTGGTCCACCAGCACTTGTAAACTCTTTACAGATTCAGTTAAATTGTGAGAGATGTTTGGCCTAGTTTGGGGAACACAAAACTTGAAACACAGATCTCCCTAAACAGCTCAGAACCCCGCAGAGGCCAATTTCAAGAGAAGCAACATAGATTAAGATTTATGTTTTTGGTTGAGAAAAAAAGAAGTGTAGAAAACTCTAACAAGAGTCTCAATTGGTTCTCTGAATAGTGCAGCAGTCTTCAAATCTGAATGAAGCCCCATGTGTCCATGGGAATCAAATTTGAGCAGCAAGAATAGGCCTTGTAGCAAAAGCATATGTATAGCCAATAGAAAAAGAAGGGAAAAAATGTACCTTAAATAGCCTAATAGATGTGGTTACATGTCTTACATTTTAAAACAGTAAGCTAATTATAATTGTTTAATTGCAATTATAATATCGACGGCCAGATTTACTAACAGCCTGCACGCAGTGAAATACATTTCCACTCCCATCTGCACTTTTATGGGATGGCGGTCTCATGCTAATTTGCCCATAATATTATACATATATACGTATATTATGCCGAGCAGCGCATGATCACCTGGGCCGATTTGTGGAGCTCTGAACCACTATGCATCAAGTTCCTCATCAGTTCGGTGTACGATCTTCTACCTAGCCCATCCAACATACACCGCTGGGGCTTGGTAAACTCACCAGCAAGCCAACTGTGCCAAAGGAGTGGCACACTGGAGCATATCCTCAGCTGCTGTCCAAAGGCTTTGGGGGATGGGGGGTATCGATGGCGACATGACCAGGTCCTCAGGGCTCTGGCAGATACAATCACCACAGCAATTCAGTGCAGTAAGAGTCAGCATCCCTCCAAGCAAACCATCTACTTTGTCAGAGCTGGGGAGAAGGCTCATCAGCAGCCACGCTCCCCAGGCGGGCTCATCGCCAATGCAAGAGACTGGCACCTAGAAGTGGACCAGCTCAAATTCCCGAATCACATCACGGCCACTTCACTCCGCCCAGACGTGGTGATAACATCGGAGTCGACCAGGGATGTGGTCATAGTGGAGCTTAATGTCTCCTGGGAAGACAGATTGGAGGAGACCAATGAGTGCAAGAGAGTCAAGTATGCGGAGCTGGTGGAGGAGTGCAGGAGCGGCGGCTGGAAAGCATGCAGTGAGCCAGTGGAGGTCGGTTGCCGGGGCTTTGCAGGACAGTTGTTGCTCTGAATACTCAAACTTAAAGGAGTTAAAGGACAACTGTGCAGGCGATACATAAAGAACATCTCTGAGGCTGCCAAAAAAGCCTCACAATGGCTGTGGATCCGGAGGGGGGATCTGTGGAGTAGCATGCCACTTGGACACAGGCCGGGGACTGATCACCCCCAGCAGGGTCACCCGGGCGAGGGTGTCTGATGATTAAAGACCTGAAACACATGTTGACCCCGGGTTCATCACTGATTACGTGTCCAAGTAGCACCAGAAAGTGTATGTTAGAACTATGTAAGCAGTAATTGAGTAGAGAATGTTGCTAAGGAAATTCTTTTTTTTATTTTATTTTTTATTTTTTTTATTTAACTGCTTGAGAGGCACGGTCCCACATGTGGGATTAGTAATTCTGTGCCCGTGGGAGTACCAACCCACATATGGGATTTTATGTACAGTGACCTCAGACACTGCCTGTCACGAACCCCCGGTCGTGATCCTGGCTTTCTTGTTGCTCTGAGATTGCAGGTGGGCGTGGTCTCCAATGCTTCTGTCTACTCACCTAAGGCTCATCACGACAATCAAGCACACCTGTTCTACATCATGCAATCTACTCTCTTATAAAAGCCAGATCAACTTTCCAGTCCCCGCTGGATCGTTGTAGCACTCAATACGAGTACACGCCCGCCTACCTTTGTCCTGAACGTTCTGTATTTTGTGGAATTGAGAGCTAACTCGTTTTTCCCTGTCTTGACTGCAGAGTTCCAGCCTGAACCTCAGATCATTCACCAGCACCACGGAACACAGAGCACTGGAACCCGGACAAGCCATCTGTCCAACCAGAACATTTACTGCTCAGTTCACATCTCTGTTTGCACTTGTTGTTAATAAATTCACCTTTAATTGAACTGAGACTCTGGTCTGCGTTTGAGTTCTGGCCCCCGGATCTGACACTGCCATATTCAAATGTGCGTTCACTCTTTGTCTGGCGCTGAGTTATGACAACTACATAATGTTAATTTTAGGTTTCAGACATTTAAATAAAAAAGTACTAGCAAAACAATACATTTATAGTTTGTAAAATACACACTAATGTTTTTGGAAGTGACAATAACGATTTATTCAATTATAATTTGACAACGTGTTTTATTCATATCAGATACACATTGTGTTGGTAACTATAAAGTTCACTCTATTCTCCCAGTTCACTGGCCACTTACTTTCATGTATTTCATGAGAAATGGGTGAATTTACGTGTTGTAAAAAAATCCAATAGATATGATTCTCTGAATGGCGGTGCAAACTAACATGGTGGCACCCATTATGCATTATAGATCAACTAACAATATCTGTTATGTAGCAGCTGAAGCAGAGGCAAAAGCAGGATCCACGTGCAGCAGTGTTTTATAAAAAAAAAAAAAAAACTAAAAACAAATAAAACTTGGTAACCAGACTCAGGAACAGGACAGCGTGCATACAGCATTACAACAATACAAGAACTCACAAAGACTGGACTGAAACACAGGGCTTAAATACAGGGGCAAACGATCTAAACAGGATAATAAGGGGGCGTGGTTAACGGGAAACACCTGGGAAGACTTATAGACAGACAGGGAACCACTAAACCAACACAGTCTCATCCCAAGGCGTCATCTAACTGACACTTTTGACCATGCGTCAACATGCCGACGCACATGGTACCCTTTAAGCGTCAATATGAGACGCTCATCCTCGGGCGTCATCTAACTGACGCTTTTGACCATGCGTCTAAATCCGACGCACATGGCACCCTTTAGCGTCAGTTAGATGACGCTTCCCTTATGGGTAGGTTTAGGTCTGGGGTAGGGTTAGGGTTAGACCACTAGGAGGCGTGTCTCATATTGACGCTTAAGGGGTACCATGTGCGTCGGCATGTTGACGCATGGTCAAAAGCGTCAGTTAGATGACGCCTTGGGCTGAGAACGGGCTGACTAAACATGACAAGACAAACCCACACCGTGACAATATCATTAAAAAGGTTTTTACGACAAAACACATTCACTTACACACATTTGAGAATCGGAATATCAGATAGTTAACAAGTTTGTTAATATTTGAATAAAAAGGAAAAAAACTAAATAAAAGCGATATGTCTGTCATACAGTGCTATTGTGGCTGCGGTGTGTCACATGACAAGCATGACACATCGTAATGGAAATAATAAGTTGATGCGTTCTAAAATAACAATCGCCTTAACAAAATCTGGGGGGGGGGGGGGGGGGGGTCTGCTAGAATATTTTACACTTACGTGTGACAGGGTTAAATATTAACTTTGCATTCAGAAGGGTAATAAGCTGAAGGACACAAATGTACAGATCTTATACTCTCAGAGTAATAGAGAGTATTTATTTATATAGCGCATACATCATGAATCAACATCCTTCAGCCTTGCTACACTTCAGCAGTCCCCCAGCAGCACTGACAAATCTAAAAAATAAAACGAACTAGACAAGCCAGGACTTTTGCATATGGTGATTTAAATAGCCCTAAAGTCAGCAATCTGTCTGTCTCAATGGTCCTCTGCTTTGGGACTTAAATAGGGCTGGGTGGTCAGGAAAGGCAATGAAGACTTTGTATAGCCCTTACAACAGCCAACACATTCATAACATGATCCCCCAATATGTTTTCCCTCAAATTCAAGGTTGTTAAAGTCCCCCTGTAGTAAACAATTTTATCGATTACCAAAATTACATATTTGAATGTATTTTCCTGTGAAAATAATGTATTGCCTTAACTCTTTCCCTGCCAGCATTTAAAAAAAAAAAAAAAGTTGCTAGACACCGGCAGCATTTTTTATCGTTTTCACAAAATTTTCATGGCCCCCATAATATTTTGTTGAATATCTGAACATATATCTGAACTAACAATATATCAAAAAGAACAAAGCATTTGCTTTAAAAAAAAACAAAAAAAAAAAACCCTGTTTTATTTTAGCTTAATCCTTTAGGCGCCAGAGGTTTTTTCCTAAAACGTTCGATTTTGACATCTTAATTTCAAAAGGCTATATCTTAAAAGTGATTACAGAAAGAGACTTTCTGTAAATTATAGAAATATTAAGGATGACCCAAAGTTTATGTAGGGATTACATTTTCCCATCTAATTAGCATATTATGACGTCATATGGTGGCGGCAATCTTGGATTAAAAGTCACATGTTTAAATGATAAAATGCAGCACTTCTTTCCCCCAAAAAGTCCATCAACTTCTGTATGCTATATTGCACAATACTGAATGCTCAGGTATATAGTAAGTAGTAAACAAACTGTGTAAATCGTTACTAATAAATGGTAGAAACAAACCGAATGCATGTAGTGGTTGGCCTTTTGCTCTAGAGATTTCCCTTTACTAAATACAGGCACTCTGATTCCATGTATGGGGCACATATATATTATTCATATGACACACAAACACAAGTAGACAAGACCTGTTTAGTTCAAAAGCTCACTCGCCACGGCAAGGCACAGATCATGAGTGAGATGATTCGAGCAGCGAGGCCAGATCTGCCTCGCGCACAACTCGGACTATTGTCATTGTCATTGAGACTCCCCACCCTGCCTCCACGTTGCCCCCTAACTGTCCTATGAATACTTCGACCTCGTCTAACATACCCAGTGGTATTAGACAAAGTCTCCACCACAATACTGTCGCCGCGATTGCGGAGAGGCTCTGATAAAATGGCTCACTCGCACACTAGCTCCGCTTTTGATCGCACTGATTCAATGCGCTCTAACTCGAACATTTTGTATAGAAGCATGACGTTTTTTTGAGTCGGGGATGAAGTATGACATGTCTGCCATCCAGTGGAGGGGAGGTCGAACGAAATTTGACACCCAATTTGACAATTTATCAACACTTGGGGAATGTGGGTAAGTTTCATAAAAAAAATTGAGGGAAACTCTTGGTTCCATTTCGATACGGTTCACACGCATTGTGGTGGTTCACTAATGCTTATGGGGAAAACTCCTTTTGCATTTCAGCCTGACGAAAGGGGCGGGGATGGCTGCCTATATAAGCCATGCAGAAATGCCGAATTGTCCGAATCTTTCTCCTTCAGCGCGAAGATCATATTGCTGCTCTGAAGAAGACTGAAGCCTCTCTCTTGCCTCTTCTCGCCATCGAACAAGCCTCACAGTGGAACAAGACATTCTCTGCATGCAAGCAGACGATTTGCAAGCAAGCTGATTAAAATTGAGCTCTGCAAGAAAGATGATTTAGCGTCTCCCCTGCGGCCATCCGGCGACTAAATAAAGGAGCAAATTTTAGCGAAATTATTGCAAATGTCACCCTCTAGATGAGCATTCTGTGTGTGCCGGAAGCGAGGCTGTACCGTGGTGGCGCTTCGGGACTCCAGCTGCCTGCACTGCGAGAAGCTGAACCTTGCAATGCTGTGCGCCCGATCGCACTCTTCAGCGAGCCTGACGCTCCCTCATCTCCTTCCCCTCTCGAGCCGAGGCAAAAGAGGAGGTGAAGCCGCCAGGCCTTGGTCCCTTGGAAATCACCCTGCTTTTACCAGAATGGGGGAACGCTGGGCTCAGTTTCCTGGAGGAAAGTGATCATGACACACTCCTCCAAGATGGGCTGAGGTGACCAGCGCTTTGAAATGATGGCCGTGATTCTGGCCACTCAAGGAGTTCCAGCCAGAACAAAGGGGTCAACATGTCCTGGTCCGCTTGGAAAACAGGACGGTTGTTGCCTTTATAAACCACCAAGGAGGTATCAGGTCTCGCCCCCGCCAGGAACCATCTTTTCCTATTTGCCTAGAGGAACCCCCGCTCAGTGAGGGCAGTTCACGTGCCGGGCTCCTCAAACGAAGGAGCCGACATGCTGTCACGCGACATCCCCTTTTTTTATGATTGGTTGATAGACAAAAGTTAATGAATATGTAAAAACTATGTCAGTTGTTTGCTAATGAAACTTTCCAAAAGTAAAAAAAAAAAAAATACAAAGCTCTGAAATAGTTCTGGGATAGGCTTGCAGAGAACGAGCAGGCACCTCACCCTCTCTGTTCTGTCAAGGCCCTTAGAGTGTATATTGAGCTGTTTGTCAGCTTCGGAGGCCGCACCAAGGGGCTGCCAGTTTCGAAGCAAAAGATTTCCAGATGGATTGTTGATGTGATAACGCTGGCTCACAAGTAAATAGACTTGACCTATCCTCTTGGGGTTAGGGCCCACTCCAAAAGAGGTGTGGCCTCCTCTTGGGCTTGGTCCAGCGGAATCTCTATCACAGATATCTGTGCGGCAGCTGGCTGGTCCTCACTGTTCACTTTCATCAGATTTTACAACCTGGACATCCCTGCTCTTCAAGCACGGGTGTTGTCAGTCTAAGTTTTTATGTACTTTGAAGTCAGGCGCCGACCACTGTCCGCGAAAAAGATTACTGTAAGGAATGAAAGGATGCCATATGGAAGGGTAGTCCGAGATATATGCCGTCATCAGCACCACAGCTGTTAAATAACACAAATTATTCACAATTTATTTGGTCATCTATTTTTCCTACAAATACAAAAGCAACAGTTTTTGGCATCTTCACCCGCGTTAGCCACCTCCTGCTCTTCATGGCTTGACGCCAGCAGAGCACTGGCTGCTGGATCAGAAGAAGTAAGAGATAATACATCATCTTCCAGCAACTCACTCTCGTCAGCCGCTGAGGGGTGAGAGAGATTTACACCTCTATCAAACTCCTCAGCAAGCTCCATCTGAGATCCCCATGATCTCAGTCTCCTTTCCGCCTCAGCTTGAGCAGGACCCGTGCCGCAGGGCGCAGATGACTATCCCTCTTCCCTCGAGAAATTGGAAACTCAATTGGAAACGCTCGCAACCGATTGGCGGCTGACTTAAAGCAATGCATGGCGGTTAGAAATTTTGTCCGACTCAATACAGCGCCGACGCCACGTGACTGTGCCGTATGCCATCAAAGTACCGAGAGAGCTTCTCAAGAGCGGCTGCACAAGCTCTGATGACGACACAGCTGTTACACGATTGGCCGGATTCACCGCATGACAACAATCACGTGTTTCGTGTTTATTCTGACACCTATAGTTCCACTAATGCTCACAAATCAGTTATTTATAACTGTAAACACTCTTTTCATGTAGTTGCGATGTTATATTTTGTCATGTTTATCAAAATAAAACTAATTAAAAAACATAGACTCCACTTCATTGATAGTAGCCTAGCTATAGGCTTATGTTGAACTTTATTCTTGTTCAACCAGCCACTGTATGAAGCAGTATAAAGTATTGAAAAATAATGTCTCTGAAACATCTGTGTATTTGGCAAATATATCATTTTCTTCACTTCTGCTGTGGTAAAGTATGCAAACACCACGTGAGCGGTCACTAGGGGAACCAGAAAGTGTCCGACTTCACGTCTCCGTTTTCAGCTCCTCCACGCCTGCACGCGGCAACTCTCGCTGATTGGTTACATCCAGCTGCAGCCGATGTTGAACACACCGAATGAGAACACTCATAAGCCATGTTTTCACACAAAACACGACAACATGAAAGCCCACAGCAAGTGTAAAACACAAGCTGTGTGCTACACAGCACAAGACAAAACATAACATGAAAGTAAGCAGCCGATGTAAACACGAACCGCATGCTACACAGAACACAACAACACACACGGACAGAAGAGCGCACCCCCCAAGCGAACTCGAAACTGCACGCTCACACAACAAGACAGAGCGCACGAGAACGAGCGTAAGCTCATCCTGTGTTCACAACAGAATACAAACACGCGGAGCATGAGAGTCCGAATCCCGACACAGAACCGAAGCCAAACTAGACCGAAGTGCCGGGATCCTAAGACTACGCCCCACACATGAAACAAGGCACACAGAAAAGAGCGCACAGCTCGAGCATGCTCAAAACCAAGCACTCAGACAAAGACAAGACAAAACGGGCATCATTGCTCTGTCACAAAACCAAGAAATAAACTAAACAGAGGTGACAGAACCCTGACACTTTTACCTGCAGCTGGTTTAAGTTCAACCTTTTTTAACGTTTTTAACTTCAAGCATTTGAAATGCAGCTGACGACTCCTGTGCTATGTGCTGTGGTTTATCGGCCACCAAGAGCTAACAAGGATTTTATTTCAGAGCTGTCTACATTTTTAGTGGACATTTGTTCACGTATATTGTCCAGCAAACCCTTTATCAAAAGACTTTTTAAATCTCATTGACTCTTTTGGTTTTGGAAATAAAACAATGTCTATATGGTGAAGGGTGTGTGATAGAAGTGTCCAGACGTATGCACCCTGTATTTTAAAGAAGAACATTTAATTATTTGCGATACATTATTCATTCACAAAGAATTCAGGGACATTATTCATGTGCCTAAAGGTTGGAGTTTTCCTCATTTTTTAAATTAAGGCATTAAGATTTTTTATTCCTCTTTTTAGTCAACTTTAGCATGAGTGTGTTCACTAATTCTAAGCAGTGTGTGTGTGTGTGTGTGTGTGTGTGTGTGTGTGTGTGTGTATATAATTAAAAAGCAATTTTAACCAGAAAAATCTACAATGCATGCCCAAAGTCGTGCAGCCATATAGTTTCTCTTGATATCAGCATGTTCACAGGTATTTTTTTTTTTTTACAGGGACAAGAAATGAAAAATAAAACACCTTGGAAATGACAGGTATGTACTATGTTCAGGAATGGGACAATGCTGTGTGACTGTGCAAGCCTCTGTCTTTAGATCAGTGTGTTTACTAATGTGCTTTTTTGTCCTTTGTTTTGTATCTTTGGATTATGTTGTGTTGTAAATAAATCCAAACAATCTAAAAGCCATTCTTTTTTAAATATCCTCATTCTTTGTGCAAGGCTCCTCATAATGATATGGCCTGATAGCACCTAATAGGGCCATTATGGGAGGGTCTTTGTCTTTCTCAGGTGTGAAATGCCATACATATTAATGAGAGATCACGCCTCCTCGCATAAAGCTTTCTCAAACAAAACACGTCATACACATTCTAAAAGACTTTATTGACTTATCTGAATGAGTAGTCAGGATGATTCTCACATAGTTTTGGAGCAAATATTCTAGGCTATGTGATACAATTTTCAAAAGTCTTGTGAAGAAATAATCAATATGTGTTTTGTAATATTTTTAAGTTTTTCAATAACCATGCATAAATAATATTCTCTCAAAAATACAAACATGTACATACATGTTGCTCACATATTATGGTAGCCCTGTTTGTGCTATATAGAGTGAATTTACACCTTTGCCATTAACATGTTTATAAATAACTGAAAAAAAGTACAAATGTCAGTGCATGTCAAAACATCCCAAGGGCCCCAAAAACCCCTTGGTCCCCAGAGGGTTAAACGTGAATACATCTATGAAAGATTATATTACTGTATGTGTACAAATAGAATCACAATCCTGGAAAACACCTTTCAGTGACTCAAAATAATCGAGAACTAATTGTTTCTGGTATACAGAAGAAGCCAATGATCAGTTGCACATTGCAAATGCATCTTATATCAAAGCACAATGAACACATGCATGCTGCTCCTTCACTACTTGTATACTGCAAATTAATAATGTGTGAGGTGGGTGTAAAACATATTTCTGCAGGTTTATGTTCAGTGAATGTCTCAGGAAAAAGGCAGTGAGACTTAACTCCCTTTCAATGCAATGGAAGATTCGCTTTCATTAAAATGCATACACAACTGTCCAATAGAGACTGTGGTGGGTTAAGAGCTCCGCTCAGGTTTCAGACAAACCAATTCAGTTTAACGGTTTTATTGCCTGCATCAGCAGTCCCAAAATGTCTGTTTGGAGACATGTTACACCACACAGCAAATCTCTCTCTTTTTTTTCTCTCAGAGATAAAGCTGCCCACTGCTCTTGCTCTTTTTCCTTCTTTTTCTGTATCTTCCTACTATCCTCCTCTGTGTATCAATATTGAATATTTTGTGTGATCTTCTGGATAGTTCAATATGTCAGCGAGCTCTTTCAGGTCATGTCCCCCTTGGGCCCTACCTCAGCAAATAATATATTGAAGAAGGTACAAATGAAGAGGCTGGTGTGTGGACTTTGGTACACTGTTGTATGCTGTTTTTGCACTGGATTCTCCTGTGGGGGTTCATGAACAGACTTTCTGAGACACTGAAAGAAGTCTGAGACATTGTGCCTGTTCAAGTCTGGTTCCTCTGAAAGTTAACAAGAGGACACACATATGAAGGGCGTCCACAGAGAGAGCCTTCCTATAGAATCCTGAAGGGAAATGAAAGGCAGTAGCAAATAAACCTACTGTACAGAATGTTTTATTTTTAATTGAGGGGAAATTGCAATGGATTTTAAGGGATCTATTCAACACATTTTCATTTATCGATGTCACATAGGATTTAGTGATATTATGTGCCAACAACATTTCTAGTCACATACTGTACAATATCACATATACTGTATACTGTATATTGTTTTAAAAAAAAGTAGTGAGCAGTATAGGTAAAGAGTGGGGTAAGACATGCCAATGAGTAAATTTTGTTTTGCCCCTTTATCTAGAAAACTAGGCAGCAATATTTGTGTCAGCATTACCATATTTTCGGGACTATAAGTCGCTCCGGAGTTTAAGCCGCATCAGTCAAAAAATGCGTCATGAAGAGGAAAAAAACATATATAAGTCGCACTCGACTATAAATTGCATTTATTTAGAGATTTATTTCACAAAATCCAAGACCAAGAACAGACATGTAATCTGGAAAGGCAAGTTATTCAACTACACAATAGCACACAGATAAACAGGCTGAATAGGTGTCCGGTATGTTAACGTAACACATTAACAGTTATTCAGCTACACAATAGCATAAAGAACATATACCTGGGAGGCTGAATAGGCTAAATTAAGTCCAACAAGCAAGTTACCGGTAAACAAGTTCACCAAGCTCCCGCGATCTCATTCCACATCACTAAATCTATTGAATTCTTCATCCTCTGTGTCGCTTCTGAACAACTCCGCCAACTAGAGCGCCCTCTCGTGGCTGTAGATGATACTGTTTTCTCTTGGTTCATCTCAGTCTGAATTAATGTTGATATATAAGTCGCACCTGACTATAAGTCGCAGGACCAGCCAAACTATGAAAAAAAGTGCGACTTATAGTCCGCAAAATACGGTATGTTTATATTTTTATTTGATTCTATTGTGTGCCATTATGTCTATTGAGTTTACTCACACGATTTATGTTTTGTGCTTCAGTACTTTGGTTAATTGAACATAGTATAAACATTGATGCTCCCTGGTTTTCACTGTGCATTGTGTGTGTTAGGAAGCGAATGTTTCACTGCACTGGTATGATTTTGCGATTGAGACAGCCCTTAAAATGTCCGACTCCCTGATCAGTGCCCAGACTTCTGAACTAGGGAGCTGATTGAGATGCACCCATTGTATCAAAATTGATGTTTCCTCGCTCCTCCGTCCTCAAGCCCATGACCTGGAAACTGATTGAATTCAGCCATCTTGAAGGCAGTGGCGGATGCAGAACGTGACAGATGTACAGATGTACAGATGTGTATGCCTGTATTGTACAACATATTGCCTTTCGGGGACATTAAAGTTTTCTAAGTCTAAGTCTAAGATGGGTGGGCCTGGATTAAGTCGAGGTGCACCTGAATCTTTGGGGTCCCAAAATTAAAGCAGTTGTCCCGAATCCAGGGCTGGGTTTTCCGAAACCTTCTTAACGCTTCGTCGTTCTTATGCAGGGGCGGCACCAGATAATTTTTAACGCAGGTGCTGAGTTGAAGGACATCTCAATTCTCTAATTCTCCTTGCACCACAAGGAGGCGAGGAACGAGGAGTGAGGAAGCTTCCTCAGGAGTCATGAGCAAGGATACACAGGTGTAGGGTTTGTTTCTATGGGTACCAATGTGTTCATTGATTAGACACACCTCTTGTTCAGTTCCTTGTAATACCTGAGTATTTTTAGCCCTCAGTTCTTTGTCTTGCATTATGCCACTGTTATGTTCTTAAGAGTTCTACTGTGTGAATTATATTAATTGTTTTGTGTTTATTAAAAAGAAGTATTGCAATCATGGGCGGCGCTAGGGAGGGGCTAGCAGGTGCTTCAGCACCCCCAAGAAAGACCAAAGCACCCCGATAGCACCCCCAAAAATAATGTCTGGAATCAATTATATTCAGGCTGTATTCTATGGAAGCCACATGGTGAAGAAAAAATAAAACTTATCTTGTTATTTCGAGATATTAAGTCGTTATTTCAATATAATATCTCGTTATTTCGACATAATAACAGGGGTTCTCTTACGAGAGGTTCTCTCGTATTGCGTAAGTTTAGCTTACGCTACGGGAAAGATTCATCTTCTCGAGATATTGAAGCCAAAAAATTATCCTTAATTTTGTATATGTTGTCAACGCAGTGCAGCAGCTAGCAGACCTAGAGCGGGCATTCTAACGCGCTCATAGGCTGCCCTGCGGGAACTGCACAGCCTACCAGTGAGCCCGACGTGCGCCCTCGCCGCGTCCTAGCCCGCCAGAATGGGCGTGGCTTAGCGTATATAAGCGGGGCTCGGAGGCTGATTCTCTGATTTTCATCTCTTCAGCGAAGCTGCTTGCATCGCTGGACCTTGAGAAGCCGCCGCCGTCGAAACAGCGACAAAGCCAGCTAGGACAGTGACTAAGGAAGCCGGCCGCCTTCGCCACCTTCAGCCTTCCGAAGCGAGCTACGCTATCCGGCGTTGTATCCTTTTTCTCATTGCAATCCGAGCATCTAAAAGAGCACGCCACGTTATATACACACATCTTCTATCTGCTCGCTCTGTCACACGGCCAAGCCGCGCGCGCACCACAGTGCGCAGTCCCACATGAGCCACAATATAAACGTAAGTCTCGTGCCCGCTCACAAGCGCTCACGCTTACTAACACGCGCTTCGCCGGTGCTGTTTAACACACGCCACAAAGCGCAAGCTCATGCCGGTCAATCTATGGTTGTAAGTCACGCGTCCGCCCACGAGCGCCCGCGCTTACAAGCTTGCACGCCTCTCAAGGCGCCGCTCGCGCATCACAATGTGATCACAAAGCTCCCCCCATTCACAGTAATCGGGGAGCTGCATATGAAACAGCCCGTCGCTGTTTTCAGCGAGCCGCCCCATATAAGCACACAGAGCGCGTGCGATGCGCCTGCTCCTCCGGTTCAGTCTCTCGAGCCCGCACAGCGCGGTGACCAGAGCCCGGAGTCCATTCTACCCTTAGCTGCACATATAAAAGCATGGGAAAACATCCCAGGGGTATCGAAGTGGGTGCTAAGCACTATAAAGCAGGGTTATGCGTTACAGTTTGCTCGCCGTCCCCCTCGGTTTCGAGCGCGGACCGCGACGACAGTGAAAGCAAAAGTAGCACACCTACTTCGCTCAGAAATAACCAAACTGCTGTGCAAAGGGGCCATAGAACCGGTACCGCCTTCTTTGAGCGAGTCAGGCTTTTACAGCCGTTATTTTCTCGTGCCCAAGAAGGACGGGGGACTCAGACCCATTCTGGATTTGAGGCATGTGAACAAAGCTCTTATGAAAAGACCGTTCAAAATGCTTACAACCAGACTCCTAGCGCACATTCGCCAGGGGGACTGGTTTATATCTCTCGATCTGAAAGATGCCTATTTTCAGATTCAGATAATACCCCGTCACAGGCCATTCTTGAGATTCGCCTTCGACGATCGGGTTTATCAATACACCGTCCTGCCGTTCTGCCTGCCCCTAGCACCCCGTACTTTCACGAAGTGCATGGACGCGGCTCTCGCCCCCTTGAGAACTCAGGGTGTGCGAATTTTGAACTATCTGGACGATTGGTTGATTCTAGCACAGTCAGAGACAGAGCTATTATCTCACAGAACTGCGCTTCTCAGCCATCTGTAATGCCTAGGTCTCACGGTCAACTGGACCAAGAGCTCATTACTGCCCAGTCAGTCAATTTCCTTTTTAGGAATAGAACTGAACTCAGTGACCATGACGGCTCGCCTGTCTACACAGCGCGCGCGGGCAGCGTTTCCCTTCTGAAAAAATTCCAGAGGATGCTAGGTTTGATGGCTTCAGCCTTGGCGGTACTCCAGCTAGGTTTACTACGCATGCGCCCACTACAGCACTGGCTGGCCGCGCGCGTGCCACACCGAGCCTGGAGGTCGGGTCGCGAGCGGATCAGAGTGACTCAGAGCTGTATCACAGCTCTGCAAACCTGGTAAGCGGCCGACTGGTACCAGAGGGGAGTGACTATGGGGCGGTCTCATACAGGAAGGTCATCTCAACGGATGCGTCCAACGCAGGTTGGGGCGCCACCCTCGAGGGCAGACCAGTCTTCGGCATGTGGTCAGACCGGGAAAAACTCCTCCATAAAAACTGTCTGGAAATGATAGCGGTCGAGAACGCGCTGAAACGCTTCCTCCCGCTCATTCAGGACCACCATGTTCTAGTCCGTTCGGACAACATGTCTGTGGTGTCCTATTTAAATCGCCAGGGCGGCGTCAGATCCAGGAACCTCTGCAATCTGGCGGAACGCCTCCTCGTTTGGTCTCAGCACCATCTGCGCTCACTGAGAGCTGCACATGTGCCGGGTCACCTGAACGACGGCCCAGACAGACTGTCCAGGGACAACGTTCCCCCGGGAGAATGGTCCCTGCACCCCCAAACAGTCCAGTTATTATGGCGCCTTTTCGGCAAAGTGGAAGTCGACCTTTTTGCGTCACAAGACAACGCTCACTGCCCGACGTTCTTTTCGAAGGACAGGGACGCGCTTGCCCGGACGTTGCCCAGCCGTCCGCTATATGCATTTCCTCCTGTATCTCTGTTACCACAGGTGATCAAGAGGATCAGGGAAACGCGCCATTCAGTGCTCCTCATAGCCCCGCGTTGGGAGAACCAGACTTGGTTCCCAGAGCTAATGCGGCTGTCACAGACAGCCCCGTGGCCTGTACCGCTGAGAGCAGACCTCCTCTCTCAAGCGCGCGGCTCAATCTGGTATCCCCACCCGGAGCGCTGGTCGCTACACGTGTGGGTGATCAACGGGTATCCCTGCCAGACGCAGTAATGAACACAATCTCGCAGTCTAGAGCACCTTCTACCAGAAGGCTCTACGCGTCCAAATGGTCTGTGTTCTCTAAGTTGTGCACTAGCAAAAACCTGGATCCGCGAACGTGTGGGGTCCCGCGGCTGCTCAGTTTCCTTCAGGAGCTGCTGGATAGGGGCAGATCCCCCTCCACGCTTAAAGTCTATGTGGCGGCCGTCACAGCATTCTCTGAATCAATGCATGGCCAGTCATTAGGTAGAAACGAGCTTATCATCCGCTTCCTCAGAGGAGCCAGAAGGATGAACCCCCCGCGCCCCCCCTCGGTTCCTATGTGGGACCTTTCACTGGTCCTAGAGGCCCTGAAAGCATTCCCCTTTGAACCCCTGGACACAACGGACCTGAAATACCTGTCGCTCAAAGCTGTTTTTCTGATCGTACTGTCATCAGTCAAACGCGTGGGGGATTTACACGCGCTGTCTGTAAGCGCGTCGTGCCTTGAGTTTGGCCCGAATGACTCTAAAGTCATCCTCAAGCCTAGACATGGTTTCGTTCCCAAAGTGGTTGGCACCCCATTCAGAGCACAGGTCATTTCTCTATCGGCTCTGCCAGCAGCCGATAGTGAAAGTGATGTTAATCTCCTCTGCCCAGTCAGAGCTCTGAGATTGTACATTACGCGCTCCGCCCCATTCAGGCGCTCTGAGCAGCTGTTTGTTTCGTTTGGTGGGCGCACTAAAGGCCTCGCCTCCTCGAAACAGAGCCTGTCCAGGTGGATAGTAGACACAATCGTAGCCGCTTACACGGCAAAAGGTCTGCAGTGCCCAAAAGGTCTGTATTGCCTGTCAGTGCTTGTTTACACGCGCTTATACGCTCATAGTACTCGCGCTTATGCTCGCGCTTATGTACATGCGTGTTGTTCCCACTTTCTGGGTTCACAGAAGTGTTGTGACTCATGAGGTGGATGCAGGCGCGTACGGCGTGGACAATGGGTTCCCGTAGCGTAAGCTAAACTTACGCAATACGAGAGAACCTCTCGTAAGAGAACGATACTGGTTACTAACGTAACCTCGGTTCTCTCTAGAAGAGGGAACGAGTATTGCGTAACCTGCCGTGCTAAACACCACAAGCGCTATTTCGCTTCAGTCGATGAAAACCAGAGAATCAGCCTCTGAGCCCCGCTTATATACGCTAAGCCACGCCCATTCTGGCGGGCTAAGACGCGGCCGTGACGTCACGTTGGGCTCACTGGTAGGCTGTGCAGTTCCGGCAGGGCAGCCTATGAGCGCGCTAGAATGCCCGCTCTAGGTCTGCTAGCTGCTGCACTGCATTGACAACATATACAAAATTAAGGATAATTTTTTGGCTTCAATATCTCGAGAAGATGAATCTTTCCCGTAGCGTAAGCTAAACTTACGCAATACTCGTTCCCTCTTCTAGTGAGAACCGAGGTTACGTTAGTAACCAGTATTGTTTTACTGCATTTAATTTTCAAAGCCTTTTTGATCGGTGAGTGATGTAGAATAGAATGAATGCTGCGCTTGACAGGGCGCATAACGAGCAGAGAGAGCGCACTCTCACGTCTTCAAACAACACGAGCCCTGTTTTGCTCTCTCTCCCTCGCGCATATTAATCAAAATCAATTGACACGATAGTAAAAGGTCGGAATATCGCAGTTTCACATGCAGAATTTGGAGATATTTTCTCCTGAATTACCGCGGTGTGTTAATTGTGCTAAAAAAAACACGTTGCCTCATCTTCTCTAAAAAGCGTTCCGCCCATTCAGCTGTCATAAACCACATTTCAATAAACTAAAAAACCTATCCAGTGATGAAATGTTTTCTGTATTGACGCAAATCTTGTGTGATGTCCTAAACTGCCGAGATAATCACACAAGCGTGCCGTGGCTATAGACGTTCTAATGACACGTCCGATACGCAAACGAATGACTCATTTTAACCATTCACTTTAATGAATAGTTAAAACAACTGACCTGTCCAACACTGAACTCACGAGACCTCTGAATCGGTGTATAAAAAAATCGGTAACACTTAGATTAGTTAACATTTACTATTAATAAACTGCACTTATACAGCATTGTTAATTTCAATATTTAGAGAGTCTGTATAGGCCCACTATATGTGTTGTAGCCATTAAATAAGCGCATTTAGTTTCATTTTGTTAAAATATTATAATGTGTTTTTTTTTTACATCTATGCTGATTATGAAAATTGAACAGCATGAGTAAGACGCGCAATATCGGAAGATATGATGGGTCTTATGATGGGTCAGTTTTGTTTTGTAGAAAGCCTTTCTTTAAAGTGAATTTCGTTTTGTATAAATTGTATCTTAATTTTAATACATTTTTCATCAACCAATTGCCTGGATATACATAGTTCCCACAGGCCAATTAATGTCACATGACCTCCCCGGAGACGCCATCTTTGAGGGCATAAGCTGCTCTGTTTACAAAGTTTTACAAGCAAATTTAGAATATTTCTTTCTGTTTATAATGTTACGAAAATCATGAAGAGACAAAGTGACAGATTATAAAGAGACTATTAACATAAGACAGAGAGAGGTACAATGCGAAAATTTCAGTCATAAATGGTGTGGATCTGTATACACTAACAAAGAAAGCACTGAGCACTGATTATGCAGCTTTGCCTCATACAGTATTATCATGTGTAACGTTACCATTATCTGGTATTTTTTACACATGTGAGCAATTCCAAGCCTGGAAATCACTGGAGGCGTACAATCACTTTGTCGAGGGTTGGGTTGGTGACGTTTGCTCAAGTGCAATCAATTGAAAAGTAGTCATCATAGCGAATGTATGTAGCATGATGATAGACTATCTGTCTATTAAAAAGCCATAGCCTGCACAACTTAATTCCTGTTCCCCTTAAAACAGTCATCGGTGCTTTCTGTAATATGCATGTACTTATTTGTACAGTGTAGAATAGGGTTGGAACGGTACATGTATTCGTATTGAACCAAAACTGTACGGGCGTCACGGTTCAGTGCATAAATATACACGGTATAAAAATAAATAAAACTCGCGTGCAAATTAATTAATGTAATGCGGATTTACTTTATACGCGGGTTCTTTAGGGACATAATCTGAGATTGCAATGCTGGAATGTGTGTGTGAGAGTGTGAGTGAGAGAGGCGCAGGCGCGATCGAACAGTGGAAACAATGTTGTTTTTAATACCTCGTCGTTATGTTCATACAGGACATTAGGGCTGTCAATCTTCCTCTATAATACTATTCGAATTCCATTCCTTATTTTATTTAATATTCGAATATTAAATGCTCAAATTCATCCTATTATTAATATTTACGACATTACTCAGGCTTATGGATCGCCAATGCCAGTATAGCATGTGGTTGTTGTTACACGTTCTGTCCACTAGAGGGAAATCTAACATTACAATAAACATTTTATTCGTGCTGAATATGGTTGAAGCGCTACCGATGGTTTTCGGCTAATATCTCCGCTAAAACACCACCAAAAATTCTGAAACTTATATCGTTCTTTTCAGTTCGACTAGACGGTTCCAACGAGTTTGATGCTCGCCGAATCCGTTGAGTTTTCACCAAGATATTTGCGCTTCACGGGCGCTTTTTTACGTTGTTAAACATTTACCATTTTTGACTGTATTGTTATGATGATACAGCGTGGATAACGTGCACAATTGTGTTACGATTCAAAAACGTTATTGTTCATCAGACGAAACAAAAGCATTTCATTTTCACATGTGTGTAAGTCAAGGTGGCGAGAAAGGGAAGATTCCATATAAAAAAAATTAATGAATGGGAATAGGAGCAGGCTTCACTCAATGATTAAACTTAAACTTTAAGAATGCTGGCCTGATGATTAGAATATATAACGTTAAACAGGAAAGAGGCCGCACTATGCATAAATTGTTTTATTTGCACAAACGCGTTTCGGCGCGTGCCTTCTTGAAAGCGTTTGTGCAAATAAAACAATTTATGCATAGTGCGGCCTCTTTCCTGTTTATAAAAAAATTTAAATATACATAAAAAAACAATATTCGAATAGTAACTTCAGCATTCGAATAGTATTGATTTTTTTAATATTCGAATTATATTCGAATTTCAGAATTCGTTCCAACAGCCCTACAGGACATCATTCAAACTGCAAAGTGTTAACTTGTTTATCCTCGCCAGCCATAACCTCCGTCGTTGTTCTGACAAAAGCTTAGTCTTCTCAAATTCATGAAGTGTAAAGACGGGTATACTGTAAAATCCAAATTTAACTGAACCTCCTGCACGATTTGAACATCCATTGACCCAGCAGGAGATGACCATTTTCACTTTTTATCACGAAATTAACTCGTTTTAGCTTCTTCTTCTAATATTCTGCCCACAACATGCCCACAGAAATGGCGCTAGGTCGGCAAATTGCCCGTATGTTGTGACGTCATGTAGGAACTATGTATAATAAATAAGAAGCAAATATAGCAGACAATATGATCATGATATGGAGCCGCGGGCGCGATTGCATTGCACATGAACTGGAGCATATTTCATCATACATTTTGCTCATTTGAATAATAGTGTGTGTGTGTGTGTGTATATATATATATATATATATATATATATATATTAGTGCTGTCAAACGATAAAAATATTTAATCGTGATTAATCGCATTAATGTCATAGTTAACTCACGATTAATCGCAATTAATCGCACATTTGTATCTATTCTAAATGTCTCTTGATTTATTTTTGTCCCATTATTTTTTCTCATTTTAATGCTCTTATCATCATGGAAAAGTGGATCGGCTTGCTTTGTGCAAATGTTTTTTATTGAAAACAACATTGGCAAATACTGTGTTCAATTTCACACTAACATTCTCACTTGGAGCAAATAATCTCACAATGTAACAGTCCATCAATAAAAGGGTGAAAGAAATACTAACGATTGACGAGGGGGAGGAGAATTCGCATCAGCTGTGTGTGTGTGTGCTTGGCCATCAAGTGGTATTTCAGACTGGACGTGCTGCGATGATGATAGCTCAGTTCACAACGACAAAACACTTTGGTCTTGTCAATGGAACCATTTGGCAACTTTTTAAAAGTAAACTTTCCATTTCAGAATCTTATTGGCATCCATTTCGGCATCTCGCGCTCGTCATCCACTCAAAACGTAACGTTAACCTACTATTTGGCCGGCTCGCAAGCCCAAACAAGTGTGTGCGGCGTGCCTGTTGTTTTGTTTCCGGTCTAGCTAGATCCGCTTGCGCTTTGGTCGACGAAGCAACAAAACGTCCTCGCGCGGCACAAGCCATTAAAAATGAATGGGTTTCATAGCGCAGCGCCGCGCATGCCGCGTCCTGTTGCAAAAGCATGTGAAAAAAACTACAAAGTTTGCTAGGCCAAAAAGACTGTTAATCGTGCGATAAAAAAATGAACGCCGTTAAAATGGGTTTGCGTTAACACCGTTAATAACGCGTTTAACTGACAGCCCTAATATATATAATTGCGCTGCTCCCCCTGTCAACGATCTAGCACCCCCTCAGCACCTGTGTTACATCCCCCTACATTTCTCATGTAACCATACATTTAGAAATGGCCCAATCGTGTCTATATATCAGTGACGTGCAGTGGTGTTCTGAAATATATAAAATAGATTACTATTTTGTAATTTAATGTTAACAATGTAATTAATGTTCTATTTATTAAAACCAAGTAAAAATCTCATCAAGGTAGTGTTTTTAAGCATTTTTACATTTATTCCAAAATAATAACTAAGGGCAGTAACACTTTAAACTATACATTGTATTTGTGAACTGATAGTCAGCTGTTATTTTGAATAGTCAACTTATTTTCAGGGGCCGTATTCACAAAGAATTTTAAGGCTAAAAGTAGCTCCTAACTGGCGAATTTAGGAGCAACTCCTAAAAATAATGGGCGTGTCACTCCTAACTTTAGGACTCCTCATTTTTTTCACTAAGAGTAATTCACGAAGCATTTTAGCCCTAAAAGTAGCACCTAAGCCTGGGACAGCTTAAAAGAAGTCGAGAGGACTCCTAACTCACTAAGACCTATTCACAAAGGATTGCAGCGCATACCACCGCCTCTCGCAGTCGTCCGGGAGACGAAAAAAAAAAACATAATAAAAGGGAAATTCGGCACTGGTAAATCCATGACACAAGCGGGAATGCTGCATTGATCTGCAAACAAATCCTCTCCCATTCTCACGCTTAGTTTTGCTTGATATCCCAGTGCCAAATTTCCCTTTTATTATGTTTTTTTTTTTTTTCTTTTAGCACCAACTGGGCCAGGAGCAGTAACTGATCCTGCGTCCAGTTGGGCTTTCTTTTCCGTTTTGGCGAGTTCATAATCCACCATCATTCAACTATTACACTACTTCAATAGGAGCAACATTTCCTTGCTTTAAGTAGTCTATTTAGGCTAATAGGATGTCAATTAACCAAGCAAGTATTAATGCTAGTGTCGTTTTTTCATTATCAGTGGCGGTTTTCATTAGGGTATTAGGCTACCTTGATTTAATTTAATTCACGACTTTTCTCTCTCTCTCTGCCTTTTTATAATTACACTTCACTGGGGCCTGCACAAACATGTCATTATATAGCCTATGCATTTCAATGACATTACTATTATTATTTTGTGTAGGACACAGACATATTTAGATGCCGTAATTCCATGATTCCATCTGTGTTATGTTCCGCATGATGCCCCTGTCATCTCTGCCCTACAAAGGCTAAGAGCAGTATCAGCAAAAACTCCAAACTGAGAAAAACAGCTTTTTGTGTTTTTCTTACACCAGATATAAGCATCCAATTAAATTTAACAACAAAGGGTACAATTAGATAGATCAAAGGGAGGTGAATATTAAACGTTTCGTTTTTTAACAGTCAGGCAAACTTTGGTAGTTTTATAGGCTATACTGCGCTTTGCCTTTGCATTACTGCGTATACTTACATGGCCATACAATAACATATAGCAGTAAGTGTAGCAAGTGATCATAATCACTTGCTTATATCATAAATCATAAATCACCAAAACCTTTGCACACAGCTGCAGCAGCTGCTTATAGTCATCAAAAGTACAGTATATGTTAATTATCACCAAACTATTAAAATTATATGGCATATTATGTAAACCCCCGTTTTATTTTTTTATTTTTTTTGCATGTGCTGATTGTGCCAAGTATAAGATCAGGATTACAGACCCAAACCTTACTGACACAGAGAAGAAGATGGAATCAGCATCATTCATCTTGCATCGTCGCAGAGGGCGCTTTTTTATGACATGTTAGGCAGGGTTGCTGAAGATCTGAAGGTTGTTTTGATATGATGCAAAACCTGGTCCTTCCAAAAACCGCAATAGGACAGGCCTATACTCACGCCAGATGTATCTGTACCTGTTTGGTGTGGTTGTGCACCATGGGGAGAACAGCTATCAGGCAAAAGATGATGTCCATCTGTATGTGTGGCAGGAGAATGAGGGTAGCAAAGACAGCAATATGATTGCTTCTGCGCTGAATGACTGCCTCAAGGTTCAACTTCAGGACAAAGTCAGCAGATCCAGGGGGCTTCGGCTGTTCAGCGACTCTTGTTTTGGGCAGAACAAGAACATGAGCATGGTGTCCATGCTGATGGAACTTCGGCAGCTTTTCCCCCAACCTCGGCATAGAGCACAACTTTCCAGTACGGGGCCACAGTTATCTACCTGCAGACAGAGTCTTTGGCAGAATTGAGCAGAAGATAAGGAAAATGGACACAATTCTGCTACCAAAGGAATACCACGCCATACTGCAGCAATTCGGCAATATTCATGTTTATGGTACTGATTGGGTAAAATACACGCCTCAAAACCGGCCTCCTGAATATAGAGTGATGAAGTACCTACACCTATACTTCATCTATTTTTCTTTTTTGATATGTACGCTCCGTACCTTCTTAAACCCATACTTATGGTAAGTCACACCACGGAACGTCTTGTGTACTTTCTAAAATCCATTTTTATGGTAAGGGTCATGCGCTGTATGCTTCGGTCCCTTCCTTTGTGGCCCAGACCCAGGTCTTTTACCTCGGGTCCCACTCTAGATGCGTCCTGCCGTCGAAGTATGCTACGACAGACGCCTTTCTCTAGCTAACTTCCACATTCTGATCCAGGCCTTCCTGGATTCGGAATGGCTAAGTACACGCACTTTCGTTTCATGTACTTTCTAAAATCCATATTTATGGCCTTTCTGAAAGTAGCCCCCATATGGTGTGGTTGTCAGGTTACAGGCCTTATCAGGCCTTCCTGATATGAGCTCCCACCTACTGTGGTCGCCAGGTTACAGGCCTCACCGGCCTTCCTGATATGAGCTCCCACCTACTGTGGTCGCCAGGTTACAGGCCTCACCGGCCTTCCTGATATGAGCTCCCACCTACTGTGGTCGCCAGCAGAGGTGTAGTGGTAAAAAAAGAGGTGGGTAAACTATAAATTCTGGTGGACCACGACGTGGTCACCCGGTAAGGTGGGCCACTGCCTACCGGTGTATGTGTATCTCCTGATGACATTGCTATAGGCAGGGCTCGACATTAAGCCTTTTCATACGCTTGTCCTTCGGACAAGTAAATCTGTCATTCACTTGTCCGAGTAAAAAAGTTTCTCGTCCGGATTTTTTTTTTGTGTTAATTTATTCTGAACAATATTCTCATCAGTGTTCAATCAGCTTTGATATTTAAATTGGCATATTGTAATATCTGCACCTTTAAAGGGCATCCCCTCCCCCAATATTATTTAATGTATGCTTCATCTTTCATTTTAAATTCCAAAATTTGATCAATAAATTCAATTATTTCTAATACGACACTATAGGGCTGATCAAATTAAACTTTTACACTGAAAAATTACAATTGCATAAAATAATGTTATGAAATTGATTTAAATTTACAAAAAAGAAACGTTGGAAAGAATGATCTACTTTTAAACATAACACGAAACCGCCAGTAGGTGGTGGCAGGCGACCGTCTTAATGAGTGAGTCATTGATTCATTCATTCAAACGATTTGTTCAAACGGCTGATTCATTCAAGAATGAGACAGATGTTTATGAATGGGTCATTGAATCTTTGACTCAATCGATTCGTTCAAAATGCTGAATCATTCAGTAATGAAAACAGGTTGAGTGTTATTGTGAGATGTGCCGTGGTTCTGCTGTGATTTTTGTTTGGAACTATTTTCGCTGCTGAAACAGAACAAAAACAGCCAATATTGCATCTGAAATGTAAGTGACTTAATTTTAACTGTTTATTGAACTGTTGTAGGACATCAATGTCACATTTTCAATCGTGATGGTGTTCAGGAAAAAAAATTGAGGTTTGCCTAACATATGTTAAAAATATAAAAACTCCACATTTAGATTTTTTATAGGCAGTATAAATGGTAAATGGACTGCATTTATATAGCGCTTTCACAGAACCAATGGCCACCAAAGCGCTTTACATATTTGCCTCACATTCACCCATTCACTCACTCATTCATACACAGACGGCAGGTGTCAGCCATGCAAGGCACCCCTGCAGCTGGGGTTAGGTGTCTTGCTCATGAACACCTCGACACTTGGTCAGGTGGAACCGGGTACTTCTGAGGTAAACTTTCCAGGATAATTATTATGATAGGATTATTCCTCACAGCGTCGCAAGACGACATAAAGTACATGAATCTGATTAAGCTTGATGTGTTTTATCGACCTGATCTGGGTGTTGACAGGTTTGCATGGATCGTCTCAGATCATTTGAATAGTGCGCGCTCTCCGTGGGCGTGTTCACATTAGTAGATAATGAGCTGAAATGAGAACGACTGACATCTCTCTCTTTTCATACAGATTACATAAACAGAGAATATTTGTTTTCGTTTTGAATTAGATAATTTAATAGTAGACACTTAAATGATTATAAAGATATATTGCTCATACCTGGGTGAATAGTATTCGCTGAGTTTTGTTTACGTTTAGAGACGTGCTCCAGAAAAAAAGTTCACAGAGACGGAGAGGCAGAAAGCACACCCTGTTTATTTTCTTTATTTTACAAAAGCACAATGTTTTGTTTCAATTGTAAGTGGACACCTAAAAAATTAGACATTTTAAAGTTTATTTTTTCATATTTCTTAAGTCTGTATGACCATAAATGATGTAGTATTTTAAGTCTAATTTGCTGCTATGTGAAAAAAAGTCGAGCAAAACGCGCCGGCGCGTTTGCCGACCCCAGAGGGTTAATGTTGTTTTTATAGGAAATAACTTAAGCTTTGTTAGTTCCAAGTTTAATATGTGCAATAAGATCTTTTCAATAAGTTTTGCAATAAAACTTGACTGAAAAAAAATTGAAAAAAATTGAACTTGACTTGTACATATTTAAAAATGTGAGTTTGACACCCCTGACCTGGATGATGCGACGGCAGCCATATTGCGCCAGAAATCCCACCACACAGCTTATTGGTGGAAAGGAGACAGAGTGATAAAGCCAATCAGTGTATGTGGGGATGATTAGGAGGCCATGATGGACAGAGGCCAATGGGCAAATTTGGCCAGGATGCCGGGGTTAACCCTCTGGGGTCTAAGGTGTTTTTGGGGTCCTTGAGATGTTTGGACATGCCCTGATATTTGTGCTTTTTACAGTTGCTTATAAACATATTAATGGCAAAGGAGTAATTACACTATTTAGTACAGACAGGGCTACCATAATATGTGAGCAACATGTATGTACATGTTTGTATTTTTGAGAGAATATTGTTTATGCATGGTTATTGAAAAAAATAAAAATGAAGAATGAAGAATGATTGTGAGAATCATGAATAATGCCCTGATTCACACCTGAGAAGACAATGACCTGCATAATGACCCGCATACTGAGCAGAAAGAATGCAAGGACAAAAAATTATATATATATATATATATTAGGGGTGGAACGGTACATGTATTCGTACCGAACCGAAACGGTACGGGCGTCACGGTTCGGTGCACGAATTTACACGGAGAATACACGGTATAAAAATAAATAAAACTTGCGTGGAAATTAATTAATGTAATGCGGAACTACTGTTAGATACGCGGGTTCTTTAGGGACACATAATCTGTACCATCGGCTTTGCTCTGAACGCGCGTTCACTTCAAACGTTGGCTTATACGCGCGTCCTATTCGCTTTGGACTAGCGTCGAACTAGACGCGATAGACGCGAATTTAACGCTCTATTCACGTTTGGTGTGACTGCATAATGAACAGGCTGCGATGTCAAGATTGCAATGCTGGAGTGTGTGTGTTTGTGTGTGTGTGTGTGTGAGAGAGTCGCGGCCGCGATCGAACAGTGGAAACATAAAAAACATACTCCGTCATTTTGTTCATACAGATCATTAAACCTGCAAAGTGTTTACTTATATTTGTGTACACTCGCAATAAAACACAACATTGTGCTTTTGTCACACTGTAAACTCTTGTCAAACTGTAACCTACAACTGTCACCCAACCAAAATCTCTCTCTCTCTCTCTCTCTCTCTCTCTCTCTCTCTCTCTCACACACACACACACACTGTTTTAAAAGTGCAGTGTGGGATTTTTAGCGGCATCTAGTGGTGAGACATGCAAATTGCAAACAGCTTGACACTCGCGGCCTATCCCTCGGTTTTCAAACTCGAATGAGAAGCTACGGTGGCCGACGTAAGACAAAATATGTCGTCGTCTGAGTCAGCAGCAGAGACTAGTAAGTCAAGCAATGAGGTTTCTTTAGCGCTGTTTGTTTGCTTTCGGCTACGGTAGAAACATACCTTCAGACCTTCATAGAAGGGGATTCCCGCGTCTATGTAGATATAAATGTCTCATTAAGGTAATAAAAACATAACGGTTCATTAAGTAAGGTCTTTATACACCACTGAAAACATAGTTATGGATTTTAAATTGCATTTCTGTCAATAGATCCTCAGAAATATTACACAATGCACCTTACATAATATAATAATAGTAATCAGCTGATTGTCTCACGAACGTAACCAGCACATTCTCCCCACAAAGCAAACCCATAATACAGCGAGGGAGAAGAACCACATGAAACTATGCAACAATATATTTTTTCTAACAGGGTAGTAAAAGTTTAGCTGGCTAATATGAGCTGTTACTGTGGCTGAGCCTTGTTTAAACTCGACGCGTCCGCATGAGCCCAAAGGTGCGTGCGGCAAAAATGATGTGATTGTGACAGCGCGCGCGCGCGCCTCCGCATCCCCTTGACACCACTTACTACACACAAAGGCTTTTTTCTCTGATTTTGGAAACTCGGTCGACTTAAAATGCTTCCAAGATCGACGGGTTGGTGATTCCTGTAACTGTTTTACGGTCAATGACAAGAGTAGCCTACTAATCAGCTGTCTCACGAACTTAACCAGCACATTTATCCCCACATAGCAAAGCCATAACACAGCGAGGGAGAAGAATTAAGTTACATGAAACAATCCAACTACATATTTACACCACTGACAAGGGAAAAGTCACTACTCACGGTGTTTATGACTAGCTTCTTCTAGCTTCCTGCGGCTTCTTTTTCAATGTAGTGACGAAACGCGCTCTGTAGCACTGTTTGTTCGCGTTCGGCTACGGTAGAAACATGACGTCACAATATGGCGACCTTCATAGAAGGGGATTCCCGCGCCTATGTAGATATAAATGCCTCATTCTAAGGTAATAAAAACATTACCGTTTATTAAGTAAGTTCTTTATACACAACTGAACACATAGTTATGGATGTCATATTGCATTTCTGTTAATAGATACTCAAATTTTTTACACATTGCACCTTTAAAAGCAAAACATATTTATCCAACTCCATTTCAAAACAGTCTGTGGGTCCTATCTTTTGGACATTCATCGCATTGGTTTTCATTTCTCGTCCTCGGAGCACTAATCTTAAACATTCTACATTGATTAAAATAGAAAATCGAATGCGTTATTAATGGTAGTATTATTTTATACAGAAATCAATTATTTATAATTCAGACGAGAATAATGTTACATTGTTAATTAATAATGTTAATTAAAATTAAGGAAAACAAATATATTGATCTGAAATATAGCAAATTAATTTTAAATTAATTCAGGTACAATTACCAAACATATCACAAGGTCTTTTTGTCTTTTTATTAATTTAATTAATAAACGAATTATATAAAACTATTGTCAGTGCACTACAAATAAACTGGTTCTATGCCTTTATTAATAAAACTTATTTAAAAAATACAATGCCTTCTGCATTTTTGTTTTGCTTTTCCCTCCATTGTACCGAAATCGTACCGAACCGTGATGTCTGAACCGAGGTATGAACCGAACCGTGACTTCTGTGTACTGTTTCACCCCTAATATATATATACTACAAAATTGGTTCACAGTTGGAAACATCTCGAGAAAAATCTGTATTTTTCCACTTCTATTTTTGCTTCCTAATTGTATAATATCCAAGGTAAACATTTCTAGTAATTGTGTAGTTAATCCACATACTGTATTTTCAGAAAGTTTTGGATGTATTTTCAGAAAGTTTTGGATATGTATCCTCTCTCCAAATGTGTCACTAATAAAACACAATAAAATAATTTAAAGAGAAGGCTTATATTGAGCTTTTAAGATTTTGTTTACATCTGCCTTGTAAATATATTATTTGCTATTTTATTAAAAAGGTTACTGTACTGCCCCCTTGTGAGAAGAAGTATTTAAGTTTTGAGTCTCTTGTGTTTTGTCCACGCAGAGTTTCCGTAGCTCAGTCGTTCTCATAACATTCTCACTGCAAGTCAAACTCCGGAGTGTTAAAGTTTATAAACTATCATTTTGGTCTCTGAGGAATATCTGTCTGTAAGTATTTGTTTCATAGAGATCTTAGCTTCCTTTTGATATCCTATTTAGTCATTTTAGCATGTTTTCTATTCGTAATTTGTAAGGAAATATGTGACGCTAGTAGCGTTAGTTTCTCTATGGCATTTTCTATGTAAATTAGCATTGTGTTATTTGCTTGCTATGCGATCGTGATTTGAAGGTTTTAGTTATTTCTAGACTACTTATTTAGTTTTGCATTGTATATTCATCATATTGAGATTGTAATATGCTCTTCTTTGTTTTTGTATGTTACAGTTTTACAGTCCTTTCAGTAAAACACCACAAAACAGCAAGAAGCTTCTGGTTCTTTATTGGAAACTGTTAGCTATCTGTAAAGCTAGTTCATGCACACTAGTGAAGGCAGAATAGTAAAAAGAAAGCATGGAAAGTCAGCCAAAAGTCGACACGGAAGACAACATTGCTGTCCCTGATCGCCAAAGTTCAGTCAGCAACGTTGGTGACCTGTGGGAAACGAGATCGAACTGTTCCAACACCTCACGTGCCAGTCAGCGGTCACGCGTCAGTCAGTGGTCTAATGCAAGCGTTTTGGCTGCTAGAGCACGCGCTAAAGCAGCAGCCGCTCAAGCACAGGCATCATACGCTGAAAGAGAAGCAGAGGTGATAAAAGAAAAGGCCCACATCGAGGCTGAGGCTACAAAAAAGAAAGCAGAGCTCAGCGCTGACCTCCTCAAACTGCGTCTACAGAGTGCAGCTGCTGCTGCCAACGCCGAAGCAGAGGTCCTGGAAGCGGCCGCCGAGGATGAAGGTGGAGAATCCTGGTTTCCAGAAAACAGCGACAGCTAATTGAGCCCATACCAGCTCCACCTCCACCGACTAATAACCGCTCTGATTCCCCTCAAGCTACCACACTGACGCTTCCAGCAGCTGAGCGAGTAAAATACAGTGGTGATATTGAGCAACATAAAGATGAAGAGCATAACATACCTGTAACGAATCACACAATAATAATATACATAAAATGTATTTAAGGGGGGCCGGAAGGCCAATTTAGCTCAAAAGGAATGATTCATCGATTTGCAATGAATCTTGACCGAATCACTATGGAACCGAGCAAATGACTCGTTTAGAGTTCATTTGAACGGGCCGTAATTATAACCTTGGCAACAGATATGAATATCCAATCTATAGTGAAACACTATGTATTAGCAAGGTAACTTTAGATCGACAGTACAAGACATTAAATGTGCAAGCACAACACAAGGCAAATATCTTTTCAAATATAATGACGACTTTATTAACTATTCTAAACACATAAAACTAAGGTCTAAACACAATCACACACACGCATTCATACAAGGCGCAGAGGAAGAGAGAGAGAGAGAGAGAGAGAGAGAGAGAGAGAGTTTTCAGAGATGCACTTTGTAAGACATGACCTGAACGAACCACCAAGCATTAATTTAAACCTTCGTTTCTTAGACAGGTTATTCAATTTACATTTGCACCAGTTCAGTTAAGAGTCTGGAGTAGCTGCTACTTGCTTGTCTTTGCGTTGCTTAGGGAGTTCCCTTTTTGCGGTGCTTCGTCAAAGGGGTTTCCCGACCGGGTCCGTGTGGCTGGTTGTCTTTGAAGTGCCTGGATGGAAGTTTCTGAACAGCCGGTCACGTGTAATTGGCAGGCGAATAAATTTCTTTACAGTTCGAAGCGCGTTGCAGGAGAGACGTTTAAACGAACTTCGCAGCAACTTAACGTTGAACCGAACCGAACTCAAAACCGAACGGCAACCCCGAACTGCTCTCTGAACCGAATTTCTTTTTCAACTTACTCTAACTCCTTTGTTCGGGTCTTTAACTTAAACGTTAGTCCAACCTCTTTTGGAGAATTCTGACCAATGAGACAATGGCATCATTTTAGGAGGTGGATCGAGTTCCTACTTATCGTTATCTGGGATCTGCTTGGGTTCCAGCACTTAGCAGAGGACAAGAGACCCCAGTTTAAACATTATAGATTATTATAATCATACAAAACATTTTACACAGATTTCAAACAAGCCACCTTTTGAATTAAGGGCATACGATTCTTTTGATTGGAAGCACGATACCCTTTCATCCATACACACAGTTATATCACAATTACATGATTTATATGTGATCTACGCATAATACAAACATGAATTGTAGGAACAACAAGAATTATGATGTTTGATTAAGTCCATGGAGCATTGTTCTGCGTGAGTTTTAATGGGTTTGATATGTAAAGTCTGTGTAAGTCTCTCACGTTCCATGGAAGCGGGGTCTGTCTTACATCGCTGTCCTGCTCAGCAGTGGTGATGCTGAGGGAGGTCAAAGGTGGTCAGGCCCCTTAATGGTCAGGCCTCGTCTCACCATTTCTGAGCAGCTTTGTCTTGCTTAAGGATGAAACAGTGACAACGTTCTTCCTGTTTAGGCTTATCTCTGATGCCTGCGGGTGCGGGGCCATAAAAGACTTCTCTGGGGGGTTTTCTAGACAATTTGGAGCCAGTCTTGTGACTTTGGAATGTGGTATTCAGATCCGAAATGCTGAATCACATTTGAATGAATCCCATGAGAGATTAGAAAGATTAATTCGTGTTTGGTTCATCCTTAAAGTCTCTACATATTAAACAGCGAGATCAGTAAATATGGGTTTCAAGAGCTACCAGTGGTGCATTCCTCACAGTATGGCATCAGCAGTGGAACAAATCGTTCTTATGCCCAAAGCTCGTTCAAAAATGCCTTTTTCACATCTCACTCACAGTATCCTACCCCAGTTACTACCGACCACAGATTTCAGCCACGTTTTATGAACCAGTCAGTCCCTTTTCAGCCTAGGCTGTCGTCACCATGCCCTGTAGCCAGTGCAAACGAGTCCAATTTCCCAGCCACATCGGACTTAGCCAAATATTTGATGCGCAGAGAGTTGGTCAGCTCAGGGCTCCTGACGTTTGATGATAAGCCTGAAAATTATTGGGCTTGGAAGGCATCCTTTTTGAACGCTACTGTAGGTCTCTCTTTATCCCCAAGAGAGGAGTTAGATCTCCTCTGCAAGTGGTTAGGCCCCAAATCATCAGAGCAAGCGAAACGATTAAGGGCTGTGCACACCTACGATGCCACAGCTGGTGTCAAAATGGTATGGCAAAGACTGGAGGACAGCTATGGGTCCCCTGAAGTGATAGAGAATGCTCTCCTGAAAAAGTTGGAAGATTTTCCCAAAATCGCAAACAGAGAAAACTGCAAGTTAAGGGAGCTAGGTGATCTCATCTCAGAGCTTTATGCTGCCCGGGTAGATGGACTCCTGCATGGCCTGGGTTACCTAGACACGTCCCGGGGCATCACACCCATTGTTCAGAAACTCCCATTTCACCTCCAAGAAAAATGGATCACCACAGCATCCTACTATAAAGAGCAACACCATGCTTCATACCCGCCATTTCCTGTTTTCGTGAAGTTTGTGTGTGACAAAGCTAAAACTTTAAATGACCCAAGCTTTGCTCCCTTGCTTTCTACTGGTGGTCCAAGTGTTTATAGGCCTGAAAGAATTAACAAGCCCAATTTCAAAACTGCAGTATCTGTTCGAAAACTGAAATACTTGCTCCAAAAGGCAATCGTGAATCCTCTGACCAAAAGGTGGTTGACCCGGATAAACTGTGCCCGCTCCACAACAAACCACACTCCCTTCGCAAGTGTCGTGGTTTCAGAGCAAAGACTTTGGATCAGAGGAAAGTCATTCTGAAAGAATTGGCCATTTGTTACAAGTGCTGTTCCTCCGTCAACCACATGGCAAAAGATTGCGACTCAAGTGTACATTGCAATGAGTGCAAAAGTGACCAACACGTCACCGCACTGCACCCTGGACCAGCACCCTGGAAAACGGAAACTCCAGGCTCTGAAGCTCCTAACGTGCATGGCGGGGAGCAAGCAGAAAGTCCTATGCGCGCCATTGTGTCCAAATGTACAGAGGTATGTGGAAAAGGTATCAGCTCACGCTCATGCTCGAAAATCTGTCTAGTAAACATTTTTCCTGCTGGGCACAAGGAAAAGGCAGTGAAAGCCTATGTTGTGTTAGACGAGCAAAGCAATAGGTCTTTGGCAAAGACAGAATTCTTTGAGATCTTTAACGTTAACACAGGCACCAAAATTTACACTCTGAAGACCTGTTCAGGCGTAGGAGAGACAAGGGCACGCCAAGCTGGCGGATTCATACTGGAGTCTCTTGACGGCAACACTAGCGTCCGGCTGCCCACATTAATCGAGTGCAACATGCTCCCAGATGATCGATCTGAGATCCCGACACCGGAGGCTGCAAGACACCACACTCACCTCAAGCATTTGGCAGCCAAGATTCCTGATTTGGACCCTAATGCTTCAATACTGGTCCTCCTCGGTCGGGACATACCAAGAGTGTACAAGGTCAGAGAACATTACAACGGCCCCGGCAACGGCCTCGACCCCGGCCGAGGATTGTGTTGAAACCCGAGCAAGTGAAGCCCTCCTAACACCAAGGGAGAAGATACGGTTAAGTCCCGCTGCGGCCGGACCACCGTCGAAACGCCACACCTTGTCAGTCCCCCCACAGAGGGCTACTGCAGGAGATTATTTAGCAGCCAACGAGCCGGCTATAATGCCCTCTCGCCTGCACACAAACGCCGTTTTTACGGCGACCCACAGAAATCTCATGAAGAGTGTATTTTCTGTTTATCCGGCTCACGCCGATGGTGTTTTACATGTAGAAAATGTGCCCACGTCCCAGTGTTCACCCCTACACACAAGCACTCAAAAAAATGTGTCCCTCAGGCCCACAGAGCCCACTCTCATAAAGCTGGCAAATGCCGCTCGAGTGTTAGATGTAGACATCGCGCCCGCAAACTCGCGCTCGCGTCCATCTCATGCCCGCTCTGTCACACGGCCATTTCAACCTCAAGTAAGTCAGGTTATGAGTGTAAGTCACGTGCCCGCTCACAAGCGCTCACTTTTACTAACAGACACACTGTCTCCGGCGCTGCTCGCGCGTCACAGAATGTTCATGGCACGCTCCCCGTTCACAGTAACCGGGTCGCCTCATTTAAAACAGCCAGCTGTTGCTGTCAGCGAGCCGCCGCATATAGACACTCATATGAGTCAGGCTGCGATTGTAAGTCACGTGCCCGCCCCAGCGCGCTCACGCTTACTAATAAACGCCTCGCCTCCGGCGCCGCTTACTCGCTACAAAGCTCTCTGAAAACGTTCCCCGTTCAAAGTAACCGGGACGTCACATATGAAACAGCGTGCCATCGCTGTCAGCGAGCCGCCGTGTTTAAGCACTCATACCGGTCAGACTGCGAATGTATGCTACGAGCTCGCTCACGAGCGCTCGCATGTACTATCAGTCGCTCCACCTCAAGCGCCGCTCGGACTGGTTTATATCTCTCGATCTGAAAGACGCGTATTTTCAGATACAGATTATACCCCGTCACAGGCCATTCTTGAGATTCGCCTTCGACGGCCAGGTATATCAGTACACCGTCCTCCCGTTCGGCCTGTCCCTGGCACCCCGTACATTTACGAAGTACATGGACGAGGCAGTCGCCCCCCTCAGATGTCAGGGTGTGCGAATTCTGAACTTCTTGGACGACTGGCTGATTCTAGCACAGTCAGAGATAGAGCTCGTATCTCACAGAACTATGCTTCTCAGTCACTTGGAAAGATTGGGCCTCACGGTCAACTGGACCAAGAGCTCATTACGGCCCAGCCAGTCAATCTCCTTTTTAGGGATGGAACTGGACTCCTTGGCTATGGAGGCTCAGCTGTCTACAGAGCGCGCGCGCCGTGTTCGACACCTAGCCGCATCTTTCCAGAAGGGCAGAACCACCTCCCTGAAAAAATTTCAGAGGATGCTGGGCTGTATGGCCTCAGCTGCAGCAGTGCTTCAGCTGGGCTTACTGCGCATGCGCCCGCTACAACGGTGGTTGAACGCCCGCGTACCCCGTCAGGGGTGGACGCGTGGCCACAAACGGATCAGGATATCTCAGAGCTGCATTTCAGCTCTGCAGCCCTGGTTAGCGGCCAATTGGTACCAGCAGGGGGTGACAATGGGAGCGATTTCCCACCGGAAAATCATCTCGACAGACGCCTCCAACTCAGGTTGGGGCGGCCTTTTCGAGGGCAGACCGGTCTTTGGCCTGTGGTCAGACCAAGAGAAACGCCTTCACATAAACTGTCTGGAGATGCTGGCGGTCGAGAACGCGCTGAAGCGCTTCCTCCCGTTCATACAGGACTAGGGGTGGGACGATACAGGTACCTCACGATTCAATTCTGTGGCGATATGTGGTCCACGATATGATAATATCACGATTCGCGATATCTACGATATTCAATATATTGGAAGAAATTTCATCAACGATATATCACGATATATGTGACTGAAAAGAAAGATTAACAATGCATGTGTACATATTGAGAATTAATATACCGTAAAACTTCCCGGGTTTTTATTTTGCCAAATCGTCGAACTGCACCGGCTTGTATTTGAGACAGGCGTCTATATGAGACAGGCCTTTATAATTTAGTGTTGAGATGTTGTTCATTGAGTTTAGGCGAGTCTCTAATCTCTAAAAATCTCCAAATGCTCCATGTGAAACTGCGGTCTTCCGACCTTTTATAATTGATTTTGATTAATATGCGCGAGGGAGAGAGCAAGACAGCGCTCGTGTTGTTTGAAGACGTGAGAGTGCGCGCGCGCGGCCGTTGCGCTCTCTCTGCTCGTAAAACCCGAAGTGTCTCCACACTTTAGAGTGGAAACTAGCGGGTGGGTCTTTGATTCGTTTTTTATTGTTTTCCGCCATTCTTCTCGCTTCTCTCTGTTGTTGTTAGTTAACTTGTGTTCTTCACCGGCCGCTGTTTGCGCCACTTTACCCCTATTTACTCGAACAGCGCCCCCCGCAAACAGAATGGTAGATATTGGGTAGTGACAGTGACACTGACAACGGGTAAATTAATAATTTTGTGTTGTAATAAAATATCGATATTGGGCGTTAGTGTATCGATTATTTATTGCGACAGAGAGCACAACAATATATTGCAATATCGATTTTTTTTTCCCACCCCTATACAGGACCAACACGTTCTAGTCCGCTCGGACAACATGTCGGTTGTGTCCTACGTGAACCGCCAGGTCGGTGTCAGATCCAGGAGCCTCTGCGATCTGGCAGAACGCCTCCTCGTTTGGACCTAGTGCTTCCTGCGCTCGCTGAGAGCGAAGCACTTGCCAGGGATCCTGAACGAAGGACCGGACAGATTGTCCAGGGACAATATTCCCCCCGGGAAGTGGTCTTTACACCCCCAAACAGTCCAGCTGTTATGGCGCCTCTTTGGCAGAACGGAAGTCGACCTATTCGTGTCAAAGGACAACGCTCATTGCCCAGTGTTCTTTTCAAAGAACGAGGAAGCGCTGGCCCAACTCTGGCCCAGCCGCCCGCTATATGCCTTCCCTCCGATCTCTATGTTACCACAGGTAATCAAGAGAATCAGGGAATCGCACAGCCCAGTGCTCCTCATAGCCCCTGGATGGGAGAACCGAACCTGGTTCCCGGAACTAACACGGCTGCCACGGGGAGTGGTCGAACCGTGGCTGATTCCGGTGAGGAGGGACCTCCTCTCTCAAGCCTGCGGCTCGATCTGGCATCCCCACCCAGAGCGCTGGTCTCTGCACGTGTGGTTGATCAACGGATACCCGTTATCCTGCCAGAAGATGTTATGAACACGATCACGCAATCTAGAGCCCCCTCTACGAGACGGCTATATGCGTCTAAATGGTCTGTGTTCTCCAAATGGTGCACCAACAAAAATCTGGACCCCAGAACGGGTGAGGTTTCGCAGGTGCTCGGTTTCCTTCAAGAGCTGCTGGATAAGGGCAGGTCCCCATCCACGCTCAAAGTATTCGTGGCGGCCGTTGCAGCCTTCGCTGAGTCGAAGCAAGGCCGGTCGCTAGGAAGGAACGAGCTGGTCATCCGCTTCTTAAGAGGAGCCAGAAGGATGAACCCTCCGCGCCCACCTTCGGTTCCTATTTGGGATCTCTCCGTGGTCCTAGAGGCCCTAAAGATGCATTCCTTCGAACCATTAGATTCAACGAATCTAAAATACCTCTCGCTCAAAACCGTTTTTCTTTTGGCTCTGTCATCAATTAAACGTGTGGGGGACTTACACGCGCTATCTGTTAGCGCAGCGTGCCTTGAGTTTGGCCCGAATGACTCTAAAGTCATCCTCAAACCGAGACATGGCTATGTCCCGAAGGTGATTGGCACTCCCTTCATAGCGCAGGTCTGCCAGCATCCGACAGCGTGAGCAGCGACAGCCTCCTCTGCCCTGTCAGGGCACTGAGAGCTTACGTTACGCGCTCCGCCCCCTTCAGACGCTCCGAGCAGCTCTTCGTTTTGTTTGGCGGACGCACCAGATAGTGGACGCAATTTCTGTTGCCTACGCGTCAAAAGGTCTGCAATGCCCTCTGGGCATCAGGGCTCATTCCACAAGAGGCATGGCCTCGTCGTGGGCATGGTCCAGTGGAATTTCCATTCACGACATCTGTATGACGGCGGGCTTGGCCTCCCTGTCTACATTTGTGAGATTCTATAATCTGGAAGTTCCCGCCTTGCAGGCCAGACTTCTATCATTCTAATGTGTGTATGATCTGCCCAGATCACTGTTGCACAGGCTACCTCAACGTTAGCTCTCCTGGTTGAGCTGCACTAATATGGGTTGATATACATGTACATGCAGCCCGGCGCCGCCGCTATGCATTCCCCATGGGTGCTTATGTTTATACATGTGTTGGCCCGCTTGCTGGCCGCCTGAATTTCCCACTTTCAATGTTCCCCAGGTTGGGACTCATAGAGTGGATGCTGGGCGCGCACGGCGTTGACAAAGTATTTCAGTAAGGCTAGACAGCCTGCTCTAGGTCTGCAGCTGCTGCACTGCATTGACAATATATACAAAATTAAGGATAATTTTGGCTTCAATATCTCGAGCAAAGATGAACTTTACCCGTAGCGTAAGCTAAACTTACGCAATACTCGTTCCCTCTCTAGAGAGAACCGAGGTTACGTTAGGTAACCGAGTACGTTTTATACGCAGCGTCCCTGTGCTGCCAAGGGCTTCATACCGGACATTTGCACACCTTAACTCTCCCAGCATCTGACCAGCTCTCAATAAATATCTGTCATTTTTCCTAACAGACAAAGGTCAACCGTGGGAAATGTAACAAAAGAATACCGCGAAATTCAGTGCGGTAAATATGACCGTCTATGGCCGAAATAGGTAAATATGTTCATTTGTTTTTTTGCCTTATGTGTAATTTATATTAAAAACATTTTAAATGAAAATACAGACACTTTTAGGAAAAGTCAGGTATCAGCAGGATTTTATTTATTTTTTCAACAAAGTTATTGCAGATATAAAATTCAAAACGGTCAAAATGACAGTCGTGGCCGTTCCAGTGTTAAGTCTGTATGACCAGAAATGACGGAGTATTTTAAGTCTTTTTTGCTGCTATGTGAGAAAAAAACCGAGTAAAACGCGCCGAAGGACATCCTGGGACTTTTTCCGAAGGACATCCTGGGATTTTTAAACACCACAGAGAGTCAGGACCTCGGTTTAACATCTCATCCAAAGTACGGTGCTCTTTGACGGTATAATGTTCCCATCACAAGAGCCATGTCCCAATTCAGGGGCTGCATCCTCCGAAGGCCGCATTTGAAGGCCGATTGCGTCACAGCGGCGCAACGAAGGCTGTGCCAAGTCAAAGGATCCTTCTAATGCGGCCTAGCATCAGTGTTGCTAAGTCTGAGGTTTTAAAAAAAAATTCCACAGGTTGATTTCCACTGCCGTAAGTATGATTCACAAATCCAGTGGAGAATTTGGCCGCCCGATGAAGCAGAGCCGATTGGCTTTTTGGGGTTCTTTTGTTGCACAGATCTGGCAAAAGGATGCAGCCTCTGAATTGGGACACAGCTCAGATTGGGGTGTTAGGACCCACAAGGTGAGCCCCTCCTGCTGGCCTTACTAACACCTCCTCCAGCAGCAACCTAGTTTTCCCAAGAGGTATCCCATCCAGGCAGTGACCAGGCTCAACCCTGCTTAGCTTTAGTAGGCAGTCTTGGGCTACAGGGTGATATGGCTGCTCATATAGTTGATATGAGAAATCCTGAAATATAACTACGCATGACTTCTATCTCATTTATCTAGAGGACAAATTAAAGGTATTGTAGGTAGGAATTTTATAAACAACTTTTTTCCAAATTTGTTTAAACTTTCTGTATATATCAATGCATAATTAAAATGTAAGTACTCTGAAAAAGAAAGTATAAAAATCGAGTGTCTGTAGACCTCTCACGACTGTTTTAAAGACAGCTCATTATTTCCATTCACTCCACCCCCTCCCTTCTGGGCTCCTCCCAAAGCCACGCCCCAAAAACACATGAACGCGAGACTCCGACCACTGAGCTGAAGACGCATATTTACCTGAGACGAGCGGAGAGGAAGGAGCGCAGTGCATGCAGTGACATCATGTCAGAATCACATGTAATAAAAAATCGAACTTTATCATTATGAAGATAAACAAATAAGATGTATTTTAGTACTCACTAACAAGCTAGCATATTGATATTGGTAAAGTTTAAAATATATATTTATTGATTCGCTAACGAGCAAGTTATCTATAAGACAAAGCTAAAAACAGGTGGCATTGATACACGTTTTTCCATTGCCATCATTTACACTGTGATGAAGATGAATTTCGTGTAAGGATGAGGATACACTCCAGAGACAAGTACCGCATCGTCAGCTCGAGGACAGATCCGGGGTCGAGGGATTTTTTGTTTAAAAACAAAACAAAGGCGAAAAAAACGTGCAGGTAAACTTCCAGGTGAACATGGTAAAAGAGTTAGACAGAGGGTAAATATAATTCTAAGAAAAGTTCCTGGATGCGGAGTAACGTTAGGCCTACTATCTGTTAAACATGTATTTAGTTATCTAAAGCAAAATTATGCACAATTCAACACTATAGCTATCATCTTGAGCTAGGCCTATATATTATTTATCATCTCTACTACGGCTCGCTAAGTAATGTTATGTTAGCTATATTAGGCAGCTACGTGTGCTAATGACACATGCTTCATGAAAACATAAAGAAAAAAATATGTATGATCAAAATAAAAAAAGAAAGATTTACCTGTCCAGCAGAAATATAGCCATCAAGGCTTCACTTTTCAGCCCCTTGAGGTCTCTCAGTTCTCGCCATCGCTGGAAAGCCACGCCGATATTGACACACGTTTTATTTCGTTGTTTATCCAAAGACTTTTTGTTCATTACCTTTTCTAGTAATGTTACTGTCTTCCTTGTTTTGCCTGGTTTGCCTTCGCAAACTGCATATGTGAATTTTGATTGGTCTTTCTCTGCCATTGTTTTGCTATTCCTAGGTTCCGTGCCTCTTGAATTCCTCAAATCAAACGGGTATGCGCAAGTGGGCAGGTCCTGTGTGGCAAAAGGGTGGTTGCCATGGTTGCGAGAGAGTGACAGTCGCCTAAGCCAATCCTTTGTTTCGTCCCGTAATGGAAATAATGAGCTGGGTTTAGTGCAGATTAAACGGTCTAGAGTCACTCGATTTTTATACTCTTTTTATCAGAGTACATACATTTTAATTATGCATTGATATATACAGAAAGTTTAAACAAATTTGGAAAAAAGTTTTTTTTTATAAAATTCCTACCTACAATACCTTTAAGTAAAATTTGGCACAGCTTACCCCTTATAACCCTACACTACAAACTGCTCAGTATTCTAGTATTCTAGTAATGTTAATCTCCATCAAAATTCTTAACACTTATTAATATTCTCTGTGGTAGATTTTGTTGGCATATTGGCTGGTCTGTTTGTGCAGGCAAGGACTTTTTTGTGCCTGATTCCTTGTTTTCTGTAGCCTGGGTGAGAACTTTTAGACCAGGGGTCTCAAACTCAACTTAACTGGGGGCCGCTGGAGGTAGAGTCGGGGTCAGGCTGGGCCGCATCAAGTATTCCACAAAAAATAGTATTCAAGTATTCCAAAAAAGGAGCACAACTGATCCAATCTTCTCAATATTTATTATTAACGTTTCTTCTGAACTGTTCCTCTGAATTTGAACATTCCTTTCTGTACATGATTGGTTCTTCATTAGCTGTCCTTCTGACAGTTGAAGTTCATTTTACAAACTTTCTTTTGTCGATAACACATATTTGTGATTTATTTATATTTGCTTATGTCCTTTTATTTTCTTTATACAACACATTAATGATATTGAATGTTTTTTTTTTGGAAGGCACATTTTCTTTTATTATACTTAGAAAAACAATTATTGCTTTTGAAATACAAATATTTGCAGTCATGTCTGCCCGTCTTATTGAATTATTTCTACACATGTATAGTGTCTCAAATTACTGACTGCACAAATCAAAGCTAACCTTCTTATCAACCTGTTGGACACATATTACAAGCTCAAAATGATTATTCTCACATTGTTTTAGAGCAGGGGTCTCCAACACGTCGCTCGCGAGCTACCAGTAGCTCGTGGCCTGATTGGTGGTAGCTCGCCAAGGGGCCGTTCACATATCGCGCTCACATATTTTGCACGCTCAAGTTCGTTATTTCAAATGTAGGCGCGCGCTCATTTTTTCCAGGCGCAGTATGTTTGTACTTCGCGGTTGTCTATGACAACTATTGACAACAAACCCACCGTAAGCTGTCACGAGACTATCTATGGTAGCCCATAAGGGATAACATTTATTTATTTATTTTGAACGTGGCACACGCAACGACGGGCCGCACTTACATTAAACTTTAATGTCAAGTAGGGGGCCACAAAATATCACCCAGCGGGCCGCAAATGGCCCCCGGGCCGCGAGTTTGAGACCTCTGTTTTAGACAGATCCCATTATGAGGACATTTCATTTGACATTTGCTGTACCAGACATGTTTATCAGTACACTATCCTGTCTCTCACATTGTAGTGCAAGGCACATGCATTATTGATGTTTGGAGGGATCGTTCTCATCAGAAGGCTCTTTAGCTTGATACAGAATGACGGCCTCTCAGTTTGCCTTTTAAAGGGTCAGGGTTCAAGGTTTCATGCGCCGATATGCCAAGAGGACAATCTTAAATATCTTAAAAGCATGCAGAGTATGTTTTGTTTGCATGAATTGTGAAAAATAAAATTCATTCAGACAACCCGTTTAGTTGAAAACGCATATATACTGTAATTATATAAAATGTAATAGATTCAGCTATACTTTCTTAGTTTGTATATTTTCTATTCTTCTATGATCAACTTGGATGTGAAAGGCTCCTCTGGGCACATAATTACACATGATTTCATTGGGGATGTACTCATGCGATGTACCAAGATAAATGTATCACATTTTTTCGACTCATTTATTTGCCAATATTCCAAGGATACTCTTAAGAGCTCCCAGATCTGATGTTCTATGATTTTAATGGAAGCTCTCAGCACTGTAGTTTTGATGTACTATTTTGTTTACAGTGGTACTGGATCTCTCGATATTTGTCCAGGAAGAGGAAGGTGAGGCAAGGAAAAGAAAACAAGACAGTCTCACAAATATCAAACCTCTGAAATTAAGATTAATGGCCTTGCTGAGAGCAGCTTCAAACAGAGATGAGGATAATGGAGAAGAATGTTACGGAAGAGACTATGATGTTAACACAATATCTGATTATGCACAGTAATCCAAATAGGCATATCAAATGTCATCATAGATGAGTCTGTCCGGTTTCAGCATGCAAATTAATTTTGACATCATCTTTACAAAGTGTACTACATACCTCAGACTACTGGTCGGCATAAAAGTCTTAGAATTTTGCTTAAACTTTCTAATGGCACCTAGACTTCAATGTTTCTTTAAAAAGCCAACAATAACACCAAGCACCAAATAGTGGCTTTTCCTTTTTAAATTTTTTTTATTTTATTCAATGCTCAAAGGATTTTTTTTGCCTGCACACAGCTTGAGTCTATAATCTGCTTCCTGGCACTCAAACATGACACTCATCAATCATAAGGAGCTTGACGCCTGTCTTCAGTGCGATGGACATTTTCCTCTCCTCTGTGAAGAGGCTGTAATGAATGTATTTTAAAAATTATTCTTACCAATAGAGGAAAACCAATGTGCAGGGAACGCTGTCACTGGCAGTGTGAACTGAGGGAGGCAGGCAGCCGTGTGACACCAAGATGATAATGGCTGACGATCGAATCCTCATCTCTGTCACTGAGTTGTACCTGTCTAACATGGCTGCCACTCACTGTGTCACAGAAAAATGTGCCTCTCAGTCATTGAGTGTTTTATCAAGATGTCTGCATCCTTGTGTCATTTGTATTATTATTCCAAAGGGTATTGAAGGTGTATTAGAAAAATACATTGTACAAAGTTATGCAAATACAATAAATGACAACAAACTGACACTAACGTTTTAGTTACTTACACTTTATATAAATAATTATAAATAATATTACATATTAAATCATTTAAATAAATAAGTTAAATAATTAACAATTAACACGATCAAAGCTCTCGATCTACCGGTCAATTTTTGTTCCTACCCTCACCTATGGTCATGAAGGCTGGGTCATGACCGAAAGAACGAGATCGCGGGTACAAGCGGCCGAAATGGGTTTCCTCAGGCGGGTGGCTAGTGTCTCCCTTAGAGATAGGGTGAGAAGCTCAGCCATCCGCTAGGAGCTCAGAGTAGAGCCACTGCTCCTTTGCGTCGAAAGGAGCCAGTTGAGGTGGTTTGGGCATCTGGTAAGGATGCCTCCTGGACGCCTCCCTAGGGAGGTGTTCAAGGCACGTCCAGCTGGGAGGAGACCTCGGGGAAGACCCAGGACTAGGTGGAGAGATTATATCTCCACACTGGCCTGGGAACGCCTCGGGATCCTCCAGTCAGAGCTGGTTAATGTGGCTCGGGAAAGAGAAGTTTGGGGTCCCATGCTGGAACTGCTGCCCCCGCGACCCGACCCCGGATAAGCGGATGAAGATGGATGGATGAATTAACACTTTTCTACTCTGAGGTGTGGTTTAACAACACTCAAAATTTTTTACTAACGATATGTTGAAGTTAGATGTTCGGATAATTGATATATATATATATATAAATCAATATAATAATATATAATTATTCCATAAATTTATCTTCAGCTGTCCCACAGCTCAAAACTCAGAAGATGATGTATATGGAACCAAAATAGCAACCATCTCAAGATTGTGCGTGTATGCATAACCAACTACCAAGGGGTTTCTCGTTTGCCCAGGGGCACCAAACAGAGAAAAACATCTCTCTGATCTCCCTCTGATCGTGTCATATATTTGCCACATCTAATAACAAGCATCAGATACATTACTGTATTTACACAATTATGCACATAATGTCTGAAACCAGAATGCCACTTGTAAATGAATGAATAGACACAGCCGTGTTACATTTGTGTTGCAAAAATAAATATAATATAATATCATATATAATGGGAGCAATGCAAATTCCTGTGCTCAGATATTTAAAGTGGAGAAAGGTTGCACAATTCTAAGTCCACTATCTTGGCCACCGTGGCATTGTTCAAAGGGACACCACCTGCGTTGGCCTCCATTTTCAGGATTCTCATTGAGCCTGCCCACCTTGTGTAATGCACGCGGTGATTCTTCGGCTGAAGCCTTTGTCACTGGTGATGTAGCCTCAATGAGCAGTCCCCTACCTGATGTTCACCCCTCATCGCGCCGAGGTGCAGGTTGGGTTTTGAGATATAATAAATTATTGTATAATATAATATAATATAATATAAACCCTCTGATCTGACTTTAGAGTGAAACAAATTTCCAAAAATCTGATTTTAATCGAGCACAGCGTCAGTTCAGACAGGCCACATAGGCATAGCTGTCAAATAGCTCCAACCACTACCGTTCTCCTATTAGACCGGAAGGATATACAGTATACGCGGCACTTCCACCTGGGAAATATGCTTAAACTGCTCGCAACCCCCTAACAACAAAAAAAGCATACTTCAACAGCTATCATGACACTTAGAGCATATAGGTGTATGGCATTGTGAGATTGCATTGCATTACAGATTGCATTGTGGTGATTATAATTAAGACAGATGATTTTCCATTTGAATGGGGTAATTTCATTCCCGTGTAAAAATCTGAAAACACTCAAAGAAATCAGACACTTAAATGCTGGAAAACCAGAGGATCATAACTATTTTATTATTTTGTTGACAGCTATGTTGGCTTAACAGTGAAGGCCAATGGTAGATGTGGCTATTGAAAACAGGTTTTGAGCTTATGTGACTGGATGTTCATCAAGAGACCATCACCATCATTATCTACACCACAGCTGGCGATCTATTGCGCACTGTATAGAGCTCATCTTACAGAGTCATTCCACAGAGTGGAGGGCAGCACTTAAACTACTCTTCAACCAAATAGCCAAACCATTGTGTGAGCGAAAATGGCAAAGGTCTTTACCGTTGCTGAAACAGAAACATCAACAGCATTAGAGGTGTTTCAAAGCCACAAACACCATAAATCTGTTGACAGTTTCTTTAAAATATTTGCTCCGAAATTTTACCCGCAGAGTTTTGAAAGGGCACTTGGATTCATATAAATAAATAAACAAAGTATAGACTTTGAGAGCACATGAATATCTAAAATAATTTTGGCCTGTAATGATTATTAAATATGCATTTCTTTATTACTAATTAAAGACACAAACTTCTTATTGTTTATTATCTAAATATAGTGAATTTTAAATGTCCATAATATTTTATCAACCTAGTTTTGTTTCTGTTTTATGGTAGTAAAGTAGAGGAATAGGCAGTTAACAATTGATTTAGTATCATATGAATTCTCTGTAACACTTTATGATAAGTATACAATAATAAAGTACTTACAGTACAAATCATTTACAAACTATTAGATTATAGTTAATTCATAGTTTATACGTTGTAGTCTCTACATTGTTAGTACTGTATATTACAGTAACACTAGAACCACCATTGTATACCTAAAACTGCCAGCAGGTAAAATGTATCCATGCACATGATGATTGACCACTGTTTTGATATGGCTAAACATATTATGTCACTGTATTATGCCACTGTCGTCACAAAGTAATGTCTAGAGTCATAAAATTATATTTTTTTAGTCATCAACTATGTTTTTGTCCTGTTGTTTTATGTCCAAGGCTATTTTAAGCAGGCTACACTAATCAATTCAATTTAATTCAATTAAAATTTATTTGTATAGCGCTTTTCACAATACATATTGTTTCAAAGCAGCTTTACAGAGAGTGCATTTCAGAAATGTACATAGAAAAAATACAGTTAGTTAATCATGTATTAATTTAGGGCATAACATATCGCCGGCGTCGAGTCGTCTCTTCACAGGCGTTTAGTCATCTCATCACAGGTGTTGGGGCATCTGAAGTCTCCGTGAGGCTGGATACAATCTGGAGCTGACGAATGCTATTTACCTCAACAGCAGAAACGCAGATGGGAAATAATTAGCATAGCTGCTGTTTATAATATTAATGCATTCGATCTGATTCAACAGTAGTATAAAAGGTAAGCATTATGTGAATGCTTGGCTAAAGAGATGCGTCTTTAATCTAGTTTTAAACTGGGACAGCGAGTCTGAGCCTCGAACAATATGAGGAAGGCTATTCCAGAGTTGAGGAGCTAAATGTGAGAACGCCCTCCCTCCTTTAGTTGACTTAGATATCATAGGAATGACCAGAAGCCTAGAATTTAGTGATCTTAAAGAACGCGATGGATTGTAGGGCGATAGAAGGTCCATTAAATAGTAGTAATACTTTGTAATTGATACGGAACTTAATAGGTAACCAGATCATAAAATTGGTGTTATATGATTTTCTTGACCTAGAAAGAACTCTAGCAGCTGCATTTTGCACTAACTGTAGCTTGTTTATTGAGGATGCAGGACAACCAGCTAATAAAGCATTACAGTAATCTAGTCTCGAGGTCATGAATGCATGAACTAATTTTTCTGCATCAGAAACAGATAGCATGTTACGTAGCTTAGCAATGTTTCTGTAGCATTCCCGGCTGAACAGATGCAAGGTACTCTCAGGGACTGATGTTTAAAGAATTTTATTCCCAGAAACACCGTAAGAGCTAAATGAAAGCAAACAGACAAATATTAGTCATCTCACTAATCATTATACATGTCCATAACAAACACATGAGAATGCACATATACAATTTAATTGGCTTTAGTAAATAGTGTCACCTCAAGTGTTTAGTGAGCAGGCTAATGTAATAACCTTGCCTTTATTTTACTATATAAAACCTGAATATGCATTATAAATTGTTTTGATTACAACAATCTCCTTTTAGAGTGCTAAATGGACTAAATGACAACTAAATTAACTGAATTATTTTGTACAGCTGACGATCTCCATTCAGAGAGAAAACTAAAATATATGAAATGACCAAATAAAGGCCTAATTTCCTGCAAACAATCTATAAACCTTCAAATAAGAAAAACGAAGCAATAATAGAGAGTTTTGCATGTAACAGTAACAATCAATCACACACACATTACATAACATATCACTGATTTACACTATTGTATAGTTTAACGTTATATCCTAACGACCCACTAACAGCTTTAAACGAGAACGAAACAACACTTTAGTCTCTCAAAATTTAGCATACGACAAATTAACACGGTACCTTGTGCCCTTCATCAGCCAGGAGCTAAGGGGGTAGAAAGAAACCTTTTTTAAAGCTATATTTTCACAGTTTGGAAAACTCTCGTCTCACTTCTCTGGTAGCTTTGATCAGAATGACGCGTCAGTCACATAGAAAGTGCGCCAACATACACACAGCGCGCGCGCCACTGCACTTCCTTTTCACGGACTTCAAAATAAAAGCATGTGTGGTAAGTGACAGATGCTCTTGAAAAACAAAATAAAAATGCAATATCACCATTATGTATTCAGCGAAAATATTACTAAACCAAAACAAACAAATAAAGAGTATTTTAGCTCAGGTTTAGCAAGAGTCCCTTTTTTCTGAAAACCTTTCTCAAGTATTCCGAGACCACACCGCCCCTCTGCTGGAGGTAAAAGTGATGGCCCATTTTAGAGATAGGGAGATTTAATGGTCCTTTACAGTTTCTAAAGTGGAAAAAGGCTGTTCTTGTAACATGAAATATGATTTTCGAAAGACAAGTTGCGGTCTAGTATAACACCCAGGTCTTTTACTGTAGTGGATAAAGTAACAGGACATTATTTTATTTAAAGTTGTATTGTAAGAGGTTTTGTGAGATATATCCAGCTGCAGACCCGCAGCACCAACACCAGTTTCAGAACCCCAGCGCCAGAACCGGAAGTGGGGGCGGAGTTATTGACAATGAGACAAGCATGGCGGAGAGCACGGTGAGTTGTCTAACGTATTTGTCATCATGTGATGAAAAATTATCGCATATTATTAAGTTCTGCATTTAGCTGCTAAATATTGAATTTGTGCTTAACTTTATCATCTTATTGAAGCTTGAATATGTTGTCATACTCTATTGTATTAAACATTTTTTCTACGGATGGTTTTTTGCTTGCGGTGACGTTTTGAAGACGTTTATCTTGTGAAGGTGTTAAAGTGTTTGTTCCACATTCCTCTGTTATATGCATTGTTTGTGAGTTAATGTTACCTTATAGTTGGGGAGTTTTTTTTTACGTTGATATTATTTTGTGGTGCTTTCATCTCTTGTAGAGACATATAACGATTCAGAGAGGCGACTCATTACCTGAGCTGCAGCAGTGCAACAAGTGCTGCAGCTATTACCACTGCCCTTTTTGCTCGGCCAGTGTATTTAAGCCAGCAAAACTAGTAAAATTAAAAAGTCATGTACAAATCCACTTCAACAAGGCAGTTGTCTATGGAGGTATGAATATCTTGAATATTTGTTTAATACATGTACACACAACCCAATATATTATAGCATAATAGTTTACTGATTTATTTTAGGCTTCACTATACACAGATGTGGACTGGGATGTAGAACAGCACTGCATTACCACTGCCCATACTGTGATACTACAGTTTTAAGGAGAAGGGATTTTGAAACGCATGTACAGGTTTGCAAAAACAAACCGCTTCCAATTTCAACCACAATTTTATCACCAGCCACTGCAGCGCTGACCACACCTTCTGCAGCCACTCTGACCACACCTTCTGCAGCCACTCTGACCACACCTTCTGCAGCCACTGCAGCGCTGACCACACCTTCTGCAGCCACTCTGACCACACCTTCTGCAGCCACTGCAGCGCTGACCACACCTTCTGCAGCCACTGCAGCGCTGACCACACCTTCTGCAGCCACTGCAGCGCTGACCACACCTTCTGCAGCCACTGCAGCGCTGACCACACCTTCTGCAGCCACTCTGACCACACCTTCTGCAGCCACTGCAGCGCTGACCACACCTTCTGCAGCCACTCTGACCACACCTTCTGCAGCCACTGCAGCGCTGACCACACCTTCTGCAGCCACTCTGACCACACCTTCTGCAGCCACTGCAGCGCTGACCACACCTTCTGCAGCCACTCTGACCACACCTTCTGCAGCCACTGCAGCGCTGACCACACCTTCTGCAGCCCTGACCACACCTTCTGCAGCCACTGCAGCGCTGACCACACCTTCTGCAGCCACTGCAGCGCTGACCACACCTTCTGCAGCCACTGCAGCGCTGACCACACCTTCTGCAGCCCTGACCACACCTTCTGCAGCCACTGCAGCGCTGACCACACCTTCTGCAGCCCTGACCACACCTTCTGCAGCCACTCTGACCACACCTTCTGCAGCCACTCTGACCACACCTTCTGCAGCCACTGCAGCACTGACCACACCTTCTGCAGCACTGACCACACCTTCTGCAGCCACTCTGACCACACCTTCTGCAGCCCTGACCACACCTTCTGCAGCCACTGCAGCACTGACCACACCTTCTGCAGCCCTGACCACACCTTCTGCAGCCCTGACCACACCTTCTGCAGCCACTGCAGCACTGACCACACCTTCTGCAGCCCTGACCACACCTTCTGCAGCCCTGACCACACCTTCTGCAGCCACTGCAGCGCTGACCACACCTTCTGCAGCCACTCTGACCACACCACACAGGGTTCGTGTGCAGCCTGTGATTAAAAAAAATTGCCCAGTTTGCAATATCCTCATTAATAGATAAAACTTAAAAAAACACATTGACCGCAAACACACAGAACAGCCAATACAGGACATTAATGCCACATTCCATCTTGTAAGCCAGTGCATTGACAGGACAAATGGCATATTTACAGTCCTTAAAGTTACCAAGGGTCACAGTGTTCCTCTTCATATTCAGCTCAAGACATGGGGAGAACACCATAAGGTCATCTGTGAATCACATGAATGTCAGGTCAACATGGAAGTTGCACAGAGGAGTGGCCTGTCATCATATCAGTGCAAACACATCCGCTCTGTAACTTACTGCACATCTTCTGCCGAACCAGTCTCCCTGAAAGAGGAGATTTTAACCGAGATGGTAAAAGCAAAGTGGTTTAGTACTGAAAAGAAGAAGATATGCCTTACTCACCAGCAACTTGCCAACAGCAGTTGCATACCACTCTCTGTTCAAACTTCGATTGGCACCCCTGAAACAAAGAAATTAATTTCCGTATTTGAACCCAATGTCTCCTATTACAGTCGGTTGGGACGTGTAATGGTTGTGTATGACTCAAAATTAAACACATGGCATTGTCCCTGTGCCAAATTGAGGCATTCATGTTTGCACAAATATATTGCAAAATGGCACCTTTTTCAGACCCAGCGTGAGTTGTTTCGAACAGTCTTCAGCAGAGAAGAATCACCACTCAAAGGGCCACATGCACAGTCTGAGGAGAATGATTTCAGAGAAGACAGTCCTGTTTATCCTCCAAAAGATCTGGGGCTAAAAAATATGGTATCTTACATTCTTCAGCACAAGAAGATACCCGTTGATCTACCAGATGATGTGCATGCACCATCACCAGACAAGGACTACCCAAGAAACCTTTGTCCAGATGAAAGTATCTGTCAGAGTTGTCCAGGTGTTGTCCCCCTCAGTGATCCCATCCTAATTACAAAGAAGGCTAAAATACTCACAAACTGGTCCATTATTGAAGGTATGATTTGGTGTTATGTAATTGCGTGTGTAATATTCAGCTAAATTGTCCTCTGATGTATTACTTGTTGAAATTTTAGACGTTGCCACCTACTGTAAGCAGTGCCCACTTTGTGGAATGTTCTACCGTTACCAGGAGTGGAAAGACCACCTACATAACTTCAATGACCACATCATCCTTGCCATACCCTTATGCCTTACCTTGAGAAGCCTTCTCCAGGTAACTTTTAATTTAACACTATGGTGTTAATTTATCACTATTTATGTTACTTAAAACAGATTTTGTTTATTCCAGGTGCATACTTCTGTGAGCAGAGCCGTTGATTTTTTGCAAGATTTGACCGGTTTAAAGTTTCCGTCAGCAGACACGGTGCTGCATGCCTATTTACACTTTGAGGCCCTTACAGACCATGAGTACAGGTATTCATGCGTTACCTGTGGTGATTATCCCCCTGTTGTGATAATGGATCTACACAAAAAGGGTGTTTTCCAGCTTTCTGGTATGTTTATTGTAATCATGTTCACTTCCAAGTTTGTTTTATTTATTTATTTTCTATTTATTTTTTCTTCATGTTATTGCCATATAGTGAACATTTTTTGTACACATTTTGTTTTCTTCCAGTAAATGACATAGAGGAACCCCCAGAAAACTATCAAGGGGAAGTCAATCTGGAAACATTCTGGGAGGCATTGTCCAAAGAGATGATATGTCGTGGATTTGTTGCAAGTATGTGGAAACATTTGTTTATTTTTTTTATGCACCATATTGCAAAGAAATTAAAAGAATCACACAGCTTATGTTTTTAATTCTGCTTTTGTAGGTGGTGCACAAAATCCATTTGTTGTTAAACCCATGTATCACTTCTGGGCTCCTTGGATTGGCAAGAACACACGTCGTTCAGATATTGTGCTAAACACAGAGTATGAAAAACTTCATTCTTCAAAGTCTGCCTCAGAGACCGCAGAAATTACAGTGACAGAGGAGAGGCTGAAGGAAGAACTTCAAAAGCAAAAGGTTTGTTTGTAAAAGTACGACTACTTTTTTCCAATATACTACACTATATTCAATAATATTTTTTTTAGGTTAATGTTATTCGGAAACTTTGCAAAGAATGTGGTCTGGACTCCACTGGATCTCGGAGTGACCTCCTCCTCAGATTGTCTAATGAATTGAAATCGAGGCAAACATATGATAAAATCTTTGAAAAAATCTGGGGTGCCTCTGGTGAGCTTAATTTCTAATACTGTTTTGTCTGGTGTTGCAAATATAACCTTTGATATTACAGTCAATATATTGCCAATACATTAATGTTTTAAACTTTGTAAGAATTGTTTTTGAAGAATGTCTTTTTTTTGTGCTATATTAGGAGGCTGGGGAGTCATCATGTGCCCATGTGGCATAGTTTACAGTTTAAAAAGCAATCTTCGAGCAGAAAGCCCTAGAGATTTTGCTGATCTTCTGTTCTCATGGAAGCATCTGCCGAACATCATTATTTATGACTTTGCACGCGGTTTAGCAACACATGCCAATCTAAGGGCACCAGAAAGCATACCTATTCGTCCATATGAAGGACGCTTAGCAGAACCCAATGAAGAAAACATTAAACTTGCCAAATCTGGAAATCTGAAAGTGTCCTTGCCTTGGCTGGAGGAAAAAATGAGTGTGAGCGATCCTCAAGGACACCCACTGACAGGGTCTTCGGATCATTACGTATTGTCTGACCGTTTTCACGAGAGCAATTTCAAAGACAGTAGAGATGTTCTGAGGAAGATCACTATAGTGCCTCAACTAGCTGGCAAAATAAATAGCCAGGTTGCAGAGCAACTGTTCTCAAAGATGAGAAAAAATAACTACTTTTTGAACATGTCTCAGCCATCAACACATCTGTTTCAAATGAGGACCATAATTCACCACTATAACGAAAACAAGAACAACAAAGTGAGGACTAGATTAATGAAGACGTTTGGATCAAAGTTGGTGAAGAATATGCATGGACAGGCTGTGCTGGGTAAATTAAAATTTCTTTATATATATATATATATTTTTTTTTTTAAGTAGTGTAAATGCATAGGCCACCATCCAGTGTGTTTGTTTAAAGGAAATATGAGGTTTGGGTCTAGCTCTTGTTGGCTGTTTGTATTGTTATAGAAAATTCTGACATCTCCACTGAGGAGCCAGTCCCCATAGACATTGAGATGGAGGACATGGACATTGAAATGGAGGACATAGACATTGAGATGGAAGACACAACCCTGACCTCAACGATGGCCCCAACCAGTAGTAAGTGTTAATATATTTTGTATTAAGTCTTGATATATCCTGATGCAAGTTATTGTATGTAATTATCCATTTTAACTATTACCGCAGGAAATGAAATTGTGTGTAGCATCGAACAGCTGTTTGCCAGTAGAGTGTGTTGGGATTGTCTGCCAAGCCATAGACAATCAGCAATGGTATGTGAATGACAGTTTTCAGTTTTATTTGATGTTGTAATGGCACTCACAAACCAGAATTTATGAATTTGAAATGCAGAATTTTATATATATATATATATATATATATACTCTATGTAATTTCTTTTCTCATTTGTCTTTAAGCTTGACTGGGCTTTGGGGACAGATGACCCAGATGAAACAATTGGAAAAGTTGGGAACTTGGTTCTGAGGAGGAAAGATTTCCGTACTCTAGGTCTCAATGAGCTGTTGGAGGCAACAGTGAGTTGACAATGACATACAATAACATACAATAAGAAATGTTTGTGACTCACTATTTACAGTTGTCTTTTTAAAAACTGCAGATTGCAAACAGCTGTCTTGAGGTGATTGCATTGGTGGCTAAGGAACGAGTAAGTTTTTGTAAAGCTGCAAATCTCAAATATTCAGAGACCTAGTTGTCTAGTGTACAGTCTTATATTGGTATGTTATGTTGTAGGGAATGGATGTGTGGACAGCCAACGCATATGTTGTGGTGACCTGGTTGCCTCCAAATAATTTGGACCCATTATTGTCATTTCCAGTGAGGCCACAAAGTTACATAACATTCACAGCAGTGTCCAATTTTATTTTAAACTAAATGGATTTTTTTTTAATCATCTATAGGATTGCATTGCGCTGAAAGATTTCATTGTCTTCCCTGCTTGGAAGCCAGCACACTGGATGTTGTGTGTAAGTTATTTAATGTAACTTTGCAGTGTTGTCTGAAAATTGCCTGCTTTTGTCTCATCACAATTCAGAAATGCCATTTCATGATTCTTAAGTACTAACACTATTTTTTGCAGGTCATGAAGCCAAAAGATAGGCACATGTACTTTCTAGATTCAACCAATCCGTATGGGTTGGGTGATGAGAGATATGTGAAAGTTTTCAGGTTGCAAAAATAAATATAGAAGTTAAAATGTTCAAGGTTCTGAGTTCAGGTTTGCTGTTCAAGGTTCTGAGTTCAGGTTTGCTGTTCAAGGTTCTCAGTTCAGGTTTGCTGTTCAAGGTTCTCAGTTCAGGTTTGCTGTTCAAGGTTCGCTGTTCAATGTGTTTGTTCAAGTTTTGCTGTTCAAGAGTTTAATAAACTTCCTTAATGGTTACTTGCATGATGTTCTGATTTTGCATGCTTTGACAGTTTTTACAAGAAATACCCAAATACTGTTGACTGCGTGTCTTTGCATGGATTCAGAGCTTCAAACTGTGTGCTGCACAATGTAACTTCATATTAACAAATCTGTTTTATTATTTGTGTATTTTTGTTACAGTAAGATGACAGCCAAAATCGCACCTGGCACATGGGTGCTACTGAAAAACAAGGTTGGTTATAAAGAAGTCTGCTAAATTTGGGACTGCTGAAGTGTCAAACCCTTAATAAACTCCTGTTTGTTTGTTTTTTAGGATATCCCCCAACAGATTGGTGGTGTAGACTGTGGAGTCTTCATGTTGATGGTGAGACATTGTTTTGATATAATTAAACCAATGATTGGTGTGGTGGTGTTTTTATTTTCATTTTTTTAAGTTGTTAAATACGGAACAAGGAATACTTTTTTTTGATTGAGATTTACAGAGATAATGTTCCTTAATTGTTGCTGTTTTCCAGTATGCTCTACATCTTGTCTTGGGAGCACCCTTTGATTTTACATCTGTAAGTAATTACCAGTTGAAGTAATTGACCTTTATGATGTTGTAGCAGTTGAAATATCAAGATTTCTCTATTTTTGTCTTGCAGTGTGACTTTCCAAACATACGGAGATGGTGGGCTCTTATTCTTCTGGAGAACTTTGGGATTTTCTCTGAAAGGTAGATACTGGACATTTACTCCAGCCCACCGTTACATTTGCACTCTCTTCTGATCAATTTTAAATTAACCAAGATATAAATATATTCCAGTGCAGAAACCCTACAAGAGTCCCTTCCATGTGAAGAACAAGCTACACTTAGCAGCAGTGAGGTGGTGTGTATAATATGTGTATATATATATATATATATATATATATCTTTTATATGTCACATTTACACATTTATAAAGTCACATTTTCCTTTAATATGTAATGAAGGAGCTCCCAATAATCTGGCACATGAAAGAAGCTGTGAAATGGCGAGAGGCGGTATTAACATTAAGTGACATGGGCATCTGACGCACAGAAGCCAATGACACATGTCACTATACGTATTTGCACATCAGGTCTCCATTGGCATGTGCCTAGTGGATAGTGACATGTCACTGACACTGTCGCGGAACAGGTTTCCGTCTTGTGACACCTTAGTGACTTACAGATGAGCTGAGCAGCTATACTGACATAATGATGAAACAAACGCCTATATAAATAGCCTATATTAGTGATGTTTTTTAAATAGATGTCAATTAAACGTTTTAATTATTATTTTTCATTATAGGACTCAATGAAAAAAACAGGAAAACAGATGGAGTGTATGGCAGGTGACTTGCGTGTGTGCTGTTTTCAGAAAGTGGGCAAAGGGTAGGCCTTGTTTGTTTTTACTGTATATTTTTAAGTGAATACACTTATTAAACCATGTGTATCGTATTCACAGGCCATTGTATCCCAGTGTTGTGAAGCCCTTGTGGGTACAGTGTGACATGTGTTTGGGCTGGCTACACACAGATTGTGCTGGAGTGAAAGAAGCTGAAGTCAAAAAAGGGACTTTCAAATGTGGATGTGATTTGACACAACCACACACTTTTGATGAGTAAGTTTAAATAGAAAGCTTTTACTGCCATTAAGAAACATGGAGTTGGATCATGGTCTAGCCCAGAATTACATTTTTATTTTCACTGAAAAGTATATGATCTTGCTAGAAATAAATAGGAACAAAATATACTCAGCATTAATATTATGGTACTTCAATTCATGTTACATAATCAGTATAAAGCCACATAAACTTTGATTTAGCTAACCACTTTGTTAACAGCCTTTTGTGGTACCACTGGCTAATTGTCATCTTCTGATTAATCAGCAACTATTCTATAGCCTGTTTTTTGTTCTATGCTATGTCATAACCTGATGTTGATAACATATACATTGTTTCTTTGTAGCACTCGGAAGGCTCTGAGACTTGGAATTGAAAACTTAATCTCAGATCAAGACATAAAAGTGAGTACTATAAAATCACAATTAACATTTCTTGCCATGTGTTGTATATACAGTGTATATATATATATATATATATATATATACACACCATTTTAACATAATTCTGTTCCAACAGGCTTTACATGAAGCTTTTCACAATGGAGACATCAAATCCTGTCGGTTTTACCTGTGGAAACATCCAGAGACATCACTGAAATTCAAGCAGCACTTAAAGCCAAAACAGTGCTATTTCAGCGAAAGTGATGTGAGAAAATAAGCTTATTGTTTTAAGCGTTTCACATTTTACTTGCAGTATATGTTATTGTTATATTACAACAAGTTCCTTATTATCCTAAATTATTCAATATTCTCATATTTAATAGCTCATCAAACTTGCTGATAAAATAAAGAGAGCAGTGGATGCAGATGAGGATCTTGAAAACCTGAACTACATATTTGATGTTATGATTCCAGAGGTATGTGGTAATTATATGATTGAAGTTGATTTGTGTTATTTGTTGTTTGATGAAAAACAACAGTTTTCTTCTTTTTAAGGTGACAATACTCCTTGTACAAAGACTGGAGAAGATTTGCCGCTATGCAGTTGAAGTTGTAATGGCCTCTGGCATAGTCAAGTTTCACTAATTTGAAGTATGCTAATGCATCAACTGTATTTATTAAAGGGGGGGGGGGGGGGAGCCATTGCTTTAACTTACATATTTGTTGAGTCTCTTTTCTGTCTCTGCTTACTGAAAAAGGTGTTAAAATTAATTTAATATATATTCCTGCTGGAGATGGCCCGAATGTTTTGTTCAAATATTTGACTTGCTGTATCTAATAGATATAGGATCTACAGAAGTCCACTTAACAATGGTATGTCACTTTACAATAGTTTGTGGCATTTTCTCTCTTGCTAGTTTACAATTATTTGAAATACCTGATTGGTAAGTGTCAATTTGTGGTGCACAAACAACATACTCCTGCTTGTACCACTTTAATAAGAACATTTTACTAAAATAGCTAAATAGTTCTTATATTCTTGTATAGTTACAAATGACAGCTTAACTGTCAGTCCTATATACAAATATAAATAAATGTGTTATTGTAAATACAGTTGTGATATGTAGGTAAATACATTGTCAGAATTATAATAAAATAAAATAAAAAACCTTAATGTAATGTCTGAAAGCATTATTATTAATAATTTTCTGCCGTTCATCTGTGTGTCAGATGCCCATGCCCATGCTAAAACTGCTACTGGAAATGGCTCCATTCCAACAGCCATCTGCTCAGGGGTCCAGTGGAAGACATGGAGTTATTTTTTCAAGAATGTAGGTAGGGACAAAATGTCCTGAGGCTGAGAGTGAGTTCCTCATTTGATACATTGCAAGTTAAATTTATACAGGATTGTCATGATAAAATGGGCCTAGGGGTGAATTGGTTATTTGTTGTACACATTTGTATTGTTTCTTTTAAAACAATGCGGAATTTTCTCTCTCTTTTTTAGATTTGTGACATTATTTTACATAAAGAAAAATAATACAATATATAATTATTTTTCATAATACAATGAAACTGATAACTATATACAATTATATTACACAAAATCAATGTTTTAAAATGCTTATTGTACTGTACCTTAATGTATCATTATAGCATACGTGTAAAGTATGACGTTTCGTGTGTAATAAAAGCATACCGTTTCGCGTCTAAGCAAATTACGCTCCAAAACGTTAGGTGGCGTTACTCGTTTTAGAACGTAAGCTCCGCCCCTCACTTCCGGTCCTGGCGCTGGTGTTAGAACGTAAGCTCCGCCCTTACTTCCGGTTCTGGCGCTGGGGTTCTGAAACTGGTGTTGGTGCTGCGGGTCTGCAGCTGGATACTATAGGGTTTTGTGGGTAGTTTTTTAGAACCAATAAGTAATACCTCCGTTTTATCTGAATTTAATAGCAGGAAATTATACGTCATAAAGCATTTTATACCTTTAACCCTTTGACACATACGATCACACCGGTGTGATCAGTCTTGGCTGGTCCCTGGAGCATACGATCACATCGGTGTGATTAGAACGGTCAGTGAGTCATGACGTGATCAACTGCTAAATTCAAAATTTCAAATCTGCTTTCGTGTTTTGACTGGCAATGAGCCAGAGAGGACGCACTCAGCGCTCTTCATTTATCACAACTGTTCAGTGTATTTTAATGTTTACTTTAAATTACATTACACAATAACACAAATACTAGTAAAAACTAAATAGTTTATTGCACACTAATATCTATAACAGCAAGATTACCCTTTAAACATTATGGAATATTATTGTATTCGAGTCAAACACATCATATTGTGTAGATAACTCCAAAGCTTACTTTGTTCTGCTTCCAGTTTGACACCCTGTAGCAAGGTCATATGTTATGGGAAGGAGGCGGGAACCGGCGAACAATCAATAGAGTTTAATAAAATAAATAAACAAATACAAAAACTAAAGTAGTGACGGCGGAGGCGGACGGCGGACGGAGACGTTTTCACAGCCTTTAACCCTTTGATGCGCAAGCTATGGATACCCCCTCTAATGCACAACATGGGTCTAAAAAGACCCGTATTCATTTCCTATGTTATTTCATGCATGGCCCTGCATTTTTTTGTTTCACCCTTTTGAAATCACTTTATTTGAGCATTTTATATTTCATGATCTATAAATTTCATGATTTATGAATATTCAAAATATCTTGTTTTCAATTATCACACATTCATATTTTAATATTTCCTAGGTTTTGTGTAAATACATCAAGTTTACACACATGGGTCTAAAATGACCCATCTATGCAAGCGTGATAAAACAAAAGAATAAAGAAAACTTTTTGTTAAAATAAACATTGTCACAGTTGTTTAGATCAACACATTTACTGTAACACTTGAAATATGTTTATTGGCCAATTTGTCACGCATAACACACATATAACCGATAACAATGAAATTGAACTGTAGTGTAGTGCAACTGTAGGGGGATCTCCCCGCCACCAATGTGCAGCCACCCGGATGATGCGACAGCAGCCATAGTGCACCACACGACGGCTTATGTGACCGATAGCACTGATTTATGACCATATATAAAAATTAATATGGAGGTACTGCCCAGGTAAGGTTTCTGCCCAACAGCACCAATATATACTTGTATATATAACTTTCTATTGCAACTTTTATTTTAGAAAGTTGCTAGCTATTAGATAAAATAAAATATGTCGACCGCAAGCTAGCTATAGTATTGGACATGTTTCTCTTTGCATGTAATGGAATGCAAGTAATGGATTTCAAGGTCAAGGTAACCTTAGCCTAAACGTTCAAATATTAGGCTATATCTAGATGTCTTTCACAAAATATCAAATATTTTCTGTGACAAAAAATGTATTAAATAAAACCTACTTGCATGAAATATACAAAAGCAGTCGTGTTGAATTGTGAAATGTGTGGCAGGTGAATAGTTTTCTGCAGTAAATATATTTATACTATTTATAAATATCAAAGGTTCCTATGGGTCATTTTTGACCCATGTGTGTAAAATTGATGTAGAAATACAAAAACCGTGTTTGTTTATAAAGTAAGAAAGGAAAAATAAAAATAATGATTTGTGGAAATCAAAAACAAGATATTTAATGAATACCTGGATTAATAAATGGTAAAATACATTTCTTTCAAATATTCAGCAAAGAAACATGAATACGGGTCTTTTTAGACCCATGTTGCGCATTAGAAGGGTAGTGAAACAAAAACGATTTTTATTCGAAAAGTAAGAAAGGAAAAATTTAAATAAGGATTTGTAATGATCTAAAACGAGTTAATTGAGGAATACCTGGAATACTGAATGATGAAATTATTTTCTTGCAAAGATATAGAAAATTAAAACTCAGTCGGGTCTATTTAGACCCATGTTGTGCATCAAAGGGTTAACGTTAATGCTACAGGTAGGCTACTATTAACTACCTAGTTATTGGTAGCTAGCTAGCCAGGAGAAGATTTTTCCCACCCGTGGCCTCTGCCGGAGTTTCCATCTTGGAATCGCGGATCCTTCACCAACTGCTTATCGGGACTTCCAGAAAATCAGTAAGTAACTTTACCATTTTACACCCCCCAATTTGTTAATACAGGTTGAAAAGCATCCAATTGTTCAAGTAAATACAGGTTTGTGTCAGGTTTATGTTATTGGTGGTTGAGCACTTTTTCCTTGATAGACCTCAACTCACAATATAACCCACATCTCAATTCTTGGGTAGTTACTGTTGTGCACAATATTTTAATTAAGAGAAAATGCATGTAGTGTTGTAATTGATAAAGTTATTGTGGTACTTAGTTAATTTTTTTTATGTGTAAACATGCACAAACCTTCGAAGCAAAGAAAAAAAAAGGCTCATTGCTTCCTTATCAACAAATTTCAAAAAGCTTTTTCTATATAATATACCGTCTACCTTGTTTCAAGTAACTCTTATCTTTGCTGGCATAGGAGACTAACGTTACCACTCCCGCAGACACAGAGGCCCAGCTGTCCCTCCCAATCTCTCCAAGGATCATCATGCTCGGTAAGTTTCACATTCAATGTTAACGAATCATTTGAATGTATAGGGCACAAGCAAAGCAAAGTTTCTGGAAAACACTAGTGAATGCAGTTTGTGTCGTGTCATTCTCTGCCTCTGCACCAGTCAGGAACAGCACAGTCACTTCAAAAACGTACTGGTTACTAACGTAACCTCGGGTATTGCGTAAGTTTAGCTTACGCTACGGGAAAGATTCATATTCTCGAGATATTGAAGCCAAAAATTATCCTTAATTTTGTATATGTTGTCAACGCAGTGCAGCAGCTAGCAGACCTAGAGCGGGGATTCTAGCGCGCTCATAGGCTGCTCTGCGGGAACTGCACAGCCTACCAGTGAGCCAGACGTGACGTCACGTCCGAGCGCCCTCGCCGCGTCCTAGCCCGCCAGAATGGGCGTGGCTTAGCGTATATAAGCGGGGCTCGGAGGCTGATTCTCTGGTTTTCATCGACTGAAGCGAAATAGCGCTTGTGGCGTTTAGCACGGCAGGTTACGCAATACTCGTTCCCTCTTATCAGTGGCGGATTTAGCAAATTGGGGGCCCAAGGCGAAGGTAGTATGGGGCCCCCCATCCGATCTTTAAAAGAGAACGAAAAAAAAAAAATTGAGCATTTTTTTTTTTTTTTTTATAAACTATTACATGGCACTTTCTGGAGAGTTTTGTGCAAAAAAATATAGAAAAAAAAGTAGGTCTAGCAAGTCTTATATTTCTGTAATTCACAGAGATCAAACACAAATATGCTGACTGAATAGATTGCTAGTTGAGAAACACTGCTTTAATTAATGTTTTTATGATGACTTTGTGAAAGGTTAACTAAACAGCATGAGCCGTCTTCCAGCTGGCCAGCAAGTTATTTAGCAAATGTCATTCATACAGATCTGTATTATGCTATAGTTTTTGATAGTGTTATACATTTCTTACAGATAATCACGATGATCATTGCGTTTTACCGAATGTGGTATAGCTTTATGCAATTACAGTTTGTCTATAAGCTTTTTTTTATTAATGACGACAGTAAAATGTTGCCAGATATTGCTACGAAAAACAAGAAAACAAAATAATAATAATCCGAAATAAGTTCAAAGCTTGTGTTTTGGAAATAAGATTAATATATCACTAACCCTAACATGCAACTTTCCACTTTAATAATTTCCTAAAGTGTCACATTAAATCAGAAAAACAGGTCCAGAAGACTACTGTCACCTTTCCATTAGTGGATCTGGCAACACGGAGGCTGCACGCGCGCCCTCACTCACAACGCGCTCTCAAGCCCCGTTCACTGCGCTAGCTTCTCGCATTGCAAACACTCATATGATATGAGGTGGTTTAAACGGCTAATTAATCATTCAGAGAGCTTGACATTTTATTTTTGAATGTAAAATATGACAGAGTTCCGGACCTCGGTCACCTCATAGCTGGCTACGGCCATGGACTTGTAACATATTGTTAGCACGTACCGGGCATCACAAAAAAGTTTGTTACCTTCTGCAATTTTGCTAAAAACGTTTTGCTTTCCTCCCGCTTCCTGCTTTTTCAGCACCGCTTGGGTAGCTTCTCTGTCTGTCACTCTGTAGCCTACACTGTCTGTCAATAATTATTTTTCTCCGTCAGTTTTTTGGCGCATTACAGCCTTGTCACTTTCGCACGCAGAAAGTGAGATAATGGAATAGTCCAATGTAGTGAGGTGGGGGGCCCCCTCCTGTCTGCGACACTAATGATTTGATGCCTTTTTTCGCAAATGTTTTTTAGAAATATATAATTTGCGAAAAGTAAAAAACAAATAAAAACTTAAGCATAATTTAATGAGGCATTTTTGGGGCCCAGACCCGTCGCCAGACCTCAGTCTTAAGGGGGGCATGTGAAATGCATGGGGGGGCACAATTATTATTAGCCTACGTATATGTATAATAATCGTATACTCTATTCGCGCAGCACGTAATCGTCACGTTAAACATAACCAACAGCTTTATGACCAGGTAGCCTATAGCCTACACCACATTACATAGAAGCAATGTTATGAATAACCATAACATACTTGACTATACAACATATTAGATGTAACACCAGTCCAGAAGCTTCTCTAAAACATTGCATTTTGAAGCAGTCAACAGAGGGATATGCATTGCCAATGAGACACACACACACACACTGATGTTACATCTGACATTTAGCGCGTTTCCATTACAGATTTGCGCAAAACTTTTGCGATTTTTTCTAAATGTCGATAAAAAACTATTGCGAAATGACGGCGTTTCCATTTACTGATGTTATGCGACTACAACGTCCTTTTTTCCCTCTCGCGATAAGTCATTTAAACATCAACGGGTAGGTTTATAGCCTATATCCCTAAATCACAGCCACCACCACAATAGACATTATTATTAATAGAAGGAGACGTGGTGTGTTATCCAAGCATTAATGGCAGGGAAAGCCCAGCTAACAAAAAAACGTCCCCAGAACGTCCCCTGAACGTCCACTGCGAACGTCCCCTGAACGTCTTCGTGTAGGGTTCTTTAAACGTTTGTAGGACGTCGTGGGGGACGTTCGCGGGACGTCCCGAGGGACCTTCGCGGGACGTTTAGAAAACTTTCGGGGACCTTTACGGAACGTTCACTAGAAGTCCTTTTAACATCTTAAGACCCTTTTATAGTGTAGCATTAGTCTGATAACACAAAATCGAACAACCAAGGAACACACACACAACAAGGAATATCAGGAAACAAAAATACTTTTATTTTCATAAACAAAAGTTCACATATGTCTTCAAATGCGCTGGCAGCTGTGTGTGTGTGTGTGTGTGTTTGTCGGTCAGCTGCTGTGGGATTAATCCGATGGCAATTCTCCCCCTTTGGCCCTAAAACAACAAAATGAACATATTCAGTTATGATTTAATCCAAGTGAAATATAACGTTGTCTCATTTCAGCTACATTTAACGTTAGCTTCGTAGTGTTAGGGATAACGGTTCAGCGGTAACGTTACATTGCGGACAACTTCAGCAAACGTTTTAAAAGGTAACATTTTCATATAATTTAAATACGGACAGTGGTTTTGGTAACTAATTTATAATAACCTAAAAATTAAAAATACCTTTAGACAGACGACGGACAGAGAAAACACAATAAGGCTGCGTCTGAGGAGGACCGTTAACTGTCACTACGCTACGCAGCTGAGCGTTGCCATGGATACAAACCATAGACTGTGATACAAACCGCGTACATAAGGAATGACGTCACTCGCTTAGGTGCATTATGATCCTATGATTTGATCGTCACTTGCTTGTTTCTCCAAAAAAAATTTTGTTATTTGATCTGCATGTGCTATCAATAATTAGAACAATATTTTTCCTAAAATATATTATTTTTAATAAAACCAGTCACCTTCGCCTGACCAACAGTTTGACAGGTAAATGTTAAGGATACTTTTATTTGTCTTACCGTGTTACTTTCCTCTTTCTTTCCAGCAATTTTTCATTCTTCACGTTTTCCTTGGCTGCATTCATCATTTGAAGTCGATGCATTCTTTTAGAGCTCCTGGCATTCAACCTCTTCGTGCATGTGGAATAGCCTTTATAAATTGTAGCTCATATTCAATTGAATAAATTTTCATGTTTTTGATGTTTAAATTATAACGGGTGAAAACAGACTCGTGGTTTTATTACATCTTTAATTAGTGATATAATTTACATGAAGTAACATGAAAGTTATTATCTTAAAGGTGCAGTGTGGGATTTTTAGCGGCATCTAGTGGTGAATCCTGCAAATTGCAAACAGCAAGTCACTCGCGGCCTATCCCTCGGTTTTCAAACTCGAATGAGAAGCTACGGTGGCCGACGTAAGACAAAATATGTCGTCGTCTGAGTCTGAGTCAGCAGCAGAGAGTAGTAAGTCAAGCAATGAGGTTTCTTTAGCGCTGTTTGTTTGCTTTCGGCTACGGTAGAAACATACCTTCAGACCTTCATAGAAGGGGATTCCCGCGCCTATGTAGATATAAATGTCTCATTCTAAGGTAATAAAAACATAACGGTTCATTAAGTAAGGTCTTTATACACCACTGAAAACATAGTTATGGATTTTATATTGCATCTCTGTCAATAGATTCTCAGAAATATTACACAATGCACCTTACATAATATAATAATAGTAATCAGCTGATTGTCTCACGAACGTAACCAGCACATTCTCCCCACAAAGCAAACCCATAATACAGCGAGGGAGAAGACCCACATGAAACTATGCAACTATATATTTTTTCTAACAGGGTAGTAAAAGTTTAGCTGGCTAATATGAGCTGTTACTGTGGCTGAGCTGGTTAAAGCGTAAAGCCTTGTTTAAACTCGACGCGTCCGCATGAGCCCAAAGGTGCAAAAATGACGTGATTGTGACAGCGCGCGCGCCTCCACATCCCCTAGACACACTTACTACACACAATAGGCTTTTTTTCTCTGATTTTGGAAACTCTAAGCGATCGACTTAAAATGCTTCCAAGATCGACGGGTTGGTGATTCATGTAACTGTTTTACGGTCAATGACAAGAGTAGCCTACTAATCAGCTGTCTCACGAACTTAACCAGCACATTTATCCCCACATAGCAAAGCCATAACACAGCGAGGGAGAAGAATTAAGTTACATGAAACAATCCAACTACATATTTACACCACTGACAAGGGAAAAGTCACTACTCACGGTGTTTATGACTAGCTTCTTCTAGCTTCCTGCGGCTTCTCTTTCAATGTAGTGACGAAACGCGCTCTGTAACGCTGTGTGTTCGCGTTCGGCTACTGTAGAAACATGACGTCACAATATGGCGACCTTCATAGAAGGGGATTCCCGCGCCTATGTAGATATAAATGCCTCATTCTAAGGTAATAAAAACATTACGGTTTATTAAGTAAGTTCTTTATACACCACTGAACACATAGTTATGGATGTCATATTGCATTTCTGTTAATAAATACTCAAAAATTTTACACATTGCACCTTTAACATTAAAACACTAACATTTTTAGCATGAACTTAATTTTACAATTAATGCAAATTTGCATTTATATTTTAATTTAATTATTCGTTTGTCTGAGTTGCAAAGTGTCAGTTGATGATGGCAAACGCATGGGCGACTGGATTTTGCAAGTGTTGTCATGGAAATGCCAGGTGAGGGACGAAATAGGGACGTTCGCAAACTGGCCCGGACAAATGTCCTCAAAACGTCCGTCAGCGAACGTTATAAAATGGACCAAATGCGAACGTCATCGGAATGTCCGTCAGCGAACGTTACAAAATGGACCAAATGCGAACGTTATCGGAATGTCCTTCAGCGAACGTTACAAAGCGGACCAAATGCGAACGTCATCGGAATGTCCGTCAGCGAACGTTACAAATGGGACCAAGTGCGGACGTCCTCCGAACGTCCGATCGGGAACGTTACAAAGCGGACCTAATGCGGACCTAAGGGGACGTATGAAACGTCCGGGGGACGTCCCTTGTTTGCTGGGGACCCGTATACTGCGAACGGCATAAGGAGTTTCTGGGTGTTTCTCCCTCATTTCTGCTCCGAGGTCTGATTGTGGCATTTCTTTGAGGTTTAGAATCCAGTATTCCTGTAGCCTATTGTTTCTTTTATAATTTTAATAAAGAACTCTGTCCAAAGTACAAACGGTCAGTGTACATTTGCATGTGTCCATTCGTTTTTCCTTATTTAACCCGTATTGCAAAACGTAAAATGAACGGTGGTTGTTTTTTTAAAATGCAAAGTTGAACACCAATTTTTTTTAAATTTGAACTGTACACAAATGCTGCGCAAAAAAAAAAAAAAGACTAAATTTAAGATGTTTGTTTATGACTTTTTGCCCCTTTATTAAACATTTAAAATATTCACAACTTAATACAAAAAAAAGAAGAAGTAGATTTTAATGGTTTTCTAATTAGAACCTGAAAATTATACTTTTCCCGCAGTGCTGAATGAGAAGAGCCATATTTAGGCCTATGTCTCTGGAACCACAGCCTACAGAAAGGTGTCTTTAGGTGAGTTAAAGGCTAATGACAATAAATGTGTCTGAAAGAATAACGAGGCATTTTAATTTTATTAATAAACTATTGTTTTCTAAATTAGTGTCGGCTAAAAACATATCTCCATCTCCGCTGAGGCGCGCCGCGCGAATGCACCTTTAACTTAATGTTTTAAATGCACCTTTCATACGGATTACATAATCAGAAGGTATTAGCTTTCGATTCGAATTTGTTCGTTTTAAAGTGGAAATTTCAAGCTTTAGCCTGTTTCAGTTCTCGCGCTACAGTTCACGGAGATCATGAAAGCGCGCATGATTGTTTTCTTTTATTTTACAAAAGCACAACGTTTTCTTGTTATTGTGAGTTTACACAAATAAAAGCATAGTTGCGCGAATAATGTATTATTATTTTCTATATAACCAGAAATTATAGAGTATTTTAAGTTGTTTCCACTGTTGATAGGAAAACGCAAGTGTTCGCGCCCGCGTCTCCCTGCCTGCAGCGCGCTCCACACTCTGCACAAACACTTGGATATGCGTCAAAATCTTGTGTTTATTTGTGATAATCTTAGCCCTGTATTATTATTGTCTAACCATTATGAATGACATTTGACTAATTGCTTTGTTCCTTTTTTTTTTATAAAAGCATCTTCTAAATATGTAGCCTAATAAATGTTATAATAAGGATGATAATTATTAGCCTATTATTATTTGCGTATACCACGGACCCCAAACACACCGCGTATTCTAAGTCAGGTGACTGTAAATGCGCAAAAACTGTTTCCATTGGTTTTGCGAAATATTCCTTTTTCGAATTGCCTGAAAAACCTCCTCATGCGAGCGTAAAAAATTGTTTGCGATAAATGGGAGTTTTTGCGAAATTGACGTGTTTCCATTGAGCGTAATTTCAATTCGCGCAATTTGAAGGGTAATGGAAACGCGGCTGAAGCTTCAAAGCGCTTATCGAGTACGCAGCGCAATTTCTCATGAAGCACGTGCCGGAGCGCGTATTGTTTTCAGAGAAACACGTGATCAACGAAAAACGAAGCCTCACTTTCTTTCCAGTTCACGTTGATGCTTCACTTTGTGTGTTGGACTGTTTGAACCCAGACCACTACTCTACAGGTTTTTGGAAGTTTAAGCGCATTTACTAACTCTTTTTTTAATTATTTGCCCATCCCTAACACACGCACGGTCGCACGCACACACACGCACAGAGACTTTGAACCTACTTTGAGTGGAGGCAGCGCTGTCCTCTCTCCAGACGAACTGAAGCGAGTAGTAAGCCGGCGAAAACTCATCTGACTATAGCTTTAAAATGCGCGGTAACTGTTGAGCGGCTACACTGACGTGATACGTCACGTACGTATCCTAACTTTCTTTTTAGTGAGGCCGTGATAGGCTGTTGCAGTGTAGATTCCCATCAATCAAACACAATCACACCATTGTTTCTTTATATATTTTTAATGTTTTAATGATAAAGAATGCAACTATTATAATATAAAATTAAAGTAATTTTTTTAAGAAAAAAAAAATGTGCCTGGGGTGGGGGGGCACAAGCATTTTCGCGGGCGGGCCCGGCCCCCTATGGCCCGCCCATAGCGACGGGTGTGTGGGGGCCCCTAGGTAGCTCGGGGCCCAAGGCAATTGCCGACCTTTGCCTAATGGTTAAGTCCGCCCCTGCCTCTTATGTTAGTAACCAGTACGTTCTCTTACGAGAGGTTCTCTCGTATTGCGTAAGTTTATGTAACCCCGTCATCTCGCAAGAGAGGAGAACTCAAAAGGGCCACAACCACAGTGTGTTTCGTTGCAAAGATAAAGTTTATTGCACAATATTCACAAGGATCACATGGAAATTATCCATGTAAGATAATAAAGAATCAGAACTGGCAAAGAGAGAAAACAAACAAAATTGTAACCGTTACAGCCAACAGGGTTCCAAATCCTATCCAATGGAAATTGCTCTGAAACTGTGTGCACACTCACAAGTTCACCAAACACAAATTCACTCCAACTTCCACAATTGTGAAGTAAATCAAACCACTACAATCTATTCCCCAAACCTTAACAGAGTAAACCATATACAAGAAAATGGGAACCCCACCGTCAGTTGTAGGTCCAAAACAAACAAAACAAAACAAAACAACAAAACAAGACACAAAAACAATTTCATAAATTAAATCAATCACTTTGCCACTTCCATACACAAGACTCAATTTAACATTAAAGTCATCTCTTCAGACACCCATTAAGCCACCAATGCTTTCACTAAAGTAAACGGCAATCATGCATCATCTGTAAATAAAACAAAGAAAGAATACAAATTGATGATTGCCCTATAAAATATTTACAAAGATTAAAAACCTTAAAACCATTAAACATAACAGACAAATTACAATTATAAAATGAAGCTTAAAACCAAATTCAATAATTCAATTAAAATCAGTACCTGTATTCTCAAATATATCTGCTTAATTCTCTGAGGCATCAATCAACACCATTCCCATCAGAATACTAAAACAGAAAACAAATACAAACATATTAAAACTAGACAAACATATTAAAACTAGACAAACTCACTCTAGTCATCATAAATCACAACCCTTACCTTCCCAATTCAGTTATATGCTGCTCATTAATCAACTTAGTTTTTCAACTGCATTACACAGCCTTGAAAGACACCAAACAGCTTTTCCTGCTTAACAAATGGTACCACAAAGAGGAAGTCTAAACAGTTTGGTTTCCCTTTATAGCGTCTTCAATCATGGGATTTGTAGTCCATCTAGTTTGTAGTCCATCTTCTACCCCATTACATTTAGCTTACACTACGGGAACCCATTGTCCACGCCGTGCGAGCCCGCATCCACCTCATGAGTCACAACACTTCTGTCAACCCAGAAAGTGGGAATAACACGCATGTACATAAGCGCGAGGATAAGCGCGAGTACCATGAAGCGTATAAGCGCGTGTAAACAAGCACTGACAGGCAATACAGAGCGGCCGCGTGTGGCTGGTGTATAGGCATATATAGCACATATCCTGAAACAGTGCAGCTCAACCAGAAGAGCTGAATTCATGTGAGGGTAGTCTGCGCATGATAAAATCTGGACAGTGTTAACCTTTCACTTAAACAGACAGCAGTTTCGCCTGCAGGGCGGGAACTTCTAGGTTATAAAACCTGACAAAGGTGGACGGAGAGGACCAGCCCGCCGCCACACATATGTCTTGAATGGAAATTCCACTTGACCATGCCCACGACGAGGCCACGCCTCTAGTGGAATGAGCCCTGATGCCCAAGGGGCACTGCAGACCTTTTGCCGTGTAAGCGGCTGCGATTGCGTCTATTATCCACCTAGACAGGCTCTGTTTCGAGGCAGCGAGACCTTTAGTGCGCCCACCAAACGAAACAAACAGCTGCTCAGAGCGCCTGAATGGGGCGGAGCGCATAATGTAAAATCTCAGAGCTCTGACTGGGCAGAGGAGATTAACATCACTTTCACTATCGGATGCTGGCAGAGCCGATAGAGAAATGACCTGTGCTCTGAATGGGGAGCCAACCACTTTGGGAACGTAACCATGTCTAGACTTGAGGATGACTTTTGAGTCATTCGGGCCAAACTCAAGACACGACGTGCTTACAGATAGCGCGTGTAAATCCCCCACGCGTTTGACTGATGACAGTGCGATCAGAAAAACAGCTTTGAGCGACAGGTATTTCAGGTCCGCTGTGTCCAGGGGTTCAAAGGGGAATGCTTTCAGGGCCTCTAGGACCAGTGAAAGGTCCCACATAGGAACTGAGGGGGGGCGCGGGGGGTTCATCCTTCTGGCTCCTCTGAGGAAGCGGATAAGCTTGTTTCTGCCTATCGACTGGCCGTGCATTGATTCAGAGAATCCTGCGACAGCCGCCACATAGACTTTGAGCGTGGAGGGGGATCTGCCCCTATCCAACAGCTCTTGAAGGAAACTGAGCAGCCGCGGGAGTGCACCTAAGTGCACCACTTAGAGAACACAGACCATTTGGACGCGTAGAGCCTTCTGGTAGAAGGTGCTCTAGACTGCGAGATTGTGTTCATTACTGCGTCTGGCAGGGCGATAGATACCCGTTGATCACCCACACGTGTAGCGACCAGCGCTCCGGGTGGGGATGCCAGATCGAGCCGCGCGGTTGAGAGAGGAGGTCTGCTCTCAGCGGGACAGGCCATGGGGCTGTCTGTGACGGCCGCATTAGCTCTGGAAACCAAGTCTGGTTCTCCCATCGCGGGGCTATGAGGAGCACTGAATGGTGCGTTTCCCTGATTCTCTTGATCACCTGTGGTAACAGAGATACCGGAGGAAATGCATATAACGGGCGGCTGGGCCACGTCCGGGCCAGCGCGTCCCTGTCCTTTGAAAAGAACGTCGGGCAGTGAGCGTTGTCTTGTGACGCAAAAAGGTCGACTTCCGCTTTGCCGAAAAGGCGCCATAATAACTGGACTGTTTGGGGGTGCAGGGACCATTCTCCCGGGGGAACATTGTCCCTGGACAGTCTGTCTGGGCTGTCATTCAGGTGACCCGGCACATGTGCAGCTCTCAGTGAGCGCAGATGGTGCTGAGACCAAACGAGGAGGCGTTCCGCCAGATTGCAGAGGTTCCTGGATCTGACGCCGCCCTGGCGATTTAAATAGGAAGCCACAGACATGTTGTCCAAGTGGACTAGAACATGGTGGTCCTGTATGAGCGGGAGGAAGCGTTTCAGCGCGTTCTCGACCGCTATCATTTCCAGACAGTTTATATGCAGGAGTTTTTCCCGGTCTGACCACAGGCCGAAGACTGGTCTGCCCTCGAGGATGGCGCCCCAACCTGAGTTGGATGCGTCCGTCGAGATGACCTTCCTGTATGAGACCACCCCCATAGTCACTCCCCTCTGGTACCAGTTGGCCGCTGACCAGGGCTGCAGAGCTGTGACACAGCTCTGAGTCACTCTTACCCCTTTTCCACCAAAAAAGAACTGATTCGGAACTGGTGCTGGTTCAAAGTTGGTTCGGAGTTGGTTCAACTTGCGAACCTTTTCAGAACCTGTTTGTTTTTCCACTGACTAGAGCGCCCAGCGAACGACGTCGTTACGTCACTGTGTACGTCGCCATACGTCTTAGCTAGAAACGCTTGCAAGAACAACATTACTTTGGGATTATCTCTAACTCGTGTACCAAGAAGGGCAGGCTTTAAAAACAATTGAAATACTGTATATAAGTCTTTTAATCTTTTCCTTTGATATGTAATCTTTTCTGATTAGTTATGTACCCCTGTCTTGTGTCTTTTTTTTCCCTTTCCATTTATTTGTTCTATATTGTGACTGTTTTCTTCTTTGCTTATAATGTTTTCAAAAAAATAAAAATAGAAACGCTTGCGCCAACTTCAAGATAACAATTACAATAACAATTACAAAGGCGGACTACATCGTGTTTCTGCAATTGTTTCTCCTGGCTTTGCGATCCTATATTATGGTCAGAAAAGATGTTTAGAACATCTAAACCCGCCCGAGCCCCCGACGTAAGCATGACGTGGTAAAAGAACGGTTCTAGTCCAGCAAAGAGTTGGTGCCGCTTTGGAACCAGTTTTCCTGGCCGAGAACCGGTTCTTTGGCTGTCGAAACACAAAGAACTGGTTCGCGCGCAGGCACTGGCTCCGAACCGGCTCTCAAAATGCTTTAGTGGAAAAGGGGTATCTGATCCGCTCGCGACCCGACTTCCAAACTCGGTGTGGCACACACGCGGCCAGCCAGTGTTGTAGCGGGCGCATGCGCAGTAAACCTAGCTGGAGTACCGCCGAGGCTGAAGCCATCAAGCCTAGCATCCTCTGGAATTTTTTCAGAGGGGAAATGCTGCCTGCCGTGAATGACATGGCCAGTTGCCGGACACAGCGCGCGCGCTGTGTAGACAGGCGAGCGTCATGGTCACTGAGTCCAGTTCTATTCCTAAAAAGGAAATTGACTGACTGGGCAGTAATGAGCTCTTGGTCCAGTTGACCGTGAGACCTAGGCATTTTAGATGGCTGAGAAGCTCAGTTCTGTGAGATAATAGCTCTGTCTCTGACTGTGCTACAATCAACCAATCGTCCAGATAGTTCAAAATTCGCACACCCTGAGTTCTTAAGGGGGCGAGAGCCGCGTCCATGCACTTTGTGAATGTACGGGGTGCTAAGGACAGGCCGAACGGCAGGACGGTGTATTGATAAACCCGATCGTCGAAGGCGAATCTCAAGAATGGCCTGTGACGGGGTATTATCTGAATCTGGAAATAGGCATCTTTCAGATCGAGAGATATAAATCAGTCCCCCTGGCGAATGTGCGCGAGGAGTTGTCTGGTTGTAAGCATTCTGAACGGTCTTTCAGAATGGGAGTCCCCCGTCCTTCTTGGGCACGAGAAAATAACGGCTGTAAAAGCCTGACTCGCTCAGAGAAGGCGGTACCGGTTCTAAGGCCCCTTTGCACAGCAGTTTTGTTATTTCCGAGCGAAGTAGGTGTGCTACTTCTGCTTTGACTGTCGTCACGGTCCGCGCTCGAAAGCGAGGGGGACGGCGAGCGAACTGTAACGCATAACCCTGCTTTATAGTGCTTAGCACCCACTTTGATACCCCTGGGATGTTTTCCCATGCTTTTATATGTGCAGCTAAGGGTAGAATGGACTCTGGGCTCTGGTCGCCGCGCTGTGCGGGCTCGAGAGACTGAACCGGAGGTGTGCTTATATGGGGCGGCTCGCTGAAAACAGTGACAGGCTGTTTTATATGCAGCTTCCCGATTACTGTGAATGGGGGGAGCTTTGTGATCACATTGTGATGCGCGAGCGGCGCCTTGAGAGGTGTGCAGGCTTGTAAGTGCGGGCGCTCGTGGGCGGACACGTGACTTTCAACCATAGATTTACCGGCATGAGCTTGCGCTTTGTGGCGTGTGTTTAACAGCACTGGCAAAGCGCGTGTCAGTAAGCGTGTGCGCTTGTGAGTGAGCACGAGACTTACGTTTATATTGTGGTTCATGTGGGACTGTGCACTGTGGTGCGCGCGCGGCTTTGTGTGAGAATTGCATAGCAGTAAGCATGAGCGCTTGCGAGCGGGCACGTGACTTACTTTTAAAGCCTGTTTGGACAGAGGCTGCACTGTTTGAAGCGCGCGACTTGGCCGTGTTAAAGAGCGGGCAGATAGTAGATGTGAGCACGGGCACGTGGGCACATCTGCTATTGGCAACACTCGAGCAGCATTTGCCTGCTTCATGAGAGTGGGCTCTATGTGGGACACGGGAAGTGTTGTGTTTACCTGTAGGGGTGAACACTGGGTTGTGGGCACTTTTACTACACATAAAACACCTTCGGCATGAGCCGGATAACCAGATAACCTGCTCTTTATGAGATTTCTCTGGGTCGCCATAAAAACGGCATTTGTGTGCAGGCGAGCGGGTTGTGTAACTGACTCGTTGACTGCTAAATGATCCACTGTAGTAGCCTGAGATGAGGGGACTGACAGGGCTAGAAGTTTCGACGGTGGTCCGACCGCGGCGAGACACAACCGTCTTTCTCCTCCTGATGGTGCTAGGAGGGCTTCGCGTGCTCAGGTTTCAACGTGATCTTCGGCCGGGGCCCTCGGCCTGCTGCGGTTAGCTGAGCGCCATCTAGGGCAGCCGCCCTGTCGCTGCGAAGAGTGGCTGTTCTGTCTGGGCTGAGCTGGGCGCTGCGTGGCGGCTCGTGCAGGCGGCTGATCACGTGAGCGACCTGCAGCGGAGCTAGCGTGACGCGGCAGGAACAGGTTCATAGCTAGCAACGTTTTCTCCACCTCAGAAAAACGGTCGACGATTCCGTTCACTGCTGGGCCGAAGAGACCGGAGTGTGAGAGAGGGGCGTCGAGGAAAACGGTTCGCTCAGACTCTCATGTCAGCCAGCGTCAGCCAAAGATGCCTCTCAGTTACAGTTAACGAGGCCATGCATCTCCCCAGGGCCTGGGCCGCAGACTTAGTAGCGCGAAGGGAGAGATCCGTCGCGCTCCTCAGGTCCGTAACGGCAGCTTTCTCGTCCCACTCACGGAGGAGATCGGCTTGGAGAATTTGCAGAACAGCCATTGAGTGCAGGGCGGAAGCTGCTTGTCCGGTGGCGGCGTATGCGCGACCGACAAGAGTAGATGTGGTCCTGCAGGCTTTAGATGGCAGGGCAGACTTTGAGCGCCATCTCGCGGAGGGCGGGCAAAGGTGCGCTGCGACAGCTTCCTCGACCTTAGGAATAGAGCTGTATCCCTTCTCGGCGGCGCCGTCCACTTGGGAGAGCGTCGCGGAGACAGAGGAATGAAGCCTCGCGGAGAAAGAGGCATTCCACGATTTAGCCATTTCCGAGTGCAGCTCAGGGAGGAAGGGCGCGGGCCTGGAAGCGGGCGCTTGACGGCGGCGACTCTGAAGAAAGCAGCCATCAAGCCTGTTGGGGGCGGGCTCCTGAGGCGATGACCACTCGAGCCCGAGGCGGTCGACGGCCTGCGAAAGGAGGCGCATCAGTTCGGCTTCCGCTCCAGCGCGTGTTCTCCCAGACTCCTGAATAGAAGAGGAGGCGGAGCGTTGAGAGCTCGACCACTCCTCGCTATCCAAAGCTAGGATGGAACAGCTATCTCCTGCTGCGGGTCCATCCGCGTCGTCCTCAGACTCGACGGCAGGGCGGGCCGTAGCCGGCGGCTGCGCGTCGGTGAGAAGAGGCGGGGAGGGCGTCGGCGAGGCTCGAGGGAGGGATTCCGGCGAGTGTGTCGCGGTGGCGGCAGGCTCCGGCGGCCTTTGTGAACGGCGCTTCTTTTTCCTGCGCGGTCCAGCAAAGGGCGGAGAGATAGCTTCGTCCTGGAAGGCTTCGAGTCGAGCCCGCAGGGTCGACATCGGAAGCTCCTCACAGTGCTCACATCCTCCCGAAGAGAGGGCAAGAGCAGCATGTTCCTGGCCCAGGCAGAGAGCGCATATAACGTGGCGGTCTCTGACGCTGAGCGGGGCTCTGGACGAGCCGCAAGTGGACCGAGGCATCTTTAAAAAGACGCTCGTGCTCTTTTAGATGCTCGGTTGCAATAAGAAAAGGATACGACGCCGGATAGCGTAGCTCGCTTCGGAAGGCTGAAGGTGGCGAAGACGGCCGGCTTCCTCAGTCACTGTCCTAGCTGGCTTGTCGCTGTTTCAACGGCGGCGGCGGCTTCTCAAGGTCCAGCGATGCGTGCAGCTTCGCTGAAGAGATGAAAATCAGAGAATCAGCCTCCGAGCCCCGCTTATATACGCTAAGCTACGCCCATTCTGGCGGGCTAGGACGCGCGCCCTCGATTGGACGTGACGTCATGTCGGGCTCACTGGTAGGCTGTGCAGTTCCCGCAGAGCAGCCTATGAGCGCGCTAGAATGCCCGCTCTAGGTCTGCTAGCTGCTGCACTGCGTTGACAACATATACAAAATTAAGGATAATTTTTGGCTTCAATATCTCGAGAAGATGAATCTTTTCCGTTGCGTAAGCTAAACTTACGCAATACGAGAGAACCTCTCGTAAGAGAACTGTAATCACAGAATTTCTAAAACACACTTAGAAGATAAAGATCACCAAAGCAATAATAACAACTAATTTAAAATTCCATCCAGTATTACAAGTAATTTGCAACGTGCCATTTTCTTTCCTGGCAGGTGTCTGGAATAAAATGTCAAAACTTTATCTGTAACTAAAAGAACAGCTAATTCAGGAAGAGGAAACAGATAATCAGACTAATGCAGTGGCACTGCTCGACAGGCAGAGAGCCGCTTCACAAGAACTCTCAACAGGAAGCAGAGTATAGCAATAATTGCACTGAGACTGTAAATCCACACACACGTCCAATATTAAGTCTTAAGATTTTTAGACAGCAATTCTCTGTTCAGGCATCAAGACCTAGTTACCAGCTGTTTTGATGTGATAATAGGCTTATTTACAAGGACAAGGTTCAGTGATGGAAAGACCAATTTGATGTGAGATTTTGTGGTCAGCAGAGTTTGCTCAATATATCAGAAGCTAAGAACACTATAGCATTAAGTGCAATTTGCACATACATACATACAAACAAACACATTTATAACACCCTTTGATGACTATGATGCCCACTAAAGTGTTATCACATTTGTGGTAGTTTCTGTAATTTTATAATTAATGTTTTTGAATATTTGTCCAGGGATAATGAACCTGTTTCCACCATCCTTGCACTAAAATATTTTATATAGAGGTCAGGAGTAATTGTGGGTTCACCAGCAGGGGGCAGGCTGGCGATTATTGTGCTCCAGGGTGCTTTACGTCAGTTCGGTCCGCTTTGCGGTTTTCCTCTTTCTGCTGAGCGAGATGAAAAACGGACGCAGAGTTCCCTATCAAGGCTACGGAATTTCGACATTACGAATGTCGTATATGGGAACTCCTCTCCTCCTTCACTTCCGCTGGAATCTTATAGCCTAACGCCAGCAGAGCTGGCCAATTGACGCAAATATGCAAATACTGAATATGCAGTATAAATACAATGCAGCGTCAATTCCTTCTTCAGAATCTCTCTCTTCATGATCAAATCGTGTGCTAGAAAGCTGATACTCCAATATCGAACTCAAGGATTTTTTCGCTGTCGTTGAAGGTGCGCCGGAGATACGTATACTGTCTCCAGCATCCGATGGCGACCATCTGCAACCTGTGCTCGGGCTCCATCGTGCCCCCAGACATGCACCTGTTCTGCGTCGCGTGCATGGGGCTGGCCCATGCTGAATCAGCCCTCACGGACGGAGGGTCCTGCGACCTCTGTGCAGACATGTCTCTCCAAGCCCTCAAAGCTAGGCGAGAGGAGGCTCGCGCAGCAGCGGAGATTGGGCCTGCTGCCGCCACTGAGCCGCTGGCAGGCCCCCCACACAACCGCGGGATCGAGATTCGTCCCCCAGTGAGTTTCCCCGACCCAGTTTTCCTACCCCCTTGCGAGGTTGCGGACTTCGTGTCCTTCGGGGCGAGCGAGGAGGACGACTCTATGTCTCTATTGGCCTCAGAGAACGACTCGGGTGCGGAGCAGGCCGCTCCGCGGGCTACCGTGGAACAAGAAACCCCGGCGGATCTGCAGGATGAGCTTTTCCGCATTCTCTCAAAGGCCGTCGAGGAGCTGGACCTAGCATGGATAGCTCCTGATGAACCATCTAAGAGCAAGTTAGATACATGGTTCCTTCAATCGAGCCGCCGTCAGGCCGCTTCGAGAAGAGGTACACCGTTCTTCCCCGACGTCCATGAGCACGTGGTGAAGGCGTGGGCGGCCCCGCAATCGGCGCGCACCCTCTCTTCTACCCAAGCCATGTTTGCCCCCGTGGACGAGGCGGGGGACCACGGCTATCTCCGCATACCTCCCGTGGAGGAGACCGTCGCCGCTCATCTCTGCCCGTCGGCTCCCGCTCTGGGCTCGGACTGCAGCCTGCCGTCCCGAGCCTGCAGATTTACGGCACACCAGGCCAACAAGGCCTACGGTGCGGCGGGGGAAGCGGTTTCTGCAATGCATGCGATGGCCCTTCTTCAAGTGCTGCAGGCTAAGCAGCTAAAGTCGCTGGATGGTGTCGCCTCAGTCGACGCTGACGCCATTCGTGACCTCTGTTCGGCCACAGACCTCGCGCTCCTCGCCACGAAGCGCTCGGCCCAGGCGATCGGCCGTTCGATGGGTTACCTGGTGGTCCTCCACAGACACCTGTGGCTCACCCTGTCGGACGTGCAGGAGGCGGACAGGAAGACACTGCTAAACGCTCCTATCTCCCCTGCAGGCCTATTCGGAGACGCCGTGGAGAAGGTTACGGATCGCTACTCCGAAACTCAGAAAAAGGCCAAAGCTATGAGCCACGTCATCCCGCGGAGGGCGCCGCCGCCGCCGCCTCCGCCGCAGCAGCGCTCACGCTCATCTTCTGCCTCAGGCCGCCAACCTCACGCTGCGGCCAGACGCCAGTCAGCCTCCCGCCCGGGACCGGACGCTCGTAAAGGCCGAAGCGGCCAGTGGCAAGGGCCAGGTGGTAAGAGGACGGCTCAGAGGAGCCCGCGCAGGAAGCCCACCGCGTCCCCTGCGAGGCCCAAGCAGTCTTCCTGACCGCTCGGGCAAGAGGAGAAGGAAGCACCAAGACGGCCCCGCGTTCAAGCGGTGCGCTCGAGAGCACTTAATCCCTCTGCGTTTCGAGAGTGACAAGTGCGGTTGTGCTGTGAAGGCTGTAAATGTTGTAAATGTTTGTTCAATAAAGCATGTTACTTCTTCACAAACAGAGCTTTTTTCTCCTCTTGCACCACACACTGTGTTACCCGCCCTGCCCCCGAGCAGCGCAGAGTCACGGTTAATAGTTTTAAAGGCACCTCGTGGGGAGCGCGAGGTGTCCGTTCCCAGCACTCACATAGCGGCGATGACCGCAGGTTTAGATCGGCCCACACTCAATCATTTTCAGACAGCGTGGGAAGCTATTCCGGGCATTTCACCGTGGGTGCTAAATATAATTCGGCAAGGGTGCACACTTCAGTTCAAACGCAGACCACCCCGCTTCCGCGGCGTAATTCAGTCATTAACTTTGCCCCAAAACGCTCACGTCCTGAGGCAGGAAGTGTGCAGCCTGCTCGAGAAGAAGGCGATAGAGCCGGTCCCCCCGAGCGAGTGGGAAAGCGGGTTCTACAGCCGCTACTTCGCAGTGCCGAAAAAGGGAGGGGGTCTCCGCCCTATTTTGGATCTGAGACCCGTCAACAGAGCGCTTCACAAGCGCGCGTTCAGGATGACTACTCTGAAGCAAATCCTGGCGCAGATTCGCCCCAGGGATTGGTTCGCTTCGGTGGATTTAAAGGACGCGTACTTTCATATTCAGATTGTAAAGCGTCACAGACGATTCCTGAGATTCGCGTTCGAGAATTCGGTGTTCCAGTATACGGTGCTTCCGTTCGGACTAGCCCTCGCGCCCCGAACTTTTTCGAAATGCGTGGACGCGGCACTCTCACCCCTCAGATCGAGCGGGATGCGTGTCTTGAACTATCTGGACGACTGGCTGGTTCTCGCGCAGTCGAAAGAAGCGCTGGTCAGCCATGTGGAAACCCTCCTTCGGCACCTGGAGATGCTCGGTTTGAGGGTGAACGGCCAGAAAAGTGTGCTCACACCGAGTCAGACTTCCTTATTCTTAGGAGTGTGCTTGGATTCGGTGAGAATGAGAGCGCGCCTCTCCCCCGAGCGGGCGGAGGCTCTGAGCTCTTCTCTCGGTCTCTTCAGACCAGGCAGACTCGTCCCACTGAAAGAATTTCAGAGACTACTGGGTCGAATGGCAGCGGCTTCATCAGTGTGTCATCTGGGGCTGCTGCATATGAGGCCGCTTAAACTCTGGCTGAAAGCGCGCGTCCCCCCGAGTGCGTGGTTCTCCGGCCATATGCGCATTATGGTCACCAGCGGATGCGCCCGCGCCCTGGCCCCGTGGAAGAACCCAGATCTCTTCAGCTCAGGCGTTCCTTTGGGTATAGTGACGCGGCGCGTGGAGGTCCTGACAGACGCTTCGTCCACCGGATGGGGAGCGGTCTGCTTGGGAAAGCCCGCCTCGGGTCGGTGGTCAGAGAAGCAGATGGGATGGCACATAAATCGCCTGGAGCTAAGAGCGGTCTCTCTAGCCCTAAAAACCTTCCGGTCTCGGCTGGAGCAGAAGCATGTGTTGATTCGAACCGACAACACTTCAGTGGTCTCGAACATAAATCGTCAAGGTGGTGTACATTCCAAAGCTCTTTTCAAGCAGGCGGAATCCCTTCTGCTGTGGGCGTACCGGTTTTTCCTCTCGGTGAGAGCAGCTCACATCCCCGGTGTTCTGAATCGCGGGGCGGACATGCTCTTGAGGAGCGGAATTCCTCAAGGGGAATGGAGGCTTCACCCTGGGACGGTTCAGCTGATATGGAATCGTTTCGGCAGGGCGGAGGTCGACCTCTTTGCGACGAGCGAGAACACGCATTGTCGGACGTTCTTCTCGCTGTCCCGTTCCTCTCGGGAGGTGGACGCACTAACTGCGCGTTGGCCGAAAGCCCGTCTCTACGCTTTTCCTCCGGTGAAAATTCTGCCCATGGTGTTGTGCAAAATCAGGGAGGAGAGAGCGGCGGTGACTCTAATAGCCCCGAACTGGCCGAATCAGCCATGGTTTGCGGATATGGTGGAGTTACTGACAGAGCAGCCATGGGAGATTCCGCTCAGAAAGGACCTTTTATCTCAGGCGAGCGGAACGATCAGGGGGTTTTCTCTAAATGGTGCCAGGATGGCGGTACAGACCCAGCGAACTGCTCTGTGTCGGTTATTTTACGCTTCCTGCAGCACAAGATGTGTAAAATGTGAAAAGCTAATGTTAAAAACGAATGTTATATATTTTGAAAGTGGTAAAAAACAGTTAAAAATCTGGCAGCTCGTGTATTTTGAAAGAGGAAAAAAAATGGTTTTAGTTTAAAATGGAAAATGCATAAAATAAAAGTGAAAATAAAAGGAACCATAAAAGTGGTAACATAAGCTATGTTAAATATGTAAGTGGTAACATAAGCTATGTTTTATATGTAAGTGTTAACCTAAGCTATTTTAAGTTGAAAAGAGACAACTTAAAGGCCAACAGTGATTATTGTCAATTTGATTCATTCAATCACAGAAAACTTATAACTCAGTATTTGCTTAAATTTGAAAAAAGACACATTGTATTTTATTTTGAAGAAGTGTTTATTTCATAGAAGACATTGAGTGTTTGTAATAGAGGAGGATTTAAATTGTGGATGTTTAATTAATTGTCTCTCTCTCTTTCTGCTGAGCGAGATGAAAAACGGATGCAGAGTTTTCCCTTTCTCACTTATTTCTCACTGTTTCCAGAAAGAGCATCACGTTTCATATACGTTTCAGGTAACACTTTACTTGAAGGGGTGTACATAATACTGACATGACACCTTCATAACCATGACATGACATATGTCATGAATATGAAGTAGGGTTTATGCATGTTTATGACAACTGTCATTAAGTGTCTTTCGCTCAATAATGACATTTTGAATGCAAATATGACATTGTTTAAGATGTCTTTGTTATGACACCTTGACATAAACCATAACATCATAACCTGTCAGTGTCTTTGTCATGACAACTTGACACTAAATTAAGTTAAACTGTCATGTGGTTGGTTTTGACATTGGCTGTCATAAGGCCATTATAACTGTGTCATGAATATTTTTCGTGACCTCAACTACAGTGGTACAAATTAAATTTGTCATTAAACAGTTATAATGGCTTCATGACAGCCAATGTCAAAACCAACCACCTGACAGTTTAATGTAATGTTAACCAATAAAGCTAAGTGGTTTCTTAAGTTTGGTAATTAATCTGCTATGTCATGTTTATGACAGGTTGTGTTGTCTTAGTAATGTCAAGTTGTCATGACAAAGACACTGACAGGTTATGATGTATTGGTTTATGTCATGGTGTCATAACAAAGGCATCTAAAACAATGTCATATAAGCCATCCAAATGGGACTTATCAAGGAAATAAAAAAATACAGGTACTTCATTTGTTTGATAACTTCTAAGCTCTAAGCCCTAGAGCTCAATGTTTTGGAAGGAAGACCTTTCTTTAGGAAAAAAGCCTTGGAACACGTTCTTTGTCTTGATGCCAAAATAACCAAAATGAATGAAACCACACACACACACCTACACACGTTGAGTTCTGACTTTAACCTTCTTGACAGTTCTTTCCAACTTTAAAAGCTTCCCTGGCCTTTGAACAAAGCTCAATTTTGTTTTTGTGATGACATTAAGAGTCTCCAGAATCTCCTCTATGGTGCAGTTCTCTATCTATGGTGGTGACTTGCGACACTGGGCACTAGCATAAATGTGCCAAAAAATATTTACTGCGCTGAATATTAAGCGTTAGGCTTCACTTCTGAACATGTAGCTCAGCAGTTTAGGGGATATTTATGTTGCATATAAAAAGGACGCTAGACAAGAGGTTAATGCACACAACTCACTTTACTTTTAGAAAAAAAGGAACTGCTATTTCAGACCAAAACAGCTGCATACTCAACACATGCATCAAGGCGTTACCAAACGAACACAGATTAATTTATCCTGAACGGACATAACATTTTCCCCTCTCTGGGGGGTTCAAATATGAAAGGTAGAAACATAGTCCTTCAGGTAATCAGGGCGTGCCCTCGCGCGCACTGGCCGTGGAGGACACACAGCTGAAGATGAGGCGAACAGTGGTGTGGAGGCTGGAGACAGGGGAAGCGGCGATGGTGATGGGGGTACTGGGTGTGACAACGAGGGAGTATCTTCAGGCTGTGCGGCTGATTGAGGTAAGAAGTCCTCCTGCTCTGCTCTGGGTGGCATTATGTCCCCGCTGTTCTGAGTTGAGGTTGCAGGAGGTGCTGGCACCTTCTGAAGGCAGCTGGCGTGCCAGCGGGTGCCATCACCTAGGAGGTATGTGGCTGGTCCCAGTCGGCAGAACACTTGCTGTGGATTGGACCAAAATGATGCCATCTTGTTCTCCCTGTGCGGTCGGCGAGCTCTCACCCAGTCTGCCACAGTGATATCTGGTATCCTAACCCTCTTTTTCCTGTCAAACCACTGTTTCATCCGCTTCTGACGGCGGGTGACTGAGGCTTTGACTGGTGTGAGTGTGTTTTGGACTGCAGTGGGGCGGAGCCTGTCCAGTGGTAGGTGTAACTCCCTACCCAGCATGAGTGAGGCTGGGGAAACCTCTGTGGTTGAATGCTGGGTAGCACGGTAGTGTAGCAGTGTTAGACGTATGGCTTGTTTAAAGGAACAGCCCTGAGCCTGATGTGCTCTGATGCCATTTTTTAGTGATTGATGGAAGCGCTCCACCCCGTCGTTTGCCTGTGGGTGATACAGGGCTGTGCGGATGTGTCGAATGCCCCTGTTCTCCAGGTATGAAGTAAACTCCAAAGATACAAACTGTGGACCATTGTCGGTGGTAATGGTCTGTGGAAGGCCCCAGCGGGAAAAAAGGGACTCCAGAAAGTCCACAATGACCTGGGAAGTGACAGAGCCGGTAGTGGTCAGCTCAGGCCATTTGGAGTGTAAGTCATACACCACGACCAAGAACCGCTGATAGTGGGGGGCACCGTGGATCTCGCCGCATATGTCTAATTGCAGATGCTCCCATGGCTTTGAGGGCCAGGCCAGAGGTTGCAGGGGTGGTGGGGGTCGGCGGCCGGTTTTTCCACTCACGAGGCATGCTGGGCATTCTTTAACGAGAGCCTCAATGTCTTTGTCTATGCCTGGCCACCACACCAGGTCGCGGCATCTCTGTTTAAGCTTTACTATGCCCAGGTGTCCCTCGTGTGCCATGGCCAGCACGCGGGCGCGAAGAGCCCGTGGAATCACAGTGCAAAACCCACGTGCCACACATGTCTCATTCCAACAAGAGAGCTCCTGCTTGACCCGAGAAAAGGCCAACAGCTCCTCTGGTAGTTCTCTTGGCCATCCCTGACGAATGTAGGTGCAGAGCTGGGAGATGACTGGATCCTGTTCTGAGGCTGCCTTCAGTTCCTCTAGAGTGACCGTGGACTCGAGCGGAGTGTGTAGCATGTGAATAATCTCACTTTCGATGTGGTTGACGCTGGTGGGTGGGGCCTGGGTAGGAACTGACCGAGAGAGAAGGTCTGCAACGACATTATCCCGGCCCGGGGTAAACTGGAGAGTGTAGTTGTATTGGCGGAGGCGGTCATACCAACGATGCAGTCTCAGCGGCTTGTGACCGGTGCCTGTAGAGGAGAGCAGAGCTGTCAATGCCTGGTGGTCTGTTCTCAGCGTAAACTGGCGGCCATAAAGGTAGAGGTGCCATCTCTCGCAAGCCCACATGCAAGCGAGTGCCTCCCGCTCCCCAACTGAGTATCTTTGTTCGGTTCGGTTCAGAGCACGGGAGGCAAATGCCACAGGCCTCTCCACGCCATTCTGTACTTGTGATAGTACGGCACCTATCGCCATGGCCGAGGCGTCACAGGTGACCAGGGTGTGACTAGATATGTCAAAATGCGCCAACACTGGAGGTGAGGTAAGTTGAGCTTTTAGAGTTTGCACTGCCTTGGTGCATTCTAGAGACCAGACCCACGGCTCATCTCTCCGAAGCAGCTGCCGCAGTGGGGCTGTTATGGCTGAATACTGGGGCATGAACTTCATGTAGTAGCCCGTCATGCCCAGAAATGAAGCGAGTTGGGAAGCCGAGGTTGGTTCGGGAACGGAGAGGATGGCCTCCACATTAGACTGAAGGGGAGAGATGCCCTCAGTGGAAAGTCGGAAGCCTACATATTCAATGGCCGGCACCGCAAAAACACATTTGCTGCCATTGAGGGTTAAACTGTGCTTGGCTAGGGCTTCGAACACACTTTGCAGCCGACTGTCATGGATAGGAGTAGTAGCACCATGTACCACCACATCATCAAGGTAAATAACCACACCTGGTATACCAGCCAGCACTGAGGTCATGACCTTTTGAAAGCAGGAGGGGGCGGAGCTAAGGCCAAATGGCATCCTCGTGTAGCGGAAAACACCGAGGTGTGTAACGAAGGCCGTAAGGTTTCTGCTTTCAGGGTGGAGGGGCACCTGGAGATAGCCCTCTCTAAGATCCAGTTTTGAAAAGACAGTGGAGCCGTGAAATTGTGCCGTGAGCTCCTCAGACGTGGGCAGCGGGTATCTGTCTGGGATGACTGCTTTGTTTACTGCACGGAGGTCCACACATATGCGCAGAGCGCCTGTTTTCTTTCTAACCACAACCAAATTCGAAATCCATTGTGAAGCATCAACCGGCTCAATGATACCGGCATCCAGCAGCCGCTGCAGCTCAACGGACACTCCATCCCTCAGGGCCAGTGGAATACGGCGCAGTGGCTGGACGACTGGAGTCACAGAGGAGTCAATGAGGGGTTGATGCGCGAAGGCAGACAGACAGCCCATCCCTTCAAACAGTGATGACCACTTCTGATGCGGTCCGGCAGCGACAGTCATGATGGCAGCCCCCCCTGTGTCAATGAGTGAAAATCCCAATGCCATGAACAGATCCAGCCCCATTAAATTCGCCCCTCGTCGGGCCACATTGAAAACAAAGGAGGGCAAGACCCTAGTGCCATAGCTAACAGTCACTGTGATGGACCCCAACAGGTCAATTTGTGAGTCCCCATACCCGTGTAGGACAGCAGTGGGCGTAGACAGTGGACAGAAATGGAAGAACTTATGGTATGTACTGGCATTCAGGAGGGAGACACTTGCGCCTGTGTCTAACAGCAGGGGAATACACACTGTGTTAATATTCACTGTACATGACTTGAACTGCATGGGCCCCGATGTTACATGGCGAATTATTGTGGGTGAACCACGGGGAGTGTGTCCATCCGACCTGGAGGGGGCAGAGCGGCACATTTTTGCAAAGTGATTTTTTCTTCCACAGTTACGACATGTTTGGTTATTAGCTGGACAGTTCTGGGCTCTGGTGGCATGTGTGTTTGATCCACAGTTACCACAGGAAAACTGCCTTTGACGCTGACGCAGCCCTTGTTGTCTTGTGAGATGCATGACTGAGTCTGGGGCTGTGTCTGGTACATCCAAGCCAGCGCTAGATGGCTGCTGCTGCTGTTGCTGCTCATGTGACTGTGCACTTATGCATACTGCTTGGCTTAATGATGATTCTGTCCGTGTTAATTTAGCTGCACATTCAGCTGCACTTTCAATTTGGAATGCAATGGCAACAGCCCTAGCTAGTGTCAAATCATCTGATTCGAGTAGTAACGTCTCCCTGATTTTAGACTGTGTAGTGTGCTCAATCAGCTGATCTCGTATCATCTCGTCCGTCAACGCGCCAAATTTGCAATGGCTGGCTAAACCTTTCAAGTTGGAGACGTACTGATGGACAGACTCACCCGGGAGTTGATGTCGTTGTCTAAACAGAAACCGTCTCAATAAAGCACTCTGTGGGGCAGCAAACTGATCTTTTAAAAGTTTAACTGTCTCTGCATAGTCTGTATCTGTCCCGTTGCCGGTTAACGTCTCCAGTACGCGTTGTCCCTCGACTCCTAAACAGTGCCTCAGCAAAGCTGTTTTCCGAACTGCACTCACGTCGGCTAGTCCCGTAGCTTGAAGGTACGTTTCAAAAGACTGATGCCAGCGATTCCACGGTATTGTGGGCTCACCGGGAAGCGCGAGGAAAGGAGGTGGAGGAGGAAGTGAAAATTCAGCCATCCTCGTCGCCAAATGTTGCATATAAAAAGGACGCTGGACAAGAGGTTAATGCACACAACTCACTTTACTTTTAGAAAAAAAGGAACTGCTATTTCAGACCAAAACAGCTGCATATTCAACACATGCATCAAGGCGTTACCAAACGAACACAGATTAATTTATCCTGAACGGACATAACAATTTATGCTGAAAGTAATGTAGATGGCTGAGAGTGAGGGGAGATCAGTATTTCAGCACTGACTCCCTTCCAATGAGCTCAGAGCCACCCACACTATATTTATTTACAGCTCTGTGCAGAGAAAAATGCACAACATATACATACTCACAGAGAGACACTGGCCTTCATATGGGCTTTATTATGAGAGGGTCACTGGCATAGTCTCTCTTGCAAGACAGATCTTCTGCTATTTTTATGATACATGTGGTCTCTTATTTATGGCTAAAGTAGTCCATAAAATTCTGGGTAACACCTTATTTCTGACAGTAGATACACACGAAAGCAGGGGCGCCGTTTGCGTATGGCAGAGTATGGCCGTTGCCATACCCTAGCAGTCAGAGTTCAGATAAAACATAAGAAAATGATTAGGGATGCTCCGATCCGATATTTGTATCGGGTATCGGCAGTGATGTAGTGGTGCCTGGAGAAGTGGGTATACTCTTAATGTATGCCCCCAATATTTTTTTAAGCGTCCCAGCAAAGGATGAACGCTCTTTGTTATAAACAGTGACGTAAGACTAGTCTTGCATTAGTAGTGAATATGCAAGACTGTAGAATATAGAATATAATGAATACAATAGAACATATAGAATCACTAGTATTCTTGCATATCAGGGCCGTACGTAGGGTTTTCTAAATACCCAGGTCCCATAAATGATATTGCTAGGGGGGTTGGGGGGCATGGACAACAGTAGCTTTAAAGGTGCAATGTGTAAAAATTTTGAGTATTTATTAACAGAAATGCAATATGACATCCATAACTATGTGTTCAGTGGTGTATAAAGAACTTACTTAATAAACCGTAATGTTTTTATAACCTTAGAATGAGGCATTTATATCTACATAGGCGCGGGAATCCCCTTCTATGAAGGTCGCCATATTGTGACGTCATGTTTCTACAGTAGCCGAACGCGAACACACAGCGTTACAGAGCGCGTTTCGTCACTACATTGAAAGAGAAGCCGCAGGAGGCTAGAAGAAGCTAGTCATAAACACCGTGAGTAGTGACTTTTACCTTGTCAGTGGTGTAAATATGTAGTTGGATTGTTTCATGTAACTTAATTCTTCTCCCTCGCTGTGTTATGGCTTTGCTAAGTGGGGATAAATGTGCTGGTTAAGTTCGTGAGACAGCTGATTAGTAGGCTACTCTTGTCATTGACCGTAAAACAGTTACAGGAATCACCAACCCGTCGATCTTGGAAGCATTTTAAGTCGATCGCTTAGAGTTTCCAAAATCAGAGAAAAAAAGCCTATTGTGTGTAGTAAGTGTGTCTAGGGGATGCGGAGGCGCGCGCGCTGTCACAATCACGTCATTTTTGCACCTTTGGGCTCATGCGGACGCGTCGAGTTTAAACAAGGCTTTACGCTTTAACCAGCTCAGCCACAGTAACAGCTCATATTAGCCAGCTAAACTTTTACTACCCTGTTAGAAAAAATATATAGTTGCATAGTTTCATGTGGGTCTTCTCCCTCGCTGTATTATGGGTTTGCTTTGTGGGGAGAATGTGCTGGTTACGTTCGTGAGACAATCAGCTGATTACTATTATTATATTATGTAAGGTGCATTGTGTAATATTTCTGAGGATCTATTGACAGAGATGCAATATAAAATCCATAACTATGTTTTCAGTGGTGTATAAAGACCTTACTTAATGAACCGTTATGTTTTTATTACCTTAGAATGAGACATTTATATCTACATAGGCGCGGGAATCCCCTTCTATGAAGGTCTGAAGGTATGTTTCTATCTTAGCCGAAAGCGAACAAACAGCGCTAAAGAAACCTCATTGCTTGACTTACTACTCTCTGCTGCTGACTCAGACTCAGACGACGACATATTTTGTCTTACGTCGGCCACCGTAGCTTCTCATTCGAGTTTGAAAACCGAGGGATAGGCCGCGAGTGACTTGCTGTTTGCAATTTGCAGGATTCACCACTAGATGCCGCTAAAAATCCCACACTGCACCTTTAAAAGCATGAAGTATTTGATCAGATTCTTAAACTTGTGAATCAGTTCCAGTTTCAGCTACTTTTTCTTTCCTAAATTAATCAATGTTTTTGGACTAATCTGTTCATTTAATTAATGGTTCAATTGCTCACTCATAAAGACAGTCACTTGTCGCCGCATTCTGGCTTAATGATGCAAGTTGCACAAACACAGACAAGCGGAGTGATACAAACAGTGAAAAGTCGAACACATTCGAACGTTATACAAATATATTTATACAATAATAATGGCAATATATTTAATAGGGTGCTTGTGTTGTTAAATTGAGCTCAGAATTTCCACTGTCTTTGATCAAACTGATTATTTCTGTCGGTCATTTAAAAATTCTATCGAAAAACAGCTGTATATTTTAGCTACTTGCATCTTATTTCGCACTGTATGATCGTTAACTGAAGTGAAGCGTCGTGTTGGGATTAGCGCTTGGCTCGCGCTTCTGTGAACAAAAATCCTGCATGCTTTGATTGGTCTCAAACATTTTGACATTGACGAGCGGGTGTTTGAGTGCTGAAGCAGATCAGATGAGGTCAGTTATCGTCGCGATGGAAGAATCATTGCTGCAACAAATTAAAGTTAATATTAGGGGTACGACACTGACTGGGTGTTTTTTATTCACGCGATTGGATTAGCAACTAAATGATGCGCATCAGAGGGGATTTAGAAGTGGGTATACGCAATGCCGACTGAAAAAGAAGTGGGTATACGCCGTATACCTGCGTATACCCTGCACTACACCACTGGGTATCGGGGTCGATACTGAATACAATTCTAGATCGGGTATCGGCAACAATTGCCCCGATCTGCTAGGCGATATAAAAGTTTATGGAGATGCCGGCGATTAAAAGCTTTCGCGCCTGTGCTGTGCGCAGTGTGTGACATCATACGCTAGCAACGTGAACAGCGAACAGCATGGAGCAAGCCAAAACATCTGTGATTTGAAGGTATTTCACAATAGGTATGCCAACAAGTTCCAACGTGGTTTGCATAGGCCAAGTAAATGTTCCGAGGGGTGGTGATAAAACTTCGAATTATAATACTACAAATTTAATGAAGCATTTACAGTGATTTCTTAGCAGCGCCAGCGGTCTGTTATCAAAAAAATAACAGACCGCATTCTACATTAGAATTCAACCAAGCCATGTAATAAATAAATATATATTCAGATGCTATGTGTAGCTGACTGTAACGCAGTTCAGATGTTATGGGAAGGAGGCGGGAACCGGCGAACCTTAAAACATTTGAATAAATAAATAAAACGCATTCAAAAATGAAAGTATGAGGGCCTGTCTTTTGTGCGCTCAAGTTCGGTTATTTCAAATGTAGGCGCGCAGTATGCGACGCGGTCGCGGTGCGATGTGCTCGTTTTTTCCAAGCGCGTCCGCGCCGCATCGAGATAAAAACATCTAAACTTTTCAGAATGCCGCAAGAGCACTGTAGGTAACGTGACAAGAACCAACAGACGCCTCCGGAGCGCAACCGCCCTAGCGCTATATGTGAACCAGCCAGCAGCCCCTCGTGGACGACTGCTGGCCAAAGAAACAAAACACAACATAAAATCAGGCCTGCTGTTCCTCTCTCGTCCTTCACCGTCGTAGCTCCTCCTTTTATGCTTCCGCTCCTCCATGAGAGATAAGTATGCAGTAAATGACTAAAGTAATTTTTGAGACTTAGTTATTGAGCTGCATTTATAATTTTCTTTGTTTTTCATGTTCTTTCTCACACTGTGCCACGCATACTAGTCTGTGACTGTAAATTTAAATGTAATAAGATGCCATGATGTAAAATTACTTTTATTAGAACTGAAAATATGCATATTGAACAACACAGTACTGTGGTTGCATACAGCTTATTAAGTAATTCAGTACTTTTAACATTTTACCTTTGTATCGGATCAGTACTCAGTATCGGCCAACACTGAATTCCAGGTATCGGAATCGGTATCGGAAACAAAAAAGGTGGATCGGAGCATCCCTACTAATGATGATGCTCGGTAAAGATTTTAGGAGGGCTTTAACCCCCTAAATTTCCACCCAGTCCCCCCAAAAATGTGCGTTTCATAAATCGCCTGTCACCTTTAAAAGTGTATACTCCTTCCAGTATTATCTCCGCAGCGTCAGAACAAAAGCAGATGACAACCAACGTGTGTGCATTTATTGATAGATCGTTGATATGCATCTGTGTAGTTATTTGTTTGTCATAATAAATAAAGTGTACATAATATGATGCTGGAGCAGCAAATCAACACGGTTTCCCACTGTAAAATCGGGCTTAATTTATTTATTTATGAAATTCCTTTCATCCAAACGGCACAAGACTTTGTGGCTTTTCCTACTTCATACTTCCGTGCAATAAAATTGCTAAAAAAAAGTATAATATTAATTTGATAATAAATCCGAAGGTAAAACACGCGGTGGGTCTATAAGTGACGTTCAAGATGAGCGCTGCTCTTATCTTAACGCCGACTTCTCTGATTGGATCCCACTTCAGAAAAAAAACAACGTATTTTTATTATTATTTTAACAACGTCGAAAACACAATGGCAGATTTTAAATGAACACATAAATGTAGTATACATGTTTACATTATTGCAAAAGTATTTTATTTTATTTTTTATTTTTTTATTGTGTGGAGTGAGTGTGCACAGTCGCAATTTATTGCATCACTTAATCACGCGTCTTTTTGATTAGCCTAGCTAGTCAGATACGGTACGGAGTAAAAATGAAAAGAAACAGGCCAATTCAATCGTCTTTGGATATTTCCTTAACAAAAAAATATTAATAATAATAGGGAGAATGGATGCAGCAATGGAAAAAATTAGGTTTGTAGTGCTGTCAGCGAAATTCCATCTGGGCCTTCAGTTTCTAATGCAAATCCTCTATCAGAGATGTCATCAGCCAGCACTAGCTGCAACACGATGGAAGATATCAGCAAAACTAAAAATGAAGCACAGAGGCAACCACAGCTTTTAAACTTTCCAATCCAAAATGGGAGACGATTTTCGTCACAGCTTTACAAAATTCATGAATGGATTGAATATTCCATTTCAGACAGTGCTGTTTTTTGCTATGCCTGTCGACATTTTGGCGGTTTGTCACTTGGGCCAGGAGAAAGAAGTGGAGCACGGCCATTCATAGAGAGAGGTTTTTCCTGCTGGAAGAACATGCATTCACAGTTAAGGGAACACACCGAGCGGCCTCGACACAGAGATGCAGTGAAGGCATGGGCAGATTACAAGGATGTATGTGCAGGTAAAAAGCTATCAATAGCAACAGCTATTTCAAACAACAGATCTGCCGAGGTGACTGAAAATCGAGCTCAAGTGAAAACTTTGCTACGTGCAACAGGTTACCTGGGACGTCAAGGTCTGCCCTTCCGTGGGCATGATGAGAGGAAAGAGTCAAACAACCGAGGAAATTTTTGTGAACTAATTGATGTTTTTTGGAGAAAATGACTGTGCAATGAGAGCAAGAGTGGAGCGAACATATGGACATTATACATCAAAGGAGAGTCAGAATGATCTCATCGCAGTGTTTGGGAATAAAATTGTTAAGACAATTGTCGAAGAAGTCAAAGAGGCCAAGTTTTTTGCACTGTTAGTGGATGAAACCAAAGACCTTTCAAAAAAGGAGCAGCTTGCAGTTCTTTTGCGGTACGTACACTCTGGTGTAATAAAAGAGCGAGCTCTAGGAGCTTTTCATATGCAAGACCTTTCTGCAGATTCACTTTATACGTTTATTGTTGACAAGCTAACTGAGTTTGGTATAGACATGCAATTTTGCATTGGACAATGTTACGATGGTGCCAGTGTTATGCGGGGATCAGTCAATGGAGTTCAGGCTAAGATTAAGGAAAAAGTGCCTCATGCAGCTTATACTCATTGCTATGCCCACAGATTGAATTTAGTTCTTGTGAACACTATTAGGAATATTCCTGAACTGTCAGACTTTTTTGATGTGCTTCAAACATTATACACTTTCATCTCAAATAGTAACACAAGGCATGGAATGTTCATTGAAGCCCAAAAGCACCTAGGACAAAAAGTGCTACAGCTAGAACGGACATGCATAACTCGGTGGTTGTACTGGTACAGAGCGGTACAAAAACTAGTATTGCGCTATGAGACAGTTATGGCTGTTTTGGATGCAACTGCTGCAGCCCACAAGGATGGGTCAGTCGAGGCTGCTGGACTTAAGGCAAAATTAGAGTCATACATGAAGAGTTTGGTTCCAAAACGCGATAAACGCCATTTTGAAAAAAAAACTAGTTACTGCAAAAATCAGTATTGTATCTGGTTGGTATTGAAAAGTCAATGTTTAATTTTAAGTAAAATGCGATATCCGCCGTGTTATTCTGTCATGTTTTCTCCCTTTCTTTCCAAACCGCGACAAACGCCAGTCTCCCTTCTCTATAGAATGCGATATATCCGCTCTCAACCAATCACAGGGCACCATTCCACGCAATGTAAACAGTAACGGCAGCGCCTTAAATACACCCGGCTTCCTAGTTTTCTTATCGATTTTGTACTTTTCGATCAACAAACAAACAAAAAAATGAATAATTTTGAGGCATTGATGAACCTGTGGTTGTTTCTGCGGTGGGTAAGAAACGTAAGGCATCGAAATCGAATCATTTACGTGAGGAGATTAAGAAGATGAGGCACTCGGGAGGAGGAAACATGTTTTCAATCTTCTTTACAGTTCTTAATAAAAATATTATACTAATAAACTTACGTTGTTGTGTATTTTCAACAGTTTCAATATGAAAAAAAAAAACTTTTATATTGATTCAATGGATTAATTGCATTTTTATTTATTTTTTTTAATGGATTTATTGCATTTTGGGGAAAAAAATAATCCGTTTTTATAATAAATCTTTGAAAATCAAAACCTGGATTTAAATTTTTTTTGTTATTATGACCTACAAATGCTATGTGAACGTTTGAAACAGAAAATAGTGGTTTTCATCTTTCCACTTTCTTGGTAAAGAAAACACATTTTTACTCAAATTAATCTAAATGGATTTATTGCGTTTTGGAACCAAACTCTTCACATGTTTATTGTCAATCTTCACATTGTTGAAAAGGTATTGGCTATCACATTTGGTCTGTCGGAACAGCTGCAGCAGTCATGCCTTGTTGTCCTCAACCCTCTGGGGACTAAGCCCTTTTTGGTCCGTTTTCTCTATTTTTACATTTGGGCTTATAAACCATATGTATTGGAGATGGAACACTATGTGTTTGGTATCTATGGATTCAGAAGACCCTAAGCTAACATCAAAGGTGGAAAGTAACGAATTACATTTACTCGCGTTACGTAATTGAGTAGTTTTTTTTGTGTACTTCTACTTTTTTAAGTAGTTTTTAAAATCTGTACTTTTACTTTTACTTAAGTACGTTTTGTTTGAAGTATTGTACTTCGCTACATTTTAAATCATATCCGTTACTGAGTAAAAAATAATAATACAAGGAAGAAAAAAAAAATCACACTCTGGAAACTACTGCATTGGTTGAAGGGCGGGAGAACAAACGCGCAAGAAAGGTGACGCAGACCCAGCTGAAGCTGAAAGCGCCCTCGAATTCTTATGAAGCGGATTATGGCCAGTATGGAAACACTTTGTAGGAAAAAAGAGTGGTTGTCCTCGAGGAGATATCCAATTTGCAAAAAATGTGGACACAAAGTGGCTGCAAAAGGAGGATACATAGGACACCATCCCTCCTGCAGATAAACAAAGGTATGTCCCGATTATAACCAGGCCGAATGACTTGCTACGTGATGCAAAGGGAATCCAGTCATGAAAATGGAATTTACATAACGCAGATGTCACGAAAAACACGCAAAATAATGGATGGATGAATACATGGAAAGTAGAACTGTGCAATAAATCCAATCGCGACATGGTCTGTGAATATTTAAGTACAAAAACACTGCACGTAAATATATAACCCCTATTTGTTCTGCTGAGCTGCGCCGCTTTGTCTACTACATACTCAAGTGCGTGACGTTCATGGTGTTTTCAGCGTCTCACAAACAATTTGAGGACATGAATACATGAACATTTCCAGAGCTGCTCTGAGAGAATTTCAGAATTATTTTCATAATTTTATTTGAGAAAACCCATTGTCAAATACACTTTGAAACACTTTTTTACACTTGGTCTTCACTACCTGTCAAAATAAAAGTTCGGTTTTAAAAGGAGAAATTATGACATAAATATATTACTATTGTAGGCATACAGTAGCCTACTTCTCAAAATAATAATAACAACAACAATAATAATACATTATATTTAAACATTATTTAAAGGGTTCATATAATGGTACATGCACTTTTACAAGTTGTTTGTACTGAAATGTGTGTTGGCAGTGTCTGTACACAGCCATCATATAATGATAAAAATCCATCCAGTGGTTTTGTTTTAATCTCCTTATATGTTTTCCCCTGCCTCAAATCGAGCCGTTCGAGCCTGTGACGTCACAAGCTCGCACGCCCCTCCCGCGATTGTTGAATGACAGCCGCGTTTCAACACAGATCCGCCCTCGCTCGTGAGCCAGCTGTCAATCATAGTCCGCGCGGACCGGCGGGACCGGCGCGGTCATTGTTGATATGCTAGAGCACTGTCTATGAGCAGAATGGCGTCTAAGCGATTGTGGTGTTCTGTTCTTGGGTGTAATAACGAACACAGTCATTTTAATGTTCCTAAATCCGAACCGCCGAAGACGCAGTGGCTGAGTTTGTTTTCGAAGGGAATATTCCACACGAGTAACGTCAATGCCCTCATGTTTGCGCGAATCATTTCACACACTAGACTTCTTTATAAACAAGGAGGTATAAAGCTGGTTTTGCTAAGAAGCTGCTCCTGAAAGGATCGGTACCATCTATTCGTGTTCCTGCAGCTGCTCCAGAAGAACGGAAGTGAGTGTAACGTGTTATTAAACTTTATATTAATATTTATATTAATCCTTGTAAATCGCTAGCTGCACGCTTCATAATGAATTCGTCTAAGGTTTACACTCAGGGTACATTACGGCATGTTTTCTATGTATGACAGTCTCAATATAATGCATAATCCCACGTTTATACTGAACAACGTGTTATGGTTATTGTGTTACAAACGGTGTACGCCAGAGCCAGCTCTGGTGTACGCATAGAACAGAGAGGCGGAGTCAGCAAAGCTCATGATCATTTAAAGTCATATACACTGAAACGGCGTGCTGAAAACAGAGCTGTTTTTTAACAGGTAAAATAAGTGTTTTCTTACAATACTAATGAGAATTTTTAATTAAAGTATATTACAAACTTTTAATTTAGACCCTAAAGAATCATATTAGCTTGTACAAAAATGGCATTATATGACCCCTTTAAAGGAATATATTTTTTGTCCATGGTTTAATTTAGTAAATCTGTTTTTGCAGCACTTCCCCCAAAAATAAAAGGACACAAGTTTAAATTTACATTTGATTACCACTGCTTTTGATAATATATTTGGATTAAATCATAAAAATTAATTTTCTGAATAAAATACATTTCATAGGACAATATTATTCTTAAACATTTTAATAAAAAATTAATGTTAAAATAAGTTGTTAATCTAATTCATTATCAGTTATCGAATTTAATTGATTAGACATGTTTTATTGAAATTTTAATAAACAAAACAAACAAATGGTTTCAAGTTTGTTATAATTAAAAGCATTTGTTCAACCAAAAAAACCCGTTTTCATTAATTCAACTGTAATTTTAACTGATGATAATATTATTAATAATAATAACCATAATTTAATAATACAGTTTATTTATTTAATAATTGATTAATACTGTAAACCGTGATATTTTCTGAGACGTTATCATACTGTGAAAATCTCATACCATTACAACCCTACATGGGAGAGTCCCCCACCTCCGCTGTTAAAAAAGTAACTCAGTAACTTTTACTCTGAGTAAATTTTAAATGAGCTACTTTTTACTTTTACTTGAGTAGATTTTTAGACCGGTAATTTTACTTGTACTTAAGTAAAATTTCATTGAAGTAGTAGTACTTTTACTTGAGTAGAATATTGTATTACTCTTTCCACCTCTGGCTAACATAAGCATGTAATGTGTTTATAAAGGAAGTATGAGTGAAAAATGTACAATAAACTAGAGAATTTCAAAAACGGAAATTAGATTTTTGTCATTTATTTCTGAAAATCACACATCACACAACAATAGTGAACAGTTTTTGAACAAAAAAATATATTTGTCAAAGCCTTTGCTTGACAGACATGTGTAATTGTTAAATAAAATGTGTAAAGAACAATGAAAAATGTAACTTTATTTACAAATAGTCCTAGGCGTTTTTCTTAGGAATGCTTAGAATTTTCTAAGCAATGCTTTCTCCTCGTCACTCTCCAGTAATTTTAAATACTTTTAAAAGAATTCTCTTCTGCTAACCATGGCTGCGCTTATTTGATTAAAAATACAACAAAAATCAGTTATAGTATTAAATATTATTCCAGTGTAAATCAGCTGTTTTCTGTGTGAATATATAGTAAAGTGTAATTTATTCCTGTGATCAAAGCTGAATTTTCAGCATCACCAGTGTCAGTGTCTTCAGTGTCAAATGATCCTTCACAAATCAGTATAATATGAGGATTTGATGCTCAAGAAACATTTATTATTATTATCAAATTTTGAAACAGTTGTTGGTCTGTCAGTTGTACAGTTTTTTTTTTTTTTTAGGATTCTTTGATGAATAGGAAGTTCAAAAGACTTTTGTAACATTATAAATGTCTTTACTGTCACTTTCAATCAAATTAACTATTCCTTGATAAATAAAAGTATTGATTTCTTTCCTCCAAAAAATAAAAATAAAATTCTCACTGACCCCAAACTTTTGAACGGTAGTGTATATAAATACACATTTGCATGTATGTATTTAAGAAATATTTGTTATTTATATATAAAATATTTAAATTTATATATAATATAAATTATATATAAATATATACAGTATATACATGCAAATATTTCTTAAATATATACGTGCATATGTGTGTGTATTTATATATACAAAATAATTATACACAGTACACACACATATATCATGTAGATACAAACTTTTATTTTGGATGCGCTTAATCTTTTCCCAGCCCTAATAATTTGACAACTCTGTGAATATGAAAATATACAAACACTGAGATTGTGTTTTTTTTTTTTTTTTCTAATTGCAGTTTCACCTACAGATGTCGCCCTTGGGCCTTGGCCTATGAACCTCTTGAAAATGAACGCATTATCCGCATAAAACAACAACGAAAAAACTTATCTAAGCGGTCTTCCTTTTCTTCTCAAACAAACTAACTGCATCTTAAACAGCCCAAGTTTAAAAATTTTCCGGGGGAGAAAGCCCCGGACCCCCGTTAAAATAAAAGATTCAACATGCAGGGCTAAAAAAGGCACGGATCATTTCATTTGCACTACTAGCGACGCCCCCCTGGACATGCATACACGACGCAAGGGCGCCCGCGCTACAAAACTAACATTTTTATTTAAAACATTGTCTTACCTGCAAAGCGACGCGCGAGTATCATCCCGCTGTCTATTCTTTTTCCTTTTTTCGCCCTCGACTCTTGGTGCCTTTCCGAGGCCATGTCTGAGGTCGGTGTCTGCCAAATTTGACATTTGAAAAATTTGAAATTTGACAAAATGAGATTCACCTTTTTCTCGACTAATTTGGTCTACTCTAGGCCTATATTACTTTTGTATTGCTTTTGTATATTAACATGCTTTAGACATATTTTATTTGTTATTTATACTAGTAGCCTATTGTGATGATTTTTCACGACCCAGATTTTTTGGTGCCCCCCCAAGCACTTGGTGCCCTACGCGCAGCGCGTGATGTGCGTGTGCGGAGCGCCGGGCCTGCATACAGGGGTTGTAAACACAATATATAATTATGTTATGTTACATGATTTTGATTATGGGTCAGTCAAGAATTGTTCTGGGATGAGTTTTATTGGTATTGGAGAATTGGAGGAAAGTCCTGATGTGTGTGTGTGTGTGTATCCTTATGGTCAGCATTTGTCGCATCCGTGGTGTTTACCACGTGAGGGTTTAGTTCGCAAATGGTGGTCTTCAAGACAAAGGGTATTTTGTATGCAAGTCCACTTTTTCAGCCTTAAGGAGATATAATAATTGATGAGGGGAAAACTAGCTCGGGACCCTGAATGGTTCAGTCTGTTTAGTCGCAGGGGTCAGGTGACTTCTTGTTAGGGCCTCTTGTTTCACCATTTCTGAACAGATCTGTTCTTGCCAAATTATAAAACATTGACAACGTCCTTCCTTTAGTTAAACAACAAAAGGTCTTCTTGCTTCATAGCCTGGGGATAATCTGGAATATGCAGCCCCTTGTGTTTGATTATGTACGACAGCTTCGCTTGTGTGGGTTTCATTCTCGTTGTCGCTACATGAGCTTGTCACCGACTTCGCACTGCTCCGACCTCGCCGCTACCCACTTATGCAATAAAAACTGCACTGCAACAAAAAGGTAAGGCATGTGTTTTTATATTTAATGCTGTTCACTGTGAGTTTTAATTAATAGTGTAATAGAGTTACATATTATAGTACATTGTGTTTAATTTGTCGTTTTACAAATACATTAGGGGGGTCTAATGTATGTTGTTAGTGGCGAGAATATTCACGTGAATAAATACATAGATCCGACTGATACCTCCATGTACTTAAATGGTCCAGTGGCAAAAATTTGCCAAGCGTGTCAAAGGTTCTGGGTTCTAATCCGCATTAAGCAGTATAGTTTTTTTTTTCCCTCATCAAAACCGATTGTTTATTGCGCGCGTCCGTGTGAAGACTGTAAGCGAGTCACAACAGAACACTGTATCGGCGCAACTGATGATAGCAGCGGCAACGAGCACTTTGGTGAACAACACATTTCAGCACTAGATCGCCTCTTATTTAACAAACGAACGAAATGAATGCTCTATTAGAGTTAACTGGAGATGTTTTATTTATTTGTATTGGTACATGATCCGTGCCGTGAGATGTTTCAAAAGTGGTGGGGACACAATCGACCCTGGCAAAAAAGTGATGGGGACATGTCCCACCCGCAAATTACGCCTATCTATGTATGCCCAGAGGGAATGCCATACTCTAGGTTTTTGTGAAATGCCGCCACTGCCCGAAAGCCCACCATAAATGCCTGAATGGACTTATTCTGTCAGATATATTAATTTGGGAGGCAATTTTGTCAGTAATTTTTATTTAGCAGTGCACTCAACTTTACGCTTCTAACTTCACGACATAACATTTTTTATTGACTTTACGTTTATGTATTGCCTCTAAAGGAAAAAAACTTTTAAAATTCAACGCAGTTAGCACACAGTCTAAGCAACCTTGTAAAGCTTAATTTGCTTTTTCCCTAAGCTTTTTTTTTCTTACCCAACAAGGTCAGATATAGGTGAAATGCCTTCCATTAATTAAATTCTTGCATTACTATGCACCAAATACAGTAACTGCTATGTATCTATTTACCAAACAACTTTATATTCTGTACCCTCATGTAGGTCATATTTTAAAGATGCTATTAATCTTCTTTTTAATTATGAATATAATGTTGCAGTATAAATCCAGATTAGATGATTGATCATCCTTCCTCAGTGCCCTGGCAAAGTGCTTGCCTGTATAATTAAAATGACTAGGAGAGAGTAGAATAGGGGGGACAGGAAAACTGGCATCTCTCTCTGTATCTCACCCACTCATTCTCGTTCTGTCTTTAAGGCAGCTGTCTTGCTCAATCTAATCAAGGTTGACAGACTACATGTTTTATGCTGTCTATGTACATTTGGCCATTGCTGAACTCTGAAACCGTGCTTCAGTGATCACAACATTTTAATTAAATTAAAATGAGTGTGCTTTATTATTATTTTTTTTATATATATTATAGAAAACTTAGTCTGGAAACAGTCTGGAGAAAGCTAACCATTAGCAGTCCCATTAATCTCAATGGTAGTTTTTGAGCCAATCATCTGAGCTGTGTATCCCAGTGAAGCTGAATTGTCAGCATCATTACTCCAGTCTTCAGTGTCATATGATCCTTCAGAAATAATTTGAATATGCTTATTTAGTGCTCAAGTAACATTTATTATTATAATTATCAATGTCGAATACAGTTGTGCTTCTTAATATGTTTTTTGTGGAAACCATTTTACATTTTTTTCAGGATTATTTGATTAATATAAAGTTCAAACAGCATTGATTTGTAATAGACATATTTTGTAACATTAAACAGTTAATATATGTTGTCCCTTTTTATCAATTTAATATGTCCTTGCTGAATAAAACAACAACAACAACTGACTCCACATTTTTTAATGGTTGTGAAAATGCTTTTTTTGCAAATCTAGAGGAGGTTAATTATACAATAATGGCTAACAGGGCCTTGATCACAAACCAAACATTGACAGAGAATTGTAGTTCAGCATTCAGCATAACTTAACATTTCTCTTAAAATTGTATTGGCACAGCACCTTTTCTCATGGATACAAATTGTTGGAAATTCAGAAGAGTCAAATGCATATTTTGAAAATGTAAAAGAGCTGGGGTCAGTTACTGATGGTCCTATAGAACCAAATATCCTGAGCAGTGGGGTGGTTTATGCCTGGACATATAAACGTTTAATAGACATTCTGATTGCAGAGTCTTTGCCTGATAAATTGTTTCTGCTTGAGAAAGAGGAGACAATGGCTGTTTCCAAGGAAACAGAGACTCATAGTATGTCCATCAAACTTTGTGATTGGAGTTTGGTAAAAAACTGTACCTTGTCCTGCTGTTTTCTAACAGTTTTTTTTTTACTGCTGTAAAAGAGTAAAAAAAACAAATAATTTGATGACAACTTCCTCTTTTAAACTTTCTTAATAACAGTGCATGAATGTACTATATATGACTGGTAGAATAAAAAGCTGTCGTACTGTGTTGTGTGTTGCATTCAAAAAGAGAAAGGGTTGAAAGGGTTATACAGAAATTCTCTGAAATATTTGCCAAACAAATGTACAGTGTACAGAGTCCTTAACCATTTTTGCAGACATGGGACCCCCAATCAACCTTTACATCAAAAAGATGCAAAATAAATCAAATTAAAGAACAGAACACAGTCAACCACAGTATGGCACACTTCTGGAGGTTGCTGGGAAAATGCTGTCAACTGTATATCAGGCACTGTAAAGCAAAATTAAAACTGATGAAATTTACACTTACAAGTGATAAAGTACTAATACTTGTCATAAATCAAACATTAGATTAACTTTGAATCCTCCCCTACATGTCACAATAAAAAAACTTTAATAACCTCAGATATCAGGAAAAGTATAGATCAGCAGTGATATTTTGTCTTATAGCGGGGTAGAGAAAGGTAAACGAAACGTCTTAGTTACTGTTGTAACCCCCATTCCCCGAAGGAGGGAACAGAGACTTTACATCAAAAGACTGACATTGTGGGATCTCACTTGGGAGCCCGATCACCTTCAAGTGGTCAAAAAACTCATAAATTCAGTTTTGTGCTGAGGAGCTGAGACGGAGGTCCCGGCTATTCAGCGCTGGTACATGGTTGTGGCAGGTGGGACGAAACGTTCCCTATCAGTCAGTCACATTCGACATTACGTCGAAAGACTGATGTTGTGGGGTCCCTATGGAAAGCGCCACAATCGCTGACCCTTTCCAGCATCCTGTGTCGAATAGACCTCCGTACCTGGTGGGATGGAAGGACAGAATTTTTTTGGGAAGGTCTATAGCTTCTGTTCCTATTTGATTCAACCTATTCAGCCACGACTGGTTGGATAACACTGGGGTAGCGTGCCGAGTCCAGATGGAAAGGAACACTACGGAGACCACATCCTACCTATAGGGGGGTAATATGTGGAAGAGACGCATATGGACTGACCCGTGGAGCAGTGCTACATATGGAAGATCTCTGCAGTAGGTCCTGAATAGATGGGAATGAAACCATTACTGATGCAGAGTGGAACCTGCCCAGGGAAAGGCATGGGTTTACCGACAGGGAAACTGTATCGTGGAAGAATACATACACTCACCGGCCACTTTATTAGGTACCCCATGCTAGTAACGGGTTGGACCCCCTTTTGCCTTCAGAACTGCCTCAATTCTTCGTGGCATAGATTCAACAAGGTGCTGGAAGCATTCCTCAGGGAGTTTGGTCCATATTGACATGATGGCATCACACAGTTGCCGCAGATTTGTCGGCTGCACATCCATGATGCGAATCTCCCGTTCCACCACATCCCAAAGATGCTCTATTGGGTTGAGATCTGGTGACTGTGGAGGCCATTTTAGTACAGTGAACTCATTGTCATGTTCAAGAAACCAATTTGAAATGATTAGAGCTTTGTGACATGGTGGAAGTAGCCATCAGAGGATGGGTACATGGTGGCCATAAAGGGATGGACATGGTCAGAAACAATGCTCAGGTAGGCCGTGGCATTTAAACGATGCCCAATTGGCACTAAGGGGCCTAAATTGTGCCAGGAAAACATCCCCCACACCATTACACCACCACCACCAGCCTGCACAGTGGTAACAAGGCATGATGGTTCCATGTTCTCATTATGTTTACGCCAAATTCTGACTCTAACATCTGAATGTCTCAACAGAAATCGAGACTCATCAGACCAGGCAACATTTTTCCAGTCTTCAACTGTTCAATTTTGGTGAGCTCTTGTAAATTGTAGCCTCTTTTTCCTATTTGTAGTGGAGATGAGTGGTACCCGGTGGAGTCTTCTGCTGTTGTAGCCCATCCGCCTCAAGGTTGTGCGTGTTGTGGCTTCACAAATGCTTTGCTGCATACCTCGGTTGTAACGAGTGGTTATTTCAGTCACTGTTGCCCTTCTATCAGCTCGAACCAGTCTGGCCATTCTCCTCTGACCTCTGGCATCAACAAGGCATTTCCGCCCACAGAACTGCCGCTCACTGGATGTTTTTTTCTTTTTCGGACCATTCTCTGTAAACCCTAGAGATGGTTGTACGTGAAAATCCCAGTAGATTAGCAGTTTCTGAAATACTCAGACCAGCCCTTCTGGCACCAACAATCATGCCACGTTCAAAGTCACTCAAATCACCTTTCTTCCCCATACTGATGCTCGGTTTGAACTGCAGGAGATTGTCTTGACCATGTCTACATGCCTAAATGCACTGAGTTGCCGCCATGTGATTGGCTGCTTAGAAATTAAGTGTTAACGAGCAGTTGGACAGGTGTACCTAATAAAGTGGCCGGTGAGTGTATATTGGATTACCAAGAGGTAATCACAACATATGGGGCATCTAGCTCACTACAGGGGCCAACCAACCAGGCATGCATCTCGAGTACTAGGCCTGGTGTCCGACACCTCTGCCGTGTCTGACTGCCTAAGGATGCTTTGAGGAAATTCCATCCAGGTTGGGAAGTCACCTGGAGAGCAAATAGGGTGCCTTGCATATAGTGCCCCAGCCCATCCTGGAGGCATCTGTTGTGACAACAACATGCCTGGACACTTGTTCTAAGGGCACTCCGGCCCGTAGAAAGGTACTAGTGCTAAAGCGGTCTCATATGCATCAATCCAAGCGGAATGACTATGGCATATGCCCCAGGAGCCTCTGAGATTGTTTTAGTGGAACTGCTGTCCAGCTTCTGAATGAATTCAGGCAGTTCAGCACTGACTGGGGGCGCTCCTTTTTCACTTCGTCACGTTGACCGAGTCCAACTCCATACAGAGAAAATAGATACTCTGCACAAGCGAGAGTTCTCTTACGAGAGTATCTCTCGTACTGCGTAATAGCTTTACGCTAGGGGAAAAACTCTTTTCCGCGAGATATTGAAGCCAAAAATTATCCTTAATTTTGTATTAATGTAAAATGCTTTGCAGCAGCAAGCAGACATAGGCGAAACAGCTCGCGCGCCTATTGGTTGCTCTGCAGCAAATGCAGCAGCCTATCGAGAGAGACTCTGCGTGACGTAATGACCAATGGGGGCAATTCACGCCCATATTGTCACGTCCCGCCAGAAGGGGCGTGTTCTCACCCTATAAATATGCTCGTTAGGCTGATACAAGCTGATTTCTACCTCTTCAGCGAAGCACACGCATCGCTGGATCCGGAGTGAGAAGCCGCGCCGTCGAAGCAAGCCTTTCAGCGGGACGAGCTCTGGAGTCGCTGGCCTCGCCGCCTTCAACTGCCGTACCTGCTGCGCTTTCCGGCGTTCTATATCCTTTCATACTCTGTGTGTATTTACTCTGTTGAGAGTGTTTGCTCGCTTACTTGACGCGACTCACACTTCTCTCACAAAAAGAGCTGCGTCTTTTTAAAGATGCCTTCCTGTGGCTCGTGCCGCGCCCCGCTCAGCGATGGAGACCGGCACGTCATCTGTGTTTCCTGCCTGGGTGAGGATCACGCGGCTCTCGCGCTCGCTGACGGCGGATGCCCTCATTGCGAGCTTTTGCCCATGGTGACTCTGAGGACTCGCCTGGCATCATTCTCCGAGCCTTCACCGCAGCCCGCCGTGGTGCCGCGCCGCAAGAAGCGCCGCGCCCAGCGCGCTCCCGAGCTTTCTCCAGCCCGCCAAAGCTCTCCGGTTCGCCCGCCAGCTTCGCCGGCTTCGCTCGAGTCGCTCACTGACGGACAACAGCCGCCGCCTGCCGCCGCGTCCATCCACGAGTTTGACGAACCCACCGAGGCGTGTTCTCTTCTGGCATCCGATAGTGAGGATTGGGCGAGCTCCGTGGATCTCCCCTCCGCTAGCGTTTCCCGCCAGCCCACTGGTAAGAGAGCCGGCATTGAGACTGAGCTGATGCGTCTGCTCTCTCAGGCCGTGGAAAGCATCGGCCTCGATTGGGAGGCGCCCGCGCAGCCGCCGCGCAACAGAATGGACGGACGTTTTCTCGGAAATGACGAGGCTCCGACGAAATCGCGGCCCGCGCCCTTCCTCCCGGAACTTCACGAGGAAGTGACTAAATCGTGGAACGCCCCCTTCTCCGCCAGGCTGCGTACCTCTGCCTCTGCTGCTTTCTCCTCGGTGGATGGCGTGAAGGACAGAGGATACCTTTCTGTTCCTCCTGTGGAACCAGCTGTAGCGTCTCATCTCTGCCCGCCCTCTGCTGAACGGCGCGCTCACACGACGCTACCTTCTAAAGCCTGCCGAGTGACGTCAACCATGCACGGTCGCGCTTACACCGCCGCCGGACAAGCAGTTTCAGCGCTGCACACTATGGCTATCCTGCAGATCTTCCAAGCCGACCTTCTCCTTAAATTGGACGAGGAAGGACCCGGAGCGATCTGCGTGGCGGACCTGAGAAGCGCTACAGACCTCGCTCTTCGCGCTACTAAAGCCGCTGCACAAGCCATAGGACGAAACATGGCCTCTCTCACTGTGGCTGAGAGACACTTATGGCTGACGCTGTCCGAGATGACGGAAGCCGAGCGCTCTGTGTTCCTCGACGCGCCCATTTCACAAGCGGGCCTTTTCGGATCTGCCGTCAAAGATTTCGCGGACAGATTCATGGAGGTGCAAAAGACTTCGCAGGCCATGAAGCACTTCCTTCCGAAGCGCTCGAGCTCCGCTGCAGGCCGCTCAAAACAGCCGTCTGCTCGCAGTTCTCAGTCGCAGCCTGCACCGCCCGCCGCCGCCGCTTCACAGCGCCGCCACGCCCGAGACCAAAGACCGCGCTCTCGCTCTGCTGGACGCCGCCCCCCTCAGCGCGGGCCCCGGCCGAGGATTGAGATCAAGCCCGAGGCCTCAAAATCTTCCTAGCCATTCTAGGAAAGCGACGGTGTTCAGATCCCGCTGCGGCCGGATTTCCACCAAAACTTCTCGCTCGGTCAGTTCCAAACATCGCGACTGTCCCAGTGTATTTCGCAGTGAGCCAGCCGGTGTCTCAGCCCGTTTGCCTGCGCACAAAAGCCGTTTTTACGGCTACCCAGATAAATCCAATAAAGAGTGCATTTTCTGGTGTTCCGGCCACGGCCGATGGTGTTATAAGTGTTGTAAGAATGCCCACCCAGTGCCCATTCCCACACACAGACACAGCCCGTCACGGTGCAGGGCTAGCACAAATAAAATCGACTCCGGTCGATTGTGCAAACAATGTAGTAAACGCGCCCATGTCACCATGCCCGCTCACACTACATGCTGCGTGTCCCTTGGTTTCTGTAAAAACGAAACCAACACACATTCAGTCGGCCATGAACGACAGTGTTTTCAGTGTAATAAATGTGCCCGCAGCCCCGCGCCCACATTTTCTCACAGACACGCCGATTCCTACGGGATCTCCCCCGCTCGCTTTTTCTGCACAATCTGCCATAAAAAAGCTGAGCGCGGTCAGGCCGCCCGCTGTGATCAGCGCGCCCCCCGCCTCGAACGCTGTAAACACGGTGTTGTGTTCCCAGTATGCCCGGGCTCTCGAGCTGCCGTTTGGCCGCGACCAGAGCCCGGATTTCATTCTGCCCCTAGCTATTCATGCAGATGCGTGGTCAAAGCTTCCCGGGGTATCAGAATGGGTGCTGAACACTATAAAGAGAGGCTATTCGCTACAATTCGCTAGACGCCCGCGCCGTTATACGGCGCGTGTCGATACTACGGTGAAAAACGAAGTGTCTCATCTACTTCGTGCCGAGATAGCGAAACTACTTTCTGGTACCGAAAAAGGATGGGGGTCTCAGACCCATTTTAGATCTACGACAGCTGAACAGAGTGCTTGTCAAACGCCAGTTCAGAATGCTTACGACCAGGAAAATCCTCGCGCAAGTGCGCCACGGGGACTGGTTTATGTCGATAGATCTGAAAGACGCATATTTCCAAATACAAATAGCGTCCCATCACAGGCGATTCCTGAGATTCGCCTTCGAGGGCCAGGCATATCAATACACAGTCCTGCCGTTCGGCCTGTCCCTAGCACCTCATACATTTACGAAGTGCATATACGCGGCGCTCGCACCCCTGAGACTTCAGGGCATGCGAGTCCTGAACTACTTGGACGATTGGCTGATTCTAGCTCGATCACGATCGGAGCTCATAGAACACAGGGCCGCATTACTCGAGCACCTCGAGGAGCTGGGCCTCACAGTCAATTGGGCGAAGAGCTCACTGTCTCCCAGTCAGAAAATTTCCTTTCTGGGAACCGTGTTGGACTCGCTGTCCATGACAGCACGCCTGTCACCAGAGCGCGTGCTAAATATTCAGCGCGGCGTGAAATCCTTCCGCCACGGCCCGATAGTTCCGCTCAAAAGGTTTCAGAAAATGCTGGGGCTGATGGCCTCAGCAGCCTCTGTACTCCAGTTGGGCTTGCTCCGCATGCGCCCACTGCAGATGTGGCTGAAAGCGCGGGTTCCACCCAGGGCATGGACAGCGGGTCTGTTTCGCCTCAGGGTCGACCTTCAGTGTGTTTCAGCTTTGGAACCTTGGCAAATAACCGACTGGTATCAGTCAGGTGTGAGTCTGGGGACCGCTTCGAGTGTGAAGGTGGTGTCTACGGACGCCTCCACCTCGGGGTGGGGAGCGCTGCTCGAGGGCAGACCGCTAGCTGGCCTGTGGTCAGAACGGGAAAAGCTCCTTCACATAAACTGCTTGGAGATGATAGCAGTCGACAAAGCGCTACGGCGTTTTTGTCCCCAGGTAACAGGCCACCACGTCTTGGTCCGGTCGGACAACATGTCAGTGGTGGCATACATAAATCGCCAGGGCGGCGTCAGGTCACGAAACCTTCACAGGCTGACGGAACGCCTCCTGGTCTGGGCTCAGCACAACCTGCTCTCACTGAGAGCAGCGCACGTGCCTGGTCACCTGAATGTGGGACCAGACAGACTGTCCAGGAACAATGTTCCAGCAGGGGAATGGTCGCTGCACCCGCAGACGGTCCAGCTGCTGTGGAAAACGTTCAGCAGAGCACAGGTGGACCTATTCGCGTACCACGAAAACGCTCATTGCCCGGAGTTTTTCTCGAAAAGCAAGGACGCGCTGGCTCATGTTTGGCCCCGCTGCCCCCTATATGCTTTTCCTCCTGTCTCGCTCCTGCCTCAGGTGTTGGAACGAATCAGGGAGAACGGATGCCCAGTGCTGCTCGTAGCTCCGCTCTGGACAAACCAGACGTGGTTCCCTGCCCTGATGCAGCTGACCAGCACTGCCCCATGGCCTGTACCATTGAGGAGAGACCTCCTCTCTCAGGCGGAGGGCTCGATTTGGCACCCTCGCCCGGAGTTGTGGTCCCTGCACGCATGGGCCATCAACGGGTACCCGCTAGCCTCCCAGAAGGAGTGTTAAACACGATCGCGCAGGCTAGAGCTCCGTCTACCAGGCGGCTCTACTCCTCGAAATGGTCTGTTTTCTCTGCATGGTGTCAAGCCCACAGCTTTTCACCTGTGGAATGCGGGGTTTCGGAAGTGCTTTCCTTCCTTCAAGAGCTACTGGATAAGGGCAGGACCCCATCCACGCTCAAAGTATATGTGGCGGCCATAGCAACGTTTGCAAAACCGGTGTCTGGCCAGTCGCTGGGGAAAAACGACTTAGTCGTGCGTTTCCTTAGGGGAGCTCGGAGGCTGAACCCTCCCAGGCCCCCTTCAGTCCCGACGTGGGACCTTTCCACGGTCCTGGAGGCCATGAAAGGCGCCCCGTTCGAGCCAATCCAGCTGGTGGACATGAAACACCTGTCATTCAAAACAGTGTTTCTCATGGCTCTCGCTTCAGTGAAGCGCATAGGGGACTTACAGGCGCTTTCAGTAAGCGCGTCGTGTATGGAGTTTGGGCCTAATGACTCGAAGGTCATTCTCAAACCAAAGCACGGGTATGTCCCGAAATCCCTCAATACACCGTTCAGGGCCCAGGTAATTTCCCTGTCCGCCCTTCCGGTTCTCAGTGAGGAGGAGGATGCGAGTCTCCTTTGCCCCGTCAGGGCATTGAGAGCTTATGTGTCACGCTCGTCTGTTTTCAGACAGACGGAGCAGCTTTTTGTTTTGTTTGGCGGGCGTTCCAAGGGACTCGCCGCCTCAAAACAGAGCCTATCCAGATGGATAGTGGATGCCATTGCGCTCGCTTACTCTGCGAAGGGCCTACAGTGCCCCTTGGGTGTCAGGGCGCACTCCACGAGAGGCGTGGCCTCTTCGTGGGCGTGGTCGAGCGGGGTTTCCCTGCAAGATATCTGTACGGCCGCGGGCTGGGCCTCGCCGTCTACATTTATAAAATACTACAACCTGGAGGTACCCGCCTTACAAGCTAAGCTTTTGGCGGTCTAAAATTCAGTGCTATCTGCCCCGCTGTGCGGCCCAGATGCTGAGTTTACTGCAGCCCCATGAGTGTTGACACACGTATGGCCACCCAGATCAGGCTGAAAGCTTTCACCCTGGCTGCGCGTTTTATTGTCATATAATAGCCCCCCTGGGTGCTTTTTTATAGGGAATGACGCTTCCAGCCTCTCTTCCTCCACTCTATGTGAGTTTATGGTAGGGCTGCAACTAACGATTATTTTGATAATCGATTAATCGGACGATTATTTTTCCGATTAATCGATTAATCGGATAAAAATTCAATTACATTTTTTGTTTATTATGACTAAATAAAACCCGGTTACACTTTATTTTAAGGTGTCCTTGTTACAGTGTAATTATATATTTAAGTACAGAGTAATATTAAGTAACTACATGTACTTACTATAGGAATAGGGTAGGATTAGGTTGAGGGTTAGTTGCATGTAATTATGCATAGTTTACTGTTATTACTACAGTAAGTAAATGTAACATATGCAAGGCCGGACTTACCATTGGGCTTGACTGGGCTGCAGCCCATGGGCCCCGCCCAGTAGGGGGCCCCCTCCCTTACCCGTTTTCGTTCGTTTGTTTTGTTCAGTCAAACTTGTATGCCAGATATCCCGAAATTATTAGCCGTATTTCCACTGTCTGGCCATGTGCAAGCGAGGGCTATAATCAGCCCAAAGTAGTGACTTGAGCGCTTGAAAACAAAATCCAACACACTATAGTGCGCGCGCACGCGCCGAACGCATCTTTCCGCACTCACAGAGTAGAAAGGCTTGAAAGACGGAGGGGAGCACGGAATAAAATACCCGGGCCTTAATATCCTCCGACTGAGAGCTTCGAGGCTATAATCAAACGGCGCAACCTGATATTTATCACAAAGAATAACAGGCGTGTTGATCTGCATCTGCTCCATTGCGGTCGGCTACTTTAAACAGCTTCAATTGGGCTTTTAGTCCAAAAGAGCGCACATTTAGAAAAATCTTGATACATTCTCATATGTTCACGTCTCGTTGCTTTAAAGAGAATGATCATTTCTATTTATTTTTTTCACAAAATTGTGTGCTCTGGAGAATTTTGAGCGCTCTCTCCACTGCCATCACAATATAGGAATATGTCATCAAAATGATAAAAAAACAAAGAAAACATTTAGGCCTAACGAGTTCCCGTTTAATGTATTTAAAACACGAGGCTATGATATGTGAGTTATCACACCAGCAAGAGCGCTGATTTTCCGAACATCTGCACAATCGCAAATGTGACATCAGTTCAATCAAAGAAAACAGAACAAACAGCTGAACCGCTAACACGTGTTTTGTTCCTCAAAAAATCTTCATTTTTGACTGAATCAGACGAGTAAATGATTCAATTAGGCTACCCATTCATACATACAGTCGTTTGCTAGGTTAAACGAATTAGGATTTTTGAACGAATCGGTTGCATAAAGGATCCAACTCCCTCATTAAGATGGAGACTTGCCGCCACCTACTGGCGGTGTTAGTTTGATAGTTAAAATGGTTTTATAGTTAATTTTTCTCAATCATTTCATTTTTCTACATTCAAATTTTTACATTTAAAACATTAATCTCTTAACATAATTTATGCAATTATAATTTGCTGTGTAAATCCATACATGCCATGTCTGAACAGCCTGTGTCAATCCAAAAATGGATTTTATTGAGACCGACTTCCTTTTATTTGGTCATAATAAGCCACCGTGTCTTTGCATTCTGATTGAATTTGTTGACTAAATTTAAGAATCTGTCAGATAGCTATGACAATGAATAAAAAAATACTGTTTTCTCTTGGCTTTATTATTAGAGTTTTGATCTTATCTCAACCTAGAGAGCACATCCTGCATTATATTGTATTATATTGACTATTTAAAATTAGCCTACCACTAAACTTTGACTATAGGCACATATTAATTGTAGGAACCTCAAAGCATATTTACATTTTTGTGTAATTTGTGCTACTCCATAATGATGTTTGTAGCGTATAGGGCCCAAACATAAACTCAAGCCCAGGGGCCCCCAGCCCCCTAAGTCCTGCCCTGAACATATGTAACAAGGACACCGTAAAATAAAGTGTTACCTAAAACCCTAAATTAGGATATTTATGTGTAAAAGTGTACTTTAAAAAGTGCAAAAGCCACACATTGAGTTTTACAAATATCAATATTTGCATTGTTTTTAATGATAATTGCTGATGGCAAGTTGACAACCATGATTAATGTAAAAAAAAAAAAAAAACATTTATATCCAACATATTGTTTTAACACAATTTTTGTTAAAACAAATTTACAGACATGTTGTTCAGATGTGAAGATATAAACTAAAAACATCTCAAATATATAATTCATTTAATTTTTATTTAAAATTAATTGAATTAAGGATAATTTGTAAAAATAAATTTAGAAAGACTGAAAACAAGCGTGTGAACATAGAGCCGCTGTAGATCGCGTTTGAAAAACAATTAAAACTTAATAGCAGGCTAGACAAATGCTATATAAAGAGAACGTAATGGAGGTACGCAGCGAGCTAACAGGCTTGATTAAAAAGACAGGAAAAATGATGCATTAGTGCACAAACATTCGCTGAAAACCACTGAGTACAGTGACTAAAAAAACAATAATTTACTGCTGCTGTTATTAACTGCCTTTATATTTAGTGCTTCGCTTTGTAAAGACCGTTTTAATTTAATATTTCTGCGGTAGCACTATTTTAATCCATCACTTATGTTGCGAGCGAACTGATTGCACAACCTGATGCTCGAGACGCAAAATACAGACATCCCAAGTCTCCCGGAAGTTCTGGAAGTCACCCGCATATTGATAGCGGCTCCCTGATCCTCGCAAATTAGTTCAAACCATACTGTCTATGGTTCAAACTCCCGGGATTTGAGCGCGCAAGCAAGAGCGCGCATGCGAGACAGAAGAGACTGTGCTCCAAACCGTGTAGCGCGAGCGCGCGGCAGAGCAACGGAGGGAGAGAGGCCTTGCGTGTGTGCCTCATGAAGCGCGTGTAAGACAGATAGCATCCTGATTGGCCCGTTTCAACCAATCACCAGTAAACGCTCCCCGTGACGTAAGCAGACCAACTAATCGATAATGACATTCGTTGACAACGATTTTCATAATCGATTATTATCGATTTTATCGATTAGTTGTTGCAGCCCTAGTTTATGGTGATTATGCACTACATGAGCCCTGGGCTTCGGCCCCCGGGACTTTGATGTTGGATCCCTGTACGCACGGCGTGTTGCATTGTGTTCCCCTAGCGTAAAGCTATTACGCAGTACGAGAGATACTCTCGTAAGAGAACGTACTCGGTTACTAACGTAACCTCGGTTCTCTCTAGAGAGGGAACGAGTACTGCGTATCTTGCCGTGCTTGGAATACCCTCTGGTTCGCTTCAGTGATAAAAACCAGCTTGTGTCAGCCTAACGAGCATATTTATAGGGTGAGACCACGCCCCTTCTGGCGGGACGTGACGATATGGGCGCGAATTGCCCCCATTGGTCATTACGTCACGCAGAGTCTCTCTCGATAGGCTGCTGCATTTGCTGCAGAGCAACCAATAGGCGCGCGAGCTGTTTCGCCTATGTCTGCTTGCTGCTGCAAAGCGTTTTACATTAATAAAAAATTAAGGATAATTTTTGGCTTCAATATCTCGCGGAAAAGAGTTTTTCCCCTAGCGTAAAGCTATTACGCAGTACTCGTTCCCTCTCTAGAGAGAACCGAGGTTACGTTAGTAACCGAGTACGTTTGCTCTTTTCCCAGTTGACCCGAAGCCCCAGATGGCTGAGGTGCCTGAGCACCAGGTCCCTGTTTTTGCCCAACAAATCTCGAGAGTGAGCTAAAAATGACCCAGTCGTCACAATTGTTGAGAATGCAAACGCCCACTTCCCTTAGCGGGGCAAGGGCAGCCTCCGTGACATTGGTTAAGATGCTGGGCGACAGGAACAGCACGAAGGGAAGGACCTTGTACTAATATGCCCGACCCTTGGAAGTCAACCGTAGGAACGGTCTGTGTGGAGGCAAAACCGAAACATGGAAGTACGCGTCTTAGAAGTAGAAGTTTGTGAAGGGCCCGATTTAAGACACGCATATCCAAGATCGGCCGTAACTAGTGGTGCACGATCTATCGGCCGCCAATATAATATCGGCCGATATGGTCAATTTTTTACACATCGGTATCATTCCGATGTCAAAATAGGGCCGATGTGAACAGGGCGATAATCATTCCTGTGTATTTGATGTGTGGGTAGGCTTAGATGTGAGTGTGGGGGCGGGGATGTTTGTTTTTGCACGAGCGCATACATTACACGTCACATAATGTGCTGAAGCAGGTGCTGGAGGTCGCTGAGCCCCGCTATGACAAGCCAAGTCGTCGTTACTTTGCAGATGTCGCCCTGCCTGTCTTACATGATATCGTAGCCACCCACGTCCACAAGTTACTCGACAGCGATGTCAATGACATCAGTTTTATAACAGATATCTGGAGTTCCAACCTCAACCAAACAAGCATGTTGAGCCTCACGGCTCAGTGGATTGATGACAACTTCGAGATGAGCCGTGTTACATGCCCAATAATACTCTGGCTCGCATACAGGTAGGCCTGGCTATTTTTTTGGACAGATGCAAATTAAATTAACCTGTTAACCATTGCTAGTGCGCCGGCGCCCTGAAGCGTTTTTTTTTTTTTTTTTTTTAATAGTTCAAAGTTACTATCAGATTTTATGTTGACAAATTATACATCATTAAAAAGATATAAGACTCAAGTTTCAGAATTTGACCACTATTGTATTCTGAGAAACTTATAGTGACAGTTATATCTTAATTTGTGTCAGGAGTTATGTAATGAAAAAATTAGTCGATACCTTTAATATGAATTATGAGCGTCAGCCGCTCCCATTCAGAAAAAAAAACTCCTGTGCTGTCGTCATGCCAGCGCTTGACAAAACAACGTCCCTCAGGGGTTTTAGCTAAAAAATTTGCAGATTTGGAGAAATATTGATAGATTCTCATGGTTTACATCAGATTTCTATAGAAAGGAATAATATTTATTGAATTTATACCCAAATGTGTCAATGTAATCATTATGAGCGCTGGATACTCTGATATACTGTGTTTTCAATCCATACCAGCAGCCTGAGGGCGCCCTATGCACAGTTAGTCCATAATGGAACACATGAAGAAGTGCCATAACCATGTGACATTCCAGAAGTCCCTGACACAAACAAAGCTTTCAGAGATCGCTGTTACATGCAGATAAAGATGTTTTGAAGACAATAAACATGATTGCAATGATATTTGATTTACCTGTGTTCTTCGAACCATAACAGGTATTTTCATAATAATAGATTATGTTTATAATGTAATGCTAATTGATATAGACTTTATCATTGTGCAGAATACTATAAAATAATATATTTTCTGTCTGATTTTTTTATCTGAAGACCAATCAGATCACAGAAGGTTATTTAAAACACCCGACTTGTGCTATAAAGTAAGTTTGGAGCACAAACATGGTTTTAATCTCATAAATTGTCGTGAATTGATGGTGTGCTAAGCTAACATGCTAGCTAGCTCTGTGGCACGCAAGTACCTGTCAGCTCCCTGTACAAGCGTGGAAAGTGAACTCTTCTTCTCCGCAGTGTTTTGCACACAGGTAAAGGTGCACAATATCAGTCATTTCTGAAAATAAATTACAAAAGTAAAAAAAAAAGTGTTTTGGAAAATAGCTCTTTATTTGATTATAATACAAATCATGTGTTTTCTATACAGAGATATCTACATCGGTAAATATCGGTATCGGCCATAACAGCAATATTAATATTGGTTATCGTATCGGCCACAATTTTCACATTGGTGCATCACTAGCCGTAACCCACTGCCTTTGTTGGGTACGCTGAAGTAAAACCCCCACTTCATCTCGTCTGGAGGAACCGGCTCTATTGCGTCCATCGCCAGCAGGACCGCAATCTCCACAAGCAGGATGGTGGCATTCTTGTCTTTCATATTTTTAAAGAGACTTATTTGCATGAAATAAAATTTTCTTAACAGTAACATTTTAAATATGATCAGGGTTATGTGACTGATTACTTTGATTGCCAGTTTGTTTGTCACCTTTCACCTTAAAAACCCCCAATAGCAAACCAAGCCTACATTATTGACTTTTCCACACAACACACCAACAAGTTCTCACTCCCAACTCAACACATTTTGACGCTTGATAAGGACCCCTCTGCGTCACTTTTTAACGCAAAGGGTACCCCTTTAGCGTAATTTTTCGACATGCAGGGTACCCCATTGATTTCAATGAGAAACCTTTGGCGTCATTCCCATTAGGCATGGGAATGTTATCATCATGATGAAATTATATATTTGGTTATAATTTTGCCATTATGACACGTTGGAGTGTGATTATCAATTTAATCAGCCAGCATAATTTTATTTACGCTATTTAGATAAGTTTGAACACATAACCCAACCCCACCCCACCCCTAAACCTACCCATTTGCGTATTATACAATATAAAACACAGGATATAACAGGCAGATACAACTACAGAAACAATTTATTTAAAAAAGTACAAATATTCCAAAAGATTTGTGTGAAGAAAAGACCCTTCACTAAGGCTGTGGGATTAATCGAAATCGTAATAAAATTCCGATTTGAGCATGCGCGATTTCTAAATTGCTTCATAGCACGATTTTTTCCGCGCTCCCGGCTCCAACCTCCCAGTATGCTATCCGAACCAATCAGAATGCAGCGCGCCTAAATTGAGTGCGAGAACAGAACAGACCGGGCATAACGACAGATATTCTACAGAAACAGGGAAGATGAGTTCAGGACAGGATAAGGACTTGGTGCCCCAAAAAAATCAACATCTGTGGTGTGGGATTACTTTGGATACAGGAGAGATGATTTATTACTTAGTCAGGTAATTCAAAAGAGTCAGAGTCAAGACCTGTCAATCTGTCATTGTGGCAAAACAGGGTAACACAACAAATCTTTTTCAACACCTGAGGCAGCGCCATACAGAGCTTTATGACCAATGCATGGCAAACAAATCCCTGGACACGAACCAAAGTACATCCCAAACTCATTCGGAACAAAAATCGATAATACAGGCATTTGCGAGCTGCACACCATACGACAGAAGTTCAAAAAGGCATAAAGAAATAACCGTCACGTATCACGTATCATTTATGCAAAGATATGTTCCCTGATGACCACACTGGAGAGAATCTGTCTCAGGGTTTGAGAGATGCTCTGGCTTCCTGGGGACTTTGTGAGGAGCAGCAAGTGTCAATCACCACTGACAATGGATTGAACATCGTGAAGGCTGTCGCTCTAAACAAATGGACAAGATTACAATGCTTTGGACATAGACCGCATCTTGCAATCGGTAAGTTCCCTTTCAGTCGCTCACGTTCGACGTAGTCGACGTGTCGACTGATTGGGATCACGCTTAGAGAGCCTGTCATCTTCAAATACTATTAAAACGAGCCAATGTAATTGGCGTGCGTGAAATGCATTACACCCAGAGGATAAGATGTCGATAGCAGCATCGGAGGCATGCTCCTGTCCTGTGTGCGCACGCCGCAGTCCTACTGGCGAAGGACGCGATGTAGCCTCTCCTCCAGCCGATATGAAGACCGGTTTCTATAAACCCGTACTTCATTGTACCCTAGATATGTGGTGGGTTATGGCCATCTTGGACCCGTGTCAATTGAAACAGGCTCTTTTTCGAAAGCCTCCGTTCAATTACTACACAGAAATGCATTTTCAAATTCTCCGTCCCCAAAGTTGGCCTGCAGCGTTCGATCTGAAGGACAGTACTTCAGATCTCTATCCTTCCGCTCCACAGACCATTCTGTGTTCTGGCGTCGAGTGTACGAAGTATCAGTACAAGTCCTACCCTTCGAGTGCTCCATAGCCTGTTGGGTCTTCAGGTCAACTGGGAGAGAGTAAACTCGCCCACGGGCTGAGTATCTCTTTTTCAGTTCAGGAGAAGGACTCGGTCCAACACGTCTCTTCAAGAAGAGTGTGTTAGGCTAGTGCTAGAAGTTAAAAAAAGGGTCCCACTGAAAATTTCAGAGGCTCCTGGGGCATATGGCAGACGCAGCCGCTTGGCTTCCTCCATATGAAGACCGCTTCAGCACTAGTTTTATGATCGAGTCCCGAGGTGACCGTGGCAGAGCGGCACGCCCTGTGTGATAAAAGATCACCCCGGTCTGCCGCCAAACTCTCAGCCCGTGTTCAGACCTTCAGGTCCACTAACACCGACTGAAGGGCCATGTACAAAGGGCATGCTTTAACGGAGGCCTGGGCGACCTTCGACTGCATTGGTATTCGTTACCTCGAGTTGGCAGTTCACCTCGCTTTGAGCCACCGCTGCTCAGCGAGCTGGTACTGGTCTGAAAAGACAACATCGCGACCGTTGCGCTAAGCTTCCCTCGCATGTCACAACTCGCCCGTCACCTCCTCCTTGGAGTCAGAAGCTTCTGAGGTCGCTTCATTCCACTATAAAATTCTTCCAGAATCGTGCCGCCAACGAGCCTCACGACAGCTATGGCCAGGGAGAGTGGAGACTTCAATCCCCTGGCGGTCTAGCTGGGCAGGGACCACTTCGGGGCGGCACAGTTACATCTGTTGCCCCTCCGGACTCGTCCCTCTGCCAGTTGTGTTTCTGTCTGAGCGGACATCCCTTGGATAGACACTGGCTCTCAGCTGACCCCGGGGTCCTGCAGAAATGCGTTCCCCAGTGAGCCTTCTAAGAAAGCGGCTATGCGATTCATTATCGCTTGGCGCTCCTCAAGTTCAGTGATGTTCATCACACTCAGGTGTTGAGCAGAAATGCTCCTGAAGCTCAGTGAATTTCATCACACTCAGGTGTTGAGCAAAAATGCTCCTGAAGCTCAGTGAATTATCACATCTAGTGTTGAGCAGTGCTCCTGTCTTGTGCGTGCATGTCGCTTTCACCTACTGTGCTAAGTCAGGAGTGGAACAGGTCTTGATAGTTGCCCCTTTTTGGCCCAACCAGATCTAGTTCCCTCGACAGCCTTCCTGACTTCCCCTGAATACATTTAAGGGACGGGGCATGATGGCACCCGCGTTCAAAAAACTGGACGGGGAGGTTCAGGTCGCTATCACAAGGATATGTGGTAGTGTCCATCACTTCTGCAAGCACCCCCTTAAGATAAGACAGTTGTTAGTTAGAAGTGGACCCTATTCGTTGAATGAGTCTTCTCTCCGTGAGGAGATCCTGAGAGCGTTCGGTCATTTCAGTGCTCTCTTTCCTGCAAGTTGGGTTGGAGTAGGCTGTTCCTGTACCCTCAATATGATAAAAAACATCATATGCATAAGTATGGGAAACACGTCCTGATCGTCAGGGTTCCTGAGGGAGCAAGGGTCATCCCTGCGCCCCTCTTTATCCTTTTGGGCCTATCTCTGGTGCTACTGCAATACAGAGACCGCCCCTGAGCCACTGCAGGCAGTGAGTAAAAAATTCAGTTTTTTTTAACAGTTCTCCTGCTCGCGTGGTCTCTACTAGAGGGTAGGGACTTTGCTCGCTTTCAGTCAACGAATTTTGCCTGGAATTCAGGCCGGCTATCTCTCAAGACTTGAGACCCCGGCCAGGATATGTGCCCAAGGTTCCTACCTCTCCCTTAAACTGGGACCAGGTGGTGAGCCTGCAAGCGCTGCCTGGAGGAGGCAGACCCAACCCTGGCTTTCTCTGTCCGTCCGCTTCATTGCGGTTTTACGTGCACAGAGCGCAAGCCTTAGGACCTCAAACCAGCTCTTATCTGTTTGGAAAATCAGCAGAGAGGGAAGGCTGTTTCCAAGCGAGGATGGCCCACTGAAAGTGGCTGCCTTCATCTTGGTGAAATTCCCGAGACACACATGTCCACTTAGGTGGTGAGCTCCTCTTAAACGAGTGATTCTTGCTCCAGTTGAGTTCCCCTTTTTAGCCGAACCCTGTTGAGTTCCTCCATACCCTTCGGCAACGGACATGGCGGAACGTCCGAAGCCAGGCCTATCACTCGTATGCACTGGTGGAACCTGTGTTAGGCTGGGTCCATATGCTGTGATCCCTACGGCGATTCCAAATGTGTATTCTTCCACTGTACGGCTCCCTGCAGCGAGCCCGTGTCTTCCCTTGGCAGAGCCTGCTCTGCGGTCACTGTTCGGTTGAGTCTCCCCCCTGTTTAGGCTGGAGCCACCCCATTGACATTCCATATGTTGTACTGCCCGGTCATCCGCCCGGTTCATATGTGTATTCTCCACATGTTACCTCCCTTTGGGCAGGATGTGGCTTCCGCAGCGTCCCTTCCTACCATGTTCAGGGAACGCTTTCCCTGTGGTCCTGTAGGAATAGCAGTGACTTCCCTGGCCTAAGCCCTGTCCCTTCCCCGCCTTTATTGCGGGGGGATCTGGAGGCTTTTGTCTAGGCACTGGAAGGTGGCAGCACTAGATGGCGTTTTAATGGGATCCCAATCAGTCGACACGTCGACTATGTCGAATGTGAGCAACTGAAAGGGAACGTCTCGGGTTACGTATGTAACCCTCGTTCCCTGAAGGACGGAACGGAGACGTAGTCCCGTCGCCACTATTGCTGGACCACTGCTGACTCCGAGTTACGCTCGGCTCCTCAGCGAAAAACAACTAGTGCGTGCATCCACTTCCGTATTTATACCCGCGCCGCGGGGGCGGAGTGTGTAATGCATTTCACGCACATTAATTACATTGGCTCGTTTTAATAGTACACAAAGATGACAGGCTCTCTAAGCCTGATCCCAATCAGTCGACACGTCGACTACATCTCCGTTCCCTCCTTCAGGGAACGTCTCGGTTACATATGGTAACCCTCGTTCCCTGAGGGAGGGAACGGAGACGTAGGTCAGACTGACCAATAGGAATCTCGCTAGAGAGGCCAATCTACTTCGAGTGAAACTAAAACAAGCCAATGCACATTGGCATGCAATCATTTGCATCAGCTGCGCGTCCTCGTCAGCGCGGGTATTTAACAGCAGCTGTTATGATTGCACGCTAGTTTTTTGCTGAGGAGCCAAACCTGACAAAGCTGGCCGCCCCAGCGGGCGGCAGCAGATGTGGCGACGGGACCTACGTCTCCGTTCCCTCCCTCAGGGAACGAGGGTTACCATATGTAACCGAGACGTTCCCTATCGGTCAGTCACTACAACGTAGGTCAGACTGACCAATAGGAATCCCTACCAAAGCGCCACAGCTGCTGCACCCCATCCAGCGCCCCATGCAAGCCTCTACACCTTCTTGCCTAGAAGGACGATAGGAGGAGGCTACACACAGAGTGTATCTGTCACTGTTGTTCCGTAATAACCCATACAGTGAGATTATTGGATAACACTGGGAAAGCGTGCCCTTCAGTTAGGAAGGAGGACGCTGCGGAAGCCACTTACTTCAAGGAGTTATGTGGAGAATACATATGGACTAGCCCGAAGGCTGTACTACATATGAGATAGTGGGTGACTTAGCCCAAGGGAAAGACACGGGCTTCCGTTAGGAGCAGCCGTGGAAAATATACACATATGGGATCCCCATAGGGTCACACATATGGAACCCAGCCCAGATCCGGTTCTCAAGGATTCAGCGGATAAAGGCCTGGCACCTGGACGCTCCGCCATGTCCGGGCCGAGGTTTTTTTTTTTTTTTTTTTTTTTTTTTTTTTTTTTTTTTTTTGGAGGACTCAACAGGTTTTTCACTCTGGAGCAATAAGGGTGCACAGTAGGGTGCAGCAAGCCGACAGAACCGCGCCTCTCGGTGCTTCTACCCGTTTAGGGTGAGAACACGGGAGGAGACCGGCTCTACACGTAGGCTATAATATCTAGCGAACGTGTTAGGTGTCGCCCAGCCCGCAGCTCTACAGATATCTGTTAGCGAGGAGCCACGTGCCAGCGCCCAGGAGGATGCAACGCCTCTCGTGGAGTGTGCATGCAACCTGAGCGGGCAGGGCACGCCTTGAGCTTGGTAAGCCAAGGCGATGGCATCCACTATCCAGTGGGCCATCCTCTGCTTGGAGACAGCCTTTCCCCTCTGCTGGCCTCCGTAGCAGACAAAGAGCTGGTCTGAGGTCCTGATGCTTTGAGTTCTGTCCACGTACATACGCAGAGCGCGAACGGGACAGAGCAAAGCCAGGGCTGTGTCTGCCTCCTCCAAAGGCAGCGCTTGCAGGTTCACTACCTGGTCTTTGAAGGGAGTGGTAGGAACCTTGGGCACATAGCCAGGCCGGGGTCTTAGTACCACATGGTTGTCACCCGGCCCGAACTCTAGGCACGATTCGTCGACCGAAAATGCGTGCAGGTCTCCTACCCTCTTGACAGAGGCCAGTGCAACCAGTAACAAAGTCTTCATGGAAAGAAGCTTTAAGTCTACTGACTGCAGAGGCTCAAAGGGAACATCCTGAAGTGCTCGAAGCACCAGGGAAAGATCCCAAGAGGGTATGGAGGGGGGTCGAGGAGGATTTAATCGTCTCGCCCCCCTAAGAAACCTGACGACCAGGTCGTGCTTCCCCACTGTTTTGCCATCTATGTGGTCGTGATAAGCTGAAATAGCGGCAGCATGTACTTTGAGGGTGGAGGGAGACAGCCTTCGCTCCAACCCTTGCTGCAAGAAGGAAAGCACAGACCCTATCGAACATCTCCGGGGGTCTTCTCGGCGAGAAGAACACCACTCGACGAACAGGTTCCACTTCAGGGCGTAAACACGTCTCGTGGACGGCGCCCGTGCTGAAGTGATGGTGTTAAGTACCTAAGGGGGTAAGTCACCTAGAACCTCCGCGTCCCGTCCAGGGACCAGACATGGAGTTTCCAGAAGTCTGGACGCGGGTGCCATAGGGTGCCCCGTCTCTGAGTCAGAAGATCCTTCCTCAGAGGAATGGGCCAGGGAGGGACTGTCCCAAGGAGCATGAGTTCTGGGAACCAAGTCCGGGTGGGCCAATAGGGAGCCACCAGAAGGACCTGCTCCTCGTCCTCCCTGACTTTGCACAGTGTCTGTGCAAGTAGGCTCACTGGGGGAAACGCATATTTGCGGAGGCCCCGGGGCCAGCTGTGTGCCAGTGCGTCCGTGCCGAGTATTCCCTCGGTCAGGGAGTAAAACAGCTGGCAATGGGAGGTCTCTGAAGAGGCAAACAGGTCTACCTGAGCTTCTCCGAACTCTCTCCAGATCAGCTGAACCACCTGGGGGTGGAGTCGCCATTCTCCCGGAAGCACAGCTCGTGATAGCTCGTCGGCCACACGGTTGAGCACGCCAGGGACATACATGGCTCGAAGCGACCTCAGATGCTTCTGACTCCAGAGGAGGAGATGGCGGGCGAGTTGCGACATGCGACGGGAGCGTAGACCACCTTGTCGGTTGATGTACGCCACGGTCGCAGTGTTGTCCGTACGGACCAGCACGTCCCTGCCCTGTAGCGGCCTTTTCAGGCGGCTCAGAGCGAGATGTACTGCTAGCAACTCGAGGCAATTGATGTGCCAATGCAGTTGGGGAGCCGTCCACACCCCTGACACTGCATGCCCGTTGTACGTGGCACCCCAGCCGGTGGCAGAGGCATCTGTGAATACCACAGCATGCCTGGAGACCTGTTCCAAGGGGACTCCTGCCCGAAGGAACGAGAGGTCTGACCACGGGCTGAAGGTCTGGCGGCAGGCCGGTGTGATTGCCACCCGGTGAGTGCCATGATGCCACGCCCATCTCGGGACTCGGCCGTGAAGCCAGTGCTGAAGCGGTCTCATATGAAGCAAGCCGAGCGGAGTTACCGCTGCTGCCGCTGCCATATGCCCCAGCAGCCTCTGAAAAAATTTCAGTGGGACCGCTGTCCTGCCTTTGAACGTGTTCAAGCAGTTCAGCACCGACTGAGCGCGCTGCTCTGTGAGGCGCGCTGTCTGTGCGACCGAATCCAACTCCATACCGAGAAAAGAGATTCTCTGCACAGGGGCGAGTTTGCTCTTTTCCCAGTTGACCTGAAGGCCCAACTGGCTGAGGTGCGTGAGCACGAGGTCCCTGTGTTCGCCTAACTGATCTCGAGAGTGTGCTAGTATAAGCCAGTCGTCGAGATAGTTGAGGAGGCGAACTCCCTGTTCTCTCATGGGAACAAGGGCCCCCTCCGTGACTTTCGTGAAGACACGGGGAGACAGGGACAGCCCGAAGGGCAGGACCTTGTACTGATATGCTCGACCCTCGAACGCAAAGCGCAGAAACGGGCTGTGTCGAGGAAGAATCGAGACATGAAAGTACGCGTCCTTCAGGTCGATCGCTGCAAACCAATCTTGGGGACGGATGCATCCGAAAATGCGTCTCTGCGTGAGCATTTTGAACGGTAGCTTGTGGAGGCTCCGATTCAAAACTCGCAGATCCAAGATCGGTCGTAACCCACCACCTTTCTTGGGTACAATGAAGTAGGGACTGTAGTGCCCTGACCCCATATCGGCTGGAGGGACCGGCTCTATCGCGTCCTTCGCCAGTAGGACTGCAATCTCCGCACGCAAGACATGGGCATCGGCTGCTCTCACTGTAGTGGAGTGGATGGCCCGAAACTTGGGGGGACGCCGGGCGAACTGAATCGCATAGCCGAGCCTGATGGTCCGAATGAGCCAGCGAGACGGACTGGGGAGCGCTAACCAGGCTCTCAGAGACCGTGCAAGCGGGACCAAAGGGACTGTAGGCGTACCCGGAGTGGGGCAGCGAGGTGGAACACAGGGACGTGGCTCGGGAGGCTCTCTCTGGGAGGCGGCCCGTAGCAGGGTCTGTGTGTGCTGTGCAGCACTTACCTGGTTCCACGGGGCAGGGGGTGCAGGAGGCGGCTCGGTGGCGTTCTCGAACTGCACACTGCTGCTCACTGGCGACAGAGGAGGCGGATGAGAGTGGTGAGGATTCTGTCCCCCCACTGCTCTCCGGGTCCTCTTCGGACCCAGAGATGGTAGAAACCGCTCTTTTATTGAAAATTTGGGTACCGCTGGTTTTAAGGCCAGCGGCGGAACAAAACGAAACACAGGATTTTCCACCCGGCCCTCTTCCGGGGGAAGGAGCGATGCGGTCATCGTCTCCTGGAGAGCAGTCCCTTCCATCTCCGGGTCGCCCGTCCTGGGGCCGCTTACCTCTGGCTTTGCCACCCTTCTTGGCGGGGGCCTGGACGGGCGGGGCGGCCTGCCTGCGACTGGCTCCACGGCGCCGTTTAGGTGGAGGCTGCTGCTGCAGCGCGGGAGCAGGGGCAGACGCAGGAGGACGCCCCCGGCGACGAGCAGACTGAGGAGCCGCAGGCGGTGGGTTGGAGGCAGCAGCTGACCGCCGCGGCAGGATATGCTTGATGGCCTCAGTCTGCTTTTGTACAGCCGAGAACTGCTGGGCGAAGTTCTCGACCGCGTCGCCGAAGAGGCCGGTCTGGGACACGGGGGAGTTGAGGAACCGGAGCTTCTCAGCCTCACTCATGTCTGCCAGACACAGCCAGAGATGGCGCTCCTGGACCACCAAGGTGGACATCGCATGACCCACTGACCGCGCGGTGACCTTCGTCGCACGAAGCGCGAGGTCCGTTGCGGCACGAAGTTCCTGGAGAACTTGTGGATCATTACCACCCTCGTGCAGGTCCTTCAGTGCCTTGGCCTGATGGACCTGCAGCAACGCCATGGCGTGCATGGCAGAGGCAGCTTCCCCACAGGCCTTGTAAGCCTCGTCGAATAGGTCCGACGAGTACCTACAGGCCTGGGAAGGAAGACACGGTTCTCCGCGCCGAGTGGAGTTAGGGCACAGCTGCATTGCAGCGGCCCGCTCCACTGGCGGGATGCGCGTGTATCCCTTAGCTGCCCCGCCATCAAGGGTGGTGAGGGAGGAGGAGCCACAGGAACGGTTTCTGGCAGTAAAAGGTGCCGTCCACGTTCCCGTAAGCTCCTCATGCACTACCGGGAAGAAAGGCACTGGGGTGGGTTGCTGAGAACCAGCGCGCGTCACCCCGAGATACCAATCATCCAACCTCGAGGGTTCGGGACACGGTGGAGGATTCCACACGAGCCCGACCCCGTTGGCGGCCCGGGAGAGCATGGCCATCATCTCCTGGTCCGTCTCAGGCACCGCTGGCACCCCCGAAGGAGGCAGCGGTGCCGAGTCGTCGTCCGCAGAGAAGTCTGACCCACCCTCCGATGCAGCGATCGACATCTGGTCACTGGGAGCCCCAAAGGAGACAACCGGTACACACCTCGAGGATGGTCCAGCTTTCTCCAATGGAAGCTCAACTGGCTGCGGAGCATGAGAGGGGTGAGGCCTCCTAGGGGGTTGGTTCCCCGAAGGAGACGCGCTCACCGTGATCCTCAGGTCACCCGTGCCCCCGCCCGAAGCAACCCTCCGAGGAGGATTGGAACGAGGCAGAGGCACGGGGACTCCGCCCCTTTGCAGGAACAGGAGTCTCGACCGTAGCTCCGCGATGGTCATCTTCCCACAATGGGTACATGACTCATCCACAAACGCTGCCCCAGCGTGTTCAATGCCCAGACACACGAGGCAGCGCTTGTGACCATCCTGTGAGCCCAGGTAACGACCGCATCCAGAAACACACAGATAGAAAGTCATCTTTTTTTCTTTTTTTTTTTAAAGACGCTGTCTATCTGTGTAAGCTCTTTTAGGGACTACTCTCACTGGTGCTGAAACACGCAGGGGAACAGTCACTGCGAACACAGACGGGAATGTGCACCCGTCTGTGCGCTGTCTCTCTCTCTCGCTGGCAGGTCTTACCGGCTGTGAGAACAGCCTTTGAGCGCTGAACTGCGCACCTTACCAGCTGTTAAAACAGCTTTTTTGAATTTGCTCAAAAAAACAAAACAAAAAAGACAGACAGAAGAGAGAGGACCCAAGACTGCTCGCGCTGCCGTGCTGTAACGCCCGCACCGAACAAGGAGAGATCCAACGAAGGCTTGCCAAGTTTCACACTCTGTAGGATTACCATGAAGCGTTTGGCTCCGAAGCAAAAAGCTAGCGTGCAATCATAACAGCTGCTGTTAAATACCCGCGCTGACGAGGACGCGCAGCTGATGCAAATGATTGCATGCCAATGTGCATTGGCTTGTTTTAGTTTCACTCGAAGTAGATTGGCCTCTCTAGCGAGATTCCTATTGGTCAGTCTGACCTACGTTGTAGTGACTGACCGATAGGGAACCAGGGTTACATACGTAACCAAGACGTTTCATTACATATACGGTTTCCTTTAAAATATGAAAATGTACTGTATTAATTGAAAATCAGTAGTCTGATAATTTGTCCTGCTTGTTTTCGTTTGTGAAAAATTTAATTCACATAAAATTTTTATTTTTTTTTAGAAATCTTTAGTCATTGTAATAGCTTGTACAATTGTAATTAAGTTATTGAAATAGGATCCATGTTCAGACTACTACAGTATGTGGTGCTATTGTATTCTACACAACCCTAAATAATTGCAGTGTTTCCCATATTGATTTGTATGTGGTGCCCGCCACAATATCAAAACTGACCGCCCACAAATAGATTTTGCTAAAGGCTTTGTTGAATAAACATGAGCACTACACGTATCGAAACCTGGCACGGGTGTTTTTATATCACTATATTTCTGAAGTAAACCGACTGCGTTCAGAAAATTTGGGATGTCAGCGTTTGAGAGCTTTGCACTGCTTTGTGTACAGCGTTACCAGGGAAACCTCGATCTCTAACACCCCAACAGCGCCTCCCGCTGGGAGAGAATGAATTTGCTAATATATGCCGCAACAAATAGAGTGCAGGTCTGTGGGAAACACTGAATTGCAATCATCATTAGTAATGTAATCAGTATTGTAATCATTATTAGTACTAAATAGAACAAAAAGTTAGTTTTAACAGCAATTTCAAATGTAATGCTTTTTGTGTATAACTTCACAGTTTTCTCTTATTTAACACTAGAAGTGCCACAAGCGGTCATTTTGACCGTTAGATTGCAAACTCTATATCTTTAATGATAAATACCCAATTGAGAGATTAATGCATTTAATTGTATTAGGATATCTTTTAAAAACAAAACAACACCAAACTGTACATTTAAACAAGTTTAATTATAACTTACATTTATAAATAATAATATAATTGCTAGCCCGTAATTATCGCATATTCACAACAGATAGGCTAGGCTTTATATTCCATATCCATTCAACATAACTCAGAACAAGATAACAACTAAAAGTATCTTATTTAGATATTCTTTTGACAGTGAGAGAGACAATGTCACGGTTTATGAATTCGCGGTCTCCTTTCTCGTCTTGTTTTGTGTGTGTGTGTGTGCGCGTGTGTGGTCGCTGATCATTGCCGCTGATCAGCACGCCTGCTGGTTCTGATCAACGCTGCAGCTGATCAGCGAACCCTTTTTATTGTCACTGTTGTCGCCTAGTCTTTGTCAGACCGTTGTGGATGTTTCCTGTGTGTTTGTTCCCTGCCTGTATCCGTTTTCCGTGTGTCATCCATCCGTGTTCAGCACTCCATGGTTCTACACGCAGCGTCCCTGTGCTGCCAAGGGCTTCATACCGGACATTTGCACACCTTAACTCTCCCAGCATCTGACCAGCTCTCAATAAACATATCTGTCATTTTGCAATTGAATCTTCTGATTATTTCCTAACAGACAAAGGTCAACCGCGTGAAATGTAACAAAAAATACAGCGAAATTCAGTGCGGTCAATATGACCGTCTATGGCCGAAATAGGTAAATATGTTCATTTGTTTTTTGCCTTATGTGCAATTTATATTAAAAAACATTTTAAATGAAAATACAGACACTTTTAGTAAAAAAGTCAGGTACCAGCAGGATTTTATTTATTTTTTCAACAAAGTTATTGCATATAAAATTCAAAACGGTCAAAATGACTGTCGTGGCCGTTCTAGTGTTAAAGGTTTGGTACAGTATAAGATATTTTTCATTTAAATGATAATGCTTTTTATTTAAATGCACTGTCTTTGAAGATTCAAAATTTCATCTTTTAATATTATTTTATTATTAAATATTATGTATCTGTATTATTATTCTTTATTAATATTCATAATCAGTTGTATTATCTTATGGAGTTTCAAAAGCATGAGTTGAACGCATGAGGGAAACTATAGATAGCATGGAAGCATGAGATGATCATATGTCAGACAGGGGGAAGCTATATTTTGCTAAGGGGTGTGTACAATGTAACATGTTTGACTGATGTAAGTGTATCACAGATGTAAACAACAAGGATAGTTCTTAATATGGAAGTGAATTGTGACATGTTAAACATAACGTATACGTATGACATACGTTCTAATTTTAAGAAGCTCAGAGCAACATGTTTTGTTACCTTACAAGGAAGCTGTAAGACTCTCTGTGATGTATAAAAACTAGTGCTGTCAAACGATTAAAATATTTAATCGCGATTAATCGCATTAATGTCATAGTTAACTCGCGATTAATCACATTTAATCGCACATTTTTATCTATTCTAAATGTCTCTTGATTTCTTTTTGTCCCATTATTTTTTCTCATTTTAATGCTCTTATCAACATGGAAAAGTGGATCGGCTTGCTTTGTGCAAATGTTTTTTATTGAAAACAACATTGAAATATACTGTGTTCAATTTCACACTAAAACATTCTTACTTGGAGCAAATAATCTCTCACACAATGTAACACTGTCCATTAATAAAAGGGTGAAAGAAATACTGACAGGTCCTGATATTGACGAGGGGGTGGAGAATTCGCATCAGCTGTGTCTTTGTGTGTGTGTGTGTGTGTGTGTGTGTGTGTGTGTGGCCATCATCAAGTGGTATTTCAGACTGGACCTGCTGCGATGATGATCAGTTCACAACGACAAAACACACAGATCACTTTGGTCTCGTCAATGGAACCATTTGGCAACTTTTTAAAAGTAAACGTTCCATTCAGAATCTTACTGGCATCCGTTTCGGTTTCTCGTGCTCATCATCCACTCAAAACTAGACGTTTTGAACGTTCCTATAACATTCAGAAATAACGTTTTTATAACTTAATGGGAACGTTATGAAAACGTTCTTATAACCTAAAATTGTTAGCTGGGGAAGAGGAGAGATTCGCGATTGCACTGAACACGTTTTAAGTGCAGGCATATTCTCTGAGCGAGCCCAGAGAAAATTCTTACAAGAGCAGCGTGTATCTGAGAGCGCGCGACTCGAGCAGAGAGATTCGTGCTCGGCACATTATATTCCGCACGCGAGCAGAGAGAATCGCGCTCGCGCATCCGGCTCGCAAGCCCAAGCAAGTGTGTGCGGCGTGCCTGTTGTTTTGTTTCCGGTCTAGCTAGATCCACTTGCGCTTTCAAAACGTCCATGCCGCGTCCTGTTGCAAAAGCATGTGAAAAAAAAACTTCAAAGTTTGCTAGGCCAAAAAGACCGTTAATCGCGCGATAAAAAAATTAACGCCGTTAAAATGGGTTTGCGTTAACGCCGTTAATAACGCGTTTAACTGACAGCCCTAATAAAAACTCAATCTTACTGTACTACCTCAGAGACACAGGGAAACGCATTGACCTGGCATGAATACAACATCTTGAAGTTTCTCTCCTGACATATAAAAATAAAATCTTTCTTGGCAAGATAACTGGTGTCCGGTCCCGTAAATCAAATAATACCGGGGAAACAAAAGAGGCTTTAATTCCAAGTCTACAGTCTTATTTATTAATGTTTGAAAATCCAGTTAAGGATGACTCTCGCATTTCCAGAGCCACAGGTTTGTGCAAAAAGTTGGTTGGGCACTTTTCTTATAGTTAGAAGAAGAAGGTGGCATATGCCCTCTGACGAGCTCACTTTTTTCCTTATCAGTGCAAAAGAGACTCAAATTACTCTGTTGATTTTGATCTTACATATAAGTGTTGTACATCATTAGATCCTGTTAAGTGTCTATTTTTTTTTTTTTTTTTGTGGATACTCACAATAAAAACAAAGTGTTCAAGCCATGCCAACGCCCACATCAGCTGGATAAAACATCAAGTATAATAAGAATCTTGTACTTTACCTCGTATTGCTGCGCAGTGAGGAATAATACTATCGTAATAATCCTGGAAAAGTTACCTCAGAAGTGCTGGTAGTTTCATTTCGAGGAGTCAGCTGATGTAGTAAGTTATTTATTCTTAAAGGGATACTTCACCTCACCTTAAAATGGGTCATTTACGTAGAAGAAATTATTTTTGAATTTGGAGCTTTCTAGACTGAGAAAAGCCAGAAAATGTATTTTTGGCTTATCTGGATGAAAGACAACAACTCCCAGAATGCACTTGCTTCGCTGCCTTAGGAGGCCACAGAGCGCAGTAGTTAAACAACAAGTCTAGGCCACTAGTGAGTCTCCGTGATGAGTCTGCCCGAAAATGTGTTTCGAGTTTCGCAAGCGGCACGAGGCTAGGGCCGCGGGAGGCGTGATTACTGATGAGCGACAGCTGTGAGACGCACCGGTCTCGTATCTCTCACGGAGGAGCGGGAATTTTCTTAGCAATGTTAAAATGCACATCAACCGATCACTTGTTTAGTGTTCATGTAAACACTACATTCAGATTCACCAATCAGAATGAGTTCAGTTAGATTGAAACAAAAGGTGTGCATGTAAACAATGAATGGCAACTGCAGAAAGTAAAAGCTGAATCCCGGACATCGACGGCCGGACATGTCCGGGAAAAAGAGGATGGTAACCCCTACTGTACTCTAAAAAATAAAACATTGGGTCAACAAAAAAAATATGTTAACGTTTCCACTAGAATTTTTAGGTTAAGACTGCTGGCAGAATTACATTAATTCAAAGCGATGTTTTAGGCCACAATAAAACGCATTTCTGAGTAACATGAATGCAAGTATTTAAGTTGATCCAACATAATGTTTTAAGTAAGGTGAAGAAGCTTTTAGGCCACAATAAAACACATTTCTAAGTAACATGAACTTAATAATCTTCAACATGAATGCAAGTATTTAAGTTGATCCAACATAATGTTTTAAGTAAGGTGAAGAAGCTTTTAGGCCACATTAAAACACATTTCTAAGTAGCATGAAATTAATAATTTTCAACATGAATGCAAGTGATATTTTAGTGCAAACAAAACAATTATTCATCGTGAATTCACAATCTGTATGTTAAATAACACAAATGAAATTACTGACTTTTATAAGGAATTATTTATATTTTTAAACAGCTTTCCAATCACTATCTTTTAACACCATTTTTAAATTGTAATATATTTCTCTTTTAAACATACATGTAACATTCATATTTTAATATATTTCCCTTTCAAAACATTTAAATGAACTATTACAACTATTATACAACTATTCAATTTTCTTAGAAATTAACCAGTGTAATTATCCCTTCAAATCAAACATTCAATTGAAATGTATGGTGGTCACTACACTGTCATTGGTCAGGCGTGCACACGCTGTTAACGATACCATTGGTTGTAGAGTGTGACAATCTGTCAATAAAAATCAGCCAACATTTTTTGGTTCTCCGATACATTGATCTCATAAATTGCCTCTGTGAAGTTTGAATGACGGAAATCCGTGGTAGCGACGGAGAACTTGAATCTATGTTTTGAACTAATTATTTATCACATTAACTGTCTTAACATGAATATTAACTTACTAACCCTTATAAATGAAATATGGTTCTTCAAAATAAATTCTCAACAGACAATGAGAGCAGGCTGTCAGAGTGTTTCTGTTGAAAACAAGCACTGAGACCCGGGGAGAGAGCAGCTGCTCGCTAACAGCATACAGGAGATAGACGCTGGACATTTTTATTTAATTTGTGTAACGTTATTCATAAACATTAAAAACACACTCTTTTGTGTTAAAATACGAGCAAAGGGTGCGGTGTCGTAGACATGCAATTAATATCTCATGTCGTTATGATTTGTGAATTCGTGTAACGGGTTACTCCGGTCCGAAATCAGTGTTTTTTCCCCCTGAATTTTAATTTTAAATTCGGCATAGCTCCAAAAGTCGGTCACTTAGAAGTCTGAACCCAGTGTCATCTTGACATGCTAGATTTGTGATTTTTTTTTCACAGCAAAGCTCTTGTCTGTTAACCGGTCGCTAAGTCCATCTTTCATGTTTAACAATGAAAGTTATAATAACAATTTATAATAAACACACACACCATTGGATTACAAAAACACTAGACTGAGCTTGATTTGTGAAAACTTTCACATGTCAGTTTGGGTCCGTTAACCCTTCCCTGAGTGTTTCACTTAAAGGACAAGTTTGGTATTTTACACTTAAAGGGTTAGTTCACCCAAAAATGAAAAAACTGTCAGTAATTCCTCACCAATGTTGTTCCAACCCCGTAAGACTTTCGTTCATCTTCGGAACACAAATTAAGATATTTTTGATTAAATCTGAGAGCTGGATCACTCCTCCATAGGCTACTTAAGGGATCGGAACTGGCCGGCCCAAAAGTTATGAAAGACATCGTTAAAATAGTCCGAGTGACTACAGTGGCTCATTCTTAAGTTTATCAAGCGACGAGAATACTTTCTGTGCCCAAAAACAAACAAAAATAACAACTTTATTCAACTATTCATTTCCTTCTCTGTACGGCCGTGATATTTCACGTAGTGAAACTACGCAAAGCTTCTAGGTTGTAAGTCACATGCATCACACACATGACCAGCGTCGGCCAATAGTGAGCCTGCGTGTGACGTGCAACCTAGAAGCTTTGCGCAATATCACTATGTGAAATATAACGGCCCACAGAGAAGGAAATGAATAGTTGAATAAGAATACCGACAGAACTTGAAAAGGCACGTGAAAAAATGTCATGAGTAGCACAAAACTAAACTCAGGGAAGGGTTAACTGACCCAAACTGCATTGTGAAAGTGTTCACAAATCAGAATGGTTCATTTAAAACACTCAGGGAAAGGTTAACTGACCCAAACTGACATGTGAAAGTTTTCACAAATCAGAATGGTTCATTTAAAACACTCAGGGAAAGGTTAACAGACATGTGAAGGTTCTCTTACGAGAGGTTCTCTCGTATTGCGTAAGCTAGCTTACGCTACGGGAAAGATTAATCTTTTCTAAAAATTTGAAGCCAAAAAATTATCCTATAATTTTGTATCCATTGTCAACGCAGTTCAGCTGCAGCAGACCATGAGCGGGCTAGCTAGCAGCTCATTGGTTCGCTCACAGAGAACTGCTTAAGCCTATGAGGAGACGCGAGTGAACTCTCGGCCAATGAGAGTCTGACCTGCTCTCATTGCGTCAGAGCCCGCCGAAACGGGCGTGGTCAGAGAGTATAAAACTGGCGTCCTAGGCTGTAAACTTTGATTTTCATCTCTTCAGCTACACGCATCTGCTGATCCTGAGAGAAGCCGCCGTCGTCGAAAAGGCAACTCTAGCGAGCATCTGGGAGACTGAGGAAGCCGGCCGTCTTCGCCACCTTCAGCCGTCCAGCGAGCTAGCGCCATCCGACGGATTTGTATCCTTTTTACAAAAAGCTTCCTGTACTTATTTGTATCTAAAAGAGCAGAGCGTCTTTTTAAAGATGTCTCTTAAATCTTCCTGCGGTTCTTGCCGCGCTCCCCTCGAGCCACGTCATCTGCGCTCTCTGCCTCGGATTGGAGCACGCCGAGCTCGCCCTCGCCGATGGCGGCTGCGATCTCTGCGAGGACATGCCGTTGTCGACCCTGCGGGCTCGACTTCAGGCCCCTAAAGTTGCTTCCGCGCCGCCTCTAACTTCGCCGCGGAAGAAGAAACGCCGCTCTCAGAGGCCGCCGGAACCCCAGCTAGAAGCGTTCATTCCGCCGGAGCCTGTCGCCTCCCGCTCTCCTTCTCCGCCGCTTCTGGACATACAGTTGCCGCCGAGTGGCCGCTCTGTCGCCTCCGATGACGCCGCGGACACCAAGGAAACCTGTTCGCTTCTCGCTTCAGACAGTGAGGAATGGTCCGGTTCTCACGCCTCCTCGGCCCGAGAATCCTCCGGGACCCGCGCTGGAATCGAGGAGGAATTAGTGCGCCTCCTCTCACAGGCCGTCGACGCCTCGGGCTCGATTGGTCCCCTCCCCCCGAGCAGACCATCAACCATATGGACGGCAGCTACTTCCGCCAGCGCTCGACTCCTGCCACTAAACGGGCCGCGCCCTTCCTGCCTGAACTGCACGCGGAACTCACGAAGTCCTGGAATGCCCCGCTCTCTGCTAGAACTCACTCTGACTCTTCCACCCCGCTTCGCGTTGTGGACGGAGCCGCAGAAAAGGGCTATCTCTCAATTCCCCCTGTAGAGGACCTGGTCGCCGCACATTTATGCCCGCCTTCCACGAGATGGCGCTCATCACCTGTGCCTCCCTCTAAAGCCTGTAGAGCTACTTTAAGCTTTCACGCCCGCGCTTACTCAGCCGCCGGCCAAGCAGCCTCTGCACTTCACTCCATGTCCGTCCTTCAGATACTACAGGGTGACTTACTTCGTGAATGGGACGAGAGCGGAAAAAATCCCCCCACAGTCGCGGATTTGAGGAGCGCCACGGACATTGCCCTTCGCGCTCCAAAATCTGCTGCTCAAGCCCTAGGGAAATGCATGGCCGCCATTTGTGTGTCTGAAAGACATTTGTGGCTCACACTCGCCGACATGGGAGAATCTGAGCGCGCCGCCTTTCTCAACGCCCCGCTCTCCCCATCCGGCCTCTTCGGATCTGCTGTCACGGGTATCCTTGACCGATTTTCCTAAGTGCAGAAAGCCTCCCAGGCCATGAATCTCTTTCTACCTCGTCGCACGTCGCACTCTCCCGCCGCGGCCGGACCGCCATCAAAGTTTCGCCCTCTGTAAGTCCCCGCTCACGCGGCTGCTACAGCAGTGTACCCCGCCATTACCAAGCCGGTCCCCCTTCCCGCTTGCATGAGCACAAATGCCGTTTTCACGGCGACCCAGAGAAATCTCAAAAAGAGCATAAAAGCCTCCTGTGTAGAAAATGTGCCCACAACACTGTGTTCACTCATACACAAAAGCACTTCAGTTCCCGTGTTTCTCACAGAGCCCACTCTCATAAAGCGGTTCCAACCCGCTCGAGCTTCAGAGTGCATAAGCGGGCCCACGAGCCCGTGTGCGCGTCCCACCTCTGCTCACTCTGTTACACGGCCCATAAACTCCTCTCTGAGTGTAAGTCCCGCTGTCATAAACACTATGAGCGCACCCGCGCAGCCCGCTATGTGCAGCAACGGGGACCATGTAGCCATTCACCCTCTAGCGTTACGCTTCAAAGCGTGGGAAGCTATTCCGGGAATTTCCCAGTGGGTGCTAAACACAATAAGGCTAGGCTATCGCTTACAGTTTCACCGCCACCCTCCACGTTTCCGAGCGCGGCTAGAAACTATTGTGAACCCAGAAGCAGTGACACTGCTCCGTTCAGAGATAGCAAACCTATTGTGCAAAAGGGCTATAGAGAGAGTTCCTCTATCTATGAGCGAGTCGGGGTTTTACAGCCGTTATTTTCTGGTTCCCAAGAAAGACGGCGGCCTCAGACCAATCTTAGACCTCAGATTTCTGAACAAAGTTCTCATGAAGAGACCGTTCAAAATGCTCACTATCAGAAAACTCCTCGCGCATGTGCGCCAGGGGGACTGGTTCATTTCACTAGATCTGAAAGATGCTTACTTTCAGATTCAGATAAATCCCCTTCACAGGCCATTCTTACGTTTCGCCTTCGAAGGCCAGGTTTATCAATACACCGTCCTTCCGTTCGGCCTATCCCTAGCACCCCGTACGTTCACGAAGTGCATGGATGCGGCGCTCGCCCCCCTGCGGAGTCAGGGGCTGCGAATACTGAACTATTTGGACAACTGGCTGATTTTGGCACAATCACAGAGAGAGCTACACTGTCTCATCGTACAGTTCTCCTCTACCATCTGAAAGCTTTGGGCCTCTCTGTCAACTGGACAAAGAGCGCACTACAACCCAGTCAGACTATCTCCTTCTTGGGTATAGAGCTAGACTCGGTCACGATGACGGCTCGTCTGTCAACACAGCGCGCGCGCCGTGTTCAGCGTATCGCCGCATCTTTTCAGATGAACAGACTCACACCTCTGAAAACTTTTCAGAAAGCATTGGGTTACATGGCCTCAGCCTCCGCGGTGCTCCAGCTGGGGTTACTGCGCATGCGCCCGCTTCAGCTCTGGTTGAAGAGCCGTGTGTCTCACCGTGCGTGGACCACGGGCCGCCAGCTGATAAAAGTAACGCAGACCTGTATCACAGCTCTGCAGCCATGGACTGTGGCAGAATGGTTTCAGCGGGCCGTTTCCATGGGGACCCTTTCTCGCCGAAAAGTCATCTCGACAGACGCATCCAACACGGGTTGGGGTGCGGTCTGCGAGGGCTCACCGGCCTTCGGCCCCTGGTCAGCTCAGGAGAGCCTCCTCCACATAAACTGTTTGGAGATGCTGGCGGTCGAGACGCGCTCACGCGCTTTCTTCCGCGCATTCACGGTCACCACGTGCTGATCCGTTCGGACAATATAGCCGTGGTCTCCTATCTAAACCATCAGGGCGGAGTCAGATCCAGGAATCTCTTCCGGCTGACAGAACGCATCTTAGTTTGGTCTCAGTGTCACCTGCTCTCGCTCAGAGTGACGCACGTGCCGGGCCATCTGAACGACGGTCCAGACAGTCTGTCCAGGAACACCATTCCACCCGGGGAATGGTCCCTGCACACTCTTACAGTCCAAAAGCTGTGGCGAATATTCGGCAGAGCAGAGGTGGACCTCTTCGCCTCAGAAGAGAACACCCACTGCCCAATATTTTTCTCAAAGAGCGAGGACGCGCTAGCCCAGACCTGGCCCAGCCGCCCGCTTTATGCATTCCCTCCGGTTTCTCTGCTACCACAGGTGCTTCAGAGAATCAGGGAAACACGCCACTCGGTGCTCCTCATAGCCCCGCGTTGGGAGGGTCAGACTTGGTTTCCAGAGCTCACTCAGCTGTCACAGACAGCCCCGTGGCCCATTCCAATCAGAGCAGATCTCCTCTCCCAAGCTCGCGGCACGATCTGGCATCCCCACCCAGAGCGCTGGGCGCTACATGCGTGGGTGATCAACAACTACCCGTTGCTTTGCCAGAAGGAGTGTTAAACACGATCATGCAGGCTAGAGCGGCTTCTACTAGAAGGCTCTATGCGTCTAAATGGTCTGTCTTCTCTAAATGGTGCACCGACAGAAACTTGGACCTACGGTCATGCGAGGTTCCTTCCTTACTAGTTTTTCTCCAAGAGATGTTGGACAAGGGCAGGTCCCCGTCCACTCTCAAGGTGTATGTGGCAGCCGTCGCAGCGTTCGTTGAACCCCGGCGCGGCCAGTCACTGGGCAAAGATGGCTTGGTCATTCGCTTCCTCAGAGGAGCTAGAAGGATGAACCCCCCACGCCCCCCTTCGGTGCCGATTTGGGACCTTTCCATAGTTCTCGAAGCTATGAAAGCCCCCCCATTCGAACAGCTAAACACCGTGGACCTCAAATACCTTTCGCTCAAAACAGTGTGGTGGCAATTTTAATGATATTCATTGATCTTTAGTTAAATATAGATGATTCAAAGAATGTCACATGTGTGTCTCTCACTTGTAGTGAGAGAGGATTCTGTTTATGTACCTGGGGAGGCAGAAGAGGGAGACACTCCAGAGAACAGACGAACAAGGACCTCTGACCTAGATGTCAGAAGGCCATTTGGTGAAGGGGAGCTTAGCGGGCCAACTAGTGACGTCTATGGAAAACTACTGGGAGGAAGGCTCTGGGGGGAAGAAGGCCTTGAAACTAAGATAAAAGCTAGTTCAGTCTGTCTGGGGGTGTGTCACTCTTCTGCACAGGGTAACAACTGTGTATTAGACTGCTCCTATTCTTGCAAGAATAAATACTTCTATTTTATATAATTTGACTCTGAGTGTCTCTTACGCAGTGATGTTTGTTTGAGATTAATTTTTGCCACAACAGTTTTGGTGTCAGAAGTGATATTCCTTGGACGTGCCTCCTGGACCTGAGATCGGACGGTGTTTGGCCACCTGGACTAAGTTCCAGCTCTACCTCGTAAACTTGAGAGAGAGGGGCCGACCGATATCAGGGCCGGGAGAATCGACCACTGGAATCTAAAGAACCCGGTGGCAACAGAAGCATCTCTGGTAAGAGACAGTTCAATTTATTTTCTTTTGGGTAAGTTAATTAAATTCAGTTTAATTGGGGAGAAGAGTGAAATTGAACCATATTGGCTGAAGGCTGTTTCTGTGGTACGTAATCTGAGATTAATTGAGATCTATATAGATCAAGAAATTTCAAACAGATACGAGGGAAAAATCTGAGATTAATTGAGGTCTGTAACAGAACAAGAAATTTCAAGCAGATAAATAATCTGGGATTAAGTGAGAACTGTAACAGATCAAGAGATTTCAAACAGATAGGTACCCTGAAAATTAGTTGTTCCACGACGGAGCAAATTGTTTTTAGGTACTGAGGCTAATTAGGGGGAACCAGAATTTTTTGGTAAACCATAATTAGGAGGGCACTAATAGTGCAACCCGACCGATTTGGGTTAAAAGAAAAGAGTCGGATTTGTTAGGGACGCCTAAACAGATTAAAGAAAACGCGCGTTGAAGAGAAATCCACAGGGAACAGAAAACAGCCAGTATGGGAAAATCTCAGAGTAAGCATGCCAAATTTGATACACCGGTTTTCTGTAGAACTAGGAAAGTATGGGGGGAAATGTATGTTTTAGATATTGGGGAAAAAACTGAGAAAATACCATGATCATGAGCTACCATGAGCACAAATAGACTAAGAGTGTGCGAGAATCAGTGGAACAGGGCAGACGGATAATGGATTGTTCAGTTGAAGATAAAATGTCGAACTGCCAGGAGAAATAATGTTTTTTACTTCTTCATCCAGTAAATGGATGCATGACATTAGATGTCTATAGAACTTAAATTTATATGACAAGGATTGAAGTAGCAAGAAGCAATAAGGCTGTCTGTGTGAAATAGAGGGAACTGTAAGTGAGACTTGGTGGAAGAGGGAAGTGAAAAAACAAAAAGGTTGGTGTGTGAGACATGTGTGTGGGGGGATTGTTCAAACAATCATGTACTGGTTAGATAATGAATGAACTGGCATGTTTGAGAAAAGAAAGGAGAGGATAATGAAGGAACTGGCATGTAGGGAAAAGAAAGGAGAAATATAGTAGAAAACTATATGTGATGAAAATAGATATGGTCTGACATAATTTATGGAAGTCAAATTAACTGTTTAAATGATATGAAAAGTTTTAGAATAAAATAAGGCATTGTATGATTGACAGGGATTAACATGATATGAATAATGTTTTAAGCAGAATGGGGAACAATTCTAGATTTTGATAAAATAATGATTGAAATGATGATATATCTGCTTTATTTTATTAATGTTAAGAAAATAAGGGTATTGAAGCAAGTAGCTATAATGGTTGTCTGTGTAATTTACGGACTGAGTAATATAATCTGTTTTGGAGAAACAGTAGAGATAAGACTGAGACAATAATGATAATATTAAGTTGAATCTGCAGACTAACCATGTGATGGAAGAAAAAGGCTTCAAACCAGTTGTAATGAAAATAATGATGTACAAATTGTTACACTTTATGAAGAGTAACGGAACAGTCCGGGAAAATAAATAAATAAATAAATAAATAAATAGTGAGACAGAAGAGAGCAAATGCTGTAAACAGCTCTGCTCTGAAGATTTCACTTTGAAGAGATTTGCAGATGATGTTTTGTAAAAGATAAGCTGGGATAACAGCAACAGTGCTTGCTTATTCGCCCGGTTTCCGGATGTTAGACATGTACTTGTAATTAGTGTTGTTGATGATAATACCAAATTAGTAAGGTAAAGACAGAAAACAAATTAGAATATTTTGAGCATTTTCTGTGCTGCTCATGAAATTATGTTCTGCCAATAATAATGATGAAGAGTATGATTTGGCTATTGTGATTGAATCCGCCATTGGTGGATGGTCAAAGGAATACAGAGAACTGCTTATCAGTGGGTCTGTTTACATTCCTGAATGGGACACACACTGCTTCAAGGGTGTGCAGTTAGTTGGAGCCCTTTGGAAGCTCACAGTGATCAAACTGCAAGGTGTCTGATGCTGTAGTTGAGGCTGACACACGAACCAACCAGATGACAGAGAGTGTCTTGATTGTGGTCAGCAGGACCATTTAACACGTGACACATTTCTGATAATAATTTGGGGTTGAAAATAGATCAGTGTTTAAATGACGACAGTGACAATTTTTGGTCTGAGAAATAAGAGATAAAAAACAAGGTCAAAAGATTGAAGTCTTAAAGTGAATCCTTTTGTGACTCCAACAAATGTGAGTTGCAAAATATGTAAAGGTAATATAGAGAGACAGATCTCAAAGATGATTTATAATAACTGCAAAAGAGGCAGAGTAGCCTTGTCAAAGTTAGTGTGAATCCTGATTGGAGACTGATAAACTCCTAGAAAAAAAAAACTTTTGAAGTCAGATATTAAGTTATGGTAATTGAGAACTTGACAACTAAAATTGAGATTGAGAAATGTGAAACGTTATTGAGAACTAGAATAATTACCATTATGTAAGAACAAATAAGCAGAAGCAGTAGGCTACTGAATTAACAGTTGCTAAATATAAAATGTGTTGAAAGGCATCTGATTAAACAAACAGCTTGAAAAGTTGACCATGAAAGAACTAGAAGCTGATGTTTTGCTTTCAAAAGATAAGTTTGTTATGGGCTGTATTGAAACAGTTCGCTTATCTAAAATCTGATGTGTGCTGTGCCTGAAACAGCCAGTGCGACAGAGACTCAATCTGAGTGGAAATTTGTAATGTCTAAATTCCCTGAGATGGGCAAAAGACAAATATAAATAATATGTTTATTTGAAACCGTATGTAATTTCTGGCAAAGATGCCTTAAGCTGGGATAGAGTTAAAAGATGATAGATAAATGTTTGATGTTAGAAGTATATGAGAGAGCAGTGTACCATCCAATAGAGTCTCAGAGTCTCTCTCATTCAATGAGTCAGCGAAAAGCTGGTATCTGTGATAATATGTAAAGCACAGTGTTTCAGTTGAAGGATCATAGACACAGAGATGTTTTAAAAATAAAACTGAATGACTTTAAAGAAGTATTTAAAATAATAATACAGATAGAGATGACATTTTGATTAGCTTATTTTAGGACCAGTAACTTCTTTGTCTCATTTATTCTCCACCATTCAGGACCGATGGCTCCGGCTACAGATGAAGTACACTGAATGTACGGTTGTGATCTAAATTCACTGAGTATAATCCAAGTAGCTAGGTTTCTGCTTTTAAGATGGTTAATGGATTTAAGTGATTAAATACTGTTGTTATTGACCTGTCTCCCTGTGTGAACACTATTAGGCAATCGGAATGGCTCTGGTGACTCTTGAACGTGCCTTTCCTAAGCTCCAGAAAACAGCTGAGTTCTGTTGAAGAGAACTGATTGTGTGATTGGAAAGAGCGGTCACCAGTGGGCACGAGTGACCATCTCGATGACGGGTAAGACCTTCTTTGGCCAGACAGGGGGCAACCCAAGCCAGAGTGGATCACGTAAAGTCACTGGGCATCTCAAGATGGAGGTGTTTATGTGAGAAAGGTATGAGAGTGGAGCGGATGACTGTGAGGCCAGCAGCATCCTTTATCGTTAGGGCGGATGAGCTGTGAGGAGTTACAGGCAGTCTGACCCAGAAACGTGAGTGTTCCTCTATACCAATCACAAGAAACCACATTAGTTGTATGGCTTGTTTTTTTTATTGTGACAAGCGTCTGCAAATATGCCAGGGGAAAACACCCTGATGGAGATTATAGATAAAGGGCTAACAGGAGTGGGCTTTCAAGAGCCAGCTGAGGCCATTGAGTGATTCCCATTAGTTGTTGTGGAGACAGTAGCAAAACTTTTTTTATGTACTGGTTGCCTTATGGGCAAGGAAAATCATAGTGTTGATTTTGAACTAATAGGTCTATGACATAGTTTTAACTCTTGAAGGTCGTTAGACATGGTGGTGGCTAAAGATGAAGACAGCTTTTGATTTAAGGAAAGTCTGGATGACAAAGGTGAATGGTAAAAGGTTATTGTAATGAATACAAATTTTGTCTAAGTTACAGCCTTAGGAGGCTGGTGGAAAATTATTTGTTTATAGTGAGAGAGACTGCTTGAGCGGAGGAAGGGATGGTAACTGTGTCTTTCTGTTATCTGCCTGCTAGAGCAAGCTGAAGCAAAATAATGATAATGAAACAAAACAACCCAGCTGACTTGTCTAAAAAATCAAATGAATAATGATCAGACGTGCTTTGAAACTGGTTGGGAGACCATGTAAAATTAGGTAGAAGCTACAGGAAAATGGGAAGTTTAAAATCTTATTTAAAATTTAAATCTTTAAGCAATAATATAAAGAAAAGTGAACATTGAGAATGAGCAGTTAATTATGTGTGTCTAGTATGAGTGTGTGTGATGGTGACAGCACTTTATGTCTTGTATGTATTAGTTTGGGGCACTAATATTCCGCCTGAATGGTGTGTATATTGCGTCATTAACCTCTGGAATGAGTTTATCATTACAGATGGGTTAAGGCAAATGACAAATTTTAAAGAAGCTGATAATTCTGATGAAAAGACAATACAGAACATGGGACAAGCTTTAAGTTGATTGGGTAACACTTTAGAATACGGTTCCTTCATTAATGAATAACTACACAGGAACAAATGAGTAACACAATATTAACAATCTAGTAACTACTATTAACTAACAAGAAATTCTGATTAGCAAATTAGTAAGTAACAGCGCACAGATGAAAGTGGTAGTTCACTATTAACTAATCAATAACTACTTTTTTTTAATGCTTCCCAGAGAACAACTGTAAGAATCATGGTAACTAACTAGTAATGACTCAAGTGTTACTACATACTTCTAAAGGAATGACTAATTATTTGGATCCGTATTCTAAAGTGAAGATCATGGTAACTAACTAGTAATGACTCAAGTGTTACTACATACTTCTAAAGGAATTACTAATTCTTTTAAGCTTTTGAGGTTTTTGGTGAAGTTTTAGATAGTAATTCCCATAGAAGTATGTAGTAACACTTGAGTAATTACTAGTTAGTTACCATGATCTTCACTTTAGAATACGGATCCAAATAATTAGTCATTCCTTTAGAAGTATGTAGTAACACTTGAGTCATTACTAGTTAGTTATCATGATTCTTACATGAAAAGCCAATCCTAAAGTGTAGAATCTTCTAATCCTTCACAAGATATTTGCACACACGTATGAGGTAGGAGACATTAATAAAATCTTTTTTTTTTTTTTTTGCGAGGTATAGGTTAAATAATAAAATCACTGTATATGGATGGCCGATAACTCAATATGTTCCAGCCGTCACCGTGACTCTGGCCAATTTTCTGGCATTCCTCTGGACTGGCATTGAATCACTACAGGACAAGTAAGGTCCCGACAACTGCATTTAAAAAGCCATTTCTTTAAAATTATTCAGTTGATAAATAGTTCTCTAGGAGAGAGCATAGGCTAATTAATTCCCAAATCATAAGTCTGCTATGCTATTACATATTGATAAACCTTGTGTATTTGTTTACAGCAGTTATTAATGTTAATATAGTGCTAGTCATTTGTCCTGCATTAGTTATTGATTAGTTTTGCATGAACTATTAATCTTCTTCAGTAGTTCTCTGGGAAGCATAAAAAATAGTAGTTATTAATTAGTTAATAGTGAACTACCACTTTCATCTGTGCGCTGTTACTTACTAATTCGTTAATCAGAATTTCTTGTTAGTTAATAGTAGTTACTAGATTGTTAATATTGTGTTACTCATTTGTTCCTGTGTAGTTATTCATTAACGAAGGAACCGTATTCTAAAGTGTTACCGTTGATTGGCCATCAAGCTCTGTCTGGTAGTAATAATTTTGTCATACATAATGTAGATTTGAAGATCAGTTTAAGTAAATTGGAATTGTGTAGTTGTAGATCAACATCTGGCATGGGCTGAGATAAATGAAAATGTTGTAGATTTGAAGGAAACAACAAAGTGACATATTGGCTAAGTCAACATGAAATTATCAAGAGAGCCCCTCACATTTATGATTATTGTGAACAAAGGGGGAGAAATGATTGACTGACATTGACCAAGTCTGCACAGCACGACCTGACCTGATAGGGAAAATTGATGACTTTGGAAATGTTTGTAGATGACTGACTTGAAAGACCAAACAACAGGCCTGAAAAGCAAGATTCGATGTGAGACTGAGGGCCGTTGCCTTTCAAATACTTCGAGAAGAAGATGAGATTGTGGCTTTAAGTGAAGAATGTAATATTTTTGTTTCAGAGGCAGAGAAATTTGTCTGAAGGACAACGTTTGGGTTAGTGTTGATGGCAAACTTTATAAAAACACTATGTTAAATGTTATGTTAAATTGATGCTCGAAGTGTGTCGTGCATCAAGAGGGAGATGGTATAACAATTGCCAAATATGGTTTATTAAGGGGTTCACATTTGCTGAATAAATGTTGGGAGAACACTAGGGGTAATTTGATAAAAGCCCTGAAAGGAGCCATTTTTTCTGCCTAACAAAATTGATGTCTGTGAGTGTGCACACACCAATAACAAAGATTGTTTCAACAGGAAACGCCAGGGCATCGAAGGACACGGGAGAACAGTAGACAAAAGAAACTACGTACTTTACTATCTGACAATAACCTCAAAATTTGTTTCTCTTTACAGAGAGCATGCATGATTGGGACACAGGGCAAAATGTGCCAATAAAATAATGGTTATGGATGAATTTGGCTAACTGTCCTGGCCTGGGTTATTAGTGTGGCAGAAAGGTGCTACACCTGCGCAGCGCATAACTTAAAATTTTCCTTTTACAGAATGTCAGGATGGATTGGATCAAACAGAACTAATTCTGTTCCAAATGTATAAATATTGTGTGGACATGAGCAAAGTGGGTTAAGTGTTTTTCAGGGTAAAAGGACCCCGAGTGCTATTAAGTGAGCAAGAAATTATCCGGAGATAATGTTTCAGGTTGTTGATTCCACAGGTCACACCAAAGGGGGCGAGCTGCTAGACAAGCGGCCACTAACAAAATACTTAAGGTCTCCATTCACAGGTGACAGTTCACTCCAGTGGGGGTGCGGTCGTGATATAAGGGAAAACCTTATAAGGATCAGAAAATGGTTGGAGAGTGTGACACCTGGGTCCAAGCCTCTCACCTACACCAACAGGCCACAACCATCCCATAGTCCATGGGGCGAACGAGATGATCAACACGCCTGGAGGAGGATGTGAACCAACTAATGGTTTAAGAATGTGGTTTTGTGATTATTTTGAGGATTTTATTTGATTAAATCAAAATAGGGCTTAGTATTGATATACAGTAGATCAAAAGATTTGATTGGTTACTTATTCATTAGGAAATATTTAAGGAAAATGTTTTTGGGAAGAGAAGATCTATTAATTAATGTAAATTGTAGGGATAATTGTTGAAGCTTATTAAGTAGAACCACAGCATGTTTGAATTAAAAGTTAAAGGTAAAAGAACATGGAACGTCCGTGGGGCGAACGAGATGATCAACACAACTGATGGTTTAAGTTTAACAGAAGAATCTGTTTTTGTGATGATTTTGTTTGATTGAATCAAACTAGGTATTGATTTGATTGTAAATGTAGAAAATATATTGATTGTGTCTGTAATGGAAATATTAGAGTTAATATTGAACAACTGCATTGGTTAGAAGAATGGATAAAATTATAAGACTTCTCTGGTTAGATTTTGTTAAATATGGCATTAAATAGAGCTTACTAAATTGAATTAGAAGTGAACACAATATGGTTAGGAAAACCGAGGTGAAATATGGAGATGGGCGTAGATTAATGGAAAAGGCTTAATGATAGGAGTTATGATTGTTATTCTAATAATTTTGTTATTCATGGGTGAATATGATTACAGTGACAGGTGAAACATGCTGTCTGTTCAATTGGTGAAAATGACAGTCTATCCCAAGGATGAACAAAATTATGTGACGATACAGGTAGCGGGAGCTACAGTGAGATATGTGTTAAATGTATGTTCTGTTTGTTTTTCTTCTATTTGTTTATTTTCTGAGAAAGATTAAGGGCAAAAGATTTAAAGAAGGTTACAAGCAGCGGTCATCCGTGTTACGAGATGGCGTACAAGGACGGGTTGAAACTGAGGGATTTTTTATAATACTTTTTCTGTTGGTTTCCTTATTGTGTTATAACTATTTACTCCTTACTGGTGTGACTGAGGGTCTGTTTACAGGAGCGCAGGAACAGTGATTTCTCGCTTAGCCCGGCACCGTAAACATGTTTACTTGCTTGCTAAAATATTACAGGGCCTTTCCCCCTCAAAAACAGCCTTATGCTTCTTCATTCTAAACATTTCTACACAGGTTCAAGGAGAGTGATAATTTATGGAAAAATCAGAGATGAAAAGTATAAGTGTGATGATATGACTTAAAATTTGTCTTATTGTTTATTATTGTGATTATGGGTAATCAGAATGATAAAAAGTGAGGAGTTGTGGTGGCAATTTTAATGATATTCATTGATCTTTAGTTAAATATAGATGATTCAAAGAATGTCACATGTGTGTCTCTCACTTGTAGTGAGAGAGGATTCTGTTTATGTACCTGGGGAGGCAGAAGAGGGAGACACTCCAGAGAACAGACGAACAAGGACCTCTGACCTAGATCTCAGAAGGCCATTTGGTGAAGGGGAGCTTAGCGGGCCAACTAGTGACGTCTATGGAAAACTACTGGGAGGAAGGCTCTGGGGGGAAGAAGGCCTTGAAACTAAGACAAAAGCTAGTTCAGTCTGTCTGGGGGTGTGTCACTCTTCTGCACAGGGTAACAACTGTGTATTAGACTGCTCCTATTCTTGCAAGAATAAATACTTCTATTTTATATAATTTGACTCTGAGTGTCTCTTACGCAGTGATGTTTGTTTGAGATGAATTTTTGCCACAACAACAGTTTTTCTGCTCGCGCTCGCGTCAGTAAAACATGTGGGAGACCTTCACGCGCTGTCCATTAGCGCTTCCTGTCTCGAGTTTGGGCCCAATGACTCCTTAGTCGTTCTCAAAACTAGACATGGTTATGTCCCTAAAGCGATTGGTACCCCGTTCAGGGCACAAGTTATTTCCCTATCGGCTCTGCCTGCATCCGATAGCGAATCTGACTCTAATCTCCTGTGTCCGGTCAGGGCCCTGAGATTATACATTACTCGCACTGCTCCGGTCAGACGATCCGAGCAGCTTTTTGTTTCCTTCGGCGGGCGCACTAAAGGGTTGGCCGCCTCGAAACAGACTCTATCCAGATGGATAGTTGATGCCATTGCAGCCGCATACGCATCAAAAGACCTGCCATGCCCTCTGGGCATCAGGGCTCATTCCACTAGAGGCATGGCCTCATCGTGGGCATGGTCCAGCGGAATTTCCATTCATGACATTTGTGTGGCAGCGGGATGGGCTTCCCCCTCCACCTTTGTCAGATTTTACAATCTGGAAGTTCCCGCCTTGCAGGCTAAACTACTAGCAGTCTAGTATGTTACAGCTTTTCTGGTTGAGCTGCACTATAGGGAGTTATTCACACAGACCGGTTTCGCTCTGTCCCTCTCTATCATGTGCTTATGTACTACACAATCTCCGGCTCGCTCTGCTGGCTTTTGTCACAGGTACATATATTTATTCCCACTCATAGGGTTCCCTGGGGTCTCCCCTGGGACTCATAGTGGATGCTTAGCACGCACGGCGTTGACCAGGTGTTCCCGTAGCGTAAGCTAGCTTATGCAATACGAGAGAACCTCTCGTAAGAAAACGAATCGGTTACCTAACGTAACCTCGGTTCTCTCTAGATGAGGGAACGAGTATTGCGTTCCTGGCCGTGCTTGTGCTTCTAGCGTTCTCGCTTCATTTTATGAAAACCAAAGTTTACAGCCTAGGACGCCAGTTTTATACTCTCTGACCACGCCCGTTTCGGCGGGCTCTGATGCAATGAGAGCAGGTCAGACTCTCATTGGCCGAGAGTTCACTCGCGTCTCCTCATAGGCTTAAGCAGTTCTCTGTGAGCGAACCAATGAGCTGCTAGCTAGCCCGCTCATGGTCTGCTGCAGCTGAACTGCGTTGACAATGGATACAAAATTATAGGATAATTTTTTGGCTTCAAATTCTCAGAAAAGATTAATCTTTCCCATAGCGTAAGCTAGCTTACGCAATACTCGTTCCCTCATCTAGAGAGAACCGAGGTTACATTAGGTAACCGATTCGTTTTCTCAAATCAGAATGGTTAAGTTAAACACTCAGGGAAGGGTTAACTGACCCAAACTGCATTGTGAAAGTGTTCACAAATCAGAATGGTTAAGTTAAACTCTCAGGGAAGGGTTAACTGACCCAAACTGACATGTGAAAGTTTTCACAAATCAGAATGGTTAAGTTAAATAGTCAGGAAAGGGTTAACTGACCCAAACTGCATGGTGAAAGTTTTCACAAATCAAGCTCAGTCTAGTGTTTTTGTAATCCAGCGGTGTGTGTGTTTATTATAAATTGTTATTATAACTTACATTTTTAAACATGAAAAACGGACTTAGCGACCGGTTTACAGACAAGAGCTTTGCTGTGAAAAAATTCACAAATCTAGCATGTCAAGATGACACTGGGTTGAGGTTCAGACTTCTAAGTGACCGACTTTTGGAGCTATGTATTTAAAATTCAGGGGGGAAAAAACACTTATTTCGGACCGGAGTAACCCGTTACACGAATTCACAAATCGTGAATAACGACATGAGTTATTATTTGCATGTCTACGACACCGCACAGCGGGACCACAGCGAAACGAAATTTGAATATCAAACCTCAAACTATCTGTACTCCGGTTTTGAACCGCCAACGGAAAAAAAGAAAGAAAAAAATAAATAAATAAATAACAATTAGGAAAAAATAAAACGGAATTCATAGGACCCTAAGTTAACCTATAACTCCGACTGGTTTTGAGCAAAGTATCTGAACAAATAGTGTAGCTATTCAATCAGTGAAAGGCTACAGCTAACTTTACCATGGCACACAGTAGCTATTATCAACACTGATCAAATTTCAGAGAAAAGACTTCCAGATTTCGGTAGCTATTCTGTTACAGTAGGCTATCACCAACAGAATCCTGAGCGAATGCAAATACGTAGGCCTAATTAAGCATAAAATTACTTACCATTCACCATATTATGCTTCAATGAGTTTCAGCTGTGGCTGTGTGGTCGCCAGGGTTCTAAATTAACACCCGCCAACCCGCCAAATGCGGGTTAAAATTAATTTTGGCGGGTGTTAATAAAAACTTACTAGCCAGTTTGGCCGGTGATGCATAAGGTTCTGTTCTCGGTCATTTATCCCCCTGGCAGTACTTCCTACATTTCCCATAAACACTGTGCCGTAATGCTACGTGATGACGTTTCATACGCCCATTGGCTGCGCGCAGTTTGAAGTGAAACCAGCGCGAGAAATGATCATGGAAACAAACGAGCGTACGCGTCCGTCCACCAGAAAACACAAGGAAGATGAAGAACGAGCCAGAGCAGGGAGCAGACTGAAAGAGGAGGGAGCTAGTAAAGTAGCTAAAGTAAAAAGTTAAGATTAAACTAAATGCGGCGGTGGTTGGGACAGACTTCTGGGTTTAAATTTAAATGTCGTTTAACGAGAGATAGCCTGCGTTATTTTTTTTAAGTTTAAGGTTTTTGTCATTATTTCTTACAAGCGTATACATTAGGCAATAGCCTATACACAACAAGCTTACTATAAGGTTTTCTTTTAGTTGAAAACATTAAACAATATGTGTAAACAAAATATATAAACAACAAAAGCATTTAAGCTCAGGCCGCGCAAACGGGGGAAAAACGCAAAAAAAAAAAAAAGCAGACTGCGCAGTTATCGTACAGAACGTAGCCTACATACTCGAGTCAGCATATGATTATCGTGTTTATATTGTTTCACGTTCATGTTGAGAAAAACAATATCCACATGCTCGAGTGAGAAAACGCGCTGCGCTGACACAAAAGGCGTTGCAGAGATGCGCGCGCGTGTGTGTGTGCAAAGTGAAGTAACAGCACTTTGCGTTTTCTGTTCTTAAACCTGTCTCCCTCAACGAAACTTAAAGGAAGCATATGTCAAAATCATTTTGCTACCAGAAGATATCGGGGTACAGCTGCTGCCCTTCAGTCGTTAATGCAGTGATGGACAGCTGCTTCCTCAGTCGACTGCTGTTTCTTTGGGTTTCATATGATTTATCATTGTGGTGGTGATATTATGATAATAATAATTAATAATTGATTAAACGTAATTCCATTTTGTAATAGGCTATCATTTTCATCTAAGTAATTCCAAACTTCGGGAGGCAGACAACGACATTATGTGATCAAAAACACAATCCACTTGTTAAATGCTCCACCCAGTGCATTTAATTATAACTGCGAAAAAAAATTGAAGAAAAAAAGTATTAGTATTAGTATTTTATTTTTTTAATAATAATTACAGAGCGAAAATTAGAATATTCGTGCACATCCCTAATAGAGATAGATCCCAAACTTGAAATGAAATGTTTGCACTTTCTGTCTTGTATTGTACTTTATATGTGTTTTTCATGCCAACAATGTTAATAAAATTATCAAATGCATTCAATGGCACTCATAATTTCTCTTATTTTCACCGAAAAAAAATTGGCTAGTGGAAATTCTAAATGGCTGGTAACTTTAGAAAGTTACCAGCCACATTGGCTGGTGATCAAAAAAGTTAATTTAGAACCCTGGTGGTCGCTCGTCTAGTTTTGAAAATGCGCGCAAATGCGAAGAGGGAAACTGTGGGCCGTTTACACGTCATCAAATAGTATCTTACATTAACAGAACTTAAAATTTAATTATTTTTTGATTAACTGAAAATGTTAAACTCTGACAAGTCATGATAGTACATTTAATCAATAGGCATAATGTGTGTCATCCAAGCTCAATAAAATAACAATTACAAGTAAAAAGTCTAACAGCATTTCAGAACTTGATTTTTTATTTCACACCAATATATATATTTAAGTAATGACTAAAGGTCCTCTGAATTAGTTTTTAGAGTGTACTCAGCTACTCACTACCCCAACAAGAGCCTGCTAGCTTAGCTTCCAAAAAAAGATGGCTGACACTATGTGTACATTCTGTGAGTGAGATCCCACCCTCTATGGGCGGGTTGAAAACATGCGGAACAGCCCCTACTACTGACTGTAGTCTTTAGCCTCTGGCCAAAAAATCCTCCGATGACGCAAAATGACGATTTTTGCATCATCGGAGGATTTTTTCCAGACAAAAAATACATAAATCTCTCGTCTCAGGGGGATATGAGGGTGGAAAGCATGGTAATTCGAAAATACTACAGGTTTTCTACTAATACAAAGCTTAATGCTAAATCCTGAAGTATCCCTTTAAGTGCTTTGTTCTAATCGCGTTATTGAATAGTGTCTGTAAACTGCACAAAGACTGTTTAAATATGAATTGTGTGTGTGAATGAATGAATGAATGAATGAATGAATGAATGAATGAATGAATGGCACAGACGCACACGCGATGTTTACTACAGATGTACATCGCATTTGTGCGTTCATTCACTCTCGCTCCTACATTAGTAAACGTTATTTTTACATGAACACATCCAAACTATATTGCTATAGCCTACTGGGATTTGTTCTAATCGCTATATAGAATAGTGTTTGTAATGACAACATTTCGTTGACTAGTTTTGGATAGATTATAAAGTTTTTACTCTAAAATAGACATCAAATAAGCTTTTGTTAGACAGTTTCTGCTCATATGTTAAATATATAGTATGTTTTGTCAAAAATAAACTAATCAACTGTTATAGTGTTTGTTCCAATGCAAGCTAGGCTATATCAAAATAATGAATCCTTAACTTTGAAATATGTATGATAAAAATGTATTGGCCTACTTTAAAAAATAATACTTTATAAGAGATTTATGGAAAAAGACCAACGTACTCGGTTATGTAACCTCGGTTCTCTCCAGAAGAGGGAACGAGTACTGCGTAATATCTTACGCTAGGGGAAAACATCTTTTCCACGAGATATTGAAGCCAAAAAATTATCCTTAATTTTTAATTAATGTAAAACGCGTTGCGGCAGCATACAGACATAGGCAAAGGCAGCTTGCGTGCCTATTGGCTGTCCTGCGGCAACTGCAGCAGCCTATCGAGAGAGGCCCTTTGGTGATGGTCCAATGGGGGCGCTTCGCGCCCACTGCGTCACCTTCCCGCCGAAGTAGGCGTGGCCTAGCCCTGTAAATATAGCTCGATGGGCTGAGATCACTGGTTTTTCATCACCGAAGCGAACCAGAGCATGTTGCAGGCACGGCAAGATACGCAGTACTCGTTCCCTCTTCTAGAGAGAACCGAGGTTACGTTAGTAACCGAGTACGTTCTCTTATGAGAGGTTCTCTCGTACTGCGTAATATCTTATGCTAGGTGAACACAGTGTAAATCGCCGTGCGTGCTGGGATCCAACACCAAAGTCCCAAGGGCAGGTGCCCGGGGCTCATATAGTGCACAATCACCAGGGACTCACAGAGAGTCTGAGAAGAGAGGCTAACAGCATCATTCCCAATAAGCTAGCATCCAAAGGGAGCTAATCACTGTTGCAGTGTTTCACACAGTCAGGGTGAAAACAATCAGCCTGAACTGTGTAACGGTATGGCTCTTACTTTTGCCCATGGGGCAATTTTATCGGTCAGCGAGCAGTGCTCAAGCGATTTTAGTATTCTGCGCCGAAGCAGCGGGGCAGACAGTACTTGATTTTATACCGATAGTAGTTTAGCCTGTAAGGCGGGAACCTCTAGGTTATAAAACCTTATAAATGTAGACGGGGAGGCCCAGCCTGCCGCCATACAGATATCTTGTAAGGTAATCCCGCTAGACCAAGCCCAGGACGAGGCCATGCGCAGCGCTATGGCATCAACTATCCATCTGAATAGGCTCTGTTTCGACGCGGCTAGTCCTTTAGCATGGCCGCTGAACGAAACGAAAAGCTGCTCAGTCTGTCTGAAAACGGACGAGCGAGACACATAAGCTCTTAATGCTCTGACTGGGCAAAGGAAGCTCGCGTCCATCTCCTCGTTATAAACCGGCAGGGGGGACAGGGAAATAACCTGGGCCCTGAACGGTGTGTTGAGGGATTTAGGCACATATCCGTGTCTTGGTTTGAGTATGACTTTCAAGTCATTTGGCCCAAATTCCAAACAAACACTCGCGCTCACTGAGAGTGTTTGCAAATCCCCTATGCGCTTCACTGAAGCGAGAGCCATAAGAAACGCTGTCTTGAACGACAGGTGTTTCATGTCAGACAGATGGATCGGCTCAAACGGGGCACCTTTCATGGCTTCCAGAACCGTGGAAAGGTCCCACATGGGGATTGAGGGGGGTCTGGGAGGATTTAGTCTCTTAGCTCCTTTTAGGAAGCGGATGACCAGATCATTTTTCCCAAGTGACTGGCCAGTCGCGGGTTTTGTAAACGCAGCTATGGCCGCCACATAAACTTTGAGTGTGGATGGGGTTCTACCCTTATCCAGCAGCACCTGAAGGAAGGAAAGCACTTCCGTAATCCCACAGTCTGGGGGTGAAAAGCCTCTGGCTCTGCACCAGCCAGCAAACACTGACCATTTCGAGGCATAGAGTCGTCTAGTAGACGGCGCCCTAGCCTGCGTGATTGTGTTTAATACTCCCTCTGGGAGGTTTGGGGGGTACCCGTTGATGGCCCATGCGTGCAGGGACCACAGCTCCGGGCGAGGATGCCAAATCGAGCCCTTGGCCTGAGAGAGGAGGTCTTTCCTCGTCGGTATTGGCCATGGGGCAGTGCTCGTCAGCTGCATCAGGACTGGGAACCAAGCTTGGTTCATCCAGAGCGGAGCCACAAGGAGCACTGAGCATCCATTTTCCCTGATTCGTTCCAGCACCTGAGGCAGGAGCGAAACTGGGGGAAAAGCATAGAGCGGGCAGCGGGGCCAGACGTGGGCCAACGCATCCCTGCTCTTGGAGAAAAACTTCGGACAGTGAGCGTTCTCTTGGGACGCAAATAGGTCTACCTGCGCTCTGCCGAATGTCTCCCACAGCAGAAGGACCGTCTGCGGGTGCAGAGACCATTCTCCTGCTGGAACATTGTTTCTGGACAGTCTGTCTGGCCCCAAATTCAGGTGACCAGGCACATGTGCTGCTCTCAGTGAGCGCAGATTGTGCTGAGCACAGACCAGGAGGCGTTCCGTCAGCCTGGAAAGGTTTCGGGATCTGACGCCACCCTGGTGATTTATGTAGGCTACCACCGACATGTTGTCCGAGCGGAGTAAGACGTGGTATCCTTTTTATTCGGGGACAAAAGCGCCTCAGCGCATTGTCGACTGCCATCATTTCCAGACAGTTTATGTGTAGGAGCTTCTCTCGTTCTGACTACAGGCCAAAGAACGGTCTGCCCTCATGCACTGCTCCCCATCCCGAGGTGGAGGCATCCGTGGACACCAGCTGCACACTCGAGGAAGTCCCCAGGCTTACACCTGACTGGCACCAGTCGGTCGCCAAGGTATCAGAGCTGTGACGCATTTCTGATCGAACTCTCGATCGAGGCGAAACAGACCGGAGGCCCAAGCTCGAGGCGGTACTCGTGCTATTAGCCAAAACTCCAGTGGGCGCATGCGAAGCAGACCCAGCTGGAGTACTGATGATGCTGAGGCCATGAGACCCAGCATTTTCTGAAACCTCTTGAGCGGGACTATAGTGCCGCAGCGGAAGGATTTCGTGATGCGCTGAATGTTCAGTCTGCGCTCTGGCGACAGTCGCGTTGTCATAGACAGTGAGTTCAGTTCTGTGCCCAGGAAGGATATTTCCTGACTGGGAGACAGCAAACTTTTCGTCCAATTGACTGTGAGACCCAGATTATCGAGGTGCTCGAGTAACATGGTCCTGTGTTCTATGAGCTCTGAATGAGATCGAGCTAGAATCAGCCAATCGTCCAAGTAGTTCAAAACTCGCATGCCCCGAAGTCTCAGGGGTGCGAGAGCCGCGTCCATGCACATTGTAAATAAACATGCATAAACAATATTCTCTCAAAAATACAAACATGTACATACATGTTGCTCACATATTATGGTAGCTCTGTTTGTGCTAAATAGAGTGTAATTTCACCTGTGCCATTAATATGTTTATAAGCAACTGAAAAAAGCACAAATGTCAGGGCATGTCAAAACATCTCAAGGACCCCAAAAACACCTTAGACCCCAGAGGGTTAACCCTTTGATGCACAACATGGGTCTAAATAGACCCGACTGAGTTTTCATTTTCTATATCTTTGCAAGAAATTAATTTCATCATTCAGTATTCCAGGTATTCCTCAATTAACTTGTTTTTGATCATCACAAATCCTTATTTTTATTTTTACTTTCTTACTTTCTGAATAAAAATAGTTTTTGTATCGCAACCCTTCTAATGCGCAACATGGGTCTAAAAAGACCCGTATTCATATCCTATGTTATTTCAGTGATGGCTGAGTGTTTTCTTTGCTGAATCTTTAAAATATATGTATTTTATCATTTGTTATTCCAGGTATTCATTAAATATCTTGTTTTTGATTTCCACAAATCATTATGTTCATGTTTCCTTTCTTACTTTATAAACAAACACAGTTTTTGTATTTCTACATCAATTTTACATACATGGGTCTAAAATGACCCGTATTCATTTGCTATGTTATTTCAGTGATGGCTGAGTGTTTCTTTGCTGAATCTTTAAAATATATGTGTTTTTTTAATCATTTGTTATTCCAGGTATTCATTAAATATCTTGTTTTTGATTTCCACAAATCATTATGTTCATGTTTCCTTTCTTACTTTATAAACAAACACAGTTTTTGTATTTCTACATCAATTTTACATACATGGGTCTAAAATGACCCGTATTCATTTGCTATGTTATTTCAGTGATGGCTGAGTGTTTATTTGCTGAATCTTTAAAATATATGTGTTTTTTTAATCATTTCTTATTCCAGGTATTCATTGTTTTTGATTTCCACAAATCATTATGTTAGTTTTTTTTTTTATTTCTACATCAATTTTACATACATGTGTCAAAAATTATTATTAATCTTATTTTATTTTAACCACAGACATTTTTTTTTATATATTTTGTAAAAGATAACTGGACATAATATTTGAATATTAGGCTATGGTTACCTTGACCTTGTAATCCTAGTGAGAAATTACTTGTGAGAAGGAGAAACATGTCCAATACTATTAGCTAGCTAGCTGTTGACATATTCTAGCTAGCTAATGTTAGCTACACTAAAAAAAAGCTTATTTACATTTAGTAGGCCTAACAGTTCATAATCCTTCATATGCTGAAATGATTCTTTGTTTTAAGAGTTTAGAGTTCTTTTGATTTTCGAACTGTAACTGTCAAAGCCACCTCATTACTGAAGCTCAGCAGCCATCCATTTACACAGATTGTCAAGACACCCTCAACAGGTAAATTATTTCTTTCTTAAAATCTAAAAACTTTTAAACTTTCAAGTTGTTAGTGGTTTCCTGCTTGTCATTACCTTTTCTCTTTTTAGTTTAACAGAACATTTAAGTGTGAGCAGCTCTCTTCAGTTAAGGATACTTTTCTCTGCTCCACTAAGTAGGCTAACAGAGAAATATAATTTATGTCACACACAAAAAAAACATTAAAGTCCCATGACTTTATATCACTTTTCCCTTTTAACATTGTAAAGGGCTCACATACTGTCCATTTATGCTAATTTTGGCCTTCAAAAGCGTAATTTGTTTTTACATACACAAAGCGGTCTTAGCTAATTGTCATTATTGTCTTTATTGATCATAAATCAATGCTATTGGTCATATTTTATGTTGGTTGGTGTTCTAGAAAAGTAACAGTTTTGGACATAAGGTTTCTGTCCAATAATGACAATATATAATAACTATATACTTGATAAACCGTTTGATGTGGATTTGAAAATATTCTTGTGCTTTTGAATTTCTTTACACTGAGTGTGAGTATGGCTGGTCCCAGTCGATCTAGATTAACGGTTGAAATGGTTGTAGAGATGCTGCATGAAGAACAGGATGAGGAAGATGAGGCAATTCTTAGTACTGATTCAGACTATGTGCACTATGCAATACAATACCATAGATACTCTATTAATTGTTTATTTTATTGTTGAAATTGAGAGTTTTATGTTGAGTAAATTGACCATTGTTATTTTATTTTTTTAAACAATAGGTCGCAACATCACAATGGACAACTTCTTTACCAGTGTCCCTCTGGCTGAGAAGCTTCTTGAGAAGAACCTTACCATTGTGGGAACTCTTCGCCAGAACAATCGGGACATACCGCCTGTCATGAAGCCATCCAAATTGAGGGAGAAGTATAGCTCAGAATTTGGATTCAATGGCAACATGACCATGGTAAGCTATGTGCCAAAGAAGGGAAAGGCTGTTGTTCTCCTGAGCACCATGCATGACGTCAAAGCAGTGGATGACAACAGTGTTTCTTTCAAGAAGAAACCAGAAATGGAGGAGTGGACACAATGGATCAGATGGTTCGCACCTACTCATGTAAGCGGAGAACACAGAGGTGGCCCATGGTGCTATGGTACAATGTACTGGATGTTGCCACCCTCAATGCCTACACCATCTTCACTGCACAACACCCTGATTACATGGGTGGTGTGACCAATGCAAGACGGCTATTCCTCAAGGAGCTCGTCAAAGAGCTTGTCATGCCTTATATGAAGAGGCGCTTGGAGGGCATGCCTCTCCTTCAAAGCCATATCATAGAGGCAATGGGAAGATGGGGGATAGAAAAACAAAACACTCGGCCACAGGAGGACATCAGACAGGAGGGCCAATCGAAGAGGAAGAGATGCAGTATATGCCCAGCTGCCAAAGACAGAAAAGTCAGCAGCTGGTGTTCCCAGTGCACCAGGCCTGTGTGCAAGGAGCACAAACATGTAGTTGTCATTTGTGAGGCATGTAAGCACTAAGATGGCAATTTGAGATGCCGCTGTACCAGTGTGATTTTATTTTTTCTGTTTTATTTTCTTGTATTTGATCACATTCACCACAATTCAATACAGTTACACAATACCACAGTTCAATTTCAGTGTTATCAGTTATCTGTGATATGTGAATGCTATGCGAGACAAAGTGGCAAATAAACATTTCAAGTGTTAAATGTGTTGTCTAAATTACTGCTAAGATGATTAATTTAACAAAATGTTGTCTTTATTCTTTTGTTTTATCATGCTTGATAAGTAAATTTGATATAGTAACACAAAACCTAGAAAAAATTAAAATAATAATTTTTGGTAATTGAAAAAAATATTTTTTTAATATTTATAAATCATGGAATTTATAGATCATGGAATATTAAATGCCTAAATAAATTGATCTCAAAAGATAAAAAGAAAAGAAAAGTCCAGCCATGCATAAAATAACATAGGAAATGAATACAGGTCTTTTTAGACCCATGTTCTGCATTAGAAGGGGTATCCATAGCTTGCGCCTCAAAGGGTTAAGACTGTCTCAGCCATGCCAGCATCTCTGTAGCTTGAAGAAGCCATTGCCTCTGAGATAAACAGCTACCTGCTTACTCCCTCTATCGACAGTGAGGAAGATCCTCTTCAATGGTGGAAACTACATCAAATTAATTTCCCAAGATTGAGCAAGCTTGTTCAAAAATATCTGTGCATCCCAGCTACAAGCTCACCATCTGAGAGGGTGTTTTGCACTGGAGGGAATGTGGTGACATGCCAACGTTCATGCTTGAAACCAGAAATGGTGGAACCTTTAAACATTTAAAAACGAAATAAAAAAAAAAACTAAAAAAAAAAGAGAAATCGTGATAGTTTTTTTTGTCCATATCGCACAGCCCTACCCTTCACCGTCTCCATCCTCCGTACATCATATTATGCACCCATTAAAAAATTGCAGAAGAAACGTTGCATCAGCTTTGATAGTGAAATTGCATTGGCTCTTGTATGTCTCGTGACCAATTGGGTCGTTATGTCAGCTTTGATTTTTAAATGGCATTGGCTCTCATGTGTCTTGTGACCGATTGCGTCATGCTAAAGTGTGGGGTTAGTTGCTCCAAAATATAAAAGTAGCCTTTAAACATTTATAAAAACATGTCTACTTTTACAAATGCAAAGAATTATGCATTTTGATCTAACGCATAAGAAAGCAATGGGTTACCCTGCGCGTTGAAAAATTACGCTAAAGGGGTAACTTGTGCGTTAAAAAGTGAGGAGTCCTGACCAAGTGTAAATATGTGACGAGCTGGGTGTGAGAACGTGTTGAACATTTTCGAAACAAATTTTGATCAAGCTAAATTAATCAAACAGACAAATTACAGTAAATTACACTACCTGTACTGTACATTCCATTAGACAAGCCAAAAACAGTTTAATCCCGGAACAATTTAAAAGGTCCAGACCATTATCCTGGTCTGGATGATTTTATGATGTTCAGGTTGAAGTAATCTGTGTTTTGTGCATGTCAAGTCAAGTCACATTTATTTATATAGCGTTTTTTATATAGTGCAGACTAAGTCTGACGTTCTCGACTGAAAGGGAACGTCCTGGTTGCGTATGCGTATCCACGTATTGCGTATCCATCCTGAAGGAGGGAACGGAGGACGTAGTCCCCTTCCCACTACCGCTGGACCACCCCTGACTCCGAGTTACACTCGGCTCCTCAGCGAAAAAGCAACTAGTGCGTGTATCCACTTCCTTATTTATACTTGCTCTGCGGGGGTGGATTGTGTGATGTCATAACGCACGCCAATTCCATTGGCTCGTTCAATAGTACTCGAAAACGATTGGCTCCCTAGCGTGATCCCCATTCCGTCGACGTCGACTACGTCCTCCGTTCCCTCCTTCAGGGACCCGTGGGTTGCATACGCAACCAGGACGTTCTCCTCTGTCCAATGAACGAACAGTGTATGATTATGATTCAGGCAGCATTATAGGTCAAAAGTCAGATTGGTTTGGAACACTCAGAATATTATCCAGTTCCATCTGGTTGAAGATCGGAGTCATGTCATGGAGATGGGTTTGTTGAGGATCAGTGTCGATGGCTGTCGTGTCGATGAGGCCTTCACAGGGGAGAGTCTAGTTGACACAATCTCACTTCAGGGATGCGTTGTGGTCGTGTCTAGGTGCAGGTCCTCTATCTGGTCTGGATACGGCCTGGATCCGGCCGACTACATCATGCGTTGTGGTCGTGTCTAGGCGCAGGTCCACCATCTGATCTGGATATGGCCTGGATCCAGCTGATTACAGTAAACGTCGGAATAAGCAGAAAGACTAACATTAGCTTAGACGCCATTCTTCTTATGATGTAACAAGGTGTTATAGGAAGTGTTCCCGGTTCCGGCTGACCTAATTTATGCAGCCTAATAATCATGTAACTGATTTGAACAATAAGAATGTATACTTTTCTATGTGTATGCCAGGTTAAAGAAATGTGTTTTTAGTCTAGATTTAAACTGACAGAGTGTGTCTGCTTCCCGGACAATATTAGGAAGACTGTTCCAGAGTTTTTGGTGCTAAATAGAAAAAGGATCTACCGCCAGCAGTCGAATTTGATATTATATGTATTATCAACTGGCCAAAGTTTTGAGATCGCAATAGACGTTAAGGACTATACTTCGTTAAGAGCTCGCTCAAGTACTGGGGAGCTAAACCATGTAGTGTGTTGTAAGTAATCAGCAATATTTTAAAATGTAAACAATGTTTAATAGGGAGCCAATGCAGTGTTGACAGAACCGGGCTAATATGGTCATACTTCCTGGTTCTAGTAAGAACTCGAGCTGCTGCGTTTTGGACCAGCTGTAGTTTGTTTATTATGCGTGCAGGGCAACCACCCATAAGAGCATTACAATAATCTAGCCTTGAGGTCATGAACGCATGAACTAACTCTTCTGCATTTTTCATTGAAAGCATATGTCGTAATTTAGATATATTTTTAAGATGGAAGAATGCGGTTTTACAGATGCTAGAAACGTGGCTTTCAAATGAAAGATTTGTATCAAAACGCACACCAAGTTTCCTAACCGACAGAGACTTGACAGAGCAGCCATCAATTGTTAGACAGTATTCTAGGTTAGTACGTTTTTGGTCCAATCATTAGAAACTCTGTTTTTTCAGAATTAAGTAATAGGAAATTACTAGTCATCCAAATTTTTATAATCAACTATGCATTCCGTTAACCCTCTAGGCGCCACGGTCGAGTTTACTCGACAAGATGCGGCACTGAATAAAACGGCTGATTTTGTCAAATTGGGTGTCAAATTTCGTTCGACCTCCCCTCCACTGGATGGCAGACATGTCATACTTCATCCCCAAATCAAAAAAACGTCATGTTTCTATACAAAATGTTCGAGTTAGAGCGCATTGAATCAGTGCGATCAAAAGCGGAGCTAGTGTGCGAGTGAGCCATTTTATCAGATCCTCTCCGCAATCGCGGCGACAGTATTGTGGTGGAGACTTTGTCTAATACCACTGGGTATGTTAGACGAGGTCGAAGTATTCATAGGACAGTTAGGAGGCAACGTGGAGGCAGGGTGAGGAGTCGCAATGACAATGACAGTAGTCCGAGCTGTGCACACTCGGCGCACGCACGGGGCAGATCTGGCCGCGCTGCTCGTATCATGTCACTCATGATCTGTGCGAGTGAGCGTTTGAACTAAACAGGTCTTGTCTACTTGTGTTTGTATGTCATATGAATAATATATATGTGCCCCATACATGGAATCAGAGTGCCTACTGTATTTAGTAAATGGAAAATCTCTACAGCAGAAGGCCAACCACTACATGCATTCGGTTTGTTTCTACCATTTATTAGTAATGATTTACACAGTTTGTTTACTACTTACTATATACCTGAGCATTCAGTATTGTGCAATATAGCATACAGAAGGTGATGGACATTTGTGCAATATAGCATACAGAAGGTGATGGATTTCACACTTTTCATGAAAATTCTATAATCCAAGATTGCCACCACCATATGACATCATAATATGCAAATTAGATGGGAAAATGTAATCCCTACATAAACTTTGGGTCATCCTTAATATTTCTCTAATTTACAGAAAGTCTCTATCTTTTATCACTTTTAAGATATAGCCTTTTGAAATTAAGATGTCAAAATCGAACGTTTTAGGAAAAAATCTCTGGCGCCTAAAGGGTTAATTTCTTGAATAGGCAAGTTTCGTCGGGGCGCGAAGAGATATATCATCGGCATAACAGTGAAAACTAATCACATGCTTCCTAATGATATCTCCAAAGGGTATCATGTACAGAGTGAACAGCAACGTTCCTAGTACTGAGCTTTGTGGTACTCCATACTGAACTTGTGATCGATAAGACATTTCTTCATTTACTGCTACAAACTGATAACGGTCAGATAAGTATGATTTAAGCCATGCTAATGCAATTCCACTAATGCCAACATAATTTTTGAGTCTATTTAAAGGTGCTCTACGTAACGTTTAGCGGCCTCTAGTGGTGATGTTTCAGATTGCAACCAAATTTTACAAGAGCGCTCGTGCTCGAACTCATAGACAATACCGTCTATTACGCAAATATCTCGGCGAATACTTGACGGATTCGGCGAGCACCGAGCTCGTTGGGACCATCTAGTCGAGCTGAAAAGAACCATATAAGTTCCATAGTTTTTGGTGGTGTTTTCGTGGAGATATTAGCAGAAAACCATCGGGCGCGCTGCAAAATTGCGGACGCCGGTGACGTCACGATCTCAGAAGAAAATCGCTCGTATCTCTGGAACGCAAAGACCCAGAGAGCTCAAATTCGGGGGAGGAGGTCCCAGGGGAACCCTTGCCCGAACGCTAGAGTGGTGGGCCTCAGGGATGCCCCCTACCGGATCGCCGTTCGCTGGGACCCCCGATTTCGAACGGCTATAACTTGGGGAGCCGGGCGAGTTGGACCTTGGGGGTGGGCTCGTTCGAAAGGCCCCGTCCAGCACTACGAACGATTAGAGTCTTGGGAAAATTGATCAAAGATTGACTGAGATATAAGCCGAAAAATGTGCGCCTTTAACCGGACGTAACTCCCTGACCGTCTACAATAGACTGTATATAAGGAGAGAGGCTCGGGAGCGCGCATGCACGTCACATCCGTTGGATTTCGCGGTAAATCCGACCCGGAGACTTTACATAGAAATAGGAATACTGGCCTTCAGAGGTAATAGCAAAACTCAACAAGTGGATCATTTTAATGTGTGATTACAACCCCTTCACACACAGGCAATAAAAAAAGGATTCATTTTAGTAGAAAAGTTACATAGAGCACCTTTAAAAGAATGTTGTGGTCAATGGTATCAAATGCAGCACTAAGATCAAGTAACAGTAATAGAGAGCTACAACCACGATCGGATGATAAGAGCAAATCATATGTAACTCTAATGAGAGCAGTCTCAATTCTTCCTCTCATATTGCAAAAAATGAATGGAATATTTCCTCAGGGACACTACAATGCACTGCCTGATGCGATACTGTAGTAGATGGTTGCATAGTTATACTTTTCTCTTTACTATTATCAATCTTGTAAGTAAAGAAGTTCATAAAGTCATTACTGCTATGCTCTTTGGAAACTTCAGAAGTAGAAGTTTTATTTATTGTCAATTTAGCCACTGTATCAAATAAATACCAAGGGTTGTGTTTGTTTTATTCTAAGAGAGTCAAAAAATAAGCAGATCTAGCAGTTTTTAGGCCTTTCTGTAAGCAACCGTGCTCTCTCTCCACGAAATTTGAAAAACGTCTAATTTTGTTTTCTTCCAGTTGCGCTCCATTTTTCTTTAATCGTATTTAAGCGCAAAGGAGCAACTGTGTCTAAAGTGCTGGAAAAGAGAGAGTCAAAAGTTTCTGTCGCAATATTGAGTTCTTCTAAGCTATCTGGGATGCTGAGGAGATTAAACTGATAAGGCATATTATTAATAAAGCAATCTTTAGTGGCAGAAGTGATAGTTCTAACATATTTGTAACACAGAGTCGGCTTTGCATCCTCGATATACTAGATTAGATAATGATCGGAGATGCCATCTCTCTGCTGCAGAATTTCAACGGCATTTACATTAATTCCATGTGACAATATTAGATATAAAGTTTGATTATGACAATGAGTGGGTGCTGACACGTGTTGTCTAACTCCATTAGAGTTCAGAATGTCTCTAAATGCCAATCCCAAATGCGTCTTTTTCGTTATCTACATGTATATTAAAATCACCAACAATTAGGACTTTATCTGCAGCCAGTACTAACTCCGATAAAAAATCAGCAAATTCTTTGATAAAGTCTGTATGGTGGTCTTGATATATCAGTAGCTAGCACAAATGTCAACTGCAATTTATCATTTACACTAGACAGTGACAAGATATTACTAAAGTTAAAATAATTCTGAATATATTACTATAGATTACAACAACACCACCCCCTTTTCCTTTCAGACGTGTCTCGTTTTTATAACAGTAATCTTGGGGGGTGGACTCGTTTAAAGTAATGTAATTGTCTGGTTTTATCCAGGTTTATGTCAGACTCAACACGTCTAGGTTATTTTCTGTAATTATATCATTAACAATAAGTGCTTTTGAAGTAAGGGATCGAATATTCAGCAACCCGAGCTTTATTATTTGTTCATCTGTATTATATATATTTTTATTTGTTGAACATCGATTTAATTTTTACCCTTAAATGGGTTTGGGAGTTTTTTGTATTTTCTAATTTGGGGAACAGACACAGTCTCTATATGATATCTAGGTGAAAGAGTCTCGATGTGATGGGATTTATCTGACCTCAGTGACGTGAGACAGCTGGCAGACGGTCGGTTTAGCCAGTCTGCCTGCTTCCTGACCTGAGCCCCAATTCATGTTTGAGATCTAAGACTATGTGCCATATTACTAGAGAGAAGATTGGCACCATCCCAGGATGGATGAATACCATCTTTTTTCAACAGGTCAGGTCTGCCCCCAAAACATTTCCAATTGTATATGAACCCTATATTATTTTGCGGACACCACTTAGTAGACTGTCCTCACTCAATGGCTGGCTGGCTGTCTAAGTATCTCATCACTCCGGCGAACAGGAAGGGGGCCAGAGCAAATTACAGTGCCTGACATCGTACTTGCGAGTTCACACACCTCTTTAATGTTAATTTTAGTGATCTCCGACTGGCAAAGTCGAACCTTAGTGCCGAAGTGAATAATAATCTTAGAGAATTTACGATTAGCATTACCCAGAACTTTTAAATTTGCTTTGATGTCAGGCACCCTGGCTCCCGGAAAACATGTGACTATGGTGGCTGGTGTCTCTATTTTCACGTTCAGATCACCAAACACTAGGGCACATTCAGCAGGATTCTCAGTGGTTGTTTCACTGAGTGGGGAGAGCCTGTTTAATGTTGTAATCGGAACGGAAGAGCAGTGTTTTGTCCCGCAACTACAGTGTCTCACGGTCACCCAGTTGCCCTGCTGCACGGTCTCTACAGCCGGAACCGAACAATGTACAGAGTTCACTAAGCTAGTTGCATCCAAAGCAGTATCTAAAGCCCTTGCATTCTTACTATCCTCGATTACAGTTTGGATGCGTGTCTCTAGTTTTGAAATCTTGTCAGCCTGACTATCTCCCTGCATTTATCACATGTGTAGTCCTCAGCGCTGACAGAGAAGGCTATACTATACATGTGACACGAAGTGCAAGTGACAATAACAGAAGAAGACATTACTCACCGTGTTTGTTGACTGATCCTACTCACCACAGTGACAAATTTATCACTTTTACCCTTTATATGTTTTAAATAACACATGGCGTAGTATATGCTCTTTCTCTGTGCTATTGTTTTTCTTTGTTATGCAATTAGGTTTTCTTTTAGATAGTTTATTCCTAGGGTGAAAAAATGCAGCTTACAAAATATGGAGCAGTTGTAACAGTGTTATAACAGTTATAATGTTGTAACAGTGTTAGTAATTATGCCTGCATGCTGCCAGAACTAAACCTACACATTGTTGTCCGTATTTTTTTATCCGCTTTCCACCATAAACATTTGCACCACTGAATATAACACTCCACTCTCGGTTTCTATTAAAAGCCAAAGTGCCACATTATTCCTGGTCCAACTTGGTAATTAACTTTGTTAACAAAAGACTAAAATGTATTGTATTGAAAGTAGCTGAAAATATGTGCCAAGGCTGAAGTGTAGGCTTTTCATGAAGCATGATAAATAATGCATATAAAATGTGACATTTTGTTGAAAACAATTACATTGGTGGTGCATTTGAAAGGTTTATGTTTATGCAATAAAAGGAATTGTGCATACAACAGTAAAACAAGTTTTCAGATTGCTCAGTCAATTTATGAGCTTTCATTAAAATAAAGCTAAATTGTTATTTCTTTTGGATCATCACTTAATGTACATGCTACTGCACTGCTGATACACTTTAATGTGGATCTTAAGCTGTTTTGATAACCTTTAAACTGCAACATTCACACTTTTCCATTTGAGGATTCTATTAAGCGAGTACATTAAAAAAATGAATGCAATAGGTTATTTTAACATTTAACAAATTCAGGCGGCATAAGATGCAAATTCATTCGAAAGAAAAATTATTTGAAAGCATAAATGAACTTAATTTAAATAAAGAACAACATTTAATCCAGCATCATCAATAGCTGGAGGGAAATTAATGGCTGCCGGGACCTGGCGATGCCCCCCACGTTCAGCGAGTCTGCCGTGCATTATGTATGGGATCTCCAGGATGGAGCCATTATGGCAATCAGAGGATCAGAGCATCAATCTCAGGTAAGCCACAGGGAGTAAATGAACTGTAAAGAGGAGGAGGAAGAGAGAAAAACTGAGAAAAAAACCTGAGGGAGAAAGTGAACCTCAGTTTATCATTTCAACTTTGAGTAGTCGCACAGAGCTCTGTCTGTATAATTACCCCCAAAGAGATAATCTATTTATCAGCAACTCCATCTATCTTTTACTCACTCCCTTTCTATCTTTTGTCTTCATCAAGATATTCATCGCTTAATCCCTTGGAGCACACAGATCTGGGACCCGAATCACACCAGAAAACGTGTTTGTTATTTATCAAAGCCACCATGTAATTTTCTGTTCCTAGCCTGATGTCACTTTTGACCCAATACTGGGCATAGTAATTGAGAAAAGATTCAGCCGGTAAATATTATGATTGACTGAGTAAGGGGGCCTTGTATCTTTGCCATTACTCTAGTTTATCCAAAGGGGATCCATTCAAGAGAGGCCTCCCACGACGGATGAAACTAATTAATCTCGCAATTGCACGTTTGCTCATCAGGCCACAGTTTTAGCCCTGCCTTAATCTAATCCATCATGATGCTCAGCAGCCAGGCCGGTGGAGACAAATAGAACTTCTCTCCCTGATAGCACTCATCATGTATTTTGGACAGTAAAGATCTGTCTATATGTTTCAACAATGGATGAGTGAGACTCCTGCCTCTCTGTGAGATGAGGTATTGAGTAACCAAGGAATCTAGATGTAGGGATGGACTTTTTTGTCAATTTCTCATTTCGATCATTGATGGATCCTCCGGATGGATGGGGGGGGGGGGGGGGGGGCAGCAATTAGTTACTGCAAAAATCGGTATTGTATCTGGTTGGTATTGAAAAGTCAATGTTTAATTTTAAGTAAAATGCGATATCCGCCGTGTTATTCTGTCATGTTTTCTCCCTTTCTTTCCAAACCGCGACAAACGCCAGTCTCCCTTCTCTGCAGAATGCTATATATCCGCTCAACCAATCACAACGCACCATTCCACGCAATGTAAACAGTAACGGCAGCGCCTTAAATACACCTGGCTTACTAGTTTTTCTTATCTATTTTGTACTTTTCGATCAACAAACAAACAAAAAAATTAATAATTTTGACGGCATTGATGAACCTGGTTGTTTCTGAGGTTGTTAAGAAACGTAAGGCATCGAAATCGAATCATTTACGTGAGGAGATTAAGAAGATGAGGCACTCGGGAGGAGGAAAAATGTTTTCAATCTTCTTTACAGTTCTATTTTGAACAGTTTTACACATTTTATATTAATGCAATGGATTTATAGTATGCACAAGACAACAAATTCATTGTATAAAATGAATGTGATTTTTATTCATTGTTTAAAACTTGAAGCATAACTCTGGCATTATTCAACCCATAGCCATGTTGAGCAAGGTCACTGTGAGCTAATGATAGCTATTTCTTTACCTATCAATAGCTTGTGGTGACCTTGCTCAACAGGGCTATATGGGTTGAATAAAAATCTTTAAAAAAATCGTATAGGCCTAAACAAGTGATATAAAATTGATACTATAATATGTGAATATTTGAAAGTACGTGTTTTTGTCTGTGAAAACTTACTAAAAATATTATACTAATAAACTTACGTTGTTGTGTATTTTCAACAGTTTTAATTTAAAAACAAAAACTTTTATATTGATTCAATGGATTTATTGCATTTAAAAAAAAAATTAATGGATTTATTGCATTTTGGGGAAAAAATAATCCGTTTTTATAATAAATCTTTGAAAATCAAAACCTGGATTTTTTTTTTTTGACCTACAAATGCTATGTGAAAGTTTGAAACAGAAAATAGTGGTTTTCATCTTTCCACTTTCTTGGTAAAGAAAACGTCTCGGTTACGGATGTAACCCTCGTTCCCTGAGTAGGGAACGGAGACGTTCCGTCGGATGACGACGAATGGGGGTTTCACTTAGAAAGCCAATCGACTTCGAGTACTACAAAACGAGCCAATGGCAAATAAATGCCATGGGTCTGCGGAATTTGCATAGCGTAACTCCGCCTCACCTCGTGGGTATTTAAGGAGAACGCTGGCAGCAAATAGGCATGTTTTCTTCGCTGAGGAGCCAAGACTGAGCTCAGGCGATCCCCGCGGTACAGCGGAAGTGGCAGGCAGACGGAACGTCTCCGTTCCCTACTCAGGGAACGAGGGTTACATCCGTAACCGAGACGTTCCCTTTCGTTGTCACTCCGAGTTCTGTCGGATGACGACGAATGGGGATACCAGTCTAATCACGCCACTTCTCAGCTGTCTTCCAGTGCCCTGCGTAAATCTGAGATCCCTGTCGTGAGACTAGCACGGACGAAGGACTCCTATTTAACACAGGAATACCAAGGTACACTGGGGAGCATATCCCAGATCTTTTAGGGAAGTATGCAATTACTGCCAACTCAGAGGGGGGGACTTAAAAATACACATATGACCCGAGGGATGCATATGGGGAATCACTGGGGTGTCCAGCCGCAGGTGGAATATTTCAACCCCAGGGGTGGCAAGGTGGCTTGCCGAGGGAAAGACACATGCTCAAAGAGGCTTACAGTGGAAATACACATGTGGGGGTAGCTCAGAGGAGGTACCATGCACACGGAAGGCACCTAGCCGACGCGCAGGCAATAGACACTGGCGCCAGCGTCAGCAGTGCTGGAGGAGCTCAGGGCTTTCGGGAAAGCTCATCTGAGGAGAATATCGCACGTATCCAGTCCGAGGAGTGGCATGGCGAGCAAGCGAAGACACCTAACGGATCCCATGTTAGCTTGAAAAAGACAGTACACGGGAGGAGACTGGCTCCACTCAAAGATTGTAAAATCTGGCGAATGTGTTAGGTGTCGCCCAGCCTGCAGCTCTGCAGATGTCTGTTAGCGAGGCGCCATGCACTAAAGCCCAAGAGGACGCGACACTCCGGGTAGAGTGGGCGGTCACACCAAGGGGGCACGGTCGACCTTGCTGCTGGTATGCCAAAGAAATGGCGTCCACTATCCAGTGAGACAACCTTTGCTTGGAGAGAGCCTTTCCCTTCAGCTTCCCACCATAACAGACAAAGAGCTGGTCTGAGGTCCTGAAACACTGCGTTCTGTCTACATAGATGCGAAGAGCACGTACTGGACAGAGCAATGCCAAGGCTGGGTCTGCCTCCTCCGGGGGCAGCGCTTGCAGGTTCACCACCTGGTCCCGGAAGGGAGTGGTAGGAACCTTGGGCACATATCCAGGCCGGGGTCTCAGGATCACGTGAGAGTCACCCGGCCCGAATTCCAAGCACGCTTCGTCAACGGAGAATGCGTGCAGGTCCCCTACCCTCTTGATGGAGGCCAATGCAGTCAGAAGCGCTGTCTTCATTGACAGGAAGTTAAGCTCGACTGACTGCAAAGGCTCAAAGGGAGCGCTGCGCAGGGCAGTTAAGACCACTGCGAGGTCCCAAGAGGGTACGAGAGGAGGGCGAGGAGGATTCAGTCTCCTCGCTCCCCTCAGGAACCTGATGATCAGGTCATGCTTCCCCACAGACTTACCTTCTATCGGGTCATGATGTGCGGCAATAGCGGCGACATAGACCTTGAGGGTGGAGGGAGACAGCCTTCGCCCTTCGCTCCAACCCCTCTTGAAGAAAGGAAAGCAGGACACTGACCGAACATCTCCGGGGGTCTTCTCGGTGAGAAGAACACCAGTTGACGAAGAGGTTCCACTTCAACACATAGACGTGTCTCGTCGACGACGCTCTAGCGGAAGTGATGGTAGCCACCACCGCTGGTGGTAGGGTACTCAAACCTGCCTCGTCCCGTCCAGGAGCCACACGTGGAGGTTCCAAAGATCGGGACGAGGGTGCCATAGGGTGCCCCGTCCCTGAGAAAGGAGGTCCTTCCTCAGAGGAATTGGCCAAGGAGGTGCTGTCGCGAGGAGTATGAGTTCGGAGAACCAGGTCCGGGTGGGCCAATACGGCCCGACCAGAGTGACCTGCTCCTCTTCCTCCCTGACCTTGTGCAGGAATTGCGCAAGAAGGCTCACTGGGGGAAACGCATATTTGCGGCCCTGCGGCCAGCTGTGCGCCAGTGCATCCGTGCCGAGCGTGCCCTCGGTCAGGGAATAATACAGGGCGCAATGGGTCGAGTCGTGAGAGGCAAACAGATCTATCTGTGCGTCCCCGAACTGGTCCCAAATCAGCTGAACCGACTGGGGATGGAGTCGCCAATCTCCCGGGAGGGGCTGAAGCCGTGAGAGCTCGTCGGCTGCACAGTTCAGGGCTCCGGGGATATAAATGGCACGAAGCGACCTCAGATGCTTCTGGCTCCATAAGAGGAGGTGGCGGGCGAGTTGCGACATACGGCGGGAGCGCAGACCACCTTGACGGTTGATGTACGCTACGGCCGCGGTATTGTCTGAACGGACTAGTACATGCTGGCCCCTGAGCACGGCTCGGAAGCGGCGCAAGGCGAGCTGTACAGCCAGCAACTCGAGGCAATTGATGTGCCATAGGCGGTGGGGTCCTGTCCAGGAGCCCGCGGCAGCACGTCCATTGCACATGGCACCCCAGCCCGTGGTAGAGGCATCTGTCGTTACGACAATATGCCGGGAAGCTCGTTCCAGGGGCACTCCGGCCCGTAGAAAACTGAGGTTCGACCACGGGGTGAAGGTCTGACGGCAGGTCGGAGTAAGTGGTACTCGGAGAGTGCCGTGTTGCCATGCCCACCTCGGGACTCGGTCGCGAAGCCAAAGCTGAAGCGGTCTCATATGAAGTAATCCGAGCGGTGTTGCCATGGCTGCGGATGCCATATGCCCCAGGAGCCTCTGAAAAAGTTTCAGTGGAACCGCACTCTTGCCCTCGAACTGTCTCAGGCAAGTCAGCAGTGACTGCGCGCGTTCGCTCGTAAGCTGCGCGGACATGGCGACCGAGTCGATCTCCATACCGAGAAAAGAGATCCTCTGCACGGGGCAAAGTTTGCTCTTCTCCCAGTTGACCCGAAGGCCCAGACGGGCTACATGGCGGAGCACCAAATCCCTGTGTTCGCAAAGCTGATCTCGAGAGTGAGCTAGAATTAGCCAGTCGTCGAGGTAGTTCAGAATGCGAACCCCGTGTTCCCGGAGGGGAACAAGGGCTGCCTCGACGACCTTCGTGAAGACGCGAGGAGACAGGGCTAGCCCGAATGGGAGAACTGCGTACTGATATGCCTGCCCCTCGAAAGCAAACCGGAGGAACGGTCTGTGTCGAGGGAGGATGGAGACATGAAAGTAGGCGTCCTTCAGGTCGATCGCTGCAAACCAATCCTGGTGCCGCACACATTCGAAAACGCGTTTGGCGGTGAGCATCTTGAACGGCAGCCTGTGAAGGGAGCGGTTCAGAACGCGCAGGTCCAGGATTGGCCGTAACCCACCGGTTTTCTTCGGGACAATGAAATACGGGCTGTAGAAGCCGGTCTTCATTTCGGCTGGAGGGACAGTCTCGATCGCACCCTTCGCCAGCAGGGTAGCAACCTCCGCTCTCATGATAGGGGCATTGCCACCGACCAAAGTGGAGCGGACTCCCCTGAAGCGGGGAGGAGACCGCGCGAACTGAATTGCGTAGCCGAGCCTGATCGTTCGTGCGACCCAGCGGGACAGATTGGGAAGCTCTAGCCAGGCTCCCAAGGACTGTACCAGCGGGGTCATGCGAACCACAGACTTCCCGTCGGTGGGGCAGCGAGGCGGTATGGCTGACCCAGACGTGGACGGCATAGCGGCCCGGTGTGGGGGTACAGCCATAGACCGCGTCCTGACAGAGGAGACCAGGGAAGGACGAACGTTCCACGGGGGTCTGCTCTGCCAGGGGTCTGGCGTCAGAGGAGGATGAGAGCGGCACGGTCCGGGGACGGCGCGCACTGTCATCCGGCTCTGGGACAGAGGAGGATGAGGGGTGCACGGCCCGGGAGCGGCGCACCGTGTCGTCCGAGAACTCTGTGTGCTCAGGAATGAATGTGTCACTTCTTTCTTTAACCACATTAGGGTGCTGCCCACCCGAGGGTGAGCAGCGGGGAGTGGAGAACAAAAGATTCTCCCCCGGCCCTCCACCGGGGGAAGGAGTGGTCCTGCCACCATCTCCTGAGAAGTGCACATCATTCCTGAGCAGCCCGTCTCAGGAGCGCCGCTTGGCCCCGCGTTTAGCGGGGGGCGGGGCTGGAGAGGGCTGGGGCGCCTTCTTACGGCTTCCTCCGCGACCGGGCCCAGGTGAAGGGCCCGGTCGGGAGTTGCTTGGGCCGGGCGGGAGGCTTGGTTCCAAACCGTCACCCTCAGATCACCCTGGCCACCAGCCGAAGTACTAGCTCTATTTCTAGAGTCAGTAGATCGGGGTGTGGATGAGGGGGCTCTCACTCTTGCGAGATCACTGAGTCTTGATCGTAATGTTGCGATGGTCATGTTCCCGCAGAGAGAACATGAGTCATCCACGAGCGCTGCTCTAGCGTGATCAATGCCCAAACACACTATGCAACGCTCGTGCCCATCAGAGTCGGCAACGAGTCTACCGCAACCAGAAGTGCACGGGCGAGGCATCTTTAAAAAGACGTGCCGCGTGCAAGCTCTTTTGTGAGAGGAAAAGAAACTCTGACTGTGTTGAAGCGCCCGGGGAGAAACACACTCGCTGTCAAACCACAGACAGATAAGCAGGAAGTGCGCGCTCGCCGGAGATCGCCGTCACACCAACACCAGAGAATCACGCTCGTCTTGAAGAACTGACAGTACAGGAATGGCTTGTGGAACGAAGGATCACCTTGGCTCCGAAGCGAAAACATGCCTATTTGCTGCCAGCGTTCTCCTTAAATACCCACGAGGTGAGGCGGAGTTACGCTATGCAAATTCCGCAGACCCATGGCATTTCTTTGCCATTGGCTCGTTTTGTAGTACTCGAAGTCGATTGGCTTTCTAAGCGAAACCCCCATTCGTCGTCATCCGACGGAACTCGGAGTGACAACGAAAGGGAACACATTTTTACTCAAATTAATCTAAATGGATTTATTGCGTTTTGGAACCAAACTCTTCATCATTATGGAGATAATGAAAATATTTTAAGACTGTTACGAAAATTAATGTTAACTAATAAAAATATGACATAAAAACATGTCTATGAAATCATGAACATATGACTAGAAAAACAGCACTGCTAGATTAACCGTCTCAAATAACTCAGTCAATATGTCGGGCATTGCATTTGAGCTGAAACTGAAGAGTGAATGAACACTCGGTAAACTCCAGAGCTTTGCTAGCTGGTTAATATACTCAACCAAACACCTCCTATATGAGATTAGACTATAATCAGATATAGACAACATAAAAGTAATCTTATAACTTACATCTGCTCAAAGGGACACGAATGCACACGTGATCTTGACCGTGCTAGTCTGATGTAAAACTCTCGTTGTGTTTTCCCTTAACAGTGCGCTGATACACGGGCAACTGAAGCACAAAGAATTTACAACATTCTAATCTATTACAATCGTTTTCTCATTATAATGCTATGACTGATTGGCGCTACACATCTTGCACTTCACTGTTTTTTCAAGATCAAAGTGATTCCAGTTCAAATCCAGTTTCACTTTTTTTCGCAGGTTTGGATGGCATGCTGTCTAATGCTAACCAATCAGACCTCAGGTACCGCCCAAAAATGCTGCAATAACCAATCAGACAAATAGACTAATATATTTTTTAAAGTCAGGCGATCATCTTTCTCATGATCGATCGTCGCTGTCATGACCGAGTACTCGTGCCCATCCCTAGTTATATGGTGGTAAATTCTATGTTATGCAGAGGAGGAGAATTACTCTGCGAAAGAGAGAGAGATTACCGTTATGAATATGCTGTAAGCAAGCAGGCAACCAATTTACATCCAGTTCCATCCGTAACGGATGCTTCCTTCTTGAGCATCACTAAATGTTTGCAGGGTTTGTAATAGTTGTGTATGACAACCATAGTCACTGCAAGTAAGGAGTCAAATATGCAGAAGATGCTGGAAAAGCATAGAATGTGCAGGAGCTGGAAGATTTTTCCTCATGAACAACCATTAACAAAACAGTTGTGGATCATTCAGGTAATGACACACAATAATATTAAAATCAAGTAATTTGTCTTATATTTTGTCTTGTGGACTAGGCTATTAAAAATGTTATGTGAAAAAGCTTTTTCAGTGCAGTACTACTGTAAATAGAAACAATGTTTTTATGATCCTTCTTATTAATAAATAAATAAAAATTACATTTTAGAGATTCTGAAAGGTGTATGTAAACGTATGACTAAAGTGTAAATGTAACAAATCATACAATTATAGAGCTTCACAGTCCCGCCCACAGCCCGAGAGAGCTTTGGCAGGGCCGGCTCTAACCCTTTGGTTGCCCTAGGCGATATTGAGCCCCCCCCCCCCCCCCCCCCCCACTTTTAAAAAATATAAGTATTTATTAAACTAAACATGCTCTTATAGTTACTCAAAAACATAAACAATAAATTGTTCATACAAATGCCAGACTGATCTCATGAAATGGCGTATGTATGACACGCCAATTCGTATTTCCATTTTTGGCGTGCTATCAACACGCATAATCGCTTTTCAGCGTGTTTATCAACGCCTTTGACTTACCGTTATATTACTGTATTATGTATATATAAATATATGACCTACCCCAACCCCGTCCCTAAACCTACCCGTCACTGGGGTTAATACCATTTATGAGTTTTCTCCTACCATCCTAGGAAAATAAATATCGCTCCACAGATGTAGATATAGATTTTGCTTCGTTTCGCTCGGACATTTAACGGTGTACACATACACGCGGAATCACTCGGACATTTAACGGCGTACACATACACGCAAAAGATTTCGGCGTGGACATACATGCGGATATCTCAAAATGCGTATAGATAACACGCCACTTGAATTGAAAGTGGCGTGTATGTTTACGCAAAGTCATGATGTCATGTTGCAAATGCTACAAAGAACGTTCAAGGATATTTATATCATAGTTGCATTGTACAACTATATTTTATCTGACCATAAATAACTTTTAGTAGATAAATTACAACTACTACCACCACTAGGCCTACTATTATTACAATCTATTGGGCTGCTACAACGTTAAGGGGGTTTCGGGGGTATTTCCCCGTAAGAAAATGTTGTGCATTTTAATGTTAAATTCATCAATCTGGTGCACTTTGAGAGTTCAAAACTAAAAGCTCCAACCCATATTCAGTGTGCAAATTGAACAAAGAAAAATTCAAACCTCTTTTAATTACAGTGTCTGTCTACATTACACAACTACATAATAATAGATATAATATTAATCCCATGACAGTAATTGCCATAGGCTATATTGTAAAACAAATGCACTGAAAAATAAAGGAAACTTTCATGAGTATTGTACAAATTTCTATACTTGAAAGTAAGTTATATATTTGGAAGTAACCCAGCGCCGCCAATAAAGCAAAACAAAACAAAACGAATGGGCCACCGATGTACGAGTTTTATGGGCCGTTAAGACAAAAATAGAAAAATAAAAGTATGAGATGTATGTATCGGCCCAAAAAGCACGTCGGGCCCGCGGGAATCTCCCGGTTGTCCCGATGGCCAGAACATTTGACACCTTAATGGATGAGATGAGAATACTTACCTCTATCCTGGGCTTTCTTTTTATCTTGTTGCTTTCTCCGTTTTCGTCCCTGTGCACCAGAGGGTTTAGACCGCTTCCGATCAGCGCACGCAGCAGCCGAGCACTTGCCTAACGTAACCATAGAACGTAACGTAACGCAACTAACCCCCGCCCCCCCTTTAGGAAATGATCGACAATAATCATCCATTCAATCTAATAATCAGGTTGACAAGTAATTAAACGTATGGCTGAGGGGCGCCTTAGGATGATCATGTTTAATAAACATGTTTTTGTTTCGCTTGTCATTGTAATTCTATGATTAATGGGAAGTAGGCCAAGGGCGACACTAGAGGGCGCCCGCGCCCCCAACACATTTTGTCGCCCTAGGCAACCGCCTAGTTCGCCTATAGCAATTGCCGGCCCTGAGCTTTGGTGCCGGAAGTAAATTTCCCATTCATTTCTCCCATTGACGTTTTGGAAAATCCGTATCTAAAGAGTTTTAGAGCATGTCTGAGGATAACCAGCTACGGCTGAACTCATAAGCATACAACATATCATTTCGAGTGAAAAAACGAAGAGAAAATCCAAAAAAAGTCAAAGGTACAAGACTGTGTACATATTTTCATTTCCGAGCGAAGGAACTACTCATCCCATAAACCACCGCGCCTCACTGAAGTCGACTGAAGCCACAACCGCGAAAGAGCCTTTTGAGCGACTTCCAAATCTGACGACGGCCACGTGAACTTTTTCCTCCAGTGAATTATATAGTAAATGTGCAGGGAAACTCCTTTTCCTCGATTTACTGAAGCTTATATGGAAAACACATTTGCAGCTGCACAGCTAACACATTGAGCATCTGGCTCGCTCATAGGCTGTGCTGCGGCACCTGCACATCCAATGGCGCGGGCGCCTCTGATGTGCGACCAATGAACTAGACCTACGTCATTACACGATCTTCAGTCTTCACAGACCTTCGCGGGGTTTAACGAGACACGTTACACGACTTCCACCAATCAGATGCATCACTGTGGGATTGTTCAGGATTGTGGGTAATGAAGTACTTATCCAATACATCGCAAATAAAATGCATTTATCTTAAAACAATGTAGTGCCCCATGAACTTTTGGCATTGTAGCTCCCTCAGTAGTCAACACGAAACACGAGTTCTTGTTTAAAATACGGGGTTTATTTCTCCAACATATGTCAACCCTCAACCCGTGAGAACTGGGTTGGAAGAGAGAAAAATAAAAGGATAATATAAATACAATGCATGTATGTAAGTCTTGAATACAAATTGTGACGTTATTGTTACACACTAGATAACACAAGCATTCACACAAAACATATTATGTAAAACCAGATACAAAAGAACATACCTCGTAGGCTCCTTTCTACTAAGAGGGGCTAAATCTTTAACGTCTTCCTTGCCTCAGATAATACGCATCTAGATGTGTTTTATATTCTTAATATTAACCTAGCCCGGAGAGCTCGTCATGCTATGCTTTTAGCACTTCACTTGCAGGTGTTTTTTCCTATTAGTTACGCGCGGACACAAAATCGGCGCTAATTAGTTCCGCTTCTACGATCTATTATTTTTCAGGTAGGAACCAAAAAACAGTAACAAACCCAACTAAAACTGTGAGGCAGTTACAGGTGTTTATATGAACATATACAATCACTTAGTATAGCTGTAGCTGGTTTTAAGTCTTCCATGTATGGTTACGTTTTTATGGCTTATACCCCAACTGTCAATGGAGAAATTGTATTGAATTTTTACTTCCGGCACCGGCTGTGGGATAAAATGCATTTATCACTCTTTATAATTTACAGTGTGAACGTAACCACTGGTCCTCAAGAAGAACGAAAAATAAAACTATTATTTAGATTGTCAATAGCGCTCCCTTTAAGCCAACACTTACTTACCGCGTTCTGCACTCTCCCTAAAACTCTCGTCATAAACACTGAAGTTGTCCGCACTGCACAGTGAATCTCTCATTTATATTGCGTCTAGACTTTGTTTATGAAGGGATTTGTGAAAGGATAAAGCTCGTGCTGATTCTGAACATACATTTTGAGCGAATTCTCCGCATGTTGACTCTAAAATGCCTCTGATTTGCCACTGTGTTCATGTGCTTAATATACATGTCTGTGATTGGCTACAATGCTCAACACGGAAACAACACAAGTAGTTTTGTTTCGTTTTTGAAAAATATTGTGTCCTCCAGTGCCCGGACTCGAGTAGACTGGATTTTTCCGAGTCTAAAATGTCAGAGTCCGTGTCAAGTCCGAGTACAAATTCATACGAGTGCATGACAAGTCCGAGTTCGTTCAAAATTGAGTTTGAGTACCCCAACTCTAGCAGTTATTGCATGGACAGAGCAAGAACAATGTAAGTGTCTAAAATGCATGTACACAGTTCAGTTGAATGGTTAAGCTTGCCTTCTTTAACTCTTGTGCATCAATTAAAAAAAAGTTACACATAGGTCCATAGTGGACAAAAATGTCTGTGTCAAAAAACTGTCATAAAAATGTGATGCTTAGGAGCACAGACTAATGTTTGGTCTCATTTTAAAGAAGACCCTTGGCAGATTATCGCTGATGTAAAAAATAATTAAAAAGTAAAACCAAAAAAAAGTTATGTAGGTTTAAGTATGAAAATGATTTATGAACATTATTTGATCTAAAATTTACATTTTATGAAACATGTTGAACTCTAACACAGCTAGAAAATCAAAGCCTTTCTAAACAAGTTGCATTCCAAATTTGAGGGTGATATCTCAAAAAAATTGCTTTCAGTAAGATTTTGTTTGGGTACAGTACCATATTTTCCCCATTGGATGCCAGCACAACTCTACTGGTGCACACAGTGGTTGGATTTCTTATTTGCAGTAGAGTTTTTCTCTCTCAAATATTACAAACACACACTTTTTTTGTTTTATTACACACACAAACCACACTCTGCCATCCATACCAACACACCCACACAATTATCATTGCATAATTTATCCAATTGGCTCTATAATATGCCGAAGCAGAAAACAGGAATAAAGCGAGTATTTGCTTTATATGCCAAACCTGAGAAAATGGCTCATTTAATTTTGAAGCCTTGCCAACAGAATGAAAGCCTCTTAACAAAGATTGCATCATTTTATAGTTAAATGGTCCTGGGATTAAAAAATGCAGTTTTAATGTGTTTCAATGCGGATATTTTAGTCCAAAAGGTGCTGAGAGAAAGTATTGTACTTAGTGCAAAAAAGATTTTTAAAAGGAAATGGGGTGAATTAGTAAAATTCACACCTGTGCCAAACTTGATGCAGTTAGCATAAACACAGGCAAAGTGATAAAAAATAAAAAAGAACTGAAAAAGACAAAAATTTTCATAAGGATGCACAGGGGTTAACAATGCAGTTAAACTAAATGTACAAAGCAAACTTTGTTCGAAGTTGAAATAATCTCAACATTAGCAATAGAGCCCAACCGATATGGATATTTGGGCGCCAATGCCGATATTAGGGAGTAAAAAATGCCAGATTTTGATATATTGGCCGACATTATTTATGTGTATATTATAATACAGTAGCAATATTATTTTTGTGAATAAATAAGTAAGTTTGTAACTTTCTTGTGTTATCCGCAACAGTTCTGATTAATGTATAATGTCACTGTGATGGCATCTTGTTATGCATTTATTTTTTACTGTCTAATAAAATAAAATAAAATAAAATATTATAGTACAGTACCAGTCAAAAGTTTGGACATTCGTGTGTACTAACTTTTGACTGGTACTGTATGGAATACATAAACATAATATATATATAAACACAACTTTTGCAATGATCACTCAAATGTGGTGATCAAACACTTGTATGACAAAGATATGTAATGGAGGCAGGGTGAATGATAGAATGAGAATGATACATTTGCGCTGTAACGAAACTAGTTTGCATTGCATGTTCTATTCTATGTTCTATTCTATATTCTATTCTAAATACTGTTGCATAATCTTCACTAATGAGTTTGTCTTTTTATTTAGTCACATTATATAAAAAATAACTTATATCAATAAGTGTTACTGACAAACCCTTATTATCTTCTATTATTAGTCTTAATTCCTCTAGTCTCTACCAGTGGTGGAAGAAGTACTCAGATCTTTTACCAAAGTAAAAGTAATAATATCATAATGAAAACATGTTTAATTACATATGTACTTTTACCTAAATACTATTTTAAATAAGTAGGCCTGCCCTAAGTAGTCAGCAAAATATACTAAACGTTAAACTACTCATTATGCAAAATGGCCTTATATAAAGTGTTATAATTAAATAAATTATTGGAATATTGCTTGATGTTGTAATGTAGCATTAAAGGCAGAATGGGCTGACAACTGTCTCTACACCGGACACGGCCGCTGTTACTCGCGTCCCAACAGTAAAAGCTGTTTACCCTGGACGCGAAAAAGCAACCGTTACAAAGCATTTGTCCTTTGTGTCAGAACGTCATAAATAGAATGAGGCATCAGCTTACTGTTGGAGATTTGTCGCTTGCGTCGCGCCACATTCAGTGTAGACGCATCACTGATTATAATGGGTTCAACTGTCTTTTGTCGCATCCAGGATTCTAAATTAACTTTTTTGATCACCAGCCAATGTGACTGGTAACTTTCTAAAGTTACCAGCCATTTAGAATTTCCACTAGCCAAATTTTTTTCCGGTGAAAATAAGAGAAATTATGAGTGCCACTGAATGCATTTGATCATTTTATTAACATTGTTGGCATGAAAAACACATATAAACAGAGGTGTAGTGGTAAAAAAAAGAGGTGGGTAAACTATAAATTCTGGTGGACCACGACGTGGTCACCCGGTAAGGTGGGCCACTGCCTACCGGTGTATGTGTATCTCCTGATGGCATTGCTATAGGCAGGGCTCGACATTAAGCCTTTTCATACGCTTGTCCTTCGGACAAGTAAATCTGTCATTCACTTCTCCGAGTAAAAAAGTTTCTCGTCCGGATTTTTTTTTTTTGTGTGTTAATTTATTCTGAACAATATTCTCATCAGTGTTCAATCAGCTTTGATATTTAAATTGACATATTGTAATTTCTGCACCTTTAAAGGGCATCCCCTCCCCCAATATTATTAAATGTATGCTTCATCTTTCATTTTAAATTCCTAAATTTGATCAATAAATTCAATTATTTCGAATAAGACACTATAGGGCTGATCAAATTAAATCATTTACACTGAAAAATTACAATTGCATAAAATAATGTTATGAAATTGATTTAAATTTACAAATAAGAAACGTTGGAAAGAATGATCTACTTTTAAACATAACACGAAACCGCCAGTAGGTGGTGGCAGGCGACCGTCTTAATGAGTGAGTCATTGATTCATTCATTCAAACGATTTGTTCAAACAGCTGATTCATTCAAGAATGAGACAGATGTTTATGAATGGGTCATTGAATCTTTGACTCAATCGATTCGTTGCAAAATGCTGAATCATTCAGTAATGAAAACAGGCTGAGTGTTCCTGTGAGATGCGCCGTGGTTCTGCTGTGATTTTTGTTTGGAACTATTTTCGCTGCTGAAACAGAACAAAAACAGCCAATATTGCATCTAAAATGTAAGTGACTTAATTTTAACTGTTTATTAGCCTGGTTAAAACCAGACCATTCTCAGTTGTAACTGAGTTATGGTCTGGCAAAGCGTCATAGACAAATCATTTCCAGAGGGGCGTCACCAACGGACGTCGCGGATAGACCTAAAACCAATCAGAGCGATGAAGGAGATGACGTATGCAGAACGGCGGAGAATCTCCGAGTGTTGTTCTTTGCTCGGTTTTTAACAAAAAGGAAACGTTCAAATCGCTTAAAACAGACGAGATAGCTGATTCGAACGAGTGATGTTCGACGGCGGCATCCATCTTTGTAATGTAGGCTACAAAATCTGCTTCAAAATCCCAGCGCTGTCGTCAACGTGTAAAGCCCGCCCCAACGTTTCTGATTGGTGCCTCCATTTCGGCGGATTGGAAATGGGCTTGAATGAGCTCTTTGCCAGACTAACTTTCAGAGCAAATCTAAATTTGCCGGAAGTTGTATGGGTTTTCCCAGGCTAACTGTTTATTGAACTATTGTAGGAAATCAATGTCACATTTTCAATCGTGATGGTGTTCAGGAAAAATAATTGAGGTTGCTTAACATATGTTAAAAATATAAAAACTCCACATTTAGATTTTTTATAGGCAGTATGTTGTTAACTGAGTGTGTGTGCGCGCTCATTTGTGTAGATTTCTCCTCGAGAGGCTGCGCGAGCGTCAACAGCGCAACCTTACCGTCAGTAATAGTCAACAACACTGACAGTAATGCAGCGCAATATAAAAGAGTTCGTCTTAGGTTTACCAACCTATGAAACTAATAATGAACAATATGAAAGTAAAACGACATAACCTTAATTTATAGCTATATTTAGAGGTGGATAAACGCAATTTAGAGGGGGATAAACGCACTTTGGAGGTGGGTAAACGCTATTCCCGAATATTGGGAGGTGCGTAAACGGCGTTTACATGCGTTTAGCCTCCACTACATCCCTGCATATAAAGTACAATACAACACAGAAAGAGCAAACATTTCATTTCAAGTTTGGGATCTATCTATCTATCTATTAGGGATGTTCACGAATATTCGAATTTTCGATCTGTAATTATTATTCAAAAAATAAAATACTATTCAATTTTTTTTTCGCAGTTATAATTAAATGCACTGGGTGGAGCGTTTGGATTGTATTTGATCACATAATGTCATTGTCTGCCTCGCGAAGTTTGGAATTGCTTAGATGAAAATGATAGCCTATTACAAAATGGAATTACGTTTAGGCCTAATCAATTATTAATTAAACTGAGTTATCCTAATATCATCACCACAATGAGAAATCACATGAAATCCAAAGAAACACCAGTCGACTGAGGAAGCAGCTGTCCATCACTGTGTGGCATGAGAAGGACTAAAACGTGACAGGCACACAAGCCTAACTACTAAATAATTGCAGTTTTCAGAAACCCGACTACGCCACTCTGATAAATACACAGAGAATGATTGATACACTATATGAAGGCACACAAGTTGGTTGCACTAGTGAGGAACAGAGACATGAGTGTCATACAAAAGAATTCTTTATTACAAAAACATTAAAAGACAAAACATACCAGGCAAGACACTGCAGCAATTAACGATAAACCAAGTATGTTGTCAGAAGAGATGCAGTCATTCGAAAGTCAATACAGCAACACTAATCCAATAAAACATTACACTTAAAGGTTTTTGGCTGAGGACTAGAGACAAGGAATCGTACCACACCTTTGAGTACACTCTAATCACTCACACAAAGTCCGTGCGTCTCACTGCACACAACACCCAGTGTTCAAACCACCACAACACACGTAGGAAACTGGGGTGGATTCCTGGCTGCAGCCCTCAGCATCTAGCAAAAAGTGCAACACTCTCTCTCACACACCACACACACCGCAAAAGAAAAAAATTAGACACATCACAGTTGGGTTATAAATCAAAACAAAACAAATGATAAAACAGAAAACACTAGAATTTCAAAGCAAATAATTTCAAAACAAAGAAAACAAGTAAATCAACAAACATTAGAATTTCACAGCAAATAATTTCAAAACAAAGAAAACAAGTAAATCAACAAACACTAGAATTTCACAGCAAATAATTTCAAAGCAAGATAATAACATTCATTCAGCTCGCATATAATAAACCATGCATATTAACTAAATAACGCACACACAGTAGGTAGTAGGACAACGGCGATCCCTCGCATTAAATTCCGATGACAACAGGCAAAGAAAAAGAATGAGCTCAAACTCCTTTAGAAGGGAAACACAATGGTTAATCACCCACACAAAAACCCAATGCTCTCAACCCAAAAAGGGAGAAACTTACCCGATGATAGAAATCGCGTCAATTTCAGTCACAAACTCCTTTGTGAATTCGTTTTAGTCCTGCCGCGCCGCACTGAACTGGTTTGCCTATGTCTGAAACGAGCTACAAATAACACGCACTCTCCTAATCAATGCCTACAAACACAGTACCCATCTCTTTCCATGATAAACTTACCCGACTATAGACTCAGTTAGTCACTCGGAACAAACTCTTAGATCGCTTGGTTTCGTTTTGATCCTGCAACGCCGCACGCTGATTCACCCTTGCCTGAAACAAGCTAAAATGATACCGGCTCATCAGACTAATACTTAGCAGTTTCAACCTGTTACTGAGGTAACAGCTTACCAGAAGAAAGAGAGCGTCGTTTCAGAAGCGGGAAAAACTGGCATACAGCCGCAGTCACCATGCAAGTATGCTGGGAGCAAAGGGGAACCCCCGGGTCAATCGGAAATTACGTGTATCAACAAGAGTGATGATAGGCTATTTATGGCAGATCAAAATGATACGTCATTAAAGAAAATTTATAGGCGGCGAGCTCGAGTTAACTTAAACAACATGGGAGGAGAACACCCGGTCACAATCTACCCCCGGCATTTTTAACGTCGGCCCGACGATACACACTTTTTATACGCTTTGAGTTTAATGCCAGGGACGAAACCAGGCAACCACAGCACTGGATACTGGCCTATTGCCTGCACCCACTTCGTACCTTGGTCTTCCTACAGGTCGCGGGAGGTGATGTAGGTTTGAATGGCGTCCTGCCACCAACCTCCTTGTACGTCTGACGCCCATATCCTCCTCAACCGGAGTAAGCTCTGATGACCCCACTCCCCTCAATAGAGCATCTGGGGTGGGTCCTTCTACTCCCACATCCACACTCTCCTCTGGAAGACCATCCGCAGAGGCTTGATTCCCCCCAGAGTCTCCCAATGGAACCTCGACTAGCGGCGCTGACATCCGCCCCTCCTGAGAGGTCCCGGGTACCATTACAAACCAGTCTCCCATCTCCTCTTCTTCTTCTTCTTTTGAGGGTGTTATTGGCCCCAACATACTACACCTAGGGGGGTCCACCGAAGGACTTTTACCAACCCATGGCTTTATTGCCGAGCGATGTACATGTCTCACTTGGCCCAGGTTATCCACTGGGGCAATAGAATATACCTGCTCACCTGCTTTCACAATCTGGTATACTACTGGGCCCCAGAGGTCCTGTATCTTATGTCTGCCTCTCACATTAAAAGCTCGAAGAAGCACCAACTGGCTCTCCCTTAGAGGTTCCTCCCGGACCTGTCCATCATGCCGGGCCTTGCGACGTTCGGCCGCAGTTCTTAACTGCTCTTTCACTCCCTCAAAAGCTACTTTGAGCCTATTCTGATGTTCCCAGACCCACCTCTGCACACAGCCAGCCTCTGGCTCCTCGACTCTCCCAAGCAGAAAATCAACTGGGAGCCGTGGCTCCTGGCCAAACATCAACAAGTGCGGGGATTCCCCAGTACTCTGATGAGGGGTACTATTATATGAAAACAGCACCTGGGGAAGACACAGCGGCCAATCACCCTTCTGAGAGTCGGACAGAGAACGCAGCAAATCGTGCAAAGTCCTATTAAACCGCTCGCACTGTCCGTTACCCGCCGGATGGTATGGAGTAGTACGCGATTTCTCAATGCCATACAACCGGCAAAGCTGTTGGATAAGGGCAGCCTCAAAGTTCCGACCCTGATCTGAATGGATACGACTCGGAACACCGAGTCGACAAAACCATTCAGATACCAGAACCTGTGCCACAGTCTCAGCCCGCTGATCTCTGGTAGCCACACCCCACGTGTATTTAGAAAACACATCAGTCATGACCATAACGTTCTCAATGCCAGACCGGGAAGGCTCCAGAACTGTAAAATCGATGGCCAGAACTTCATTTGGCCGAGAAGCCATCAAGTGTCCCATATAACTGCTGTGTGTTGAGGGAAAGCCTTTTGCACGCTGGCACCTCTCGCATTGCTGGCACCAAAGTGCAATCTCAGAGGACATATCTGGCCAGTAGCACCTTTGACGCACCAGCTGGGTAGTCCTTTCCACACCCTGGTGCCCGTGCTGCTGATGTAACTGCGTCAAAACCTCCTCCTTCATGGCCACCGGCACTAAAACCTGCAGGATTTCTTCCCCACCGTCCGGACGACTTACCCGACGGTACATTACACCTTCCTGCTCCACCAAGCGGTCCCACTGCCTAAGCATCGTGACCACCGGTTTTGGCAACTGCTTACGCTCCTCCGATGTTGGGAGTGCCTGTCGTCGCCAGAACCTTAAAAGTTCCCCAATATGTGGGTCAGCGCTCTGTCCTGAACGCATATCTCCCAAGGGTGGATCTGGGAACACCGTCACCTGACTCACCTGGGCCACCGGTCCCGCTTTGGCTATCTGAGCTATCCTTTCTGGGATGGCCTGCCCTGGAACTAGACTTTGAATATCCTCCCTTATGGGTGGATTCTGTCTAGACAAGGCATCCGCATTCCTATTGCAGCGACCGGACCTATACTTGATCTCAAAATTGAAAGCAGCCAACTGGGCAGCCCAACGCTGTTCGGTGGCACCCAGCTTGGCTGTAAAAACATAGCTGAGAGGGTTGTTGTCTGTAAATACAATGCATCTGTGGCCCAACAGGTACTCCCTAAATTTTTCAGTCATGGCCCACTTGAGCGCCAAAAACTCCAATTTCATAGAGCTATAATTGTCCATATGGCGCTCAGTGGGCCGAAGACCACGACTAGCATATGCTATCGGCCTCACCCTTCCCCCCTGCTCTTGGGACAGGACTGCCCCTAGGCCCCCATAGCTGGCATCAACCTCCAGGACAAAAGGCAAGGAGAAATCAGCATATGCCAGCACCGGGGCCACAGACAAGTGCCGCTTCAACTCCTCAAAGCTCTGTTGACACTGTATAGACCAGGCGTCGGCAAAGTCCTGCTCTGAACAACGCCGATGTTTTGGATTTGCCAGCTTTGCTACCAGCCCATGCAGCGGGGCAGCTATTTTAGCAAATCCCTCTACAAACCGACGGTAATAGCTGGCAAATCCCAGAAAGGAACGCACTTCACCTACGGTAGTGGGACAACGCCATTGGGTCACTGCCTCAATCTTACTTGGGTCTGTAGCGACCCCTTCTGACGAGACCACATGACCCAAGTACTTAACCTCCCTCTGGAAAAATGAACACTTCCCCAATTTAGCCTTCAATCCCTCTCTCTGCAGACGACTCAGGACCACCTCCATCCGAGAGAGATGTTGATCCACCGAGGCCGAAAACACCACTATGTCATCGAGGTACAAAAGAAGGGACTGTCCCTGTTGATCACCGAACAGCCTTTGCATCAACCGCTGAAAGGTACTAGGAGCATTACAAAGGCCAAAGGGCATCCTGTTCCACTCAAACAAGCCAAAAGGGGTACAGAAGGCTGTTTTGTATCTGTCCCCCTCCGTCACCGGTACCTGGTTATACCCACTGGCGAGATCCATGGTAGAAAACCATTGGGCCCCCGTCAGTGAGTCCAAGGTCTCCTCGATACGCGGTAACGGAAAAGCATCCTTCCTGGTGCTTGTGTTCAGCCTGCGGTAGTCTACACACAAGCGTAGACTACCATCCTTCTTTCTCACGAGCACGATAGGTGACGCATAGGGGCTACTGCTCTCCCTAATTATTTGTGCCTCAAGAAGCTGATTTATGTGCGCCTTCACAACCTCATACTCGGACGGAGGTATCCGTCGATGTCGCTGCCTAATGGGAGTATGGTCTACAAGGGGTATGTCGTGAGAGATAAGACCCGTGCACCCAAGGTCCCCCTCATGTGTAGAAAACACAGACTCATAACTTAACAGCAAGGCCCGAACTTTCGCTTGATCGGCCATTGGCAGTACAGACAGATCAAGAGAATTAATCTGGTCCCGTACTGGAGTAACACGGGCTGCCTGTACGCTTGCTGATACGGCTACCGGCTGGACCTCACTAACCCCCGAAGGCAAACTTACCACATCCACGCCTCTTAAAGTGCCAATAATAACTCGTGGATAAAGAACAATATCAGTCGTGCCGACATTTACCACCGGTATATATACTGTTCCCCGGACCACTCTCACCAAGGCAGAAGATGCCAACAAGCCTGCTGGGAGCCCGGCCTCTGGTGGCTCAAATAAAACTGCCCCACTGGAATACTGGGTTGAACAGGTAGCAGCTACTAGCTTTAATGTCCCCCCGGGAATACGGCTTACACGGCGACCCCGCACCCTAACTTGACCCTCAACGATTCCAACCGACTTAAAGCCTCCCTGATGACAGTGTTGCAAGGCCTGCGTAATGAATGAGGGGGCTTGTGACACAGCCGGTAACTCAAAGAGAGCGGAGCCATGCTGGACAAAGAGCTCCCGGTAGCAGCGGCCTAAAACATTCATCCCCAAAACTCCAGGGACCTGGCCAGCCAACCCACCAGGAGGATCTCGCACCACCAGGACACCGCACCCCGAGAGCAACCGACCGCAAAGTTCGATATCTAACTCCAGGTATCCTATATACGGAATTGACAAACCGTTCGCTGCTCGCAATTGCAACCACTGGCAGGAAAGGAGACGTTCTGGTCCCCAAGGCTTGAAATACGCAGAAAAACAACTTTCTGTGACAGTTGTCACCATGGAGCCAGTGTCCACTAAGCAAGACACAGGAACACCTCCCATGTGAACAACGAGCTGCGGACAAGCCGACACCAGACGAGCAAGTGAGCCTGGGCTAATCAAGTGATTTGAGCCCCTCCCTTCCCCAACCGAGCAGTGACTCACCAGCTCGGTGGGGATTAGTTTTCCGACGGCTGGTCTGACGGAGCCAGTCCACCCCCCCGTGGAGGGACCGCCGGCCTGGTAGACTGAAACCGGGTAGCTCTACGCTCCCCCTCACACTCTCTTGCGAAATGACCTGGTTGTCTACACCGCCTACAGATAATGTGACTAAATCGCTGTACTCCACCCCCCGGTTGGGTTCTCTGAATATGGGCTAAACTTTGAGTAAGCTGATTTAACTGTTGTTGCTGCAATTTCATCATCTCCTTTAATTCACGCAACTCAGATGACCCTTCTAGAGTGCCAGCACCAGGCTGCGACTGTCCATGCACCCCATATTGTATGCAGTGTGCCGTTGGAACAGAATGGCTACGTCCTCTTGCACCCCCAGGGGTCCCCTCTCGCTCCCAACGAATTGCCTCACTACGCACTTCAAGTAATGTACTATTGGGGCTACGCCGAACTAACTGTTTTAACTCGCGTCTAAGTGTATTGTCGCTCACGTTTTCAACGAACTGATCGCGCAATAAGGCGCCAGCATTAGACATTTCATGTGGAGCCTGTTCTTTAACTTTCTCCCACAGGCTCATCAGGGCCAGGGAGAATTCCACAAGGGTCTCCCCCTCCTGCTGCCGCCTGGAGAAAAACAGTTCTTGTAACGCTACATATGATCGCGTACAACCATACAATTCGCGCAATGCTGCGATAATTTGGTCTGGGTCGCGCCGCTCAACCCCTGAACGATAACGAAGCTCTTCACGCGCCTCACCCTCTAAATGATCGATTAAAAAGAAGGCTTGGTCAGCGGTAGACATATGGCGTGCCCTCATACAAGCACGTGCCTCCTCCACCCATTCATTTACGTCTATACCAGTCCTGCCATTAAATTTTGGGCACTTACGATCCCTCGGAATAAACACAAATCGCTCGGTGGAGCCGGTATCAGGGAGTAAGGGACTAACCGCTGGAGTCGGCGCAACGATAGGCGGATCAGCACCAGGAGCTGGCAGCACCGCTGGTGGCCCCTGGCGCAACCGCTCATTATCGGTCTGCAACTGAGCGACCAATGCCCGAAGCTCCTGCAATTCCTCCTCCATACCCCTTTATTTATTTATTTTATTTTTTTTTTTACCTGAGAGGGTGAAGGCCAAATCGAAGAAAGTGGGTACACCGCCCGAGCACTACTGGCCGCACAGGGTCGCCGTTGTCCTATTCCTACTAAAAAAATAAAAGGAAACACAACCTTCACACAACCAAAACTGGAAAAAGAAAATATATATCAAAAGCAAACAAAATGTTATTCACATCTCTGTCCTACACCAGTGCAATATCCTGCCGACTACGCCACAATGTGGCATGAGAAGGACTAAAACGTGACAGGCACACAAGCCTAACTACTAAATAATTGCAGTTTTCAGAAACCCGACTACGCCACTCTGATAAATACACAGAGAATGATTGATACACTATATGAAGGCACACAAGTTGGTTGCACTAGTGAGGAACAGAGACATGAGTGTCATACAAAAGAATTCTTTATTACAAAAACATTAAAAGACAAAACATACCAGGCAAGACACTGCAGCAATTAACGATAAACCAAGTATGTTGTCAGAAGAGATGCAGTCATTCGAAAGTCAATACAGCAACACTAATCCAATAAAACATTACACTTAAAGGTTTTTGGCTGAGGACTAGAGACAAGGAATCGTACCACACCTTTGAGTACACTCTAATAACTCACACAAAGTCCGTGCGTCTCACTGCACACAACACCCAGTGTTCAAACCACCACAACACACGTAGGAAACTGGGGTGGATTCCTGGCTGCAGCCCTCAGCATCTAGCAAAAAGTGCAACACTCTCTCTCACACACCACACACACCGCAAAAGAAAAAAATTAGACACATCACAGTTGGGTTATAAATCAAAACAAAACAAATGATAAAACAGAAAACACTAGAATTTCAAAGCAAATAATTTCAAAACAAAGAAAACAAGTAAATCAACAAACACTAGAATTTCACAGCAAATAATTTCAAAACAAAGAAAACAAGTAAATCAACAAACACTAGAATTTCACAGCAAATAATTTCAAAGCAAGATAATAACATTCATTCAGCTCGCATATAATAAACCATGCATATTAACTAAATAACGCACACACAGTAGGTAGTAGGACAACGGCGATCCCTCGCATTAAATTCCGATGACAACAGGCAAAGAAAAAGAATGAGCTCAAACTCCTTTAGAAGGGAAACACAATGGTTAATCACCCACACAAAAACCCAATGCTCTCAACCCAAAAAGGGAGAAACTTACCCGATGATAGAAATCGCGTCAATTTCAGTCACAAACTCCTTTGTGAATTCGTTTTAGTCCTGCCGCGCCGCACTGAACTGGTTTGCCTATGTCTGAAACGAGCTACAAATAACACGCACTCTCCTAATCAATGCCTACAAACACAGTACCCATCTCTTTCCATGATAAACTTACCCGACTATAGACTCAGTTAGTCACTCGGAACAAACTCTTAGATCGCTTGGTTTCGTTTTGATCCTGCAACGCCGCACGCTGATTCACCCTTGCCTGAAACAAGCTAAAATGATACCGGCTCATCAGACTAATACTTAGCAGTTTCAACCTGTTACTGAGGTAACAGCTTACCAGAAGAAAGAGAGCGTCGTTTCAGAAGCGGGAAAAACTGGCATACAGCCGCAGTCACCATGCAAGTATGCTGGGAGCAAAGGGGAACCCCCGGGTCAATCGGAAATTACGTGTATCAACAAGAGTGATGATAGGCTATTTATGGCAGATCAAAATGATACGTCATTAAAGAAAATTTATAGGCGGCGAGCTCGAGTTAACTTAAACAACATGGGAGGAGAACACCCGGTCACAATCGCATTAACGACTGCAGGTCAGCAGCTGTACCCCGATATCTTCTGGTAGCAATATGCTTCCTTTAAGTTTCGTTGAGGGAGACAGGTTTGATGGTGCGTTCTATTATTTATCTGTGTCGGAGTTCCGACTAGGAAGACAGACGTTGCCTAGCAACACGCACCAACACGCCCCCTTTCCTCGGATTTTCCCGCTCGGATTTCGAACAACCGTGAAGACACCGAGCAAGAATTCTGATACGGAATCCAAGATGGCTGCGCCCTGTGTGACTTAGTATGAATTCTTGTCATTGTTTTTGGACCGCTTTGGTTGTTTAAATGAAGATTTGAATCACTCGTATTACTGCAATATCTTACTGCGTCCGTATCACTGCCTGTGGGTATGGGAATCGGTCTTGTTGTGAGTGCAATATTGAATGAAGCCTTGTTTCAAACGGGTGGTACTAACGTGGCTAGCGTTGCTAACAGAAGATAAACTAAAACATGAAATAAAGTGAAAATTTTAGAAGTTCAAATGGCTGAGTTTTGATAAGCGCCTGGTACTCGGCCAGTGCTACCATAGCAACAGCTTTCCGGTTGGCGTCCATGTTTTTTCTCCAACTCGGATGTGCAAAACATACCAGAACGCTTGAAGTGTGGAAATGGCGTCATATCCGAGGGCCGAGTCAGTTCGTTGACAATAATAGAACGTACCATAAGAAAAGAAAAACGCATGCTGTTACTTCACTTTGCACACACACACGTGTCTCTGCAACGTCTGTGTCAGCGCAGCGCGTTTTCTCACTCGAGCATGTGGATATTATTGTTTTTCTCAACATGAACGTGAAACAATATAAACACGTTAATCATATGCTGACTCGAGTATGTACGTTCTGTACGATAACTGCTTTTCTTGTCTGCTTTTCTTTTTCTTTTCTTTTTTTGCGTTTTTTCCCCGTTTGCGCTGCTTGAGCTTAAATGCTTTTGTTGTTAATATTTTTTTGTTTACACATATTGTTTACTGTTTTCAACTAAAAGAAAACCTTAAGATATATAGTAAGCTTGTTGTGTATATTGCCTAATGTATATAGGGGTTAAAGTGAAAAAAAATTCACTGGGGGGGGGGGTGGGGGGGGGGGGGGTGACGGGCTGCACAGATGGACGTATCTTCAATGGCAAAGTATTAAAGTATTACAGCTGTATCTTAATGTCATCTTTTTATGAATCAAGGCCAGTATCACTAATATTATAGCTACTGATGTCTTGATGAAAATGATTTTCCCCCAAATTTTAAACATTTATTAGGCTTCAAAATTTTTAATTTTTTATTTAAATGAACTTAAAACAATCCTCACTTAAACCCATAATAAATGTCATATTTACCTGTACCATACAGAAATCGAATAAGGTTATAAAACAGTTCGCACTGCATAAATTATAAATGAAATGGGCCAATAGATTAATCCTTATCAAAGCTACAAGCGTTCTTTAGTCAAGAGCAGTTAGTAATTTTCTCTGATCCCTTTGTTCTTTAGGTTAACTTTACTGACAGACAGAATTAATGGCTCCTGTCACTTTAAGATCTGCCGCTGCTGATAGGATCTCACGCATCTCATTCTCTCACTACTATTTACTTCCATTTAAGATTGTATTTAACTCTTTTAAGACTGTTCTTTTGAGGATACTCGACAAAACGGACATTTTGGCATACATGTGTATTATTGTTCGTTCAAGCGCGAAAGAGAACTCGATACTGGCGCGAGTCTTTCTGTCCGTCGTGTGTGTGTGTGTCAAGAGGACATTCACTGACAGCGCGTTCTCTTTTGTCTTGTCGGGCATGAATGGTTTAAAGCCTTTGCGTGAACAAGAGCGTGATCATAACCCTAGCTAAAGGATGACAGAATGAACGGATGGGCTGCGTTAATTGCTTTACATATCTAACACGTTAAAGCTGGACAAAAATGAATCGCATGTGTTGACGTTGACTGCACTTGTCATACATTGCTGACAGAAAATACTGCTTTTTGAAGTGGACTCGTTTTCATGGTAGGCCTACACAGAATGTTTTTAGTCAGCTACACAGAATGTTCTACATTTAATATTTAGCTAACAGTCTGAAGTTACCCATTATCCTGACCAGAGCTAATTTCCTGAATCAACCAACTCACATCTTTCTTTCTTTTCATCCATGATGACATTAGTCACCTGTTGTTGCTTCTGGCGTTTCATCACTGACTGTATCCCAATCTATTTTTTTACAGTCTATGGTCGCAACCGCTATCCCTGCTCATTAGAACTTTCAGTGAGCTCCTCCTTCTCCTCCGTGGCAATGACGGCGTGCGGTTAAAAATCATAACAAACGAATTTAAAAGTGTCTGTGTGTGTTTGGGGGGGGGGGGGGGGGGGGGACATCATCCCCAGGCTTCATGAACTTGCGCTCCATGCTTTCACCGACGACGCCAACGTGACGTATGGATCTCAATAACACTGTGTTGCCAGGACCCGCCCTGCTCTGCTTCTGATAGGCTTCTAACGTTAGTTAGAGCTGCATTCCTCTCATATGATTGGTAGGTGAAATCAATTGACTCGAAAATATAAAACCGCATGCAAGTTCACAATTATTTTTCCCCTTCACGGCCGCACGCCGGAGATCCGGCACGGTGCCGGATCTCTTTAAGCCCTGTCTATAAGCTTGTTGAGAAATAATGACAAAAACCTTAAACTTAAAAAAATAACGTATCTCTTGTTAAACGACATTTAAATTTAAACCCAGAAGTCTGTCCCAACCACCGCCGCCTTTAGTTTAATCTTAACTTTTTACTTTACTTTACTAGCTCCCTCCTCTTTTGCCTCGTTTCCACTGAGTGGTACGGTACGGTTCAGTACGGTACGGTTCGGGTCGGGTCGCTAAACCATGATCGGGGCTCGCGTTTCCACTGCCAACAGTACCCTACTTGATAGGCGTGGTGTATGCCGGAGAGAAGCGATCGACGTCATTTTCGCGCGAACAAAAGCGACATAGTAAACAACAATGGATGACAGACAGCAGATCTTGTTCTTGCTTCTCGGGATGTTTGTCACAAGAAACAAGCGCTGGCATTAGGCGTTTCTCAATACCAAGTAGCCACGCAAAGTCCGACTCAGGAGAATGATCCCGAGGACGCGAGTCCAGTAATAATTCTGCTGATGGAACAGCGCGTTCTTGAATGCGCCACTCAGCTCGCTCTGCTACTCCGGTTATGTACATTTAAGGCAACAATAAAACGAAATATGTTATAAAACACCACTCTGCTTCTTTCGATTTAATTTAAATACATTTTAAACATTATAAGCACACAAATGTGGTTCAGGCAACGCAATGCATAGCCTATTGATTATATTCACTGCATGTATGTAACGTTATATTTAACAAAACTAAATATAAAACACAATCCTGCCTCTTTTCGTTTAAATTTAAAAATATTAAACATATTCCAGGCAATGAATTGCATATTGCATTGGTACAAATGTTGCAATAAACAACATTACAGATGATCTTGTAATAAAATAAAATAAATGACAAAACTATCTATTTTTGGTGAATTTCAGTTTTATAATAATAGCCATTATAAAAGTATAAGTAAAGTAAAAGGTACAAAAATATATACAGTAAAGCTTTAATCACAAAGCAAACAATTCAGTCAAATATAAAAATTCAGCGCTCAAATAGCCTATACTTTACTTAGCCTTCTGCCAAAACTATTGGCCAGGGAACGAATTATAGATTCACGAGACCAAAGATCGCCTGTTAGGTCTGTACAAGACGAATTATATCTCATGTTTAACCACTACAGAGACGTCAGAGTCAGCGGCAAACATCAGAACGGCTAGCCGGGGAAAGGCTGCTCCAGGCGGGGTACTTGTGCGCCGAGCACCCGGTGATTGCTTGGAATGGATCTTCAAATGATCATAAATCTATAAATAAACCACAGATTTGAGCTTTAAAAAACTACTTTCTCGCCTGAAAAACTCTTAAAACTACATTTCGTGACACAATAACAGTAGTATTATATTTTAACTGTATGCTTCTAATGCCCTTGTAGCACGCGCAAGTGACGATACTCTGTCAACCAATCACCGTTCTGCAGTGAGTCTAGCTCCACCTTTTAGTACCGTACCACTGTGCTAGGTACCCCAACGGAAGGGTACCCAAAAAGTGGTACGGTACGGTTCGGCTTTTTGGTACCATTCACAACTTTTGACAGTGGAAACGCAAATAATTGCGTACCGAACCGAACTGTACCGTACCGTACCGCTCAGTGGAAACGAGGCATTTCAGTCTATGCTCCCTGCTCTGGCTCGTTCTTCATCTTCCTTGTGTTTTCTGGTGGACGGACGCGTACGCTCCGTTCGTTTCCAATTTCCATGATCATTTCTCGCGCTGGTTTCACTGCAAACTGCGCACAGCCAATGGGCGTATGAAACGTCATCACGTAGCATTACGGCACAGTGTTCATGGGAAATATAGGAAGTACTGCCAGGGGGATAAATGACCGAGAACAGAGCCTTATGCATCACTGGCCAAACTGGCTAGTAAGTATTTATTATTGTTAATTTAGAACCCTGGTCGCATCGCGCCGCTCGCATCCGGTGTCTTGTTCAGGCAGCAGCAGACCAGCAGTCAAGTGGTGTCTTAAAGGTAAGTTGCAAACTAGTTACCAGTACGGTGGTGGCATGAGTCTGTTTAATGGTGATTTAACGCTACGTTGTCACCTGGTGAGACGCAATGCTATAAAGTAAATAAACACTGTCGCTGTCTTTTACTCTCACATTGAGCTTATCATACTCGTTTGCTACATTAGCTAGCTAGCCATGTTTCATATCTTGCCAGTGGAGTGGAAGCTAATGTGTGTGCATCTTACACAGTGTCTGAAGAAGAGACCTTCTTACTGAAGTGAAAGGGTTGGTTGGTGTCACTACAGTGACCTGGGTCTCCAGTAGCAAACAATGGTGAGTGCTCTGCTGGACAAACGTAGCTACACTATTTAAAAGCATTTTATCTGCGTTATATGTTCTGTAAAAAAAAAGAAGTTAATATTAGCGGCATATCTGCGTCATATATGCCGATGCCAATATATCTGCGACAGGCTCATATCGGCCGATAAAATCGGCAGACCGATAAATGGGTCAGGCTCTAAACCGTTTCGTTTTAAAAGGGTACCCCACTTTATTTTTTACTGGCACTTTTTTCGGGGGTGGCAGTGGCTCCGTGGTTCATGTAGGTTGTCTACAAACTGGAAGGTTGGTGGTTCAATCCCCGGTTCCACCTGACCAAGTGTCGAGGTGTCCATGAGCAAGACCTAACCCCAGCTGCTCCCGACGAGCTGGATAACGCCTTGCATGGCTGACACCGCCGTTGGTGTATGAATGGGTGAATGTGAGGCAATATGTAAAGCGCTTTGGTGGCCATTGGGTCTGTGAAAGCGCTATTTAAATGCAGTCCAGTTACCATTTTTATTCTTTTCATATGGTTTTAATCCCTCATTTATTTGATCAGACCTCTCTCACTTACCCTTTGTTTTTGCCCTATCTTAAAAAAAAATCTAATTAGGGGAAACATACCTATTAAGCTCAAGTAACCATTGAGCACTCTACCATCTTTGAGCTCCGATTATAAAAAGAAAAAAAATATGTATTATCCTTGTTGATGTCTTAACCAATTTATGTGTTTGTTACTAGATACCTTCTGTAATTTGTAATTTGTAAAAGCCAATCGGACCATTGCACACTGAGATATGGGTATGTGTTCGCACTGTCTGGCGGCCATTTTGAAAGCTGTCTGAAAACTTTCACCAGAAGAGGAGCCCCTTGTTGTTGTTTAGACTTTTGCATTTTATAACCTGGAACCTGGATGTGGGAAATAATTACAGTTAGATACAAAAGATAATTTTAGTGCTACACTAATATATCACTTCACAGGCATTACTGGCTTGAATTTTAAATCCATAATATTATAAATTTACAGTTTAATGATGGTCAGTGGGTTTACACTGCTGTGGTTTTTAAAGGCATTTTATTGTAAGGTGAGCTTAAAGGGTGCACTACTATGAAAATTACACAGCTTCAGTGTGACATCAATAAGAAAAAAGTATAATTTCATACATATTGTCAATAATATTTGTTCATGTTAAAACATGTATAAACTTGATACATGACATAGATTGTTTATTTAACAAAATCTTGTCCTTCAAATTTCATGTAATATTTATTAATTGCAAATTGTTGCTGCTCCCTTTAAGCTAATCCACATAGGAATGTCTATGTAAATACTTTACTACAACAATACTACAACAGACTTTAAATATTAACTGATGGTTGTCACTTTAAGTTTATCTTTATAAAATGATTAATAACTTATTTTCACAGCCTTAAGATGACAAAATCTAGACATAACTATAGTTTATGCCCAAAGATGAAAGAGGCATGTCGTCTGTGCAATGAAGGAGCCATCAGAAACCTGTCGTGTCTGTCCAGGAAGTTTGGAGTAGACAGGAAAGCTCTGACCCAGACAGTAAAGGACCACGTCAGTGTTGATGCGCAACAAGGGCAGTGTGTTTATCTGAGTACAGAGACAGAAAGGGAAATCTCGGGTTGTCTTCAGGTAGGCTTGGTAAAAGTTAGACAAACTGAACTGTTAAAAGAGAGAGGTGCATGATATAAATGTGTCTGAATATATTTGTGTGCGAATGTATTTATTTATTTATTTATTAATTTAATTTATTCTTTGTGCAGATCCTTTCTCAATTGGGCTGGGGCTTTACCAGATCTGATCTTTTAGATATGGTGCAAGAGTATGAGCAGGTGAATGATCTGGATATGCCTTTTACACTTGAGAGGCCTAGTCGCAAGTGGTTTCAGAGATTTATGAGAGACCATCCCAAGTTGACGGTCAGACAATCTGAGCAGTTTTCAGTTGTCAAGGGCCAAGGCAATGAATGACACTGCCATTCTTGACCACTGGTTTAATGAAGTTTTAAGAAAAACAATGGATAACTCACAGCTGCATTATAAACCACAGCATATATACAATGTGGATGAAACTGGCTTCAAGATCAATCCTGCCTCAGAGAGGGTCCTTGCACCAAAATGTTAAAAAAATGTCTACCAAAACACAGGAGGAAGTGGTAAAGAGCAGATAACTGTGTGCATTACAGGCAACGCAGCAGGTTAAAGTTTGCTACCCTTTACAGTCTACAAGGCAAAACACCTGCCAGGTATGCTGTGTCCCATCATGGATGGATGGAGAGAGCATTGTTTGAGGATAACTTCAAAAACCTTTTACTGCCGGAGTCTGCAAAGTATTCAGTCCCAAACTTTCCAAGAATTCTCATTTTCAATGGTCATGCATCACACATCTCCCTCAAGTTGGCTCAAATGGCAGAGGAAAACAATGTCAAACTCCTGTGACTTCCATCTCAACTCACTCACATTCTTCATCCTTTGGAAAAGGCATTGTTTAGAGAGGTTAAAAGGCAGTGGAGAAAGAAATTGTTGCGTCACACGCGGGTGTCCAGGGACAAGATTAGGAGAGAAGATGTCCCTGCAAAGATCAGAGAGGTATTGTGGGTTCCCTTTCGTTGTCACTCCGAGTTCCGTCGGATGACGACGAATGGGGTTTCGCTTAGAAAGCCAATCGACTTCGAGTACTACAAAACGAGCCAATGGCAAAGAAATGCCATGGGTCTGCGGAATTTGCATAGCGTAGCACCGCCCCACCTCGTGGGTATATAAGGAGCACGCTGACAGCAAACCGGCATGTTTTCGCTTCGGAGCCAAGGTGATCCTTCGTTCCACAAGCCATTCCTGTACTGTCAGTTCTGCAGACGAGCGAGATTCTCTGGTGTTGGTGTGACGGCGATCTCCGGCGAGGACGCGCTTCCTGCTTTTCTGTCCGTGATTCGACAGCGAGTGTGTTTCTCCCCGGGCGCTTCAACACAGTCAGAGTTTCTGTTCTCACAAAAGAGCTTGCACGCGGCACGTCTTTTTAAAGATGCCTCGCCCGTGCACTTCTGGTTGCGGTAGACTCGTTGATGACTCTGATGGGCACGAGTGGTGCATAGTGTGTTTGGGCATTAATCACGCTAGAGCAGCACTCGTGGATGACTCATGTTCTCTCTGTGGGAACATGACCATCGCAGCATTACGATCAAGACTCGGTGATCTCGCAAGAGTGAGGGTCCCCTCATCCACACCCCGATCTACTGACTCTAGAAATAGAGCTAGTACTTCGGCTGGTGGCCAGGGTGATCTGAGGATGACGGTTTGGAACAAAGCGCCGACTATCAGTCCGTGCCCAGCCGCATCCTCTCCAGTGCTGCAACCCGTGAGTGTTCGGGGGATTCCGGCGGGATCATCTTCGGGTGTCCCGCGGGTTTCCTTTGACGCTCCAGAGGATGACGCGATGTCTATCGCAGCATCACAAGGTGGGTCTGAGTCTTCTGGAAGTGAAGACTCATCACGGCTGCCACCTTCGGGTGTGAATACAGTTGTGCTAGAGTCTGATCCAGAGATGACGGCCATGCTGTCTCGAGCCGCCGCGAGCATCGGGTTAGAGTGGAACCCTCCGCCCTGCCCAGAGCGCTCGCGGCTGGATGACTGGTATTTGGGTCAGGCTGCGGACCCCCGTCCGCGTCAGGCCCCGATACCTTTCTTCCCGGACGTGCATGATGAGATCTCGAAGTCCTGGAAGACTCCCATGTCTTCCCGTGACCGCTCGCTGATTTCATCCGCCTTTCCTCCCCTCGATGAGGCCGCTGCCCGTGGGTACACTGGGCTCCCCCCGGTTGAACGCTCTGTTGCGATGCAACTGTGTCCTCAGAGCGCTTCTTCTCGTGGTGAGCCTAAGCACCCATCCAAAGCCTGTATGTACTCGTCTGCGTTAGTGGCGAAGTCCTACAGAGCTGCGGGACAGGCAGCCGCCTCTTTGCATGCCATGGCCATTCTGCAGGTCTACCAGGCCCAGATGCTCAGGGACATGCACGAGGGCAGGACAGACCCGGGGCTCTTCAATGAGCTGCGCGCCGTCACCGACCTTGCTCTCCGAGCGACGAAGGTGACCGCACGCTCCCTGGGTTTGGTGATGTCCACAGCCGTGGTCCAGGAGAGACACCTCTGGCTTAATCTTGCTGATGTGGAGGATGCCGAGCGGTCCCGGCTGCTCGACACCCCCATATCGCAAGATGGCCTTTTCGGCGGTGCAGTCGAGGATTTTGCCCAACAGTTCTCGACTGCCCAGAAACAGACTGAGGCTATTAAGCACATTCTGCCCCGACGGCCCGCTGCTGCCTCCACTCAGCCGACCGGGCAGAATACTCAGTCTGTTTCCCGCCGAGGGCGCCCTCCTACGGCTCCCACCCCTCCCGCCCGGCCCAAGCAGCAGCCTTCACCCGGGCCCGGTCGCGGAGGATGCCGTAGGAAGGCGCCCCAGCCCTCTCCAGTCCCGCCCCCCGCTAAATGCCGGGTCAAGCGGCGCTCCTGAGACGGGCTGCTCAGGGATGATGTACACTTCTCAGGAGGTGGTAGCAGGACCACTCCTTCCCCCGGTGGAGGGCCGGGGGAGAATCTTGAGAGAAGTGACACATTCATCCCTGAGCATACAGAGTTCTTGGACGACATGGTGCGCCGCCCCCGGGCCGTGCAACCCTCGTCCTCCTCTGTCCCAGAGCCGGATGACAGTGCGCGCCGTCCCCGGACCGTGCCGCTCTCATCCCCCTCTGTCGCCAGACCCCTGGCAGAGCAGACCCCCGTGGAACGTTCGTCCTTCCCTGGTCTCCTCTGTCAGGGCGCGGTTCATGACTGCACCCCCACATCGGGCCGCTATGCCGTCCACGTCTGGGTCAGTCATACCGCCTCGCTGCCCCACCGACGGGAAGTCTGTGGTTCGCATGACCCCGCTGGTTCAGTCCTTGGGAGCTTGGTTAGAGCTTCCCAACCTGTCCCGCTGGGTCGCACGAACGATCAGGCTCGGCTACGCGATTCAGTTCGCGCGGTCTCCTCCCCGCTTCAGGGGAGTCCGCTCCACTATGGTCGGTGGCAATGCCCCTATCATGAGAGCGGAGGTTGCTACCCTGCTGGCGAAGGGTGCGATCGAGACTGTCCCTCCAGCCGAAATGAGGTCCGGGTTTTACAGCCCCTACTTCATTGTCCCGAAGAAAACCGGTGGGTTACGGCCAATCCTGGACCTGCGCGTATTGAACCGCTCCCTTCACAGGCTGCCGTTCAAGATGCTCACCACCAAACGCGTTTTCGAATGTGTGCGGCACCAGGATTGGTTTGCAGCGATCGACCTGAAGGACGCCTACTTTCATGTCTCCATTCTCCCTCGACACAGACCGTTCCTACGGTTTGCTTTCGAGGGACAGGCATATCAGTACGCAGTTCTCCCATTCGGGCTAGCCCTGTCCCCTCGCGTCTTCACGAAGGTCGTCGAGGCTGCCCTTGTTCCCCTCCGGGAACACGGGGTTCGCATTCTGAACTATCTCGACGACTGGCTGATTCTAGCTCACTCTCGAGATCAGCTTTGCGAACACAGGGATTTGGTACTCCGCCATGTAGCCCGTTTGGGCCTTCGGGTCAACTGGGAGAAGAGCAAACTTTGCCCCGTGCAGAGGATCTCTTTTCTCGGTATGGAGATCGACTCGGTCGCCATGTCCGCGCAGCTTACGAGCGAGCGCGCGCAGTCACTGCTGACTTGCCTGAGACAGTTCGAGGGCAAGAGTGCGGTTCCACTGAAACTTTTTCAGAGGCTCCTGGGGCATATGGCATCTGCAGCCGCGGCAACGCCGCTCGGATTGCTTCATATGAGACCGCTTCAGCTTTGGCTTCGCGACCGAGTCCCGAGGTGGGCATGGCAACACGGCACGCTCCGAGTACCAGTTACTCCGACCTGCCGTCAGACCTTCACCCCGTGGGGGAACCTCAGCTTTCTACGGGCAGGAGTGCCTCTGGAACGAGCTTCCCGGCATGTTGTTGTAACAACAGATGCCTCTGCCACGGGCTGGGGTGCCATGTGCAATGGACGTGCTGCCGCGGGCTCCTGGACAGGACCCCACCGCTTATGGCACATCAATTGCCTCGAGTTGCAGGCTGTACGTCTTGCTCTGCGCCGCTTCCGGGCCGTGCCCAAGAATCAACACGTACTAGTCCGAACAGACAATACCGCCACTGTAGCGTACATCAACCGTCAAGGTGGTCTGCGCTCCCGCCGTATGTCGCAACTCGCCCGCCACCTCCTCTTATGGAGTCAGAAGCATCTGAGGTCGCTTCGAGCCATTTACATCCCTGGAGCCCTGAACTGTGCAGCCGACGAGCTGTCACGGCTTCAGCCCCTCCCCGGAGATTGGCGACTCCATCCCCAGACGGTTCAGCTGATTTGGGACCAGTTCGGGGACGCACAGATAGATCTGTTTGCCTCTCACGACTCGACCCATTGCGCCCAGTATTATTCCCTGACCGAGGGCACGCTCGGCACGGATGCTCTGGCGCACAGCTGGCCGCGGGGCCGCAAATATGCGTTTCCCCCAGTGAGCCTTCTTGCGCAACTCCTGCGCAAGGTCAGGGAGGACGAGGAACAGGTCACTCTGGTCGCGCCGTACTGGCCCACCCGGACCTGGTTCTCCGAACTTGTACTCCTCGCGACAGCACCTCCTTGGCCGATTCCTCTGAGGAAGGACCTCCTTTCTCAGGGACGGGGCACCCTATGGCACCCTCGTCCCGATCTTTGGAACCTCCACGTGTGGCTCCTGGACGGGACGAGGCAGGTTTGAGTACCCTGCCACCAGCGGTGGCGGCTACCATCACTTCCGCTAGAGCGTCGTCCACGAGACACCTCTACGCGTTGAAGTGGAACCTCTTCGTCAACTGGTGCTCTTCTCACCGAGAAGACCCCCGGAGATGTTCGATCAACGTCGTGCTTTCCTTCCTTCAAGAGGGGTTGGAGCGAAGGCTGTCTCCCTCCACCCTCAAGGTCTATGTTGCCGCTATTGCCGCACAGCATGATCTTATAGAAGGTAAGTCGGTGGGGAAGCATGACCTGATCGTCAGGTTCCTGAGAGGAGCGAGGAGACTGAATCCTCCCCGCCCTCCTCTCGTACCCTCTTGGGACCTCGCAGTGGTCTTAACTGCCCTGCGTAGTGCTCCCTTTGAGCCTTTACAGTCAGTCGAGCTTAACTTCCTATCAATGAAGACGGCGCTTCTGACTGCATTGGCCTCCATCAAGAGGGTAGGGGACCTGCACGCATTCTCCGTTGACGAAGCGTGCCTGGAATTCGGGCCGGCGTACTCTCACGTGATCCTGAGACCCCGGCCTGGATATGTGCCCAAGGTTCCTACCACTCCCTTCCGGGACCAGGTGGTGAACCTGCAAGCGCTGCCCCCGGAGGAGGCAGACCCAGCCTTGGCACTGCTCTGTCCAGTACGTGCTCTTCGCATCTATGTAGACAGAACGCAGTGTTTCAGGACCTCAGACCAGCTCTTTGTCTGTTATGGTGGGAAGCTGAAGGGAAAGGCTCTCTCCAAGCAAAGGTTGTCTCACTGGATAGTGGACGCCATTGCTTTGGCATACCAGCAGCAAGGTCGACCGTGCCCCCTTGGTGTGACTGCCCACTCCACCCGGAGTGTGGCATCCTCTTGGGCTCTAGCGCATGGCGCCTCGCTAACAGACATCTGCAGAGCTGCAGGCTGGGCGACACCTAACACATTCGCCAGATTCTACAATCTCCGAGTGGAGCCTGTGTCCTCTCATGTACTCGCTTCAACCAGCTAGTACCGGACCCGCTCAGGTGTCTTCGCTTGCTCGCCATTCCACTCTACGGACTGGATACGTGCGATATTCTCCTCAGGTGAGCTTCTCCGAAAGCCCTGAGTTCCTCCAGCACTCCTGACGTCGGCGCCAGTGTCTCTTGCCTGCGCGTCGGCTAGGTGCCTCCCGTGTGCATGGTACCTCCCTGAGCTACCCCCACATGTGTATTCCCACTGTAAGCCTCTCTGAGCATGTGTCTTTCCCTCGGCAAGCCACCTTGCCACCCCTGGGGTTGAAATATTCCACCTGCGGCTGGACACCCCAGTGATCCCCCATATGCATCCCTCGGGTCATATGTGTATTTCTAAGTCCCCCCCCTCTGGGTTGGCAGTAATTGCATACTTCCCTAAGACCTGGGATATGCTCCCCAGTGTACCTTGGTATTCCTGTGTTAAATAGGAGTCCTTCGTCCGTGCTAGTCTCACGACAGGGATCTCAGATTTACGCAGGGCACTGGAAGACAGCTGAGAAGTGGCGTGATTAGACTGGTATCCCCATTCGTCGTCATCCGACGGAACTCGGAGTGACAACGAAAGGGAACGTCTCGGTTACGGATGTAACCCTCGTTCCCTGAGTAGGGAACGGAGACGTTCCGTCTGTCTGCCACTTCCGCTGTGCCGCGGGGATCGCCTGAGCTCAGTCTTGGCTCCTCAGCGAAGAAAACATGCCGGTTTGCTGTCAGCGTGCTCCTTATATACCCACGAGGTGGGGCGGTGCTACGCTATGCAAATTCCGCAGACCCATGGCATTTCTTTGCCATTGGCTCGTTTTGTAGTACTCGAAGTCGATTGGCTTTCTAAGCGAAACCCCATTCGTCGTCATCCGACGGAACGTCTCCGTTCCCTACTCAGGGAACGAGGGTTACATCCGTAACCGAGACGTTTTAAGCCACTGGGATTTTTCCACGGAACCCAAATCGGGTAAAAAGACAAATAACAGAGGCCTATACACCATATGCAGAGGCAGTCACTAATTCTTCAGAGAGGGTTCCTACACAGTACCAACCACCAGAGCCCACTACTGATCAGAGTACCAACACAAGTCTTCAGACTAACAGAAGTTTATCTCCGCTGCCAACATTGCCAGTGAACTGTGTGGATTCCATGTCCCAGATTGTTCTGAGTTTAGGAAACAATCCATGGATCAAACATTCTCAACATAAAAAAACATCCATGTTACCAGTCCACCACAAGAGATAACTCCCGTAGCTCAGGCATGCACTTCTGAGGGCACCAACTCTGCTTCTAGCATTATATTACACAAAACAATAAAGAAAGCGACAAAAAAACAGAGAATACACTAAAGTATGGCAAATATTTAACTTCTCCAGAAGCCATGACCAGGCAAGCTGAGAAGGAAAAAATAAAAACATTCCAAAGATTGAACGAAGGAAAAAAGACAAAGAAACTACAATCAAAGAAAACACAGACAGCACATAATCAGAAAACAGAGGCAGACACAGAAAAGGCTCAAGTCTCAACTGATCCTTTCTTAACAATAAAAAACAGATGTATACTATGCAGTCATGTTCACCTCACCTCCAGCCTATTATATTGGAAGACCCATTTATGTGTCCAGACCCCTTGACGGAGAACACTTTAGATTAGAATCTCTACAAAAAGTGACCAAGATTATATAAATAAGTTGACATCCGTTTAATAAGAGGCTTCATAATGAGGCTATCCCCATATTCTGTGTTTATCCCCATGAATTACATATTTTATTGGTTTGTTTTGTTATTCGTTTTTTTTTTTTTTTTTGGGAATATGTGTTACTTAGCTCCAATAATTAATTGGGCTGGATAACAGATAACAACAATACAATTGTAACCCAAAACATTTATTTTGGAAGTTCAAATTTGGAAAGTTCAGTTCACTTTTCTTGGGGACAAAAAAACGTGTAAAATAAAATAAATGTCTCAGTCCCATGTAATGTGTGTAAAACAAAATACATCTCAGTCCTACCACTTCCCCAAGCAAAGCATTCAGTTAATCAAGGACGAAGGAAAGAAGAGCTGAATTGTTGATCGATGATGAAGATATGAAGAGTTGATAGTTTGCAATGAGATGATGAAGATAATCTGTTCCGGAGGAATGATTCGGGTCCCAAATTGATCACCCAACAAACAGTCCAAGGAAAAAAACAGTCTGCACAAATAAACATTTCAAATTGATTACATCAACAACATCAAAACACTTGATGAGAGAGATCACATGCATTTTTAACAGTCATAGTTTTCCTTCTCTTATGAAATAAACTTTATGAAACAAACCTGCTTTGAACCATCTTTTTGAAATGTGAGAGCTACCAATACACATTAACATAAATCAAATTAACACAGTGTTACATTTAATGTGTTGACAATTTCACTCAATAAGCATGGGCATCATATACCTCATGCTCTCCGTGATTAGCAAAACTAGCATTGTGGTGCTGTACAGGGCCGGCCCGTGGCATAGGCGGCATAGGCAAATGCTAGGGGCGCCACCACTCAATAGGGATTTTTTTTTAAAATTATTATTATTTTACTAATACTATTTTAAAACCATTCATTCGAAATACTACAAAATAAAGCAAAACAACTCCACAAAAACTTAACTAAGTCCCCTAAGGCGCATCAATCTTCCCCCGGCCAGCGAGTGCTTGAAGTGCGTCAGAAACAGAGCGCGCGCTCTCAGTTTACTGTTGGTCATTTGTTGTGTAAGACATCATCCCCGGGCTTTATGAACTTGCGCTCCATGCTTTCAGTGACGACGCTAACGTGACGTATGGATCTCTATCACACTGTGTTGCCAGGACCCGCCCTGTTCTGCTTCTGATAGGCTTGTAACATTAGTTAGAGCTGCGATCCTCTCATATGATTGGTAGCTGAAATCAATTGACTCGAAAATATTAAACCGCATGCAAGTTCCCAATTTTATTTTTTCCCTCACGGCCGCACGCGGGAGTTCAGGCACGGTGCCGGAATACTTTAAGGCCTGCAACTGTCAAGGTTGGGTGAAGGGATGAAGTGAGGACTCATGTGCAGAGAAAATGGCACAAGGAACCACAATTGACAAGCCATGTGCTCACACCAAACATGACAAAAACACGAGCACATGTCCAGCAAACACAATCACAAGCCATGTGCTCAAACAAAACAAGAGAGGAACATGTGACTAATGAGAACACACAGTCAGTGAAAACCCAAGCTGTGTCTTATACAGCACAAGATAAAACATAATATGAAAGCATGCAGCCGATGTAAACACGAACCACGTGCTACGCAGAACACAACAACACACGCGGACAGAAGAGCGTACGGCCCGAGCGAACTTGAAACTAGTGTTGTTTTTGGCGGCCTGTTTTAATTTTAGTTTTAGTCTAGTCTTTGTGTCAAGCTGTCATTTTAGTTTTTATTAGTTTTAGTCACGTTCATACTCTTTTTAGTCTAGTCTAGTTTTAGTCGACGAAAACGAATCGGTTACCTAACGTAGCCTCGGTTCTCTCTAGATGAGGGAACGAGTATTGCGTAAGCTAGCTTACGCTACGGGAAAGATTAAACTTTTCTGAGATATTGAAGCCAAAAAATTATCCTTAATTTTGTATCCATTGTCAACGCAGTGCAGCAGCTGCAGACCTTGAGCGGGCTAGCTAGCGAGCTCATTGGTTGCTCTGCGGCAACTGCTGCAGCCTATAGACGAACTTGAGTGAACTCGCGTCCAATGAGAGGTGCTCGCGCCTTCATCGCATCATAGCCCGCCAGAATGGGCGTGGCTAGAGTGGCCGTGGCTAATAAGCGAGGTTCGTAGGCTGCATCCCTGGTTTTCATTGAATGAAGCGAAAGATGCTCATGGCGCGAGCACGGCCGGCTACGCAATACTCGTTCCCTCATCTAGAGAGAACCGTGGTTACGTTAGGTAACCGATTCGTTCTCTTACGAGAGGTTCTCTCGTATTGCGTAAGCTAGCTTACGCTACGGGAACCCATTGTCAACGCCCCCGTGCGCCCCAAGCATCCACTGCATGAGCCCCGGGGCGACCCCGGGGAGCCCTATGAGTGGGGGAATAATATTTGGCCGGCAAGAGTGCGGGCCAGTGTGTATGTAATACATAAGGACATAGTGAGAAGGGAAGATAGAGCGGCGGTGCCGGTCTGTGTGGAATGTGTCCCATCAGTGCAGCTCACCTGGAGAGCTGTAGCGTATTAAACCGCTAGTAATTTTGCCTGCAGGGCGGGCACTTCCAGATTGTAAAATCTGACAAAGGTGGAGGGGGAAGCCCAGCCCGCTGCCACACATATGTCGTGAATGGAAATCCCGCTGGACCATGCCCACGAGGAGGCCATGCCTCTAGTGGAGTGAGCCCTAATGCCTAACGGGCATGGCAGGTCTTTTGACGCGTACGCAGCAGCAATAGCGTCCACTATCCATCTAGACAGTGTCTGTTTCGAGGCGGCGATACCCTTAGTGCGCCCTCCGAACGAAACGAAAAGCTGCTCAGAGCGTCTGAAAGAGGCAGAGCGCGCAGTATACAATCTCAGTGCTCTAACTGGGCAGAGGAGATTGGCGTCGCATTCGCTATCGGATGCTGGCAGAGCCGATAGGGAAATGATCTGTGCTCTGAAAAGAGTACCAATCACTTTGGGGACATAGCCGTGTATAGGCTTTAAAATGACCTGGGAGTAATTTGGTCCAAACTCAAGACACACAGCGCTGACAGACAGCGCGTGAAGGTCTCCCACACGTTTAACTGATGACAGGGCAGTCAGAAAAAAACGATTTTGAGTGAAAGGTATTTAAGGTCCACGGATTGAAGCGGTTCGAAAAGGGGGGGGGGGGGGGGGCTTTCATAGCTTCGAGAACTATAGAAAGATCCCAGATAGGAACCGATGGGGGGCGTGGGGGGTTCATCCTTCTAGCTCCCCTGAGGAAGTGGATGACCAGCTCGTTTTTTCCCCATGACTGGCCGTGCAGGGGTTCAGCGAACGCCGCGCCGGCCACCACATATACTTTGAGCGTGGATGGGGACCTGCCCTTATCCAACAGCTCTTGTAAAAACACGAGCAGCGACGACACCCTATATGTCCGTGGGTCCAGATCTCTGTCGGTGCACCATTTAGAAAACACAGACCATTTGGACGCGTAGAGTCTTCTTGTGGAAGGAGCTCTAGCGTGTATGATAGTGTTTATTACTCCCTCTGGCAAAGCGACGGGTAGTCGTTGATCACCCACGCGTGCAGCGCCCAGCGCTCTGGGTGGGGCTGCCAATAGCGAGACGGGAGGGAAGGCTAAAAGCGGGTGATTGGACCAGTCCTGGGTCAGCGCGTCCTCGCTTTTCGACGGCACGTGCGTTGCCCTCAGCGAGCGCAGATGGCACTGGGACCAACTCAGTATGCGTTCTGTCAGATGGAAGAGTTTCCTGGATCTGACACCGCCCTGACGGTTTAGATAGGATACCACATATCTGTTGTCCGAGCGGACCAGGACGTGGGGACCCTGAATAATCGGGAGGAAGCGCACGAGCGCGTACTCGACCGCTATCATTTCCAGACAATTTATCTGAAGGAGCTTTTCCTGAACTGACCATAGGCCAAAAGCCGGTGAGCCCTCACAGACCGCGCCCCAACCCGTGTTGGACGCGTCTGTCGAGATGACTTTTCGGCGAGATACAGCTCCCATCGTCACTCCCCGCTGATACCATCCGGCCACTGTCCAGGGCTGCAGAGCTGAGATACAGGTCTGAATCACTCTGATCGGCTGGCGGCCTGTGGCCCCAAGCCCGGCGAGACGCACGGGTGTTTAGCCAATGTTGAAGCGGGCGCATGCGCAGTAAACCCAGCTGGAGTACTGCTGAGGCTGAGGCCATGTATCCTAGCATTCTCTGAAAATTTATCAGAGGTGTGAGGCTGTTCATCTGAAAAGATGCGGCTAGTCGCTGAACACGGCGCGCGCGCTGTGTTGATAAGCGAGCCGTCATAGCCACGGAGTCTAGTTCTATTCCAAGGAAGGAAATCGCCTGACTGGGCTGTAGTGAGCTCTTGGTCCAATGACTGTGAGACCCAAGCTGTTCAGATGACTGAGGAGAACTGTCCTGTGAGACAGAAGCTCCATGTGTGATTGTGCCAAAATCAGCCAATCATCTAAACAGTTCAAGATTCGCAAGCCCTGGCCCCGCAGGGGTGCGAGCGCCGCATCCATGCACTTCTTGAAAGTACGGGGTGCTAGGGACAGGCCGAACGGAAGGACGGTGTATTGATAAACCTGGCCGTCGAAGGCGAATCTCAAGAATGGCCTGTGACGGGGATTTATCTGAATCTGAAAGTAGGCATCTTTCAGATCAAGAGAAATAAACCAGTCCCCCTGGCGCACGTGCGCGAGGAGTTTCCTGACTGTAAGATTTTTGAACAGTCTTTTTGCAAGCACTTTGTTAAAAAAATCTGAGATCCAAAATTGGTCTGAGGCCGCCGTCTTTCTTGGGGACAAGAAAATAACGGCTGTAAAACCCTGACTCGCTCAGAGAAGGCGGCAATCTCTCTATGGCCCTTTTGCACATGAGGTTTGCTATTTTTGAACGGAGCATGCAGGCTGCTTCCGTGTTCACAGTAGTTTCGAGCCGCGCTCGGAAGCGGGGAGGGCGGCGATCGAACTGTAGCAAATAGCCCTGTTTTATCGTGCTTAACACCCATTTGGATATCCCTGGGATAGCTTCCCACGCTTTGAAGCGTAACGCTAGAGGGCGAATGGCCAAATCGCCCTGATTGCCGCACACAGCGAGCTGAACAGAATGTGTGAGCGCGCTTACTGTGCTTATGCATGATGGCTCGCAAACAGCAGGGACAGGCTGTTCTGTGAGTGACTTCCCGATTGAAGTGAATGGGGAAAGAGTCACATCTGTTAAGTGATGCGCGAGCATAGTGTCAGGCACAGGACTTGCATACAGAGAGTTGATTGCTGGCCGTGTGACAGAGCGGGCAGAGAAGGAGCGCGCGCACGGGCTCGTGGGCGCGCTTATTGACTCTAACACTCGAGCGGGCTGTGCCCGCTTTATGGGAGTGGGCTCTGATAGGGACACGGGGAGTGTAATTGTCTATTAGTAAGCGTGAGCGCTTGTGTGTGGGCACGAGACTTACATATGAGTGTGACGCCCCGATCGCTTTGAATGGGGAGCGTTTTTATTTTATTTTTTATGATCGCCTTGAGACGCGAGCACGGCACTATTGGCAGTGTTTATTAGTAAGCGTGAGTGCTTCTGAGCGGGCACAGGACTTACAGTTATAAGTGACGCCCCGATCGCTTGGGATGGGCGGCGTTTTATAGTCACTCTTAGATGCGCGGGCGGCGCTCGGGGAGAGGTATGTGTTAGTAAGCGTGAACGCTCGTGGGCGGGCACGTGACTTACATTCATAACCTGACTGATATGAGTCTTTAATGGCCGTGTGAGCGTTGCCAGTAAGCGTGCGCTCGTGAGCGGACACGTGACTTACATTCACAGCCCGACCAGTTATGAGCACTTGAGTACGGCGGCTCGCTGACAGCGACAGCTGGCTGTTTTACATGTGACGTCCCGGTTGCTTGAACGGGGAACGTTTTGTGAAAACATTGTAATGTGCGAGCAGCGCCGGAGGCGGTGTGTCTGCTTAGTAAGCGTGAGCGCTCGTGGGAGGGCACGTAACTTTCATTCACAGCCTGACCAATATGAGTACTCAAATACGGCGGCTCGCTGACAGTGACAGCTGGCTGTTTTACATGTGACGTCCCGGCTGCTTTGAACGGGGAACGTTTATGAAAACTTGTAATGAGCGAGCAGCGCCGAAGGCGATGTGTCTGTTAGTAAGCGTGAGCGCTCGTGAGGGGGCACGTGACTTACATTCTTAACCTGACATGTATGAGGCTGTTCTGGCCGTGACAGAGCGGGCAGAAAATAGGCGTGAGCACATAGTTGTGGGCACGTTTCCAACATCTAGCACTCGAGCGGCATTTGCCAGCTTTATGAGCGGGCTCTGCGAGAGACACGGGGGGTATCGTGCTTGTGTGTAGGGGTGTAGGGGTTAACACCGAGATGTGGGCACATTTTCTACACTCAAGACACCAACGGCGTGACCCGGATAACCAGACATTATACACACTTTGAGATTTCTCTGGGCCGCCGCGAAAACGGCGGATGTGTGCAGGCGAGCGGGTTGCATTACCGGCTCGTTGGCTGCCGAATACACCACTGCAGTAGCCTTTTTTAAGGGGACTGACAGGGCGAGACATTTCGACGGTGGCGCGCAAGCCCGCCCGGGTCATGCAGAGAGCTCGAGAGGGCTCTGCATGACGCGCGAAACGGGGACGCAAGGGCGGGGTAGCTCTCTTGTAACGTAAAGAGAGCTAGCCGCGTGGTCGTTGGTCAAGCAGTTACTGGGAATAGTGTTTGTATGAGGGGGCGCGCACACTAGTAGTGGGCACGGGACCTACATGTGACACAGATGATGCCTGTCCGGGTCATGCAGAGAGCTCGAGAGGGCTCTGCATGACGCGCGAAACGGGGGCGGGGTAGCTCTCTTGTAACGTAAAGAGAGCTAGCCGCGTGGCGCTGTGGTTAAAGACTTCGATTCGAGCCCGCAGGGTCAACATCGGAAGTTCCTCGTAGTGCTCGCATCCTCCACGAGAGGGCGAGGGCTGCGTGTTCCTGGCCCAGGCAGAGAGCGCAGATGACGGTCTCCAACGCTGAGCGGCTCTGCACGAGCCACTGGAAGTGCGAGACATCTTGAAAAAGACGTCTCGCTGCTCTTTTAGGAAGTGTAGAACACAGAATATAGAGCTTAAAAGGATATGTCGCCGGATAGCGTAGCTCGCCGGATGGCTGAAGGTGGCGAAGACGGCCGGCTTCTTCAAGCGCTGTCCAAGCTTGCTTGATGCCCCTCGAACGGCGACACGGCTTCTGCAGTTCAGAGATGCGAAAAGCTTCGCTGAAGAGATGAAAATCAGGGATGCAGCCTACGAACCTCGCTTATATACACTCTAGCCACGCCCATTCTGGCGGGCTATGATGCGATGAAGGCGCGAGCGCCTCTCATTGGACGCGAGTTCACTCAAGTTCGTCTATAGGCTGCAGCAGTTGCCGCAGAGCAACCAATGAGCTCGCTAGCTAGCCCGCTCAAGGTCTGCAGCTGCTGCACTGCGTTGACAATGGATACAAACTTAAGGATAATTTTTTGGCTTCAATATCTCAGAAAAGATTAATCTTTCCCGTAGCGTAAGCTTACGCAATACGAGAGAACCTCTCGTAAGAGAACTGATGACATTTTAGTCTAGTTTTAGTCGACGAAAGACATAGTCTAGTTTTAGTCAATGAAAATTGTATTTGTCTCTTTTTAGTAATGAAATTCTATTTAACCCAGTCAATATAGTATAAGTACCTAGTAGTAGCCTATAGACGAAACCAAAATTTTATTTTAGCCAAACCCATTTCAAACAATATTATCTTATTATAGTTATCTTATTATATTATTGTTAGATTATAGACTCAAGAATACATCCATTCCAGACACGGAAGACGCTCTGATTTGAATTTACAACATATTTATTTTGCCAACCAAACATGTTAGAAGTAGCCTACATGAAATGAAAGATTTTCCAAATGTCATTTCTTTTTCTCCCAAAGACGAATCCCTTTCTCTGTGTCAGACTTAACTTTGTTTGTTGTCGTTTATGCTAATGCCTGTTTCACACTCCGTTTGCAGTGCGTATGTGGTGGTGCGTATTTTTCCCCGCACCCATGTTAATAGGTTAGAGCGCTCACACCGCACGCAGATGCGGTCCGGCAATGCGCTCCAGGAGCGGTGCGTGCATAACAGCAGAGCAGAGATCTACACAGTACCTCAACAACGCGACATAATGGATGTAGGCTAAAAATATTGATTTGAATATTGATTGTGGTGGTACAGCCCACAAGACAACTCACATGGACAGAACTGCGCACAGCTCAAGCACGCTCGAAACACACAAGACAAGACAATACAGGAGCATCAGGGTTCTGTCACAAAACCAAGAATAAACTAGACCGAAGTGACATGGTGGTCCAGTCAGAAGTGGTCCAGGTGGGCCACCTGGCATCCCTAATGAGGAACACCGAAAACAAGATGAGAACATGACATGACAACACAAGAACAACACACTACAACAGACAACACAAGACAGAAAGAGGTCAAATCATTATGGGGAGGGGATAGATAGATAGATAGATAGATAGATAGATAGATAGATAGATAGATAGATAGATAGATAGATAGATAGAATTTTTTTTTAAATTGATCAAAGGTGACAAAAGCATTTAATATGTAACAAAAAAATTATATTTAAACAAACAAAAAATGCTGGTCTTTTGAACATTATATATTAATCAAAGAATGCTGTAAAAAATGTGTATCATGGTTTCCACACAAAATATTAAGCACATTTTTAAAATGATGTCATGATATTGTTATTGAATCGCATGGGTTTACATTAGTACACATACTTTCTTAATTGTCTACAAGTCAGCTGAGACCATGCTACAATGCAATGCAATGCATTGTAACCATGCAAAACAAAAAATCAGAGCAACACCATTCTTGTGCTGTGTTTATGTCAAAATGGGCAACTAAAGGCCCTTAAAGATGAACTGAACTGAAATTTGAAAAACGGTGATATAACAGATCTATTGTATTTATTATCATTGGTACAATTATGAAAATGGCAGAATTTGTTAAAAGGGATAAAACTGTACGTTGAAAATGTTGTTTTTGTTACACGGGCGCCGCCATGTTGGATTTCAACATTCGGCTACGTCACTGGCATGGTAGGCTACTCCGTTGTCAACCAACACCAGCAGAGCAGCCATAGCATGTAAATAGTCTGAGGCTAGCTGACATGGCTGGGGAAACAGAAACCAACAGGTCTAGGGGGGGTTCATACTGTATTGGCCCTGGCTGTAGTAATGAATTGTATAGGGCTAAGGCAGCTGGGGTTACGATACATTTTCACAGGCTACCTTTGACAAGGAAACCAGCCCTCAAGTCAAGGCTAGCTGCCTTAAAACGGTCTAGCCCTCCGACAGCCCCTGGATTTCGAGTCTGTTGTTAGCATTTTTTAGTGACAGACTATTTAGTAGGCCTGTCGCTATAGTCAATAAATAAATTAATCGCACGACAAAAAAAAATAGCTAGATAATTTTTCCGGCCGCGATAATTTCCATTTGCATGCTTGTTTGTTTTCCTCGTCTCTCTCTCTCTCTCTCTCTCTCGCTCTCTAGCAAAGAGACTGGATGACAACTCTCGGTTCCTTAGCGTAGGAAGAGTGAACTAGAGCTTATTCTGCCCGAGCGATATTTCCCGACACTATCCTTGAGACGTGCTGCGCGGCACTAGATCTGATGGCCGAGACTCCGAGTGTGAGCGCGGGCGGTAATGCACTCACTCTGTGTGTGCGGGTTATTTAAATAAAACGATTCGCGGGACTCCTGCGAACTAGAAATATCTATGAATAAAACATAAAAACTAATAGATTTTTATTCATCTGTTGCAGAAAAGCAACAAGAACAACTAAAATAAAATATAAACGATTTACTGGCCAGAATTTCTATTCATAACATTCTATTCATAACAACGCTATAACATCGCGTTGAGTGATGTAGCCAATCACAGTTATATGTTTTGCTTCTGATTGGCCATTGCGTTCAAGAAATCATAGACTCCCTTTTTGGTATTTATTCAAGTGCATTTTTTGTAACAGAGACTGCTCTCTGCAACAGATTGACTCCGGTGCAGTGTCCATGCTCCGGCAGCTCACACACCCACACCAGTCACTTCGCCCCAAACGATCCTGTGCTGTAGGCTATGTGGAGCCTGAAACTGATCCTCCATGTGGTGGTGGTAGTCAGAAACTACTGGACTGTCCCTCACAGGTTCAAATGCGTAACCCATGCCGTTAAAAGTGCTCATTTTCGTCTGTGTATTAGGACCTGCAGCTGTTGCCTATGCACCTCTGCGTGTCCTACCATGCCAGTGACGTCATCGAAACTGCCAGCGTAACAAGCGCAATTTTTGTGTTGCTTAAAAAAGCTATATTGATATTTTTAATAACATTTTTTAGTGTAATTTACTTTTAATTGTCATAAACAACACATTATCAACGTCGATTTTTTTCAGTTCAGTTCATCTTTAATGGATTTCAACTCGAATTCTAAGTGAATACAAAAATGCATTCTCTTTTTGATGCCATTTAAATGGAAGCTTCCATTTGAAGATTGCACTCTCCAAAACTGTACTTTGCAGAGGGTTCTGGCACCTTACAATTTATGGTACATCAGAGGAAGCCACAATAGGAAGAGCTGGGGCCTTAAGGGACAATGTTTAGAGTTGAGGCTGCTGGCTGAAAGCAGAGCGTGGGTGGAGGGGATGCTGGAACAACAGCAGTGTCACTGGGCCTCTTACCCTCCCACAGGCCCTCAGGGTTTGAGCTTATTAGAGAGCCTCCTTCAGACAGTCTGATGGGGAGGGGCAGGCAGAGACACGTATCCTTATTTGACCATTAAGCCTGCTGGGCTTCTTAAGAAGTTTATACTTCTGAGAGTTTTACAAATTTCTCAGAATGAATGTTTATTGTAACTGCAGAGGATTAAAGTAGAAATTATATGACTTTAACTGGATAATAATAATGAATATATGTGACCCTGGATCACAAAAACAGTCACACGGGTATATTTGTGGCAATAGCCAACAATACATTGTATGGGTCAAAATTAAAGTTTTTTCTTTTATACCAAAAATCACTAGGATATTAAGTAAAGATTATGTTCCATGAAGATACTTTGTAAATTTCCTACCGTAAATATATAAAACATTTATTTTTGTGAGTGAATGCAGCACAATCGCGAACATAAATGGAGAACTTTAAAGGCGATTTTCTCAATGTTTCGATTTTTTTGCACCCTCAGATTCCAGATTTTCTAGTTGTATCTCGGCCAAATATTGTCCTATCCTAACAAATCATACATCAATGGAAAGCTTATTTATTCAGCTTTCAGATTGATGTATAAATCTCAATGACAAATTGACCCATGTGACTGGTTTTGTGGTCCAGGGTCACATATATATATATATATATATATATATATATATATTAGGGGTGTAACGGTTCACAAAATTCATGGTTCTGTTCGATATGATACACTTGTGTCACGGTTCGGTACGGTTCGGTACGTTTTCGATAGAGCAAAAAGAAAGAAATGCCAGAGAAATTTCCTTGATTTAATTTTTTTAATTCTTTATTTATTAAAACTAACATCAAAAAGTATGATATTTTTTTACTTTGAGCAATGATGGAGCTATAATTGACTCTTCTTAGGAGCATATAAAACAAAACAGCTCCTTGGAAAAATGAAATGTAATATTGTAGTAGTTATAAACAAAGGTTTATTTTAGTTCAGATTAACATTTGAGGGCAGCAATTGTATTCATAATGTCAAAATAAAACCAACGTAATGTTACTTGAAAGCATTATAGCCTACTATTCCTGCCAAACTTCCATGGTTGCAGTTAGTGTTGTTACTACAGTAAATCCATGGTGAATGTTGCTGATGGACACTGGTTTTCATGTTAGCGCTGTTTGATCGGTTATTAACAGAGAAATTTGAATGCTTCTCACTAGATCTCGTAGCGATGTTATTACTTCAGTGTCGAATTCAATGCTTTCTTTACTGGATCTCTTAGCGCTGTGTAGTAACAGTGTCGCTTGATCAAGATCGGCTCGCGCTGCTTTGGTCCAAACTGATAAACGGTCCGTCAACCACACAATAACGAATAGCTCAGTTTCGTTCCGCTTGCCGTTTGCCATTTGATGTTGGGCAATGTTGTGGTCGCGTCAGCGTCTCTTACATTATGGACGCGCCTACATTTGAAATAACAAAATTTTGGTCGGCAGGAAAAATGGTCCAATGAACTGTTCGGTTTGAAAATGCGTACCGAAAACCGAACCGAAAGCCTCGTACCGAACGGTTCAATATGAATATGTGTATCGTTACACCCCTAATATATATATATATATATATATATATACACACCAGTATACCAGTACATCTCCCGGTGAGGGGGCAGTGGCATATCAAGGACATCTCCCTGCCACCCCCTGCACCTGCCTTTATTGGGGCGTTAGCTCCCAGCCTTTCTCCTTCCTTCGTAGCCACAGCCAAAAGCTGGCTTTCTCTGGCTCCTCCTCAAACTAATTCACCGCCTTCCGCAGATTTACCCATCCTTCGGATGAGACGTTAAACCGAGGTCTTGACTCTTCGTGGTCATTAAAAATCCCAGGATGTCCTTTGAAAAAGAGTAGGAGTGTAACCCCGGCATCCTGGCCAAACTTGCCCCTTGGCCTCTGTCCATCATGGCCTCCTAATCATCCCCATATACTGATTGGCTTCATCACTCTGTCTCCTCTCCACCAGTAAGCTGGTGTGTGGTGGGCGTTCTGGCACAATATGGCTGCCGTCGCATCATCCAGGTGGATGCTGCACATTGGTGGTGGTTGAGGAGATTCCCCCTTCCATATGTAAAGCGCTTTGAGGTCCCAGAAAAAGCGCTATATAAATGTAACGAATTATTATTATTACCCCCGCCGTGCCAGACTCACGGAGTAGTTCCATTGCTCTGCTGACAAAGCACTAGGGATGCGCGGTATACCGGTACTGCAAAAATACCGGTATATATTATATTTCAAACGGAACAATATCATAATTTTGTTCAATTCGGTATTTGATGCGCTGCTGTTTCGAAGTTCACCGCTAGGCGGCAGTGCACTACCTAAACTGACGCGGGTCATGCGAAACCGGCAAACGGTGACAACAGAGGAACACGATGGATCAAACGAAGCTCATTCGAATTTCTACACGCCCTAAATTAATAAATTACGGTGGCCGAGACAGCTCAACGCGCTGCAACTGAAGCAAACACATGTAAATAGAAAAAAACGTGTGCAAATAGAAAAAAACACATGCAAATAGAAAAAAACACATGCAAATAGAAAAAAACACGTGCAAATAGAAACAAAACACCTGCAAATTAAAAAAAAACATCTTGCATCAGTTTCACAAAACATGTGTGCTCCAAATCCAGAAACGCGCTGCAAAAGTTCACAACACAACTAAATACATAAACGTGCTGCAAATAACACAGACCACAACGGAAATGTTTCCAGGGGAACCAAATAAGTGACGAACCCGGCTAGGACGTGCTTACTGCTCGTGAGCGTCTCTGTGCCCTACTCCCTTCGAAGGGCAGACGGCAGAGCCCTTAAAGTGGGACTTTGGAGTGAGCAGGGCTCTAGTGTGCCATTATAGCCGTGTGAAACGCACTTGATGAAGGAGCAACTAAAGACAACGTAATTAATTCCTCATTATTTTCACCTGGGATGTTCCCATGACAACGCAGCACGGCGTCCATCAGCTGAAGAGCTGGTCTTAAGACAGAAATATAATGCTGTTAACATAACGGTTGCAATTACATTTGTATTTTTACTTTTTTTTAAATATGCGTTATATATCTGTGTGTCTCAACTTTAAAATTTTTGACCCTACATTACCTAACATTTCTTACGAAACTTTTCTTTATGAAAATGTAAACATAACATGAAACAATTTGTACAGTGTAACTGATGTATAGATAAATATCTTTCCTTCATGTTTTTCTTCTTTATCTTTTTTATTTATTTATTTTAGTTTCCAATTCATTGTTATTTTCTCATTTGTATTCTGATGACATTGAACATATTGTTAATACATTTTGTACATTGTATACAAGTTGTATGTCATAAAAAAAATTAATCTCTGTATGTTTTGCACAAATAAATAAATAAATAAATAAAGTAGAATTTTAAGTTGTAAGCACCAGCACGCATAGATTTATGGATATCTATCTATGCCAGCACGTCCCAGCCGGGTTCGTCACTTATTTGGTTCCCCTGGAAACATTTCCGTTGTGGTCCGTGTTATTTGCAGCGCGTTTATGTATTTGTGTTGTGAGCTTTTGCAGCGCGTTTCTGTATTTGGTGGTGTTGTGAGTATTTGGAGCACACGTGTGTTGTGAAACTGATGAAGATGTTTTCTTAATTTGCGGGTGTTTTTTTTATTTGCATGTGTTTTTTTCTATTTGCACACGTTTTTTTCTATTTGCATGCGTTTTTTTCTATTTGTATGTGTTTTCTTCTGTTGCAGCGTGTTGAGCTCTCTCGGCCACCGTAATAAATAGAGAGAGCAGTATGAGTGAAATAAGGCATTACTTTGCCAACAAAAGTAATGAGAAAAGTAAACAAACATATCTCAATTCACCACTCTGCAAACGGGGAGGCAACACATCAAATCTGCCGAAGCACTTGACTTGTCAGTTGCTCATCTTGACTTGTTCAAAGAGTCCAGAGATCGACAGGTTAGTCCATCATTCAACTGATTTAATTTAGACTTTTATTGAACATTGAACACCGCACATACATAAGAGCTTATCATGATACGGTAAACACGAAAGCTCAAATCTGCTTGCATGACACGCTAGAACCAATTAAGTTTAGGTCTCATCATTTTTGCACTTTCAAACAAACATATATTAATTGAAATGTGAATAATATTAATTTTAGTATTAGTGATAGTACAATGAATGGCATATTAGTGCCGCTGTGGTGACCCCTAGAACAATAAGCCGAGAGAGGGAGAGAGTAATAGTAGTAATATGAATATTACTAATATTACAATTAAGCTACATTTGTCAACATTCATTAGGTAACCTGACCTAACATAGCATTTATTAATCTATATCAATCAGTAATTAAATGACCTAGAAAATTAAATTGACTAATACATGTTTTTAGCATGTTAACATTACTTTATGCAATGCATTAATGATTAAACTAATATGAACCCAAACAGTAACCAAACCAAGATGAATAAATGCAATAAATGTTGATAAATCTCTGTTGATGCATACAGCTAATAGTTTACATGTCATTTCATTATTCTATTATTATTATTATATGTGAATCTATTAGTATAGATATTAACCTATTTTAATTGTATAATTTCTGTTTTTTTGTTTTCAAAATCAAAATTTAAACTACTGTATGTTCCTTGACTGATTTTTTTTTTTTTCTACAATTTGGTACATTTTCTTTGCACATTTGGTAGTGGAGAATTTCAAGCAGTGTTTTTTAAGTGTCACTTAAATTGAGACTGTTTTTTTTTTTAACCTGTGGTATCGATCGATACCGAGGTATTAGGTTCTGGTATCGTACCGAAGCCAAAATTGTGGTATCGAGCCATCCCTACAAAGCACCGGCATCCGACCTCCACGGGGTAAAGCTTGGCATTCCAGCCTGCCTCTTGGCACTCTGCCACCAGCTCGGAATACTTTAGATGTTTCCTTTCATGGGCTGCTATAATGTTTCCTTCCCATGGGACGGTAACTTCAATGATGATGACTGTTTTATCCTCAGCTGACCACATGACGATGTCTGGCCGTCGTTATTGTTTGTTATTGTTATCTCTCTTGGGAAGACAAGCTGCTTTTTGAGGTCCACCAACATTTGCCACTCCCTCCTTGAGGAGAGTATTTCTTTCTTCTGCCGGTACCCGGTAGATGTCATCTGGTCTGACAAAGGATGATAGTGTAAACATTGGCGTCTCAGGCACGTACTTTGCTGCTATCCTACTCCTCTCCAAGACTTCAGCCAGCTTAGTGAGGGCTTGGTCATGACGCCACCTAAATCGTCTCTGTGTCAGCGCAACCTTGCATCCTGAGAGGATGTGCTGTACACTGTAAAAATAAAATGTGCCTGAAGGAACCTTTTGGGGTTCTTCACTTTGCCACACCTGCGGAACCATCTATAGATCCTCTAGGCACCATTTAAAAAGGGGTGGTTCTCTGAGGAACCACACAGGTTTCCTGAGGAACTCTTATATTAGGCACTGTGTGGAACTGGTTTGGGTGCCTCAAGGAACCAATTTTTCTTTTCTTTTTTTCATGTTGTTACTACGGTTACCATTAACTGTATATATATATATATAATAAGCAAACTGAACCAAATACAAAATAAGATTTAGAGACAAAAAGTCCAGGGTGCTCAAGGAGTTCAAAAAAAGTATTAGAAGGTGCTCTTTGGGGTCGAGAGTTCAATGTCATGTAGAAAAGGGAATCCAAGACACTCTTCTTTAGAAAATTAAAAAGCCTTTATTAAACTGGCTCTATCATGATTGAAAATATTATTAAAACATGTGGGGGAAAATACAACCCACGCGTAGCGGCACAACCAGCCTTCTTCAGGGTATATTTTCCAAACAAACAATTTCCTCATTTATAGATGCTAATTTGGGAACACCTAATTGACATATAGCCTGCACATACAGAGAAGGTCCACTAGGAGGTAGTACAAAAAAAAAAAAAAAAAAAAAAAAAATCATCACAGAAAAGGGCTGAAATCTATTTCTTCATTTAAACCAGGATATACTGTGGCCTGTAATTCATAAATATAAAATGTTTCTCTCTGTAGAAGTAATTTTAATCGGTCACCACCCCGAATACTCTTTTTGATTGTTTCTAAACCCTTAACCATTAGACCTTCTGGGTTGTTATTGTGCACGTTTTGGAAGTGTTTTGCCATAGGATAATCTAAATTGGCTTTTCTAATGGCATTCTTATGCTCAGATCTGCTATGCTATTCTTATGCTATGTCTTTAAAGGAACACTCCGACTTTTTGGGACTTTAGCCTATTCACCTTATCCCCCAGAGTTAGATAAGTCCATACATACCTTTTTCATCTCCGTGCGTGCTATAAGTCTGTTTGACGCACCCACCGCTAGCCTAGCTTAGCACAAAGACTGGATGTAAATGGTTGCAGCTAGCATACTAAACCAAATAAGTGACAAAATAACGCAAACATTTTCCTATTTACATGTTGTGATTTGTATAGTCACAGAGTGTACAAAAAACAAAGTCACATGAGACACAGACATATTTTAACCGTATAAATACTGGGAACTATATTCTCTGAAGGCGAAGCACTGCTACTTGGGCGGAGTGATAACCGCAGCACCTGAGACGTACCTTACCCAAACTCTGAACGAACTCTCTGCTCCTCACCACGGCGCGTCTCAGGTGCTGCGGTTATCACTCCGCCCAAGTAGCAGTGCTTCGCCTTCAGAGAATATAGTTCCCAGTATTTATACGGTTAAAATATGTCTGTCTCTCATGTGACTTTGTTTTTTGTACACTCTGTGACTATACAAATCACAACATGTACATAGGAAAATGTTTGCGTTATTTTGTCACTTATTTGGATTAGTATGCTAGCTGCAACCATTTACATTCAGTCTTTGTGCTAAGCTAGGCTAGCGGTGGGTGCGTCAGATAGAGATACAGCACGCACGGAGATGAAAAAGGTATGTATGGACTTATCTAACTCTGGAGGATAAGGTGAATAGGCTAAAGTCCCAAAAAGTCGGAGTGTTCCTTTAAGACGTCTCTTGGTCCGGCCTACATAAAAGCATCCACATATGCATGATAACCTATATATCACGAAAGTGGTATTGCAATTAATGAATGTCTTTATGTCATACTTTTTATCTGTCTTAAAATTAAAGAATTCTTTACATACTTTAATATTAGAGCAATGATTACAAGACCCACATTTGTAAACTCCTTTTAAATGTGTGTTAAGCCAAGTGGTCCGTTTTTCGGCAGGAAGATGGCTAGATACTAGCCTATCTCGTAGAGTTGGAGCCCTCTTGAAACTTATTTTTGGAGATGCAGAAAATACTTCTCTAAGAACAGGATCACTCTTAATAAGATTCCAATTAGAATATATAATTCTTTTTATGGAATTGGCCAAGGAGCTATATTCTGTCACAAAATAGGCCTGATTTTGTAAAGCGGATGGTTTTTTCTTCTTCTGGAATAACTCTGGTCTAGAGATGGCCTGGGCTTTCTTATAAGCATGGAAATGGTTAGATCTAAGAAGTTAATAGTCGTTTTGGAATGTTCCATACACAATTTTATATTCCTATCATTATTGTTCAAGTACTCATAAAATTGTAACAATTCATCAAAAGAACCTCCCCAAATCAAAAGAATAAAATCAATATACCTCCCCCACCATTTAATCTTGTCAATATACCTGTGTGGATAGACGAGATCACTCTCCCACAAACCTAAAAAAAGGTTAGCATAGTTAGGGGCAAAACATGCACCCATCGCAGTGCCCTGAACTTGAATATACATTTGGTCCTGGAAAAGGAAAACATTGTTCTTAAGTGTCCATTCGGTAAGCTGAACGATGAACTCGGAGGGAGGCAAAGAGTCTGTAGGTCCATTGGTCAGGAAATGTTGTAAAGCTTTTAGTCCATCATTGTGAGCAATATTTGTATAAAGAGATTCCACATCCAATGTGACTAGGAAACAGTCATCAGGAACTTTCATATCGTTTAATACCTTCAACACATGAGTTGAGCCCTCTTGAAACTTGAAACGAGATAGGCTAGTATCTAGCCATCTTCCTGCCGAAAAACGGACCACTTGGCTTAACACACATTTAAAAGGAGTTTACAAATGTGGGTCTTGTAATCATTGCTCTAATATTAAAGTATGTAAAGAATTCTTTAATTTTAAGACCGATAAAAAGTATGATATAAAGACATTCATTAATTGCAATACCACTTTCGTGATATATAGGTTTTCATGCATATGTGGATGCTTTTATGTAGGCCGGACCAAGAGACGTCTTAAAGACAGAGTATCTGAGCATAAGAATGCCATTAGAAAAGCCCATTTAGATTATCCTATGGCAAAACACTTCCAAAACGTGCACAATAACAACCCAGAAGGTCTAATGGTTGAGGGTTTAGAAACAATCAAAAAGAGTATTCGGGGTGGTGATGTCACGATCCACACTCAAGGAAACAGAAGATCCAATAATGCAGTATAATTTATTAGGGAAATCCGTTACTCACACAACAGTCCAGGCAGGGGTCAAAATCCATATAAGCAATCCGAAACACAATGAATAAAGAACAGACAAAACTCGAGCATGAACAGACCTCAGAACGTGGTGTGATGAAAGACAAGGACTCCGTAACAAACACTAAAACAGACAGGGTATAAATACACACAGAACTAACAACCATGATGAGGAACAGCTGGGTACAATGAACAGTGATGAGTGCAGACAAGGATTGTGGGAAATGCAGTTCTGAATGTGACTGACACCTGGTGAACAGAGGACCTCTAGTGGAAACCAGGGAACATAAACCAACACTGTGACATAACCCCCCCTCTACGGAGCGGCTACCAGACGCTCCACGACAAGAACAAAAAACACAACACAATACAAGAGGTTCAGGAGGGAGGTGGAACGGTGGAGGATCAGGGGGAGGGAAGGTGGGCCAGGTCCATGAAGGGAGACAGGAACAAGGGGTGAGGGTTTAACCGGGGACCAGGGCAAAACAAAAAGTCTATCGGGCATTCAGAGGGAAACAGAAAGTCCATCGGGAGGCCAGGGCGAGACGCAAAGTCCATCGGGCGGCCAGGGCGGCGAAGACCCCTCGGGCGGCCAGGGCGGCGAAGACCCCTCAAAGACACCGGCTCCGGCTCTGCAACAGGCGACACCGGCTCCGGCTCTGCAACAGGCGACACCGGCTCCGGCTCTGCAACAGGCGACACCGGCTCCGGCTCGGAAACAGGCGACACCGGCTCCGGCTCGGAAACAGGCGACACCGGCTCCGGCTCGGAAACAGGCGACACCGGCTCCGGCTCGGAAACAGGCGACACCGGCTCCGGCTCGGAAACAGGCGACACCGGCTCCGGCTCGGAAACAGGCGACACCGGCTCCGGCTCGGAAACAGGCGACACCGGCTCCGGCTCGGAAACAGGCGACACCGGCTCCGGCTCGGAAACAGGCGACACCGGCTCCGGCTCGGAAACAGGCGACACCGGCTCCGGCTCGGAAACAGGCGACACCGGCTCCGGCTCGGAAACAGGCGACACCGGCTCCGGCTCGGAAACAGGCGACACCGGCTCCGGCTCGGAAACAGGCGACACCGGCTCCGGCTCGGAAACAGGCGACACCGGCTCCGGCTCGGAAACAGGCGACACCGGCTCCGGCTCGGAAACAGGCGACACCGGCTCCGGCTCGGAAACAGGCGACACCGGCTCCGGCTCGGAAACAGGCGACACCGGCTCCGGCTCGGAAACAGGCGACAACGGCTCCGGCTCGGAAACAGGCGACACCGGCTCCGGCTCGGAATCAGGCGACACCGGCTCCGGCTCGGAAACAGGCGACACCGGCTCCGGCTCGGAAACAGGCGACACCGGCTCCGGCTCGGAAACAGACACTGGCTCCTGCTCGGCGGCGGCCATCTTGTCCGGAGACATAGGCTCTGCGGCGGCCGGCAGGGGGACGGCCTCCTGGACGACATCGGGCTGTTCGGGCACGACCTCCGGGACGATAGTCCGGCGGAACGAGACTCTGGCCTGGCGGCCTGGGGAATTGATACCCACTGAGATCCGTGAAATTACCAGGCTATCGGCTGTTCGGACAGATGACAGCGGCTGATCGGCCAGCTTGGACACCAGTCCACTCCACCCTCGGACGTGTCCAAAGGAGGCAGCCGTGCTGGCTGATGGTGCGGTCCGCGGAGGGTCTCGCTTTGCGGCCGACGGAGACACTGGCTCGATGGTGGCCATCCTCTCCGGAGACACAGGTGCCGGGTCCGCCCTCCCGTCAGGAAACGCTGATGTGGACTCAGTCATCCTGTCAGAAAAACCAAACCGGTCTGACATAATCCACCGGCTACGTCTCTGCAGATAATTAGTGAACCCCCAGAAGTCCAGAGTCTCCAGCCCCATCATCTCACATCGAGGTAATGGGTTATCAAGGCAATTATTAAAAAGGTCTTTTAGTGCCGCCTCATTGTAACCCATACCTCTTGAGAGAGTCCAAAAGAATTGAGCTAGTCCACCCACCGACTGTCCCTGTTGGCGTAAAGCCATTAAATTACTGAATCGTCCCCTCCTTTCTTCCTTGGTGGTAGGGGGACGGATTCGGAAACCCGTACTGCTGGATCCTTGCATGACGGAGTCCTTCTGTCACGATCCACACTCAAGGAAACAGAAGATCCAATAATGCAGTATAATTTATTAGGGAAATCCGTTACTCACACAACAGTCCAGGCAGGGGTCAAAATCCATATAAGCAATCCGAAACACAATGAACAAAGAACAGACAAAACTCGAGCAAGAACAGACAAAACTCGAGCATGAACAGACCTCAGAACGTGGTGTGATGAAAGACAAGGACTCCGTAACAAACACTAAAACAGACAGGGTATAAATACACACAGAACTAACAACCATGATGAGGAACAGCTGGGTACAATGAACAGTGATGAGTGCAGACAAGGATTGTGGGAAATGCAGTTCTGAATGTGACTGACACCTGGTGAACAGAGGACCTCTAGTGGACACCAGGGAACATAAACCAACACTGTGACAGGTGACCGATTAAAATTACTTCTACAGAGAGAAACATTTTATATATATGAATTACAGGCCACAGTATATCCTGGTTTAAATGAAGAAATAGATTTCAACCCTTTTCTGTGTTTTTTTTTTGTTTGTTTTTTACTACCTCCTAGTGGACCTTCTCTGTATGTGCAGGCTATTTGTCAATCAGGTGTTCCCAATTAGCATCTATAAATGAGGAAATTGTTTGTTTGGAAAATATACCCTGAAGAAGGCTGGTTGTGCCGCTACGCGTGGGTTGTATTTTCCCCCACATGTTTTAATAATTTGTTCAATCATGATAGAGCCAGTTTAATAAAGGCTTTTTAATTTTTTAAAGAAGAGTGCCTTGGACTCCCTTTTCTACAAAATAAGATTTGTTTATTACATATTTTAGATCTATTTTAATACATACACTCATAGACAATTATGAGGCGGCCGCCTCCGTCAAATTTCGTGCCGCCTCCGCCTCTCCACAAAACTCGGACAGACAGTCACGTGCTCATATACACTTTTTCCACCGTGAGGGTTCTGTTGCGGTTCCCGCTTGTGTCCATTCTCAAACCGTATTGAGAATGAGAAGGTGACGTCACGCGTATCACTCCGCGTTGCATTGTGGGAAGGATTCGCCATCTTGGTAGGATACGCTATCCGTTGTCATGGTTACTTCGACCGTGAGACCGAGAGAAATAGCGACAGAGAGAGAGAGAGCAGCTTGATATTTGTTTGCATTTTTGCGATAAGGCACAGTTTCTTGGGAATAAATGAAGAAGGGGGAAGCAAAAGGAAAGGGGCTCTATCGGGAGAGACTAAATAACAACACCAAGCAGCGTTATTTAGAGAAACTACTTGACATCAACATGGACCCGTACGACCTGCTACAGAATGGACGAAAGACCCAAAGCACTACCACCTTTCACATACGCTGACATAGTTAATTACCTGGTTTGTTCATGGTATCAGTGACTAACGTTACTGCCTACACAATGCAAGAGTTCAGAAGCTTTAAGTCATTAGAAGCTGAACAAGTCTGCTGCGGCTGGGTGCAAGACTTAGAAACCCCCAAACCTGTAACGTTAAACTGCGAGAGTTCAGTCAAACTTGATGTTTCAGGCCTCATTCATATGTGGAAATAAATCTGATATGAATCAGATACGTGCATTTGCATCTGCCGTGCAACGTTAAGCGAACAGTTCGGACATTCCCCTGTCAATGCGAATCGACATTAAAAAAAGTGTCTTTTTAAAACATTTCGTGGTACAGATATATCTACAACAAATGAAACAACTCTAGATGAATAACAGAGTAGTAATTTCGTTCGTTTGTGTTAAATAAAAGGCGAACTGTGCTGAAATGTGTTGCTTTTGAAAGCAGGCTTTGCTCGCTGTTGCTGCTGTCAGTTTATTGACAAGCAGTTTCTCTAAGCTGGCTGCATTGTTATTTAGTCTCTCCCGATAGAACCCCTTTCATTTCTCTTCCTTCTCCATATCTTCCAAAGAAATTGCGGCGTATCGGTAAAATGTAAACAAACACTAAGCTGCGCTGTCTCTCTTTCGCTATTTCTGGAATGTTTAGTCGCGCCTCTGTGAAGTTCTGAAGGCGTTGCCCCTGGCAACCGATAGCGTCTCCTACCATCATGGCCGACCGGCTCAGACCCCGCCCAAATCGGCACGTGACTCCTCACTCTCAATAGTTTGCCGATAGTACTGCACGGGTCATAATCCGCAGGTCGAGCGGGCCAAGTAATAAAAACATTCTATTCAATTGAGGGTGGATGACAGATAAATCATTATAATGTGTAATAAAGTGTAATAAAGACAGGGTACTCCCATCTCGGTAAAACGCAATTAACCTGTGTCACTCTTTTGGTTTCGTTTTCAACAACGTAATTCTCCTTAGGGAAAACCAATCATGGAAAACATATCAAGGCTCGACATTAACGCTTGTCCGGGACACGTGTGTTTTTTGTTTGTTTTAGTTAATCACCGAAAAACGCGAGGAAGATTCTGTTTTATTTCATTTCATGTAAATGGCAATTGATATAGCTTATAGTTGATAATAATATAGGCCTACCTAATGTAATGGACGGTAACAAAGTTGCGCTGTTGAGGCTCGCGCAGTTATTTATATTAATTATAGTTAGTATACAATAGGCTACACACGACCAGATTGCGGTTTTCCTGAATGCCATCACGATTGAAACCGAGATATTGATTTCATAACAGTTCAATAAACAAATAGTTAAAATTAAGTTACTTACATTTTTAGACGCAATGACTGTTTTTGTTCTGTTTCAGCAGCGAAAATAGTTCCAAACAACAGAACCATAGCACATCTCACAGCAACACTCATCCATGTTGCATTACTGAATGATTCAGTGTTTTGACCTAATCGCTTGAGTCAAAGATTCAAATTACCCATTATTAAACCGCCTCATTCTGAATAAATGAGCCGTTTGAACGAATCGTTTAAATTAATGACTCAATGACTCGCTCATTAAAACGGTCGCCTGCCACCTCCTACTGGCGGTTTAGTTTCAAAGTATCATTCTTTTCAGCATTCTGTAGCGACATTGAGAATGGACCAAACACAATTGAAGCTTTCATACATAATCAAACACAAGAGGCTGCATATTCCAGATCACCCCAGGCTCTGAAGCCAAAAGACCTTTTGTTGTTTATCTAAAGGAAGAACGTTGTCAATGTTTTATAATTTGGCAAGAACAGATCTGTTCAGAAATTGTGAAACAAGAGGCCCTAACAAGAAGTCACCTGACCCCTGCGACTAAACAGACTAGCCTTTCTTAAGGACCAAGGTCCCATGAGAAGATGAACAGAACAGACTTCAGCAGGAACTATCCGTGACCTCAGACTGGAATGTCTTTCTTAAACCCCAGAAACTTTACACACCAACACACTTTACATATCAAAATCCATAAAACTCATCCCAGAACAATTCTTGACTGACCCATAATCAAAATTATATAACATAACATAATTATATATTGTGTTTACAACCCCTGTATGTGTCTTTTCTGCTTAGATCACATCTAAGTCATGTAATTGTTATAACTATGAGATGCTGGAATGAAAGTGTGTCGTGTTTCCTATCATTATGCTGATATATTATTAATTCAGAAGGTGGCTTGATTGAAATCTGTGTAAAAATGTTTATGTTCTTAAAATGGAAATTATGTCTAAACTGAATCCTCTGTTCGAGCTGATGAGTAAGCAGACCACAGATAACACATGATTCACGATGAGAGAAAGGGGGGGGGGGGGGGGGGGTTACTAAATAACCATATAGTACCTTATTGTCCGAATTCCAAATTCCTCCAGGAGGCAAAACAAGTAGTTTTTTTGCGTATCTGTACTTTACTCAAGTATTTACATTTTGGGAGACTTTTACTTTAACTCCACTACATTTCAAAGTCAAATATCTTACTTTTTACTCAACTACATTTTCAAAATCAGTCGTTCCTTTTTATTTATGAGTGGATAAAAACGTAACTAGTCAAACGAGCCACCAATCACAGTACAGCGCGCGCGCGCGCTTTGTTTTGAAATTGTCTTGACGGTCTCTACTAGCGCGAATCAGAGCCGTTAAATATGAGAGTTGCGAACATAGATGGTTGTGACCGTGATCTCGCCGCCGCGCGGTCACGTTATTCATGTAGCTCTCAATAGTTCCAATTCCAAACAAATCGCATTGACAATGATTTTAAGCGGGACAGAGAGCAGCAGCTATTATTGCAGCAATTATTGGTAAGTATTGACGCATAGTGTACATTGCTTACGTTGCCACTAAAATGACTTGCATATAATAGCTTTTTTTTCTGGGGAGTAGCCTAGCAGAAACACGTTTTCTGCTAGGCTACTCCCAGAAAAAAATACGTTTTTGTGTTTTGGAGGGAAATTGGCTGCTCCCATAACATAGAATATATATATATATATATATATGTGTGTGTAGCCTGTGTGTGTGTGTGTGTGTGTGTGCGCGCGCGCGTGTGTGTGTGTGAATATGTGTGTGTCGTGTGTATATATATATATATATATATATAAAGGCGTTGTGCAGGTTTATGTGAATGTATCATAACATTAAGATGTTAATAATTATGACCATAGGCGCTGGAGAAAAATATATACAGTAAATACTGTAAATGTTTTATACCTTATGGGAACAGTCCCCTTCCCTCCAAAATTAAAAAAAATTAAAAAATTAATTCAATTCAAATATATATATATATATATATATATATATTAGGGCTGGGGTAAACGATTATTAATTAAACGATTAGTCTGTCGATTATTTTATCGATTAGTCGACTAATCTAACGACTAATTGAACGATTCTTTTTTGTAACATGGAAATTGCAGGAGTGCACATTCAATGCACAACAATTTTGATCTGGTTCTTACAGAGTATCTACACTGTAAAATGTTTGGTAGGCTACTGAAATGAGCCCTATCACACTTGGATGTGGTGCTCATTTTAATGTTTTCAGTGCTCATAAAAAACATCCGGACTGATTTTTCGGTTTTGTTGACGGGGGTGGGGTTTACATGCGCTTCATAAGGCACACACGCACATTTGCACACACACGCGCAAGGTCTCTCGCTCTCTCCCTCTCTGCGCGCGCTACACGGTTTGGAGCTCGCGAGCTGTAGATTCCGGGAGATTTTAACTAATTTGCGGTCATCAGGGAGCCGCTATCACTATGCGGGAGACTTGGGATGTCAACTCCATTTGACAAAGAGCGCAAATAACGACACCTTTACGTTTGGGACTAAATTTGAAGTATTCCCATACCTTCGATGATTTAGTGCGAGCTGGGGTTTTTTAGGACTTTTTCTTTTGTTGGGACTTTTGCATGGCTTTGTTGTGAATTCTGTGAAGAGGTTGCTGTTTTGTCCTCGATTCTGCAATGTTTCGGTCTCCCACGTGTGTGTGGCGAGCTGTACCGCCGGGAACGGTGCAAAAAAATAAATACATAAATAAAGAAGCGTCGACAAAAAAATATGACGTCGACGAATTTTTGACGTCGAAGCGTCGACGTCATCGACGCGCCGCTACAGGCCTAATATATATATATATATATATATATATATATATATATCAGACTAATTAATGTCATTTCATTAATAGATTGGTGTGCCAAGAGTGACATTAGTCTTCACTTATACTGAGTTAAGCAAGAGTCTTGTGACAAATTATAATAGGACATTATAGCCATAAAAAAAAATCAAAGTACTTGGATACTTAAGTACATTTGAAGGCAAATACTATTGTACTTTTACTCAAGTGAATGTTTAAAGGCAGCACTTCTACTTTTACTTGAGTAATATTTTACCTTGAGTATCTTTACTTTTACTCAAGTACATGGTATGTGTACTTCGTCCACCACTGCAAGCAAGTACCTCCAGACTCGCTGAACTGGTGTATATTGATATAAAATTGAATAACCCGCCTAAGAAACGATAGAAGGGTTAAATTAATGATTGATGGTTCGTTCAGGTCATGTCTTATAAGTGCATATAGAAACTTGGGATTTCACCATCTTACTCTTAAAACTAATTCTTTCCTCACTCTCTTTCTTTTTGCAACTCGTATGAATGTGTGTGTGCGTGTGTTTGGGTTAGATATTAGTTTTATGTTTTAGAATAATCAATAAAGTCTAGTTTATATTTAAAAGATAATTACTTGTGTTATGTGCTTACAGATTTATTGTCTGCGATCTAAGTTACCTATGCTATTACCCTTGATTATTTCTTAATTTTGCTGTTAGCTGGGAATTAGTCTTTCTTGGACAGGAAGATATTATATTTCCTAGAATTAATAATTGTTTATGCTTTCCGTTCATTGGATGAACTGATAAAATGATCATACTATTGATTCTGCTACAGTAAATTCTGAAAATAATTAAACTATTAATTATTGATCATAATCCGTTATGAATAATAATTAGTTATATTTATACGGGCGTATAAACGCTACAATTCCTTATTTGTATATTCAAAAAATATTTAAAACCATCTCATAATCTCATTTAATACAGTTATACTTTTTCAATGTAAATTATTTAATTTGATTGGTAACAGCCAGTGTCTTATTATTTTAATTGAATGTATTGATAAAATGTAAGAATTTGAAATGAAATTTAGAGCATACATTAAATAAAATTAGGGGGAAAATACCCTTTATAAAGGCACAAAAAAATATTCCGATAAGAGTGTTTTCAAAAATGAAACATTGACAATTTAAGTTTAAAGGGAGTAACTCTGTTTAGGCTTTAAAGGAAATGTAATTTTGCCAAAAGAAGAACTTTTAATTTAAATTAATGTTAATTTTAAATCAGCCTACTTCAGTGTGATGTTACCATATTATCATGCTTAATTGAATAATTGTAATGTGATGATCAGATGCAGATATCTAAATCAAAGAATATGGGTGGTTGGCGGGTGGATTATTATTTATTTTTAACAACAGATTCGAGTGACTCAAAGTGCACCAGATTAATGAATTTATCTTTAAAATGTACAAAATTGCCTCCCTAGTGTTACGATTTTACCACCTCCGCCTCATTTTGAGCCAGGAAAAACCCCGCATACACTTCCCTTGGAAGAAAAAGCTAGATTAATATCAATTAATTGAATACACAAAAAAAATAGTATAATACATAAGCAACATGAATAAATCAACCATGTATATACAATAGGCTATACAAGAAAAGACATCAACAAAATGCATGGAAACACATCATGTTCCATGTAATAAATCAATGTAAAAAAACATTTTGAAAAAAAAGAATTTGCATTGTACTGTTCTCACTGAGGTGTACCAACTACACAGTGAGCTAAACTCTCTCTATTCATGAACATGAAGAAATCCTGAATTCTTTGTATGCAGTTTTATTTTCTTCACATTGTACTGAATCCATATGTAGCAGTTTTACTCTGGTTGTGTTTATTTTCTGTTCAATGAAGACAACGCCGATTGAAGAGGTCTCAGGATCTTTATTCTGCAGAAATACAGGGCACAATTAATATTCTTTTTCGTGGGATACACGTCTCTCCCCCTCAGTCTCATACAGCTCATAACAGCACGGAGAAAGCAGCACACTCGTCAAATGAGCAAGAGAGAGCACACCCGACCCCGTCAGCGGCAAATGTGCTTCTAAAGATGTTAATTTAATCAACTAAGAGTTTCAAAACATACAAAACACAAATAATAAAATTAAATAAAATCAAACAATATAGTAAGCCACAAAACACAGGTCCCCCTTAAATGGCATACAAAATAATATACAAGGGAAAATATAATTTCTTCACCACTTACTTGCAGTAGTAAAATACATTAAATGGAGAAAAATGTCAAATTTTGGGTTAATCACACAAATCACAGGTTAATTGCACAATCACATCACTTTTGCATACAGACCTCACTTTTTTGTATGTATCAAACACATTTAAACCTGATATCAAACACATTTCAAACATTTCTCAACTTAAAACACAAACAGTTTAACATACCTGCAGAAATACAGGGCACAATTAATATTCTTTTTCGTGGGATACACGTCTCTCCCCCTCAGTCTCATACAGCTCATAACAGCACGGAGAAAGCTAGTAAGCAAAACCAGTCTCGGTAAAACACTCAAGCAATTAACTACATTCAATTTCATGACATGACAGCTTTTCATTTCACTTTAACATTGTTTATCTCACGAAATAAGTCGATTACATAGCTTAATACACTTCAAAATGTTCTTACCAGCACGCTCGTCAAATGAGCGAGAGAGAGCACACCCGACCCCATCAGCGGCAAATGTGCTTCTAAAGATGGCGCTGTTCGCACATCGCACGAGGTATCGTTGCGTCACCAATATGTGCCCCATATACAACAACATTCTGCATAATTGGTTCCCACTAAAACTATGTACATTTTCGGATTACAACTCAGCATACAAAATATGAAAACAAAAATAATTAAGTTTTGATGAAGTTCACAAACAATCTTAATTACATTTCACAATTTTTTAAACCAGCTACATACTCCCCGCTGAACTTCACAAAACTAGTTCAATATGGATAAGTAGCTGTTCAAAAAGCTACACACAGAATCAACAGTTGACTCTCGACACAGCAACGTATGCTTCCCAAACCACAGGGAAAGTGACCCAAGCAGGTTGATCAGACCAACAAAGGGAACACTTGTAAATAAGAAGTGGTGTTTGGGGCACCCTAAGCGTCAATGTGACAGTTACTTGTTTTTTAAATTGTGAATTACGGCTCTGCCAACTCAGTAGGATGATTTAAATAGGTTCAAAGGAAAGACTCTCATACTACTCATGTGACTGTTCAATCCATTTTATGACAATAAAGACCCTGCAACTCCATTAACTGAACTGGTCATAGTAAATTTTTGGGTCATGTTCTGAATTAATCTGTTCACAGGATTCACAAGCCTGCCAAACCTGGTTCTGACTTGAGTAACCACCTGATTAGGAGGCGAACCCACGGGGTCAGAGGGCTGTATATCGTCAAATGAACCTCCCACTGGTGCTGATGTCACTGTGTCACGAATCAATCCTCCATTACTTGAATGTTCAGAAACATTATCACATCCGAAAGAATCATCCATAGTTGTTGAAAGCACAGATTGAGCAGAATCAGGATCCACTGCCACTGTAGGGAAACTCTCTGCCTTAGAGGATGTTCTGCCCAAGTCAGCATTTGGAGCCACAGCCCCTGCTACCCAACTGGCAGTTCGGTCAGCGTTGCTGTATTCAGACATGGGTGTTAGAACATTGCTCAAAGCTACTTCACTGCAGTCATCAACTGATTCAGTGCCTCCACTGAATGAGGGTTCAATCTCCTCGAACTCGATTGGCAGAAAGCTCGCTTGGAGGAGCAAGTTTCTATGAACAGTCTTTTCCTAACCAGTGTGGGTGTTGCAGATTCGGTAGGTGTGACATTGAGGATTAAAGGCAACAACTGTATATGGAATGGACTCCCACTTATCTGCCAATTTCTTGCGACCACGCTCACCCTTGTTGGCAAGCAGTACTTGATCCCCAACTTCAATACTGCGACCTTTAGTCCTCTTGTTGTACAAGTCTGCCTGGCGTCGCTGACTGGCCTCAGCATTCTTCTGAGCAAGTATCAAAGCTTCTTTCAAATCATCCCTCAACCTCTTCACGTACACATCATAATCAATGAGGACGTCGTCCCTCTCCACACTGCTGAACATTACATCCACTGGGAGTCTCGGAATCCTGCCGAACATCAAATAAAAAGGTGCAAATCCAGTAGACTCATGGGCGGTGCAGTTATAAGCAAAGGTCAACGATTGCAGCATCTGCGGCCAGTGTTGCTTGGCCCTAGGTGGCAGCGCCCTGATCATACCGCCCAGAGTTCTGTTGAATCGTTCAACATGACCGTTACCCATAGGGTGATATGCGGTTCTTCTAGACTTCCTCACTCCAGCAATCTGTAGCAATTCATGAATCAGTTGGCTGCAGAAATTGGCACCTTGATCCGAATGGATTCTTTCTGGGAAGCCATATACACAGAAGTATCTGTCCCACAATAGCCGTGCAACTTGTTTCGCCGATTGGTCTTTACAAGGGAAAGCATGGGCCATCTTAGTAAAGTGATCAGTTAGGACCAGGACATCCACGCTGCGACCACTGGAATTCTCCGCAGACCAAAAATCTATGCAAACCAATTCCAGGGGGCTCGATGTTTTGATGCTCTCCAGAGGAGCTCTCCCTTCAGGTTCTGGAGTTTTGCTAACCACACAGCGTTTGCAACATTTAACATATTCACGCACATCCCGTTCCAAACTGACCCAAAAGAACCTCTGTCTCGCAAGGGATAAAGTCCTACTCTGACCTTGATGCCCAGCTTCATCGTGAATGCCCTCAAGAACCTGCTTCACCAGCAAACTTGGAACAACATATTGTAGCCTCCGTTTTTTCGTCAGGACATCCTTGGACACTCTGTAGAGTATTCCATCAAGCATTTTGAACTTCTCCCACTGTTTAAGTGTCTTTATTACCTTGTGAGTTTCCCCAGTTCTCTCACGTCTAGATGGCTTCCGTCCTCTACTCACATAGAACAAGACCCTTGACAGCGTTGAATCATCCTGCTGCTTCTCCTGTAACTCCCTCAATGAAAAAACAGGCAGGGGACTAAGACCTGGAGACCATAACTGGTGTGTATCCTGAGTGAGCCACTGGACTGCTCGATCTCTTGTGCCTAGTTCCCACTCTGTGTGAACATCAAGGATAGCTGACACCTCAACACTGGTAAGTGAACATGATTCCGAGAATGCAGAGGGACAATGTTCAACGTTACAGGTATTTGCGCTCAGCCTGAACACTTCTTGAATGGTGTTATGGACTTGCTCGGCCTCCTCAAGTAGCGCACTATACGGCTCTGACATCATCCTCTGACTGACACAATCATGGATGAAGGGTTGCCTACTCAAAGCATCTGCGACCACATTTCTACTGCCGGGTATGTATTGGATGCTGAAACTATAGGGGGCCAGCTTGGACACCCACCTCTGCTCGCACGCATCAAGCTTTGGCTTTGTCATGATGTATGTTAAGGGATTGTTGTCCGTCCAGACAGTAAAGTCATGTCCCTTCAACCAATGACTGAACTTGTCGCAGACGGACCACTTCAGGGCCAAAAACTCAAGACGATGAGCAGGGTATTTAGCTTGTGCACGAGTGAGAGCCTTACTGGCAAAGGCAATAGGACGTGCCTTAAATTCCCCTTCTGGTACTTGTGACAGTACAGCTCCTAATCCATCCATAGACGCATCTGTACATAGAACGAATGGTCGGCTGAAATCAGGGTGAGCTAGCACAACAGATTCTAACAGCGCTGTCTTTAGTTTTTGAAACGCCACACTCTGCTCATTTTTCCAATCACTGGGATTCAGTCTCCTAAATGATGCAGTGCCTCTCACAGTGGCCTTTTTTCCTCTGGGTGCAGCTGTCAAGGTGAACAAAGGCTTCGCTATGATGGAGCAGTTTGGAATGAAGTTTTGATAATATAACACCATTCCCAAAAAAGACCTTATCTTTTTTTGCGAAGGTGTCACTCCATCTGGCATCATCAGGTCAGATTCAGATATGGCAGAAATGGCACTAACTTTATCAGGATCCGTTGCCACTCCAGTGTTGTCAATGACATGCCCCAGAAATTTCACACTTCTCCTCAGAAAATGACACTTCTTCGGGGCTAACTTCAGTCCGTGTGCTCTGAGCCTAGCGAACACCAGCTCAAGCCGCTCAATGGCTGCTTCCTCACTTGGAGCGTACACAAGAAGATCGTCGAGATAGCATAACAACGTGAGGAAGTTCTGATCCCCGAAGATGTTGATCATGAGCCGCATAAAGCTGGCAGGGCTGTTACAAAGCCCTTGCGGCAGACGGTTGAATTCATACAGACCCATAGGAGTCGTGAAGGCAGTGAACTTCTTGTCTTCTTCAGACATCATAACGTTATAAAAACCAGAGGTTAAGTCCATCGCACTAAAGAAGACATTCCCTCCTAGAGCTGCTAAACAGTCTGCCTGATGAGGCAAGGGGTGGGCAACCTTAACAGTTCGGGCATTCAGCCAGCGGTAGTCCACACACACTCTAAGGTCCCCATTCTTCTTCCATACCAACACAAGTGGAGAGGCCCACTCACTATTGGACTTGCGTATGATTTCCTGTTCCTCCATGTCAGAGAGAACGCTCCTCAGCTTCTGGTACTGTGCAGGTGGAACACGGCGGTAAGGAAGTCTGAATGGACGATCGTCTGACAAACGAATATGGTGGACAAACTCATTAGCTTTTCCGCAATCCAGTTTGTGTTTGGAAAATACGTCCTCATACCTCCCAATGAGCTGTACCAGCCGACTTTTCCAATAATGGGATACTTCACATGACTCAATGTCTAGATCACCAAGACCAAGTCTCTGCAGACTTTTACTTGGCCCGAAGTCAGTACAACTTCCCTCATCAATTCCTCCGATGCTCTGGCTCTGCACACTCAACATCTCATTACTGTTGCGAGTAGAATGCACACTGAGATCCTCAACAGCTATAACAGGGAAGACATCGGCAATTTTCGAGTTCCTTCTCAGTGTAATAGCCTTATCAAAGGGATTCATGATTCTGACTGGGACCCACCCATCACCAGACATAGAGGCTATGACCCTTCCCACCATGATGCCTTTCTTGTGGGTCTGTGATTTGGGTGGCTCAATCACAATAGTACTTCCCATGGAAATAGGTGTGTTCGGCGGAAGTTTGCCCCACACGAGGTGTTCTTGTCGGGGCAACAAAGTGACGGCCTGAGCCAGTTTTGCAGTGCCCACAATATCAGGAATTACACGACCCTTCCACCTGTTAATTCTTGACAGCATGTTCAGAAACTGCTCAACTTCAGGTTCTCCAGATGTATCAGGGTGATTCATGACGTTCCAATAGCTAGAGGTTTGCTTGAGTTGAGTGAGGATGAATTTAATTACATTAGTACCCAGAATCAACTGATCCCTCTGTCCCGGGACAACAAACGTGGGTACACTCACCAATGTGCCACACACATCCATCTGCAACTGATAGACCCCCTTCGGTCTGACTTGAACACCTCCACAGCCAACAAGAAGAACGTCCATGTGTGACTGGTCAACCTGTGCACACATCCCTATTCTCAACAGTTCATGCTCTGTGTCCTCATTGATTGTGCACGCCATAGATCCACTATCCAGTAGCGCCTGAACTGGAACTTTGTCATTCAATAGTACTGAAGTATAGAACAGACTGTCTGCCTTCAACTTCGTGACATTCTGAAACAAGACGATACCATCACCGGAGACAGACTTGCAACATTCATCATAAACAGAAAAATCATCGTCCACATTGAGGGTTTGATGCTTTGCACTCACATAATCCCCTCCCATACGTAAGTGAATTAGTTTCCCTGAGCGGGTGGGTCAGAAGCAGATGGACTAGCAGAGCTGACAACGTTGATGCATTGCTTCTGCTGATGCCCAATCTCCATGCATGACAAATCTCCATGCATGACAAACATCTCCTTTCTCTCATACAATGTGAACGGGTGGAGTGATTCCTATCACCGCAGACTCTGCACGGGGAAAAACTGTGCCACTGAGTTGTTCTCTGCCGTGAGGCAGGAGCAGTCTGACTAGTGCGCTCCAATACCCTTTCCAACATACTCAAGACGCGTTCCAAAGTGCCTGACTCCGAAGTTGCAGGAACAGCAGTCTTCGAACAATTTACAGGGACATTAATGGGTGCGTCCGATTTCAAAGTCTCTCCCTCTGTGACAGCATTAGGGTAGGTTGATAATTTAGCTGCAGCGACTTGAACCACATTAACGTTATGTGCGACTGTAGACAGCTTTTTAGACTGGACTTCCCTCTGGTGCTCGTCAATGGCTTCTTGGATTTCTGCAACTGACCATTTACTGATAGGTTTACATCGAAACATGCTAGAAAGGTTTGGCTCCGAACAGTTTCTGATGAACATCATTGCTATTTCAGAACTCATGTCTTTGATCCTTTCACCTTTTTTCTGCAAATGGCTGCCTGCTAACTCAGCAGCTGCATTCAATCTTACCCAGTAATCAACAGGGCACTCATTTACCATGGGTCGTGTCGCGTAAAAGTCAGCTAGTGGTAGACATGATCCAGGACTTTCACTGAAGTAACGCCTCAACACCTCATAGATGGTTACAGGGGAGACGGCTTCGTCAGGGCTGCTTTTGAGTCTGACCTTGACAATGCTCTTAGCTCTGCCTAGCAGGTGGCTCAGTATCTCGTCTACCTGATCTGTGTCAGAACAATCAGCTTTGCGGAGATACAATTCCATCAACTCAATCCATTCCTGAACTGTATATTTGTCTGTTCCATCTCCTCTAAACATTGGGGGCTCTTTGACATCTGGCTTGACCATTAGGGTGACATTAGTGAGATTGCGGCTAGCGATAGAGGGTTCTGGCGCAACAGCACCTAATGGGACTGAACTGGAAGGTGTGACAGGGCTTTGGCTAGCTAACAGCCGTGTGGCGATGGAATCCCCTATTTGACTGCCTAATTCACCGATAAGATCACGTAACTGCTGTGCAACGTTATCATTACCATCATTAGCATCACTAGGAGTAGAGGCAGTCGGCCCAACAGGATGTTCAGGTACGTTATCAGGCGATTGGGGACTGTAGACTAATACTCTTGGTTTAACAATGACAGGTTTGTCCACCCTCAACCCCTCCCAAGATATGGAGTTATCATATCATAGTCTTTCCTTACACCAGCCATAGTATCAATTTACAACAATGACAGAAAAAAAAAAAAAAAAAAAAAAACTGAACCAGTGAATGTCCAATAAGTATGATGAGGAAAAACAACAGTTCAATAAGTCAGTCTGCAAAAGCACAAAAAAAAATGTTTTCTTTTTTCCTTTTACAGTTACCAGTTCAATGGTGAAATTGATTCCACAGCTTCCGCATGCAGCATCCAGGCATCACAAACTCTTTGCACCACTCCGGCGATCGGCTGCGGCCAATCCAGTTGATCCAGTAGGTCACGGCACCATTTTTATGTAGCAGTTTTACTCTGGTTGTGTTTATTTTCTGTTCAATGAAGACAACGCCGATTGAAGAGGTCTCAGGATCTTTATTCTGCAGAAATACAGGGCACAATTAATATTCTTTTTCGTGGGATACACGTCTCTCCCCCTCAGTCTCATACAGCTCATAACAGCACGGAGAAAGCAGCACGCTCGTCAAATGAGCGAGAGAGAGCACACCCGACCCCGTCAGCGGCAAATGTGCTTCTAAAGATGTTAATTTAATCAACTAAGAGTTTCAAAACATACAAAACACAAATAATAAAATTAAATAAAATCTAACAATATAGTAAGCCACAAAACACAGGTCCCCCTTAAATGGCATACAAAATAATATACAAGGGAAAATATAATTTCTTCACCACTTACTTGCAGTAGTAAAATACATTAAATGGAGAAAAATGTCAAATTTTGGGTTAATCACACAAATCACAGGTTAATTGCACAATCACATCACTTTTGCATACAGACCTCACTTTTTTGTATGTATCAAACACATTTAAACCTGATATCAAACACATTTCAAACATTTCTCAACATAAAACACAAACAGTTTAACATACCTGCAGAAATACAGGGCACAATTAATATTCTTTTTCGTGGGATACACGTCTCTCCCCCTCAGTCTCATACAGCTCATAACAGCACGGAGAAAGCTAGTAAGCAAAACCAGTCTCGGTAAAACACTCAAGCAATTAACTACATTCAATTTCATGACATCACAGCTTTTCATTTCACTTAAACATTGTTTATCTCACGAAATAAGTCGATTACATAGCTTAATACACTTCAAAATGTTCTTACCAGCACGCTAGTCAAATGAGCGAGAGAGAGCACACCCGACCCCGTCAGCGGCAAATGTGCTTCTAAAGATGGCGCTGTTCGCACATCGCACGAGGTATCGTTGCGTCACCAATATGTGCCCCATATACAACAACATTCTGCATAATTGGTTCCCACTAAAACTATGTACATTTTCGGATTACAACTCAGCATACAAAATATGAAAACAAAAATAATTAAGTTTTGATGAAGTTCACAAACAATCTTAATTACATTTCACAATTTTTTAAACCAGCTACACATACATATGAGATGAGTGATGAGAGAGTGAAACTAGGAAACAAACAGCAAAATACTGAAATTAGCTAAGCCACCTAGCTTTCATGAACATTACTTTTACAGCACAAATCCAATATGCTTAAAAGATAACTTAGTCAGAACAAAGATTATATACATACAAGCGATGCTTCTACTGGGAAGTCAACGGGCAGGATGAATTTTCTCTGGCGCAATGACCGTCTGCATTTTTTAACCAGTCTGCCGTTTTCTAATGCATTTCTAATGTGGCGGCTTCCTACTTCCCGTTTTTAGCTCAGTAAACAAACGTCAAAATAAGAGTCTGAAAGAAACTGAAAGTATACCAAATAAAAGCATAAAATTAAACTTAAATGCCTGAAGGCAGAACATGCATCTTCACTTAACTTAAGTTTTGTTAAAGGGGGGGGGGGTGAAATGCTCAGTTTCACTCAATCTCATGATAATCTTGAGTACCTATAGAGTAGTCTTGCATCCTTCATATCTCCAAAAAGTCTTTAGTTTTATTATATTTATAAAAAAATAATCACGACACGAGCGCGCAAAGCTTTTGCGTTGAGAGCGTCTGGAAGCTGTGAGTGACATCCGAAAATAAACCATGCAGAGACGCGGGAAGTCATTTTCGACAGGGGGTGCGTGCGTGCAGGGGTGGGGGGTTTGGTGGGTGGGGCTTGGTCGTTCGACCAAGCAATTACAGGAACGTGGTCGTGGATATAGGAAAAGTCCACTTCTAAACAGATCTATTAATTACTAGTACCTAGAAAAGCGCTATATAAATGTAACGAATTATTACTACTCTCCCTCAAAACCTTTTTTTTTCCCATTTGCATTCACGCAGGCCAAGTGGCCATGGGGACTATAAGAAGGAGTAAGGGAGTGATGCAAGCACGGCAACGATCTTTACACCGTAAAACTTCAAATGATAGCAGACTCCCAAATAGACGCCTGTCACTTTTACACGCCTGGTGTGGCGACAGGTTTGGGTAAATAAAGGCCGGTTTCAAATAGAGGCCGGGTCTGTTTTTTTTTAGTTTCGGGTTGTATTTAATCTTCTAAAACCCGTCGGATCGTCCGCTTTTTGGCGGCTGCCAAAGCCTTTTTTGATCGGTGAGTGTTGTAGAGTAGAATGACTGATGCGTTAGACACATAGTTTGACAGGGCGCAAACAAGCAAAGAGAGAGAGAGAGAGAGCGAGCGAGCCCCGGCAGTGCGCGCGCACTCTCACGTCTTCACACAACACAAGCGCTGTCTTGCTCTCTCTCTCTCCCTCGCGCATATTAATCAAAATCAATGGACATGATAGTAAAAGGTTCGTTTCTTTATAATAGGCATGCTAATCACAATCATATAGGCTACCATCTGGGCCTGCACGGCGGCAGGAAAACTACGCAGAGATGTAAGACACCGTGTCTCTACCTTACGATGATTTTGGTATGGCTACCAAAGGTAGATTTGCGCTCTGGAGTTCGGCTGATAAACTCTGACATGAGCTAACTAATTATATGGCTATAGCGCTGAAATTGATATAGACTAACGTTATATCACTAGCAGTTTTTTAGACGGTATTTTTTTTGTGCTGAGTAGGCTGAATCGTAATCGCGTGATTCGCGTCAAGACACTTGATTGGCTAATACACACTGAAGATAAATTAAATAATTTTTAATTAAATAATTACTAAAAATATCCCTCTCTTCATCCCACACCCCAAATATGACATACAAAATATTGTGGAACAGAAACAACAACCAGAGATATATTTATAAGCTATCATTTGATTGTCATCACAGTTTGCCAACAGGGGGTGCTGCAGCACCTGCAGCACCCCTACTTCCCGCGTCCATGAAACCATGGCTAACAATCAGATTCAGCCATACATTTTTGATCCAGAATCAGATCCCGAGGCTGAGATTGAAGACGACCACCAGCAGCAGCAACGACTACAGCAGGACGTCTCTATGTGGTGTGTAGGCCTACTGGACCGGTATAACTTATATTTGCTTATCGGTTTTAGTAAATGACTAATTTTCACTTTATGTCGTCGTATTTTTCTTTTTCTTTAAAGGTGTACATGTGGGAAGTGTAGTTTGATGCCGACTGAGGCGGAAAACGTTTGCTGCCAAGAAATAGAACCGGTTATTCTTTTGTCTTGAAATGCATTATAATGTGTAAAGTTGTAGTTTGTAAGACTTAATATGATAGCATACTATTAGCTTACTAAATGTACTTTAGCAGTGTCTACAGAAAATATTTTGCACATTATTCCTTCACCTTCATTTATAAACTTTTGGGATCATTATATAACATTTTAGTTGTTTATTTAACAACTCACAGACATTTAAAGCAGTTTTACTCACCGCCTGCGGTTCCAACGCACGGCCGTGAACCTTTATCGTTGGGACTGCTCCATCTTTGAGTATTAGGCGATCTGCAAATCCGGCGTTGAACTGGGCCTTGTTTATAAAACTATTACTATCGAAATGAAGGGAACAAACAAAAACACTTGCACAACTCCGTTGCTGCTCTGGAAAAACAAAATCCATCCACAGGTCCCTTAACGCTGGGTTCTTTGGAAATTTGTGTAGTGTTGTCTTGCCCTGGCAACCAAAAACACACTTTTTTTGGTGCCATTTTTTTAATTCCAGCGCTCTGATGGGCATAGGCGTACTCTCGCACGCACTAGGCTACAGATGCGCGCGCGCCCTTCCGGGAGAAGTGCCCTTAAGACCCGTATAAGGAAATTCCGGCCACTCTGACGTCACACAGGCCCGTATTCGGAAAAAAACTTTCCGAAACTTGTGACAACCCTGAAGGAGTATTTTTGGAACAGAATTACTCCATCAAACTTACAACTTCATTTTTGCAACTTTGTCCATGTTTAGCATGGGAATCCAACTCTTTAACAGTATAAAAAACTCACTATACATGAAACAGCATTTCACCCCCCCCCCCCCCCTTTAAGCTTGTTAAGTCTGACATCACTGTTTCCAAATCCAAAAAGCTCTTATCAGATGCCACAAACAAACAACAAAAGGTTCTAATATAGACTCAATGGCCCTCATTTATCATTCTTGCATAGAAACGGGCGTATATGTTGGCGTTAGATTATGCTTACACTCCTCTCACCGCCTGATTTATGAAGCTGTGCGTACCTTTGAAATCCAGGTGTATGCAATGCCTGCCCTTGATAAATCCCGCGGCTAAAAACGATCGTCATTAGAATAACACGCCCCTATATATTCAAGTCTCCGCTTCCCCCACGCCCTCATTTTACGCCATGGACACACGGAAGACGGCAAAGAAAAGAAACTTCTCTGACGTGGAGCCGAAATGACCTATCACAATGCAATATTTTACAGCACGTCTTTTGAATTAGCATCTTACAGTCTATGATTAGCATTCAATTTCGAATCACGTTACATGTATTGGTGTGTACAATAGTGATGATGATGATGTGATGTGGAGTACCATTCATTCACATTAATAATTGCATGACAATTTGTAATATTCTTCTTATTATTAGTATGATTTGTATTATTAATGACGCTTTTTGTTATTTAGAAGAAGAATGTCATTATTATTATTTGTATTATTATTATTATTATTTAAAAGAAGAAGAATGTATTTATTATTTTGTCAGTCTGAATTATTTTTCGGTCTTTGAAAGCCTTTCGTTACCGAACTCAGTCCGTGCGCACCTGCCGGGCCAAACCATGAAACGTCAGGGTAAAGCGCACAGGCTCGCAACTGAAGGAATACATATGGCTACAAATCAAATGCTTTGGTAAAGTCACACAAATTAAACATTGAAGTCCATGTTGCACAAAAATAAACACTGAAGTTTATAAATTACTATGTTGTTGTTGTTGTTTTTTACTGTGGGTCACAATATATAATATCTTTTAGTTTGTCAGTGCGTTTTGTGGTGTTAGGAATTTTTTTTCTTCACATTTCCGCACTAACTCAAAACGTGCGTACACCACCTCCTGAGCTGGCGTAGGATTTGAGCGTGCCGTACGCCAACGTCCATATTGATAAATCTCAAAGTCACCGTGGTTTTGGGTGTACGCCAGGTGTACGCTGGAAATTTGGTGTACGCACTTTTGATAAATGAGGGCCATTGTGCTGTAATATTCCTGAAAATGATGATCCTAACTTTTATCTCTATACCGAAATCTCTGATGGTTAGTTATTCAGCTATTTTGAATCATAAAATATTGAAGTCCGGGATGCCTTGAGACTGGAGCCCGTTCTTCGCGATTCCATTTTTCAAACTTTAGTTAGTGTGTAATGTTGCTGTTAGAGCATAAATAATACCTGTAAAATTATAAAGCTCAAAGTTCAATGCCTAGCGAGATATTTTATTTAACAGAAGTCCCCTTTCAAAGCCTACAGCGAACGGCCGGTTTGGACTACATCCCTCTACTTCCTTTTTTAATGACGTAACTAGAACCGTTTTTTGACTAATCTCCGCCCACAGGAATACACAAAAAAGGGGGCGTGGTCTTGTTGCGCTTCCACGGAGAAGAGGAAGAGTTTTGTTTGTAGAGTGTGTTTGTCACCATGTCGTCGAGACGCTGTTATTTTCATGCTGGAGTCAATTCACCTTTGTTTGGCCTTCCCAGGGACGCTGTGCTTAGAGATCAATGGTTACAATTTATGTTTAACTCGGTTCCCGAAAAATATAATCCACAATTAAAACTATGTGCAGCACATTTTGCCGAGGACAGCTTCCTCAATCTCAATCAGTTTAATGCCGGATTCGCACAAAGATTATTTTTAAAAGATGGAGCAGTTCCCTCTTTGTCTGGAGAAGGCGTTGTTTATGGATCAAGTAACATTCAACTTTTAATAAATAAATTATTGTAATGCATGGCAATGATTTCTTTTACACAACATGACAGCTTTTAAGGCTATATTCATGGTAAAAATAAAGTGTATTTATATAAAGTTGTTTGGATGAAAACAATTTCAAAAGAACTATACACAACAAAAAAGTTACAGTACTTTTTGTATTTCTTTGCAGCAGATGTTTTCAACTTCCGTTGGCATTTTGTCACAGTTACCACATGTACACCTATAAAACATATATTACTAATCAAAACTCGTGCACATGTGTAACTAAGGTAGGAATAAACAATGAACTTATTTTAAAAATTCAACAACACCATCATTAATTCGACAGACGGACAAAACCATATACCACAAGCTTTTATAACGGTTTGTAACATTTAGCATTACAATTTAACCAATTAAAAGTATGACAACTACTAAATAAACAGCTTACCACTGCGAAACATCCTGCAAAAGTCGTGTTTGAACAGGTTCTAATCGATTCTCTTCATCTATGTTCTCCGGGTCTGATTCCGGCTCAAATTGATAAGGTAATATGTTTGACATTTTTACAATAACAATCAGCGCATGCATCTCCAATTTATGGTAAGAGGCGTGACCTTTCAGGGCAACATGCGATAAGCTGCTGTCGAATCACAACACAGGAACCGCTGGCACAATCAGAACTCGTTACGTATTTCTGAAGGAGGGACTTCATAGAACTAGGAAGTCATCGGGCCGTTTTTTGGACAGTGAAAACAGCGGTATACAGATAAGTAAATTGTGTGAAAAATATTGTTTTTTTACACGCGAAACATGAACACATGTTATATTGCACACTGTAAACAATCAAAGCTTCAAAAAATCATGAAGAACGGGACCTTTAAGGTGCAGTAAAATTATCTGTTGTTCTGTGAATTTTCACTGGTGAATTCCAGTCATTCCCATAAGAATCCACACGATCTGCAATTTTGTGTGGTCAAAAATTTCACTATGGGACCAAGTTGGTCACTGGAATTCGCTGGACTTGACCAACAGAAAGCTGCTTGAAAGTGACTCCTGTGTGAGCTGTGCTTCATACATTATGTCGCTACACTGCTGACAATGGTCAATAGACCTTTTTGCCTGTGTAATTTCACAAAATTCACAAATGTGACCACATCTTTACTCGCTGCAACATAAAATGCAATCAATAATAAAATCTTCACAAGGGACATGTGCAGGGGCAGAGTGGGACCAAAAAATTTACCGGGAAATTTCGTAGACCACTTGGTAAAAAATATACAAATGTCATAGATTTTAAATAGATTAAGAAAGCAACCGCTACCGCACATCTATGCTGGCATACAAAGGCAAAAGACCTTAAAACTAGTGTGGAACTGAGAAAAATGACTTTAAATATTTTTAGTTGTCCCGACAAATTAATTATAGGTAGGACACTGGAAATCTGGCAATTAGATGTTTTAGTAATGAAAATTATCTACATAAAAAAAATATTGAGCTCAAACTTAACTTTTGACCACTATTTTAAAGTTACTGTACTCTGCCTTTGTATTGTCAGCAAAAAGTGAGAAGTCATGCCAAGGCAAAAGGCAGTAACTTCCACATTATCAATATTTGGTTGCTGATCACCATTAACAAAATCATTATAGTAACACCTGTATATAATCTAGTGATCATTACATTTATTTTGTATGATTTACAATTACTTATAGCCATCTACTTATTGCTATCCTGTGCTTTGGTTGCATTCTGATAGCATTATTAATACATTAGACATGACAAAATATCTCCATAGCGGTAAACAGTATCTTCAATTGATGCATCTAAGACTTGATAAACGCACATTCAAAATGATCATAAAGCAGATCCTCGCGCACATTCGACCCAAGGACTGGTTTATAGGATATTCATGTTTGAAGGTGTCATGCTCCTCATACTTTCACGAAAAGTACGAAGTACGAACGCAGTGCTTTCCCCCTTGAGACTCAGTGGGGAGCGCGCTCTGGACTACCTAGACAGACTAGGGCTGTCACTTTACGTTCAAAAATCAATTGCACAATCGATCGGACCAACCAACACAAGTTTCGAAAACGAAAATAGGGAATCGATTTTAACGGCCTTTTTTGTTTTTAATCAAAAATGTGTATTAGGTGGACAGATCAATACAGTACACAGAACATTAAGGATGTTGGAAAATAACAATGTCTTTTCTGTTAACCAAATGCTTTTAAATATTTGCTATTACTTCAATGCAAGTGAACATTGAACGCACCGTTATTTTTTGCTTAGTGACGTGTGTGTTCAAGCCAGAAATGCACAGATTCTGCGCAATACACTGTATTTTATATATCATGAGGACTCACAAGTTGTGTATTTGCGCTAAATCCGCGCAGATTTGGCTTACACGAACTTCCCCAGCAAAGTGAGTAAACATAGAAACACGCCAAATTGGCTAGTGATTTGACAGTGTTACCCGCCAAAGTTCATTTTTACCCACATTTGGCGGGGTTTAATTTCAATCCCCGAATGTTGCACTCCTGTTTGTCATTGTGCACGAAATTTCACGCCAATAAATCATCAGAAATATTGCTGACTTGTGCACGTCTCAAGCGCCCTCTTTACGTTCGTCCTAATGCCTGTTAGTTGTCCGTGGATTTGCCTATATTTGGTGTTGAAAATGGAAACGTCTTTAGACATGGAAAATCGATTTTACAATCGATTCAATGAACACTTATGTCTCAAAAATCGAACAGAATTCTTTTCACAAAAGTGACAGCCCTAAGACAAACGACTAATGCATTTATCGCACAACCTTCTGTGTTCTGCGTCTTTTCTGTAGCGGTGGTTTCAGATGTCTGCCCTATTATTGTGCTTGTGCACTTCGCTCGTCCCGCGGATTTATTCCGGACGCTGTGATTGTAGGTACAACCCGCTTGTAACAGCTGGTCTGATGTTGTATGCACCAGCACTTCTTGCTTCATTATGTTTTATGCACCAATATACCCTTGTTGCTTCATTATTATCACTCCCTGAGATATATTAGTCCCGCGTCGGCTCGACCGTTTTCAGGGCGGTGCTGAAGGCGCCAGCGAAGTTTTGGCACTCTGCCAACTAGATGCATGAATGTTTCAACCAGGGGTGCGTTTCCCCGATTTGCGACCAACTTGCGACCATAGTTGGCTAACGATGCTTTCGGGAAACGCACCCCAGGTCCGGTACCCGAACTGGGTGAGGCGGAGCTTTAGTTCTTTGTTGTGGACTGCTATGGCATGTGTAACATTTTTCTGTCAACTCTGCATATATCCTTCGCGATGGATATCGCACGTTTGTCGATGGAGCGGGTTCAGACCATACTAAATGTTCTGACCGCATTTGTGCAGGACAAAGCTCTGAGGACATCAGAAGTTACAGGGACTGATGGCAGCTGTACAAAGTGCACAGGCTACATCGTAATTTAAATTTTAATGGAGAGTAAAACAAAAAGGTAGAACACCGTACAATCTGAAAGGTAGCATTATTTGATAGAACACTGGCACAGTAACTTCATATTGATGCACAATTTGAGCATTCCAAAACAAAGCCGAAGAGTGGTAACTGGTGTTACAGTGTTCTGCCTTGGTTTCTCATGGGCTTTTGGAAGTTACTGTTAAGACAACCCATTATTTTCTTGAAAAACAACGGAATTGACTCAAGATACTTAACCAAATGATAAAGGAGGTCTTGAATGTGCCAAAAATATCAATAACTCATTTTCGACCAAACACGAAGTTACGGTCTTTTGCCTTTGCACGGCAGTATGGTTAGAATGATTTGTTTAGATCCACTGAAATTGCTACCTTGGCAACGTCACGTCATGTTTTAGCTCTTGTTCTATGCACTTAGAAAGGAGTTAATACGCTGATTTCATGCAGCCGTTATTTTGAAATCGAAAGCAAGGCTCCGGTGGGAAGTAAATCTGCCTTTAAGTGCCGCCTTTAAATCACAGGAGAGTATTGTTGTATTTAATGTAATGAGTTATTCTAAAACTGTACATACATTTCTTTCATACTTTAGACTATATACAGTGAAATTAATTTATAAATAAAATATTTTTTTTATATATAATTCAGAAAGTAAAAAAAAAAAAGCAGGAACAAACTATATACATATCCTATATTGGATATTAACATCCAATAGTGTAAATCGCGGCAGCAGCTTTAGGTTGGTAGTCCAGTTCTTCCCACCGGAGCCTCGCTTTCGATTTCAAAATGGCGGCTGCGTGAAATCAGCGTATACCCTGCAATCTGCAATCTCACCACTAGATGCCACTACATAAATGCATGTTGTAATGTAGATTATAGAGTGAAGTTTTCGTAGGTTTCATGAAAATGGTTCCCTGTGAATAAGCAAATGCTGAAATCTAAAATGGCAAAAGAAAAACTCCTCTATAGTATTTTCACAACTTTCAAAAAGAGGAAAAAATAGTGAGAGATTGAATAACAGCAGTCAGAAGAGAGAAATGTCAATTTGTCATCACTCCCATGGCCACTGTATTAGAAACACCCTCACAGCAGCATTAACTAGTTTTTTTGTAATTTGATACAAAGGTAATATAATATAAAGTATAGTGTTATAAATGTAAATACATATTTTGAAAAATGAAAATATAAAAAAAACTTCGATGCTGGATTTACGATGCTGATGATGACGACCGTTAAAACGCGTATCACCCTGTTGAAAAGGGTCCGTTATTTTGGAGCATTTCGCTGCCTTTTTTTCCTTTTGAGACCTTCTCAGTGCCACCTTTCCCTTTCCTTTTTTGCCATTCCATCATTTAGACTCACTCACACACTGTCTGTTAACGTTACTGTGCGTTCACACCGGACGCGAATTGCGCGTCAAATTCGCGTCTAGTTTGACGCTTGAGCACTTTGTGTTAATTCGCGTGTCAATGGCGAAATTGACGCGCGTAAAAACAAAAGTTTGAAGCGAAATTTACGCGCGTCAGAGGCGAAATCCGGAGGCGAAAGTTTCGAAACCCGTTGGCGGCCATCTTTTTAGTGTTTATCGAGCATTAGCATTAGCATTATTCGAGAGAGTCACCGCTCGTATATGCTCTGGAGAGCAGAAACAGCTCCGTAGGGGACATCGTCGCTGTACTCGGGTCCACCAGAACCTCCGGAGGGTTTCAGGAGTTTCACAATTTGCTCCAGGAGCTAGGTTTGGTGGACCTAACGGTGAGGACGCCGACGAGGACAGCGTAGGCCGTATAAGGCCTCGGCCTCGAGTGGTCTATGCCTGTCGAGCCCGCGCTCTACAGCCCGGCGCGAGGTTCACCATCGCCGGCACACACCTAATCTGTCATTTATTTTTGTTTTGATAATAAATGAAGCCAGCCTCCAAAAGTGATTAATCTGTCCTGTGATTTTTCTCTCTCTCTCTCTCACACATCACTGTCCAGACACGAACTTATGTGGGTTGTCTTTACATTATAATAATATTTCATATAATCTAGATATGGAATAAATAGCATTCAATGCAAAACGAATATGTCTCATATATTGAAATCAAGTTTTATGTGATAAAATATTTGCTTTGTTGTGCATTAGAACCACAGTCATATATATTACAAAATAATTTATTGAAGCATCCAGATACTTCACCACGTGACAGCAGCAAGCAGCTAGGCTCCTGATTGGTTAACGCGGCGCGAATTGACGCAGAAGTTCAGATTTTTCAACTCGGGCGGCAGACGCGAATTCGCGTCAAACGCGTGAATGCACAAATAGCACTAACTAAATCATTCGCGCGTAACGCGCTTAACGCGCCAGACGCTCAATTCGCGCCATTCGCGCGAACTTGACGCGCGAATGAGGCGTATTCGCGTCTACCGCGCCGCGCTCTACGCCTCATTCGCGCCGCAGGAATTTTTTACGCGCGTAACGCGTCTTTGCATTGACTTAACATTGAAATCACTCGCGCCTGACGCGCTATTCGCGTCCGGTGTGAACGCACCATTAGACTTCCAAAACGTGATGAGGAAAAAAAGAGATGTTCAATGGCTTTACGTCATAGGCCGACAGGCTATGCCATTTGGAGAGGGGCCGTGTTTTAAGGAAAAACATGCATTTATTTACGATACATTATTCATTCACAAAGAAAATTGGTGTCCTTAAAGGTTGGATTTTTCCTCATTTTTTAAAATTAAGGCATTAAGATCAATTTCCAAAATATTATTTTTTTATTCCTCTTTTTAGTCAACTTTAGCATGGGTGTGTTCACTTATCCTAAGCACTATAAGTATAAGAAAAAATGCATAGCATTATTGGCGCCAAACCTGTGATTGTCACAGCGTGGTGCAGGCAGAAGAAGACGAAAAGGCAAGAGCTCCAATGCAATTACTTTTACTTACAAAGAAACTTCAGGCAGGTACAGACCGGCAGGATAACACACGCTAAACACAACTAACGACAGACAAAGGACTGACTGAACTGAAGGAACTAAATACAAACACTGATGAACTGAAACAGGTGACACAGATGATGATAATTAACAAGACACAGGTGACAATGATGATGACCGGCAGGTGCGAAAACATGAGGGATGCTGGGAAGTGTAGTGAAGAGGCGGAGACAAGCAAGACTGTGACAGTGATATTATTTTACATGTAAAAATAACATGAATGAGATTTGAGAGCATGAGGGAGGATTTGGACACAAGTACACAGTCAAACAATACAATTTCACACAGAAAAGTTCATAGTAAAGTAATTGCATGTGGTGCAGGTAACGTACTCGGTTACTAACGTAACCTCGGTTCTCTCTAGAGAAGGAACGAGTACTGCGTAATATCTTACGCTAGGGGAAAACCTCTTTTCCTCGAGATATTGAAGCCAAAAAATTATCCTTAATTTTGTATTAATGTAAAACGCATTGAAGCAGCAAGCAGACATAGGCAAAGCGGCTTAGCGTGCCTATTGGCTGACCTGCGGCAATTGCAGCAGCCTATCGAGAAGGGCCATTCAGTGACAGTCCAATGAGGGCGCTTCGCGCCCATTGCGTCACACTCCCGCCGAAGCGGGCGTGGCCTAGCCCTATAAATACGGCTCGATGGGCTGATATAATCTGGTTTTCATCGCCGAAGCGAACCAGAGCGTACTGCATGCACGGCAAGATACGCTGTACTCGTTCCCTCTCTAGAGAGAACCGAGGTTACGTTAGTAACCGAGTACTTTCTCTTACGAGAGGTTCTCTCGTACTGCGTAATATCTTACGCTAGGGGAACACAATGTAAAACGCCGTGCGTGCTGGGATCCGACACCAAAGTCCCAAGGGCAGGTGCCCGGGGCTCATATAGTGCACAATCACCAGAGACTCACACAGAGTCTGAGAAGAGAGGCTGGAAGCATCATTCTCAATAACATTTAGCATCCTAAGGGAGCTAGTCACTGAAGTGTTCCACACAGTTAGGGTGAAGCATTCGGCCTGAACTGTGCAATAGCACGGGTCTTATTTTGCCCATGTTAGCTTTGGTCGGTCGCAAGCTGTGCTCGAGCGGATGCAGTATTCTGAGCCAAAGTTCGGGGCAGATAATACTTATTTATACCGACAGCAGTTTAGCCTGTAAGGCGGGAACTTCCAGGTTATAAAACCTTATAAATGTAGACGGGGAGGCCCAGCCTGCCGCCATACAGATATCTTGTAGGGTAATCCCGCTAGACCAAGCCCACGACGAGGCCATCTCTTGCCTCTCGTGGAATGCGCTTTAACGCCTATAGGGCACTCGAGGCCCTTTGACGCGTATGCCAGCGCTATGGCATCGACTATCCATCTGGATAGGCTTTGTTTCGATGCGGCCAGTCCCTTAGAACGCCCGCTGAACGAAACGAAAAGCTGCTCAGTCTGTCTGAAAACTGACGAGCAAGACACATAAGCTCTTAATGCCCTGACTGGGCAAAGGAAGCTCGCGTCCCTCTCCTCGCTACAAACCGGCAGAGCAGACAGGGAGATAACCTGGGCTCTGAACGGTGTATTGAGGGATTTGGGTACATATCCATGTCTTGGTTTGAGTATGGCTTTTGAGTCATTTGGCCCAAATTCCAGACATGTCGCGCTTACTGAGAGCGCTTGCAGATCCCCTATGCGCTTCACTGAAGCGAGAGCCATAAGAAACGCTGTCTTGAATGACAGGTGTTTCATATCCGACAAGTGGATTGGCTCGAACGGGGCACCTTTCATGGCCTCCAGAACCGTGGAAAGGTCCCATACGGGGACTAAGGGGGGTCTGGGAGGATTCAGCCTCTTAGCTCATTTAAGGAAGCGGATGACCAGATAATTTTTCCCCAGTGATCAGCCAGTTGCAGATTCTGTGAACTCAGCTATGGCCGCCACATATACTTTGAGCGTGGATGGGGTTCTGCCCTTATCCATTAGCTCTTGAAGGAAGGAAAGAACTTCCTTGACCCCGCAGTCTGGAGGTGAAAGGTCATGGGCTTTGCTCCATCCAGAAAACACCGACCATTTTGAGGCATAGAGTCGCCTAGTAGACGGTGCTCTAGTCTGTGTGATCGTGTTCAGCACTCCCTCGGGGGGGTTTGCGGGTACCCGTTGATGGCGCATGCGTGCAGGGACCAGTGCTCCGGGTAAGGATGCCAGATTGAACCCCTGGCCTGGGAGAGGAGGTCTTTCCTCATCGGTATAGGCCAAGGGGCAGTGCTCGTCAGCTGCATCAGGACTGGAAACCATGCTTGGTTCGTCCAGAGCGGCGCCACAAGGAGCACTGAGCATCCGTTTTCCCTTATTCGTTCCAACACCTGAGGCAGGAGCGAAATGGGGGGAAAAGCATAGAGGGGGCAGCGGGGCCCGACGTGGGCCAGCGCTTCCCTGCTCTTGGAGAAAAACTTTGGGCATTGAGCGTTCTCTTGAGACGCGAACAGGTCTACCTGCGCTCTGCCGAATGTCTCCCATAGCAGAAGGATTGTCTGCGGGTGCAGAGACCATTCCCCTGCTGGAACATTGTTCCTGGACAATCTGTCCGGTCCCAAGTTCAGGTGACCAGGCACATGTGCTGCTCTCAGTGAGCGCAAATTGTGCTGGGCCCATACCAGGAGGCATTCCGTTAACCTGCAAAGGTTTCGGGATCTGACACCGCCCTGGCGATTTATGTAAGCCACCACTGACATGTTGTCCGAGCGGACTAAGACGTGATGGCCTTTTATTCGGGGACAGAAGCGCCTCAGCGCAAGATCGACTGCCATCATTTCTAGACAGTTTATGTGTAGGAGCTTCTCCCGTTCTGACCACTGGCCGAAGAACGGTCTGCCCTCGAGCAGCGCTCCCCATCCCGGGGTGGAGGCGTCCGTGGACACTACCTGCACACTCGAGGAAGTCCCCAGGTTTACACCTGACTGGTACCAGTCCTTCGCATCCCAAGGTTTCAGGGCTGAGACGCATTCCTGATTGACCCAGAGGCGAAACTGACCGGAGGCCCAAGCTCGAGGCGGTACTCGTGCTTTCAGCCACCACTGCAGTGGGCGCATGCGAAGCAGACCCAGCTGGAGTGTTGATGACGGTGAGGCCATGAGGCCCAGCATTTTCAGAAACCTCCTGAGTGGGACTATAGTGCCGCAGCGGAAGGATTTCGCGAAGCGCTGAATGTTCAGTCTGCGCTCTGGCGATAGTCGCGCTGTCATTGACAGCGAGTTCAGCTCTGTGCCCAGAAAGGATATTTCCTGCCTGGGGAACAGCGAACTCTTCGCCCAGTTGACTGTGAGACCAAGATTCTCGAGGTGTTCGAGTAGCATGGTCCTGTGTTCTATGAGCTCTGAACGAGATCGAGCTAGAATCAACCAATTGCCCAAATAGTTCAAGACTCACATGCCCTGAAGTCTCAGAGGTGCGAGCGCCGCGTCCATGCACATCGTAAATGTACGGGGTGCAAGGGACAGGCCGAAAGGTAGGACTGTGTATTGATATGCCTGGCCCTCGAAGGCGAATCTGAAAAATCTCCGGTGACGTGACGCTATTTGTATCTGGAAATATGCGTCCTTCAGATCTATTGACATAAACCAGTCCCCTTGGCAAATCTGCGCGAGGATTTTGCTGGTTGTGAGCATTCTGAACTGGCGTTTCATAAGCGCTCTGTTCAGATGTCTTAGATCTAAAATGGGTCTGAGACCCCCGTCTTTCTTTGGTACCAGGAAATATCTGCTGTACAGACCCCTTTCGCTCTGAGCTTGAGATACGGGCTCTATGGCCCCTTTGCTCAATAGTGTCGCTATTTCGGCTCGAAGTAGATGTGCTACTTCTGTTTTCACCGGGGATTCGACGCGCGCCGTGTAACGGCGGGGGCGTCGAGCGAACTGTAGCGAATAGCCTCTTTTTATAGTGTTCAGCACCCATGCTGATACCCTGGGAAGCTGTGCCCACGCTTTCGCGTAAATAGCTAGGGGTAGAATGAGATTTGGGCTCTGGCCGTGACATAGTGACGGCAAGGGAGCTCCGGGCAGCCTGGTCGCGCTCAAATCCCTTATAGCAGCTTAACATGTCTGTGAGTGAATGTGGGCGCGGGACAGCGGGCACATTTACTGCACTGAAAACACTGTCGGCCTGAGCTGACTGAATGTGTGTTGGTTTCGTTTTTACAGAAACCGTGGGACATGTGGTGTGTAGTGTTTGTGGGCACTGAGACGTGGGCACATTCACTACATTTGCACAATCGACATGAGGCGATTTTGTTTGTGCGAGCCCTGCATTTTTGCGGGCTGTGTTTGTGTGTAGAAATGAGCACTGAGTTGTGGGCATTTTTATTACACTCATAACACCATCGGCTGTGGCCGGAATACCAGAAAATACACTGCTTATGTGATTTATCTGGGTCACCGTGGAAACGGCATTTGTGTGCAGGCAAGCGGGCCGTGGTACCGGCTTGTTTACTGCAAAATACACTGGAACAGTCGCATTTTCTGGAACTGAACGAGCGAAAAGTTTCGGTGGAAGTCTGGCCGCGGCGAGACTAAATTTTATCTGCTACGAGAGCCGGGATTGAACACGGATCTCTTGTGCGAAGGCTTTGTGTTCCGCCACTGAGCCACAGGGGGGAACAACATCACAGTTTTGTGTGTGTCGGCGTTTATTTGCAGGCGTGCGTGTTATACAACAGGCTCGTTGCTGCAATATTGACATTTACAGCCGCTCAAACTAAGAGGAGCTGAGAAATGTTTGAGAAATGGAGATTAGTCCGGCCTCGGCGGGACTAAAACACACTCTTTCCTCATTTTGCCGATGACGCACGCCCATGGGGGGCGGGGTAGATTTCTTATAACGTAAAGAAAGCTAGCTGCGGTCTTGATGCTGGCCCGTTTCCCTGACGACTCGCGGACAGAAGGGGGGGAGGTCCACAGAGCTCGCCCAATCCTTACTGTCTGACGCCAGGATAGAGCAGCTGGCCTTCTCTACAGATGCAGCTATCTCGTCGTCATTGATGGCGGAAGCGGCGGCGCGCGGCGGTCATTATCCATCAGTGAGCGACTCAAGTGAAGCCGGTGAAGCTGGCGGGCGAACCGGCGAGCTTTCACGGGCTAGAGAAGGCTCGGGGACCCGCTGAGTACGGCGCTTTTACAGCGCGGCACTGTAGCGGGTGGAAGTGCAGTCTCACTGAAGTATGCCAGGCGAGTCCTCAGAGTCACCATAGGCAATAGCTCGCAGTGAGGGCAGCCGCCGTCGGTGAGGGCGAGAGCTGCACGATCCTCTCCCAGGCGGGAAATGCATATCACATGGCGGTCTCCGTCGCTGAGTGGGGCTCGGCACGAGCCACAGGAGGATGGCATCTTTAACCCTTGCGTTATGTTGCGGGTCAATTTGACCCGTTTCGATTTTCAAGTTGTTGGAAATACTGGTTAACCTTTGTTTTTTTTCTTGATATTTTGTGACTTTTTCTCATTTATCATGATGAACATGCATGCAAAGTTTCAACATGCTGATGTGTTTTGACATATACAAACAAAATTACTGTTACGTTCGTGATGTTCGCGGGTCAATTTGACCCTCATAGACAGCCATTCAAAAGCAACTGTACAGACACAAAATAAAAACATTTATTTTCTGTATGTCAGGGCACTTCAACTCCAGTTCTAACGTGCAATTGCATCTAAAAGTGCTCTAACCCTAACCAAACACACTTGAAAAAGTTAAAATTACAGTGTTCAGAATTATTTGCAAATTACAGATGAAAATCTTTGTCAGACACAGATAGTAAAATAAGCTCTCATTTCTATATTTAAAATATCTATATACCTAGCTTTTAACCAAAACTTTTGTGTAGGATTTTCAAAGGCAGCTTCACAGAGCCAAAAAATAAATAAAAAACATTTATTTGATGTATGTTTTTGTTATGTTTGGTTTCTCACTTCCCAGTGAGTGAATAATGAAACTAGGAAAATAGGTCTTAGGAAACTAGGGAAATTTAACTTAGGAAAATGAAAAATTTTCATTATACAGCAATTTTTTTTGTTCAGTTACGATGTTCAAAGCATAAAATGTAAAAAAAAAAAAAAAAAAAAAGTTAAAAAAAAAATATATGCAAAAAAAATCAGTATACTGTTTATTTTCCAATTTTGTCAAAACAAAACTGTTTTAAAAAAATGTTTTAAAAACATTTTCATTAATCATATTTTCAGATAAAATGTTTTTGTAATGTTTGACAAATGTTGATATTAAAAGTTTACAGTTTGTATCTAAATCTTTGTTGTTTTTCATAGTGTGATTTTTGAGGAATTGCATTGAATCCAATTAGGGTCAATTTGACCCGGTCCATAAGGGGTGTACACATAAATCGAACAGAACACAAGGGTTAAAAAGACGCAGCTCTTTTAGATGATAGACGTGTGAGTCGCGGGGCGAACACACACACACACACACACTCACATACAGAGCAGAGTAAAGCCCCGTTCACACTACACGCGACCAAGCGACGCGATACCAATGATTTCAATGGGGAGCTGGCGATTTCCGGCGACACGCGCGACAGCGACCGGATGGGGCGTGTCTGGCGACGTGACAAAGTTGAGATCTGTTTAACTTTATGCAAATGAGGAGCGACTTTCGGGAGCAACAACCAATAGGAGCGAAGCGCGTATGATCCTTCTCCACATCATTGGATGTCATTCACAAAGGCAACCAGAAGTGGGAACTCCCACTAGCGACCTCATCGCCAGCCACTGGCGACATGCAGCGACAAAGTCGCTTGTAGTGTGAACGGGGCTTAAAGGATATATAGTACGCCGGATAGCGTAGCAGGAACGGCGGCTGAAGGCGGCGAGGTGAAGGCCAGCGACTTTAGTTGCAGAGGCTCGTCCCGCAGAAAGCTGTTTCGACGGCGCGGCTTCTCACTCTGGATCCAGCGGTGCGAACGCTTCGCTGAAGAGATGAAAACCAGATTATATCAGCCCATCGAGCCGTATTTATAGGGCTAGGCCACGCCCGCTTCGACGGGAGCGTGACTCAATGGGCGCGAAGCGCCCGCATTGGACTGTCACTGAATGGTCCTTCTCGATAGGCTGCTGCAATTGCCGCAGGTCAGCCAATAGGCACGCTATGCCGCCTTGCCTATGTCTGCTTGCTGCTGCAATGCGTTTTACATTAATACAAAATTAAGGATAATTTTTTGGCCTCAATATCTCGAGGAAAAGAGGTTTTCCCCTAGCGTAAGATATTACGCAGTACGAGATAAACTCTCGTAAGAGAACTTACTGTAATTCAATGTTGCCTCTGAAAAGTTATTAGAAATGTAGGCCTACTGGTTGTTCTGGAGAAACAAAAGAACAAAGCTGATTATATCCATTCACAACATAATATGTATTGGCCAGTAAAGGGCTTTAAAGGGGTATTTGAGAGAATGAGGGCACCTGTAGTAAATAAACAAAAACAGACCAAACTATATTAACCACTTGTGTTATTCATAACAAACGCTGACAGCAGGAATCAGCTAAATTAGTTATATCAGCAATTTGAAGACAGTTGTACACAATACGTTGAATTGAATGACAAAAAAAAATCTAAGACAATAAGTTAATGATTTCCATTTGTGGTATAAAGTTAATAATATTAGTTAGCATCGCAGCTAAAATCTTCATACCACATACTGTGCAATAAACGAGCGGTAAACACTGTAAAGACGTAGTAATGTATAATATATGTATCCATATATGCATGTGTTTGAATATATAGTGAGTAGACTGTATATATATATTTCTTTGGCGAGTTTACAAACCTTGTAACAGAGCCGAACAAATGGCGGAAGCTGTGGCAGGCTTTAATGAGGGGAGCCATTACTTTCAAATGATGATGATGATCAGCTGAGCTTTGTTGCACGCGAGCAGCGCAGGATCACTGAAGGATGACAGCAGAGGAATAGCTGCAGTTTCGTGACACAATAAAACTTTTCTGCTCCTGCTTCTCCTTCTTCCTCTTATTATTATTATTATTATTATTATTATTATTTATTTATTGTTGTTGTCGTTTAAGGTTCAAATTAATCAATAAAATATACTAAATAAGTGTAAGCCTATGTTTACTGAATAAAACTTAAATATAAACAATGGATCCATTAATACTAACGCTTTCTTTTCTATTCTCTTCTAGCCTACTTTATTATGTTTAAAAAAATAAAAAAATAAACGTATACCGCGTCAGACTAAATTGGGAAGGGTGACAGCACTTATATGTTGTTCTATTGTTAGTTTAACTGCTTCTATTGCTCTCCTCGTTTGTAAGTCGCTTTGGATAAAAGCGCCTGCTAAATGATTAAATGTAAATGTAATAATAATAGGATAATAAAAATCTTATCGTGGCCTCACAGAACCATTGGGTTCTTCCAGATGCTGGCTTTAACATGAGAGATCTTTCAGGAACCACTTAAATGTTAAAAGATTTACAATTACCCTTTTATAGAATCCGAGTTCCTCTAATTTCCCCCAAAGCACTTCGAGGTCTCATGGTAATGAAAAGGTGACTCCAGAACCTCTGAACTGAATACAAAGTGCTTAAAGGATCCCATAAGCTCCAGCAAGAACCGCAAAGATTGTCAGTGCTCTACCAGTAACTCTACTATGATAAATAGCTTTGAGGCACTTAATATAATATATATATATATATATATATATATATATATATAATATATATATATATATATATATATATATTCTATTTAGGTTCATGCTTAAAACTGCAGTGAATGACTGTTTATTTTACAAACGTAAAAGTATGTTATTTTTATTGATACATCACAATTTGTGCCTCATCATTTTACAGTATGAAAAGTACACAGACTTATTTGCATAGTGAAACCCACAGTCTGCTCTTAAAGTTTGCTTTACTCATTTAAAATTGATTCAAATGCAAACAGGTTCCATATTCATGACAAATCTCAGGCAACTTTAAAATTCCATCAATTTAAGAATGCGAGACCATTTTCAGTACCTTACCAGTGATGCAACCATTTATGACCGTACGCCTAACGGGTGGTCTATCCACCTGTACTGCACTCAGCAAGTATTGCACAGCCTTTATGAAATCATCACTTAGACAATAACTCAATGTTTCCCACATACCAAATGACCTTACAGCAAAAATGTTTTTTGTTGTTTTTCATCTCCATCAATCATGTAGCAAACTGCTTTTCATTTATGTTACATGCAAATCTGTTTTTATTTATCAGGCTAATTTGCATGCCAAATCTGTGATTATTAGGGCCGGGACTTTAACGCGTTAATTAAGATTAATTAATTACAGACTTTAACGCGTTAATTAATTACACCAATTATTTTAATCAAACTTAGTTTTGCACCACGGAACGTTTCTCACTGGTTGAGTTTCGGCGGACCGATTATACTGGCGCACCAACTAGCGCTCATGACGAAGAAGCTGACGAGATCGCTTTGGTTGGCCGGTGGATGGGAAATTTGGTTATAAAAAGCGAATGGATGGAAGCGTCGATAAGAGCATGGTTGTGTGCAAGCTATGCAACAAGGAATTCGCTATTGCTATTATGGTGTGTTCACACCGAACGCGAATAGAGCGTCAAATACGCGTCTATCGCGTCTAGTTAGACGCTTGAACATTTGCTCGAGTCCAAATTTTTCAACTTGCCGGGAAGACATTCGCGGCAAACGCGTTGCCCAATTCGCGTCATTCGCAACGCCCAGCGCGAATGATGCGTCTATTCGCGTCTTTGCATTGACTTTGTATGTAATCTACTCGCGCAAATAATTAAATTCGCGTTCGGTATGAACACACCATTAGTGTGTTCAATATGCTATTGCTACACTTAATGGCAAAAATTGCACTGGTCTGCTGGACTTGGTTGAACAAAAATAAACTATTTTGTTGCTTAAGCTTATGTATTCAGTCATTATTCAATAGTATACTAAAAACCCATGTGAAAAAAATTACTTCTCACTGTTCTCAGGTCAAATATTTATGCAAATAAAATGCGATTAATTTCGATTAATTAATTACAAAGCCTTTAATTAATTAGATTAATTTTTTTAATCGAGTCCCGGCCCTAGTGATTACACATCATCAGCAGTTATGAAAGGACAATAATTAGCAATGTTAAGAAGTGGGTAATTACCATTGCAGTCACTGGGTTGTTCTAAATTAACTCTTGTCTGCTGAGTTTCATATGCTGAATTAAGCATTTTGTAAAATTATTGTGGGATGACGAGATTGCTTACCTTGACAAATATATGTTGGGAATTATGCACCATGTTCTCTCTCATCTCAATTCACAATAATGACTATAATACAAAGTGGTAGGAATGTGAATTACCTTTCATTCCTCCTGTTGTGACAAAGGGAAAGTGTGGGAATCTGCATCAAAATATGCTTAACCCTCTGGGGACTAAGTCCTTTTTGGTCCGTTTTCTCTATTTTTACATTTGGGCTTATAAACCATATGTAATGGAGATAGAACACTATGTGTTTGGTATCTATGGATTCAGAAGACCCTAAGCTAACATAAGCATGCATGTAATGTGTTTATAAAGGAAGTACGAGTGAAAAATTTCAAAAACGGAAATGAGATTTTTGTCATTTATTTCTGAAAATGACACAACAATAGTGAACGTTTTTTTTTAACAAAAAATATATTTGTCAAAGCCTTTGCTTGACAGACATGTGTAATTGTTAAATAAAATGCGTAAAGAACAATGAAAAATGTAACTTTATTTACAAATAGTCCTAGGGGTTTTTCTTAGGAATGCTTAGAATTTTCTAAGCAATGCTTTCTCCTCGTCACTCTCCAGTAATTGTTCAAGAGCTTGTTCCACCGTAAATCGTTTACTGCTTGCCATCATAAAAGTGCTAAAACAATAAATAATGCTATAATTGTATGTATTTATATATATATATATATATATATATATATACACTCACCGGCCACTTTATTAGGTACACCTGTCCAACTGCTCGTTAACACTTAATTTCTAAGCAGCCAATCACATGGCGGCAACTCAGTGCATTTAGGTATGTAGACATGGTCAAGACAATCTCCTGCAGTTCAAACCGAGCATCAGTATGGGGAAGAAAGGTGATTTGAGTGACTTTGAACGTGGCATGATTGTTGGTGCCAGAAGGGCTGGTCTGAGTATTTCAGAAACTGCTAATCTACTGGGATTTTCACGCACAACCATCTCTAGGGTTTGCAGAGAATGGTCCGAAAAAGAAAAAACATCCAGTGAGCGGCAGTTCTGTGGGCGGAAATGCCTTGTTGATGCCAGAGGTCAGAGGAGAATGGCCAGACTGGTTCGAGCTGATAGAAGGGCAACAGTGACTGAAATAACCACTCGTTACAACCGAGGTATGCAGCAAAGCATTTGTGAAGCCACAACACGCACAACCTTGAGGCGGATGGGCTACAACAGCAGAAGACCCCACCGGGTACCACTCATCTCCACTACAAATAGGAAAAAGAGGCTACAATTTGCAAGAGCTCACCAAAATTGAACAGTTGAAGACTGGAAAAATGTTGCCCGGTCTGATGAGTCTCGATTTCTGTTGAGACATTCAGATGTTAGAGTCAGAATTTGGCGTAAACAGAATGAGAACATGGAACCATCATGCCTTGTTACCACTGTGCAGGCTGGTGGTGGTGGTGTAATGGTGTGGGGGATGTTTTCCTGGCACACTTTAGGCCCCTTAGTGCCAATTGGGCATCGTTTAAATGCCACGGCCTACCTGAGCATTGTTTCTGACCATGTCCATCCCTTTATGGCCAACATGTACCCATCCTCTGATGGCTACTTCCACCATGTCACAAAGCTCTAATCATTTCAAATTGGTTTCTTGAACATGACAATGAGTTCACTGTACTAAAATGGCCTCCACAGTCACCAGATCTCAACCCAATAGAGCATCTTTGGGATGTGGTGGAACGGGAGATTCGCATCATGGATGTGCAGCCGACAAATCTGCGGCAACTGTGTGATGCCATCATGTCAATATGGACCAAACTCCCTGAGGAATGCTTCCAGCACCTTGTTGAATCTATGCCACGAAGAATTGAGGCAGTTCTGAAGGCAAAAGGGGGTCCAACCCATTACTAGCATGGGGTACCTAATAAAGTGGCCGGTGAGTGTATATTATAATTGTTCTGTCTCTCTCTCATATTTCTCTGATGATCCGCTCCGTAAGCCTCCATTCGCTCTCTCTCCTTCTCTCCATTCAACGCTGTTTGCGTCATATCCCTAACTATATAGTACCACCAGTGTTGCCAGATCTCGCGAGACAAATAAGCAACCAGGCCCGTGAAAACAAGCGACTTTTTCTCATAGACAGTAAAAGAGCTTTTTCTTCCGGTTCCGGGAAGAGAAAAATAAATAAACTGTGTGCACGGTTTTACAATCCGTGGGGACGGATAGTTTTAAACTGTGGGTACAGATTGTCAATTTACATCCATGTGGACAGATTGGTAAACTGTGCGCAGTTGTGTAAAACTGTGCACACGGTACAGTTTATTTTTCTTCAGTAATGAAGCTTGGCTGTCCATTTAGTGAAAAATGTTGGTACTGCGCCCAAATAAAATCTCACTGAAAGCTCATTTTTTGAGATGTCAACCTAAAATTTGGAACAGAACTTCTTCAGATTTTTGGCTTAAATTTTCGTGCAGTTTTAGAGTAAAATATATTTTGTAATATATATATTTATTTTTTATATAAAATATAAATAATTATATTTTTACATTGTTCATTTTCATAAACTCAAACTTGTATAACTTTTTTTCTGTTTCACTTTCATAATTTCATAATACTTCACTTCAACAATAATCTGGCAAATGTCTTCTTTAAAACAAGACCAACCATAGGTCTATATTCCAAAGCATTCTTGAATTACAACCATTTAAATTTGGATAGTGATTTTCATGTCTATATATGCGAAAAAAAGGGGGAGTGACAGTTAAAGGGTTAAACAATACTAAACTATAATATCTATATCTATAATATCTAAAATATAATTAATATATAAAAACTCTCCTTCAGTCCAGTCACCATCAGTCGCGACTCGTACGTATTTTCATTTAAACGTCACTCACTGACGTTTCCCTAACCAGAAAAAAACGATTGCCCTGCTCTGCCTCTGATTGGCTAGTACTCGTTGCCATCTGGGTCAGAGCCAATTAGAAGCAGGATGTGAGTGGGAAAAAACTCTACTGTCTCCTGTGTGTATGGGGAAAGGGGAGTGACAGAGGGAACAGGCAAGACAAACTCCTTAAATAACATATAGAAAATATCTGCTTGACAACGAGCTGGGAACAAGCCCAAATAAGCAACTACACTTTAGAAACAAGCCCAAAAAAAATATTTGTAAGCGACTTCATAGAAAAACAAGCTTATAATAAGCGGACTTGGCAACACTGAGTACCACCCCTTGCAAGGCTACAGAGTCCTCTGATTTGCTAGATACGTCATGGTAACCTTCCTCTGATTGGGTAAGAAAAATATTTCTCCATCGGCAATTTTTCCATTGGTTGTTGCTTGCGGAATCTGCCAAACAACATCGATTTCATTGGCCTTTTACATAGTGGTATTGCGCAACAAGGAAGTGTGTATATTTACAAGCCGGGTAAGTTATCACTGTTTTCAGCGGAATCTGAGGAAGACGGTAAAAAAGACCGCACCTCTCTATCATTAATAGTTTTTAAGATATTTACACATTTGTAAAAGTATGCCATTTTGGGTGGTACCGCCCAATCCGTCCCCAGAGGGTTAAACTCTGTTTTATATAAATCTGCCTTTGTATCTGATTCTGGCTGAAAGCCGGTACAACAATATTGCATTTGTTTCAATAATATGTTACAATTATTGCCTCATGTTTTGTCCAGAGAGAGAGATAGGAAGAGTAGCACGGGTGACTTCTTTATTCAATTAGGCCTTATCATCAAATAGCAGGACCGACAGAAATGGAAAGTGAATATGTACAATTAAAACTCTGTGCCCACAAACTCAATGGAAGAGTAATTTAGCACCCTGTGCTACGTGAATGGATCCACATGGTACTTACATGCTTGGTCCCCTCAGATAAGTCCTCATTCCAAAAGCTTGTCTCTGTTCATTTGTTTTTATGCCAAAGACAAAAACAAAAAAATCTTTAAAGGGATACTTCACCTCCGGAAATATGAATGTGTATTTAAAATGGGTCATTTATGTAGAAGAAATGTGAAATTATTTTTGAATTTGGATCTTTCTAGACTGAGAAAAGCCAGAAAATTTATTTTTGGCTTATGTGGATGAAAGACAACAACTCCCAGAATGCACTTGCTTCGCTGCCCTAGGAGGCCACGCCTACCGGTAACAGAGCGCAGTGGTTGAGACACCTGTGAGATGCACCGGTCTCGTATCTCTCACGGAGGAGCGGGAATTTTCTTAGCAATGTTAAAACGCACATCAACCGATCGCTTGTTTAGCGTTCATGTAAACACTACATTCAGATTCACCAATCGGAATGAATTCAGTTAGATTGAAACAAAAGGTGTGCATGTAAACAATGAATGGCGACTGCAGAAAGCAAAAGCTGAATCCTGGACATTTTGTACGATCTCGACGGCCGGACATGTCCGGGAAAAAGAGGATGAATGGTAACCCTTACTACTCGGCTTTCTCCTACTAAGTTACTCAGCTTTCTCCACAGAACAAGAGCCTGCTAGCTTAGCTTCCAAAAAAGAGATGGCTGACACTATGTGTACATTCTGTGAGTGAGATCCCACCCTCTATTGGCGGGTTAAAAACATGCGGGACAGCCCCTACTTCTGACTGTAGTCTTTAGCCTCTGGCCAAAAAATCCTCCGATGACGCAAAATGGCGATTTTTGCGTCATCGGAGGATTTTTTCTAGACAAAAAATACATAAATCTCTCGTCTCAGGGGGATATGAGGGTGGAAAGCACGGTAATTTGAAAATACTACAGGTTTTCTACTAATACAAAGCTTAATGCTAAATCCTGAAGTATCCCTTTAACCACTGGAGAAAGCAAATAGGTAATATTTTTGTTTCGTTTTCTATTTGTTTATTATATTTACTATATTGTGATTCCTGTTGGTTTTCTCAACTTTTGGAGTCATAAACTATATTGGGAGGAACAATTGGAAAATTCTGTCCACTGTCTGCTGTGTGATATGAGGACTATTGTGATATTTAGTAGGACCTTTTGGACACAATGAAGCTCCATTAAGCTTGTGTTTTTTGAAGACACGAATGTCCTTGAGGACCATGCAGAACTCACTTCACAGTCTGTTCTGTCTCAACTAAACTCATGTGTCTTTAACAGAACAACCAGACTATCTGTCTCCCTCCATAGAAAATTTAATAATGATTTCATCCACTTTGTCTCTGTTTTGAGGGGAAGGAAATTGAATTCCCGAAAAGCCATTCCAGATTATGATTCCCAAGTCATTACAAGGATCTTCTCCAAATGGCAGTGAATAGTAACATGAAGGAAATCTGTATGTAAAATGCTTCAGTAAACTGTGGGAAATATCAACATGAAAGTGACCACTCTCCTTAAGGAAAAGAGGGAAACTTGCCGACTCTGTAACATCTATTCTGTGCCTTTCTAGTATCCAGATAGGTTAAGTGTAAGTACAATACGGTTGTAAGTACAGTTCTGAGTATAATCTGCTTATACTGACTCTATTTTAAGGGATTACATTTCATTTTCCAGGACAAGAACATGTTGTTTCTTGTGGAATTTTGCTCGAAGCTCAAAGCTCTCTGGTTTGTGTGGAAATTTTTCACCCAAAAATTATCAATTGATACTATTTTAATGAGACCCAGGCATGGAATCGGGCAAATAATAACATGAATTAAGTCATTAAGTGGACTCATTGAAAGAAACTCTTAAAGATCAAAATCAAATATCATTCCAAAATGTCAGGTGATGAATCTCCAGGGAAGAATGATCAAGAAACACATTACATTAATAATGTATCCTGACCTGACAGAACACAATGTGGGTTGAATTATTTTCTGTAGTTGGTATTTAATGTCCTGAATAGGCTGCGTTTGTGCTTTGTCATGTGGCATTTCACAAATGCAATGTGATTATTTGGATGTCTAATTCACATGCAAGTTCTGTACTATTAATGTAATGACAAATAGAGGTGGATATTGAGGACTTTATTGTAAATTAAACTTCACATATGTCACAGTTACAAAGGCTTGAGCAACAGCAACCCCTGGAGGTTAACTGCTTGGAAAAGTCTCAAGCTCCCACTTTCATGTTGTCTGTCTCCTTTGTCTTTCACATTATTCCCCATTCAACCCCCAAAAAAAGCAGAACAGATCAGTTGATGCACCGTTAAGTATTGCTCTGATGATCTTGTGACAGAGTAATGATAACCACTACATTTAACTCTTAGCTTCAAGACATGAGATAAGCAAAGGAGAGTACAATGGTACTTTGCTGTGAGATGCTGTTACCATGGAGTTTACCCCATCTCTCTCAAAAACTTGTACAATAGCTTCCCATTAACTTTCAGAAAAAGTTCCAACACGTGTACTTGCAGGTCTCAGATAACACACAGTCCATGCTAGGCTTAATTTGATTGACAAGCCCATGTAGAATGCAACAGAACAATTTCTTCACAGCTCTAGTAAAATGTAGGAGTGAAACATTTGTAGCTAATCAGTCTTTTGTTTTTAAGTGGTGGCTTGGAGTAGATTTTCGTCCCCCAGTGGGTCCTTCGCTTGCTGTGGAATGGCTGTGAGTCCATGGTTGGTAGTTGTTATTGAAAGTGACTACCCAACACACTGACATGTCTCTTCCACTCCATCCAATATATCTACCGTGTTCATCTTTGCGCTGTCGCCTGTGGGGGAAGTGGGATAGTCCTCCGTCCTCTGTCACTCTCGCTTTTCCTCCATGTTTCCCACCATTACAGGAGATCCAACAGTCTCTTGTTAACCTTTTCATGCGTAAGTTTAAAATATTCTAACTGACCCCCCCCCCCCCCCCCCCTTTTCCTTTTTTATTTTAAATATTCACAACTATCATCACAAATGTCATCAACTATCTGATATTCCGATTCTCAAATACGTATAAGTGAGTGTGTTTTTTCATTTAAAATACCTTTATAAATTATCTTGATCTTGATCATGATCTATAACATGAGATGGGCCATGTTTGTTTGCAACACAGTTCAGAGTCCTGTCAGTCGGATTTAGAGCACGTGAATTAATCAGTTTCTCCCAAAATACATGTAAGTAAGTGGCCGGTTAACTGGGAGAAGAATAGAGTAAACTTTATAGTTACCTATACAATGTGTATCTGATATGAATAAAACACGTCGGCAAATTATACTTAAATAGATTTTTATTGCTGCTTCCATAGACATCAGTGTGTATTTTACAAACACCATAAGTGCTTATGTGTATTTAAATGTCTGAAACCTAAAATAAACATTATATGGTTGAAAATACTGCATAATTGTGATATATGACAAGCGCTGAGCGCGTTCGTCTTTTGCTCAGCGCCAACCAAAGCTCGAAAGCATAGTTTGAATATGGCAGTTATGTGACGTCACTGAACATTCTAAATCCCATATGTGGGACCGTACTTTCAGGGGCACAGAAATAAAAATCTCATATATGGGACTGTCAAAAAGTTAATGTTGCACACACTCTTAAACTTGCTGTTTGTAACAAGTTGACAGAGTGCGAGATCATTGAGATGCACACTATGACAAGGACAACCAGTTACTCTGCGGAAGTAAACATATCGTCAAAGACACCTCAAACGGAATCACCATGCAGCATCCATGAGAAGATGAAAATATTGACAGTCATTTAGTAGTTAGCGTAGGCAGTGCCATTTAACTTTTTTAAAGGGGTGGTAAAACACGATATCACTTTTCTGACTTTAGCTAGTGTGTAATGTTGCTGTTTGAGCATAAACAACATCTGCTAAGTTACAACGCTCAAAGCTCAAAGCAAAAGGAGATATTTGCTTTTAAAGAAATCAATTTCTAAGGACTACAGCAAACGGCTGGTAGGGACTACACGACATTCTTCCAGGGTTGCTGACATCACTAACTCCAATATTTACATAAACCCCTACTCCGAGAATACTAAATAAGGTGGGTGAGGCCATTTTATATTGCTTTGGAGAACAGTTGTTGTGGTATAGTAGGCTGGAGTGTTGTTGCCGCAATGCCGTCGAAACGCTGTTATTTTCATCCGGATTGCAGGTCCACTTTGTATCAGCCTTCCTAGGGACGGGGGAGTAGGGATCAATGGTTAAAATTTATTTTTAACTCGGTCCCTCATAATTATTACCCAAATCTCGCTCTCTGTGCTGCACGTTTTACGGAGGAAAGCTTCCACAATCTTCGCGAGTTCAATGCACGATTCGCACATGGCTTGTCCTGAAAGATGGAGCAGTTCCAACTTTAAGAACAGAAGCTGTTGTTTACGGGCCACAACCTGTAAGTATGATTTATTTTTCGCCGATGTGTTTTCCTGTAATAGTTCGTAATTGTTAACTAAAGGTAATGAGACAACAACAACAACAAAAAACAAACCATTCTGAAACGTCGTTTAACAGCCGTTCTTGAACAGGTTCCAGGGATGCTAACTGTCATGCATTCAGCGTGAGACTCAAGCCACACCCCCATATTCTCACGCAGACACTCGTGCAGCAGTGAGGAAAAAAAATCGTGCCGCATGATCTCGCAAAGCAACGCGCAGAGAGACCAGACAGACAGTGTGAGTTTTTTGTGACAATTGTGAGGGAAATACACAATTTATTCCCATAAACTGTGTAGTCCGCCGTTCTCCCTCCCATCTGCACCGTGTGAATTGTGAACGCAGGCAGGTCAGTGAGTTACAGGGCGCTCCTTGTCTCCGTCCAGTTTAGGCTAGTAACTAATAGGCCTATCACGCATTGGCCGTGAGACACCTGCATTTGATTGGTTTCACATGCTCACACGCCACACCCCCGATTTCTCACGCTGATCCCCCCCCCCCCCCCCCCCCCCCTCCCTCTCCTCAAATTGGTATGGTTTTATTGACGCCATTGTTTATAATTCACCAAAGCACAAACTTCCGGTAAAGGTAAGGGGCATGACGTTTCCGAAAAACATGCACTAGGCGGTTAGCGAATCACAACACACTGGGCCAGCTAACCAATCTGAGCCCATTGCTTATTTTTGAGGGACTGGCTTCATAGAACCCGGAAACCATCAGACCGTTTTTACAAGGAGGGACAGAGCAGTGTAGAATAAAGGTAAAATATATGAAAAATAATGCAATTTTTTAAAAACGAAGCATGAACGCATGTTACAGTGCACCCCACAAACACAATCAAGCCTTCAAAAAAATGTGTTTTACCACCCCTTTAAGAGTTTTTCACTGATTCAATATTAGACACATGGGAGATATCACTACAGCTCTTGTTGTGCCAAAGGGCAGTTTACTAATAGCCTGGAGGAAGATGGGAGGTGAAAGGACTCATTAGACCAATGAGAGAGACAGGGCTTGATGTCTTTGCAGCAGGTCTTTGATGGCAAAGCCCTGCTGACGTCCGACAGACACCATAGCCAGCTGCCTGGTACACCTCTGGAAAACTCTCCACCTAACAATACGTCTCAAGCAAAAACATGTCAGCCATCAAATTGGTTGGCAGTAATGTGAACTCTAGGGTGGCTTTTATTGCCTGTGATTTTCACATTTTCCGTTAGATTCTCTGATCTCACAATCATTGGCTGTCCACCCAAGCACCAGGGCGAGTGACAATTCGTGCTCATTTTGGGATTCAGACTGGCCGTTGGAGCATGAAATGAGCTCATTTCAGTCAGAGAGGAACCAAATGACGAGTGCTGAAATAATGTCACACCCCATCGTTATCATTTATTCTTTCAGCAAAGAGGAAAATCCATCCTTCTTCTTTCAGGGCACTGACTGTCAACTACCCACTCCTGCTAAACAATCTGATGTGTTATTCCTGCTATAATCAGAAGGATGGAAGGGATAAAGACATAACGAAAAGATAGAGAGCTTCCATACGGAAAGTAGATAATCAGTGATCTGCTTCACAAAAGACTACTCCCTTCTTACTTAAAGATTAAAGAGGTTTGTGTACATGCTCTCCGGCTTTGTACGAGCATACTCAGCATGCAGAGTTGGATTATGGACATGGGCCGGGTTTCCCGATAACGATGTATCTTAGCTCTTAAGAGCGCTCTCTACGTGCAAGTTTACGAACGCTCGCCGCAATTCCACGCGCGTTTCCCAAAAATGCACTTAACATGAACGCGCGAGAATGCGTTCTACGTGCTACTTAAGCATCGCTGTCCATTCGCGAAGTGCTGAAATATAACCTTATATGGAATCGTATTCTGAACGTTTAACCTAAAAATCGTCATTTGTTGTGGATTAGAAATCAAGACAAGTCTATATGGATATAAAGCACCTATACAGGCTGACAAAATGGCTGAACAAAAACAAAAAAACAAGAGAAGATACCTTTCAAAAAGATAAAATTAATGTCCTTTTAGAGGAGATAGAGGGAAACAAAGATTTTATTTTTAACAGATTTAAAGGACACCATACAAATAAGGAAAAACAAAACATCTGGAAGGACATTGTCAGATTGCAAACTAACTGCAACCGTGTTCAAAGATCAGGAAAGGAGGTCCGCAAGAAATGCCCAATACATGGCTGGTTTTCGTGCACGTCAGCAAGTCATTGACAGCTTTTTTTGAATTCATCCCTATTTTGCCTGGTCTTTAAAGCACATTTCCCAGATTACTTATTTTAATTTTTTAGTTTTTTGTTCATTCGTTTAATTTAGATGTGAATTTCTATTTTTTCTTCCCTTTTTAATTATTTCATTTATTCATTTAAACAAAACACGAGTACAACAAAGTGTACAATAAAGTACAATCAAAACCTTATATTATACTTACGTTGCAATGTAATCTGTTAAATCTAGATAAAAGTGTAATCTGCCGGTTGTCCTGCAGGTGACCTCATAACTCTGTCTTCTTACGATGCACTTGGGGATTTACGATTATTCCAGAGCACTCGTAGTTCTACGAAGATTTTCAAGTGCTACTTAAGTTACGATGCTTTTGGGAAACAGACCATAATATTAAGATCAGTCGTACGATCGTTTTTACAATCAACTTAGGCTTACGATGCTTTTGGGAAACGCAGCCCTGGTCATGGGGTCCATACTATCAAGGTCCTCTAAAGCCTTTCTGGCTGAGAGTAGAAAGGAAATGTCTTCCAGACCCCTTGGTGCATTGTGTGTGCTGACCACAAATAAATAGAAGATGACCAAGGGTATCCAGGTTCCCTAACACATAACCTAACAAGAACATGTACAAACCACTTGGACCCCCAAGCATGCAGCCTAGGATAGGGCCTGGAAAATATTTTTAGTTTACTGCTGAATACAAAAACATGCATTTCTTATCTCATGCATTTCTTAATAGGGGTGGCAGAGGTTGGGTGTCTGCATTGCATTACTATATAAGCTATTCAATGTCAGTCAAAATTTGCTGACACGTGGAGGCTACCACTATAGAGAGCAGATTTTCCCCCCATTACTTCTCTATTATAGCTCCCAGTTAAGTTATCAAAGTATATAAGCCGAGTCTGAACTAAAGCTAGCTGTTACAGGTCCCATCAGTCTACATGGAGTGAAAGAGAAAAGTTGAGAGGAATCACAACACAAACATGTTATTGGCCATGGTTTATTTGTTCTCCCTGGGTGATCCTGTCTACTAAAGTTTAATTTTAGTGCCTTTTAGGTGATATTGTGAGACAGGCAAGGGTGTCATTGAGGGGAACAAAAAAATCATAAGTGACCATAAAGCCAACAAGATAAAGTAGGACACTGCTCTGGGGAATCCCACATTATATATACATGTGTGTGTATATATATATATATATATATATATATATATAAGTGCCATTGAATTAATTCAGACCATAACAGTTCCACCCGAAACATTAATTAATGAGCGGAGAGTATTATTTAGTTTCACTCAATTTAGACAGAATTTGTTTTGACATGATTGTCACTTAGAGTAAATCTTGACAAGAATGCCATATCTTAACTCATCAATGAATTCTGAAAGCATTAATAATGTTGAAAAATGAATTCATAAAGGCTCTCATTTGTTAAGACAGCCTTTCAAGCTCTAGTGTCATAAGATAATTACATACTTAGTCATAGGCTCTTGTTCATTTATCATTTTATAAATTATCCTTATGGCACTTCCACAGCACTTGTTCTCAATTGTTTTTGCATTAGGACCCAATTTTTACATTGGACATCAGGGGTGGTGACCCAAAACAGTGAAAAAAACATCAATATAAATAGAGTTTATGTGTTTAATCTCATTTTATTTTCCAATTGGTTTTGTGCCGAAATGGCATTAAAAAACATACTTTTGTTAAACATCACTTATGGGTTTTTTTTTTCAGCTAAAAATAGTGTTATTTCTTCTGCTTCTCTTTTGACAGCAGCTGAAAAGTGCACTGTGCATCGTGTCATCTATTGGAATTGACATTAATTTGCTTTTAATTTAGCTCAATCGACAATTACTTTAAATACTGTGAATATGCCGTTAAATGCCACTTTTTTTTCATTCCATGTTTGGTGTGAAAAGGCCTTAATGTGGTCCCCTTGGTCAATACTGCACTTGTCCACCTTGGGTTTGGTTCAGCACGGACCTCACCTCATTGTATTCACATATCATAAATCTACTAATAAATGCTGCATATTACCATAACTCCCCTGATGGAACTGTTCATATCTATAGAGCAAATCACCTGGCAGAAGAAAAGACAAATGGAGCTATATTGACTTTCTGCCCATTTAGATTTCAAGACATGATTTTATTTTGAGGACCTGATATGTGCTGTAAATATACTCAATAAGGTCACTTACAAAAGACTGAATGGGTTGTATGACAGATTAAATCACTCTCAGATTTGTGAGAGTATAAACTCTCTTCAGTTCCAAGGTTTTGATATTAATAGGTTTGCAACACACTGGTTTCTGCTTACTGGATTGTTGTGTGTCTAGCAGTTTCGCCTGCAGGGCGGGAACTTCTAGGTTATAAAACCTGACAAAGGTGGACGGAGAGGACCAGCCCGCCACCACACATATGTCTTGAATGGAAATTCCACTTGACCATGCCCACGACGAGGCCACGCCTCTAGTGGAATGAGCCCTGATGCCCAAGAGGCACTGCAGACCTTTTGCCGTGTAAGCGGCTGCGATTGCGTCTATTATCCACCTAGACAGGCTCTGTTTCGAGGCGGCGAGACCTTTAGTGCGCCCACCAAATGAAACAAACAGCTGCTCAATGCGCCTGAATGGGGCGGAGCGCATAACGTAAAATCTCCGAGCTCTGACTGGGCAGAGGAGATTAACATCACTTTCACTATCGGATGCTGGCAGAGCCGATAGAGAAATGACCTGTGCTCTGAATGGGGTGCCAACCACTTTGGGAACGTAACCATGTCTAGGCTTGAGGATGACTTTTGAGTCATTCGGGCCAAACTCAAGACACGACGCGCTTACAGATAGCGCGTGTAAATCCCCCACGCGTTTGACTGATGACAGTGCTATCAGAAAAACAGCTTTGAGCGACAGGTATTTCAGGTCCGCTGTGTCCAGGGGTTCAAAGGGGAATGCTTTCAGGGCCTCTAGGACCAGTGAAAGGTCCCACATAGGAACCGAGGGGGGGCGCAGGGGGTTCATCCTTCTGGCTCCTCTGAGGAAGCGGATGATAAGCTCGTTTCTGCCTATCGACTGTTAGTGCACCACTTAGAGAACACAGACCATTTGGACGCGTAGAGCCTTCTGGTAGAAGGTGCTCTAGACTGCGAGATTGTGTTCATTACTGCGTCTGGCAGGGCGATGGATACCCGTTGATCAACCACACGTGTAGCAACCAGCGCTCCGGGTGGGGATGCCAGATCGAGCCGCGCGCTTGAGAGAGGAGGTCTGCTCTCAGCGGGACAGGCCATGGGGCTGTCTGTGACAGCCGCATTAGCTCTGGAAACCAAGTCTGGTTCTCCCATCGCGGGGCTATGAGGAGCACTGAATGGCGCGTTTCCCTGATTCTCTTGATCACCTGTGGTAACATATGTAGCGACTACGAGAATGAACCAAACACAACTGAAGCTGTCATACATAATCACTGTAGCGACTGACCGAATCCTGATTGTTTTCCTTTCACTACTGAACAAATATGAACACATATATGTTTAATTCACAAAACCTTGAATCATGTGATATGGTGCCCCAATGTATGCCAGCAGGTCATTGATTAACTTCGTTTATGACGCATTGCGCAATCAAGAAACAGGTCCCCGTTGTTCTCGAACCCTTACTCTGCTTGTAATGTGTGGTCAGTCACAAAGAATACGACTGCTCCATTCAGGGTCTCGAGCTAACTTTTTTTCCCCCTCATCAATTATTATGTCTCCTTGGGCTGATAAGTGGAATTACATACACAACTACCCTTTGTCTTGAAGACAACCATTTGCGAACTAAACCCTCACGTGGTACACACCACGGATGTGACACACACATAAGGACTTTCCTCCAATTCTCCAATATCCTCATTGAGAGACTGGTACTATGATATATTCGATATGTTTTTATGTTTGCCCATGTTCCATTGGGGTTATACACTCACCGGCCACTTTATTAGGTACCCCATGCTAGTAACGGGTTGGACCCCCTTTTGCCTTCAGAACTGCCTCAATTCTTCGTGGCATAGATTCAACAAGGTGCTGGAAGCATTCCTCAGGGACTTTGGTCCATATTGACATGATGGCATCACACAGTTGCCGCAGATTTGTCGGCTGCACATCCATGATGCGAATCTCCCGTTCCACCACATCCCAAAGATGCTCTATTGGGTTGAGATCTGGTGACTGTGGGGGCCATTTTAGTACAGTGAACTCATTGTCATGTTCAAGAAACCAATTTGAAATGATTAGAGCTTTGTGACATGGTGGAAGTAGCCATCAGAGGATGGGTACATGGTGGCCATAAAGGGATGGACATGGTCAGAAACAATGCTCAGGTAGGCCGTGGCATTTAAACGATGCCCAATTGGCACTAAGGGGCCTAAAGTGTGCCAGGAAAACATCCCCCACACCATTACACCACCACCACCAGCCTGCACAGTGGTAACAAGGCATGATGGTTCCATGTTCTCATTCTGTTTACGCCAAATTCTGACTCTAACATCTGAATGTCTCAACAGAAATCGAGACTCATCAGACCAGGCAACATTTTTCCAGTCTTCAACTGTTCAATTTTGGTGAGCTCTTGCAAATTGTAGCCTCTTTTTCCTATTTGTAGTGGAGATGAGTGGTACCCGGTGGAGTCTTCTGCTGTTGTAGCCCATCCGCCTCAAGGTTGTGCGTGTTGTGGCTTCACAAATGCTTTGCTGCATACCTCGGTTGTAACGAGTGGTTATTTCAGTCACTGTTGCCCTTCTATCAGCTCGAACCAGTCTGGCCATTCTCCTCTGACCTCTGGCATCAACAAGGCATTTCCGCCCACAGAACTGCCGCTCACTGGATGTTTTTTCTTTTTCGGACCATTCTCTGTAAACCCTAGAGATGGTTGTGCGTGAAAATCCCAGTAGATTAGCAGTTTCTGAAATACTCAGACCAGCCCTTCTGGCACCAACAATCATGCCACGTTCAAAGTCACTCAAATCACCTTTCTTCCCCATACTGATGCTCGGTTTGAACTGCAGGAGATTGTCTTGACCATGTCTACATGCCTAAATGCACTGAGTTGCCGCCATGTGATTGGCTGCTTAGAAATTAAGTGTTAACGAGCAGTTGGACAGGTGTACCTAATAAAGTGGCCGGTGAGTGTATGTGATCGTATTGTAGTTCTAAATGAACAGAGGTGCCTTTAGATGCATTTTTAATGTAGCTGTGTTTTCCTATAATGTTTATGTCGTTCTTCATACCTTTAGAATCCTCTTGATCTGACCAAACCATATATATATATATATATATATGTGTACAAACCGTAAAATGTATGTTACTATGTTTTATCATCTCTGGAGTAAAATTTAACGCATTTTTACATCACTGTCATGAAACATGCAAAGTCGGTCTCGAGGGAACAAAGGAACGCTTATCTGCACACTTTTCTCCCAGCTGATTGGTGCATTCACGCCAGAGAAGGCGTGAACAGAAGTGCCTTTAAAGAAGATGCACCAAGCACCTCCTCGCTCTCTTGTGTTCTTGCTCTCTTGCTAGCTGCTTCTTCCTCCATCATGTGACGCGCTCATGACTCTCTCTCGCCCACTCTCTTGCCCTCTCTCTCTCCCTCGGAAAAGGTCTCGGCAGAACAACAAGCCGGGTGGAGCCGACGATGGTTAAAGTAACCATGTAGACGAACGAAGACAAATGACCCAAATCAAGATCAAAGCCATCTAACTCGTCACACTTTCCTTTTTTTTCCTTAGTTTTCTTTTCTTTTCCGTTAAAAGTCTTGGTTCTAAGTTAAGTTTTGCTGTAAAGTTTTGTTTAAACGTTTCGACTGCAACGCGCTTCCAACTTGGAAGACTTTTATCCATCCGCCAACACACCACGTGACTGGCTGCCCAAGATCTAGCAGGCACGACCGCTAGCCAAGCAACGGACCCGGGAAACCCCTTTACACCGACAAAAGGGAACCCCAAAGCAAGGACAAGCAAGTAGCCTCCTGACTCTAGCTGAACTGGTGTTTAATATAAAATTGAATAACCTGCCTAAGAAACGATAGAAGGGTTAAATCGATGATTGATGGTTCGTTCAGGTCATGTCTTTTAAGTGCATATAGAAACTTGGGATCTCACCATCTGACTCCTAAAACTCATTCTTCCTCACTCTCTGTCTTTCTGCAACTCGAATGCGTGTGCGTGTGTTTGTGTTAGATATTAGTCTTATGTGTTAGTCTTATAATCAATAAGGTATTGTTTGTGTGTGTTAGATATTAGTTTTATGTGTTAGTCATAGGCTTATAATCAATAAAGTATTGTTTGTATTTGAAAAGAGAAGCATTACTTGTGTTATGTGCTTACGAATTTATTGTCTTGAACTGCGATCTAAGCTACTTATGCTTTACCCTTGAATTATTTCTTAATTTAGCTGTTAGCTGGGAATTAGTCTTTCTTGGCCAGGAAGATATTATATTTCCTAGAATTAATAATTGTTTATGCTTTCCGTTCATTGGATGAACTGATAAAATGATCATACTATTGATTCTGCTACAGTAAATTCTGAAAATAATTAAATTATTAATTATTGATCATAATCCGTTATGAATAATAATTAGTTATATTTATAAGTGCGTATAAACGCTACACAGAGATACCGGAGGAAATGCATATAACGGGCGGCTGGGCCACATCCGGGCCAGCGCGTCCCTGTCCTTTGAAAAGAACGTCGGGCAATGAGCGTTGTCTTGTGACGCAAAAAGGTCGACTTCCGCTTTGCCGAAAAGGCGCCATAATAACTGTACTGTTTGGGGGTGCAGGGACCATTCTCCCGAGGGAACGTTGTCCCTGGACAGTCTGTCTGGGCCGTCGTTCAGGTGACCCGGCACATGTGCAGCTCTCAGTGAGCGCAGATGGTGCTGAGACCAAACGAGGAGGCGTTCCGCCAGATTGCAGAGGTTCCTGTATCTGACGCCGCCCTGGCGATTTAAATAGGACACCACAGACATGTTGTCCGAGCGGACTAGAAGATGGTGGTCCTGTATGAGCGGGAGGAAGCGTTTCAGCGCGTTCTCGACCGCTATCATTTCCAGACAGTTTATATGGAAGAGTTTTTCCCGGTCTGACCACAGGCCGAAGACTGGTCTGCCCTCGAGGATGGCGCCCCAACCTGAGTTGGACGCGTCCGTCAAGATGACCTTCCTGTATGAGACCGCCCCCATAGTCACTCCCTCTGGTACCAGTCGGCCGCTGACCAGGGCTGCAGAGCTGTGACACAGCCCTGAGTCACTCTGATCCGCTCGCGACCCGACTTCCAAGCTCGGTGTGGCACACGCGCGGCCAGCCAGTGTTGTAGCGGGCGCATGCGCAGTAAACCTAGCTGGAGTACCGCCGAGGCTGAAGCCATCAAGCCTAGCATCCTCTGGAATTTTTTCAAAGGGGAAACGCTGCCCGCCGTGAATGACATGGCCAGTTGCCGGACACAACGTGCGCGCTGTGTAGACAGGCGAGCCGTCATGGTCACTGAGTCCAGTTCTATTCCTAAAAAGGAAATTGACTGACTGGGCAGTAATGAGCTCTTGGTCCAGTTGACCGTGAGACCTAGGCATTTCAGATGGCTGAGAAGCGCAGTTCTGTGAGATAATAGCTCTGTCTCTGACTGTGCTAGAATCAACCAATCGTCCAGATAGTTCAAAATTCACACGCCCTGGGTTCTCAAGGGGGCGAGAGCCGCGTCCATGCACTTGAATGTACGGGGTGCTAAGGACAGGCAGAACGGCAGGACGGTGTATTGATAAACCCGATCGTCGAAGGCGAATCTCAAGAATGGCCTGTGACGGGGTATTATCTGAATCTGGAAATAGGCATCTTTCAGATCGAGAGATATAAACCAGTCCCCCTGGCGAATGTGCGCGAGGAGTTGCTGGTTGTAAGCATTCTGAACGGTCTTTTCATAAGAGCTTTGTTCACATGCCTCAAATCCAGTATGGGTCTGAGTCCCCCGTCCTTCTTGGGCACGAGAAAATAACGGCTGTAAAAGCTTGACTTGCTCAGATAAGGCGGTACCGGTTCTATGGCCCCTTTGCACAGCAGTTTTGTTATTTCTGAGCGAAGTAGGTGTTCTACTTCTGCTTTCACTGTCGTCGCGGTCCGCGCTCGAAAGCGAGGGGGACGGCGAGCGAATTGTAACGCATAACCCTGATTTATAGTGCTTAGCACCCACTTCGATACCCCTGGGATGTTTTCCCATGCTTTTATATGTGCAGCTAAGGGTAGAATGGACTCCGGGCTGTGGTCGCCGCGCTGTGCGGGCTCGAGAGACTGAACCAAAGGAGCGGGCGCAGCGCGTGCGCTCTGTGTGCTTATATGGGGCGGCTCGCTGAAAACAGTGACAGGCTGTTTTATATGCAGCTTCCCGATTACTGTGAATGGGGGGAGCTTTGTGATCACATTGTGATGCGCGAGCGGCGCCTTGAGAGGTGTGCAGGCTTGTAAGCGCGGGCGCTCGTGGGCGGACACGTGACTTACAACCATAGATTGACCGGCATGAGCTTGTGCTTTGTGGCGTGTGTTTAACAGCACTGGCGAAGCGCGTGTCAGTAAGCGTGAGCGCTTGTGAGCGGGCACGAGACTTACGTTTATATTGTGGCTCATGTGGGACTGCGCACTGTGGCTTTGTGTGAGAAGTGCATAGCAGTAAGCGTGAGCGCTTGCGAGCGAGCACGTGACTTACTTTTAAAGCCTGTTTGGACAGAGGCTGCACTGTTTGAAGCGCGTGACTTGGCCGTGTGACAGAGCGGGCAGATAGTAGATGTGAGCACGGGCACGTGGGCACATCTGCTATGGGCAACACTCGAGCAGCATTTGCCTGCTTCATGAGAGTGGGCTCTATGTGGGACACGGGAAGTGTTGTGTTTACATGTAGGGGTGAACACTGGGTTGTGGGCACTTTTACTACACATAAAACACCTTCGGCATGAGCCGAAAAACCAGATAACCTGCTCTTTATGAGATTTCTCTGGGTCGCCATAAAAACGGCGTGTGTGTGCAGGCGAGCGGGTTGTGTAACCGACTCGTTGACTGCTAAATGATCCACTGTAGTAGCCTGAGATGAGGGGACTGACAGGGCTAGAAGTTTCGACGGTGGTCCGGCCGCGGCGAGACACAACCGTCTTTTTCCTCCTGATGGTGTGAGGAGGGCTTCGCGTTCTCAGGTTTCAACGTGATCTTCGGCCGGGGCCCTCGTGGGGGGTGCGGCCTGCTGCGGTTAGCTGAGCGTGATCTAGGGCGGCCGCCCTGTCGCTGCGAAGAGTGGCTGTTCTGTCTGGGCTGAGCTGGGCGCTGCTTGGCGGCTTGTGCAGGCGGCTGGTCACGTGAGCGACCTGCAGCGGAGCTAGCGCGACGCGGCAGGAACAGGTTCATAGCTTGCGACGTTTTCTGCACCTCAGAAAAACGGTCGACGATTCCGTTCACTGGTGGGCCGAAGAGACCGGAGTGTGAGAGAGGGGCGTCGAGGAAAACGGATCGCTCAGACTCTCTCATGTCAGTCAGCGTCAGCCAAAGGTGCCTCTCAGTTACAGTTAACGAGGCGATGCATCTTCCCAGGGCCTGGGCCGCAGACTTAGTAGCGCGAAGGGAGAGATCCGTCGCGCTCCTCAGGTCCGTAACGGCAGCTGGGTCCCGGCCTTTCTCGTCCCACTCACGGAGGAGATCGGCTTGGAGAATTTGCAGAACAGCCATTGAGTGCAGGGCGGAAGGTGCTTGTCCGGCGGCGGCGTATGCGCGACTGACAAGGGCAGATGTGGTCCTGCAGGCTTTAGATGGCAGGGCAGACTTTGAGCGCCATCTCGCGGAGGGCGGGCAAAGGTGCGCTGCGACAGCTTCCTCGACCTTAGGAATAGAGCTGTATCTCTTCTCGGCGGCGCCGTCCACTTGGGAGAGCGACGCGGAGACAGAGGAATGAAGCCTCGCGGAGAAAGGGGCATTCCACGATTTAGCCAGTTCTGAGTGCAGCTCAGGAAGGAAGGGCGCGGGCCTGGAAGCGGGCGCTTGACGGCGGCGACTCTGAAGAAAGCAGCCATCAAGCCTGTTGGGGGCGGGCTCCTGAGGCGGTGACCACTCGAGCCCCAGGTGGTCGACGCCCTGCGAAAGGAGGCGCATCAGTTCGGCTTCCGCTCCAGCACGTGTTCTCCCAGACACCTGAATAGAAGAGGAGGCGGAGCGTTGAGAGCTCGACCACTCCTCGCTATCCGAAGCTAGGATGGAACAGCTATCTCCTGCGCCGGGTCCATCCGCGTCGTCCTCAGACTCGACGGCAGGGCAGGCCGTAGCCGGCGGCTGCGCGTCGGTGAGAAGAGACGGGGAGGGCGTCGGCGAGGCTCGAGGGAGGGACTCCGGCGAGCGCTTCGCGGCGGAGGCAGGCTCCGGCGGCCTTTGTGAACGGCGCTTCTTTTTCCTGCGCGGTCCAGCAAAGGGCGGAGAGATAGCTTCGTCCTGGAAGGCTTCGAGTCGAGCCCGCAGGGTCGACATCGGAAGCTCCTCACAGTGCTCACATCCTCCCGAAGAGAGGGCAAGAGCAGCATGTTCCTGGCCCAGGCAGAGAGCGCATATAACGTGGCGGTCTCCGACGCTGAGCGGGGCTCTGCACGAGCCGCAAGTGGACCGAGGCATCTTTAAAAAGACGCGCGTGCTCTTTTAGATGCTCGGTTGCAATAAGAAAAGGATACGACGCCGGATAGCGTAGCTCGCTTCGGAAGGCTGAAGGTGGCGAAGACGGCCGGCTTCCTCAGTCACTGTCCTAGCTGGCTTGTCGCTGTTTCAACGGCGGCGGCGGCGGCTTCTCAAGGTCCAGCGATGCAAGCAGCTTCGCTGAAGAGATGAAAATCAGAGAATCAGCCTCCGAGCCCTGCTTATATACGCTAAGTCACGCCCATTCTGGCGGGCTTTGACGCGGCGAGGGCGCGAGCCTATGAGCGCGCAAGAATGGCCGCTCTAGGTCTGCTAGCTGCTGCACTGCGTTGACAACATATACAAAATTAAGGATAATTTTTGGCTTCAATATCTCGAGAAGATGAATCTTTCCCGTAGCGTAAGCTAAACTTACGCAATACGAGAGAACCTCTCGTAAGAGAAGTGTATATCTCCCACAACTGGTGATCTTATGAGATCTCTCCAATGATAGCTATGCAGTATGAAAGTGTTTTTTAAAATGCCAAAGATCCAGTCAAAGGACTAGAGGTCGCATCTGTGCAACTATGAATACTTGATACTGATCTGGTTCATGTGAATGGTAACTTCATTGATCCAAATATAATATTGACACAAAAACAGAAAACAGAAAAAAAAAAGGCAAACACCTGAGCAATTAGTGCATAATACATATCACGTGTACTCAAATTTTATTTGAAAGCTGAACACTGAGTTGCAAGAAATAATTCGAGCCACTGTTTATTATAAACTGTTATAATATGGAATTATTTCTTGCAACTCAGTGTTCAGCTTTCAAATAAAATTTGAGTACATGTGATATGTACTCAAATTTTATTTGAAAGCTGAACACTGAGTTGCAAAGAAATAATTCGAGCCACTGTTTATTATAAACTGTTATAATATGGAATTAATCCTTTTAGGATTCAAAATTCTATTTCACAGAGAAAAACAGCATATAGGTTTGGAATTACATTACTGAGTATTGACATATTTTGTATTTTTGTGTGAACACAATTAAAAAGAAAACAAAAGAAAATAAAAGAAAGAAAATAAATATGTTATCATTTGAATTAAAAGGCACCTGGAAATGTGCAGAAATCCATGATTGCCCTAAAGAAACTTGACAACACACGTCACATTTACTGGCCACATCACAGTGAAAAAGCTGTAATCACTACTGCAATCCATATTCAGACTATTTAGGCTCTGATGCTGGTGAAGAAGGAAAAAAAAACAAAGAAAGAGAAGGGATTAATATGTAAAAGGAAGAAAAGAAAAATAAAAGAAAGGAAGTGACAAAGGAACAGACAGTGTGATAGAAATGCCAAGGGACAAAAGAGAGAGCAGACAGGCTGGGGTTTGGCTGGAGGACATGATGTCCTCTATGATGTAAGTGAGGTGCAGTTGTAAGGGATCTGGCATCGCTAGCAGGCTCAGTTCCCTGGCGTAGCCTCACCGATGGCCAGTCGTTCAGGATGAGGCACTGAGGAAAAGCTCCGCCGCTAGATGAGCAGTAAATTGACAATCTCGGTGCTCTCAGAAATGTCAGAGAGAAGTTATTAGCCTGGCAGGCCGCCATCTTCTATAAATAGAAGCTGGCACATTTTCATAGGAGCATTATCATTTGCCGGCAGATGAGCTGAGGAGAGAGAGAGAGAAAGAAAGAAAGAAAGAAAGAAAGAAAGAAAGAAAGAAAGAAAGAAAGAAAGAAAGAAAGAAAGAAAGAAAGAAATAGAGAGAAAGAAAGAAAGAGAGAGAATGAAACAGTCGATTTACTGCAAGAAATAAAACACTATTTGTTTTTATTATTAATGGAAGGAGAGTGGAAATTGAAATGAAAAACTAGAAGAGATATCATATAGCCCCAAATTACTCAGTTCCGGTGAGATGCCTTTGAAAATCAGAAAGTCACGGAAAGGGCAACCATGAGAGATATATGGCAAACAAAAATAAGGCAATTTTGCATAATCATTAAAAGCCCATGAGTGTCTTTTACTTTTATTATCCCTGATGCTGTAGTTAAGCAGCGGTGAGACATAAATGTAAGCCAATATAATATCTGTGCATGATAATGTGCGAGTCCTATCATGTCAAATTCTGCTTTCACTAACAATCAGAATGATTTTCTAGCCATAAAATATAAAGGACAACAGAGAACACGTCATCTCTAATAGTTTTCTATCCAGATTAATGGTCTGTGAAATTTACCTCTGTGCAACACAGAGACTATCAAGTCAGGATATCAAATATGTTTGGTACAGTTGTACAGTGTTACTAAAACCACATCAACACAACGTGATGGGTCTCCTACTCTTCCTGCTACGGCCGGCCAGTGGGTGTGGCTAGGAGGCTAGGAGACCCATCACAAAAAACACCCATAGGTATTTTTTATATTTTAATGACTTTACATTCCTTCCTCCTACTCAATTCAGTCAGCTTCTCATGGAATTGGTGTTATGCGATTTGGTTATCATCATCATGCACCTTTCAGAGCTTGACAGTGACTTCAAAAGGAATGCTACAGTAAATGCTGAGAGACTATAGAACATTTCCTTCAGCCAGACTAGGAGATACTGCCTCTAATGGCTAGCCTGACTTCGTCATACTCATATTCTAGTCAGAATGTGAGTCTGATACTGCTTCATAGGGCTTTGATTATGAGGCGTGTCTTAACCGAACCAGGAAAAAAAAACCTCTGCACTCAATTGGATAGACCTACAACCAATGAGAGCAACGCAGTAAGTCAACTACTTTGCATAGCACAGTTGTCAACTACAGAACTCAAATGCTGGAAACGCTGGAAAAAGTAAAATAACGAGTGTTGCTTCTTTTACTGGGCCCTCTATGAGTGCGACCAAAGGAGAAACCACAACGACCACAGGGTTTTCATTGCGTCCCATCTTCTTAGTTACCATCGGAGCCAGCTGATAAATTAAACTTTTGCCGAATGCCATAGGAAGGACGGCAAACACATCTTTCCGATCGACAAATGCCTTGATTGCAGTTCTATGTTCGTGTTTTAGAATGAATGCGCTGTCGATTTCTTTTACAACAGACGCGATAGCGGGATCTCTACATCTCAGTTCTCCAGCTGCAGTCATCTGTGAGGGAAACCAGTTAAGCACTCTTTGATAACGTGAGGATTACGTCCCTGCAGATCATCTGTCCATCATCGCATAAAGCCCGTCCTGGCAATTTGATTGGCCCGACGATTTCTGAACCGATCATAATTACTCCTCAATGGAGCAAGTCCAGACCGAACTTCCCGATCAAAAAATGTTGTGGGCGGGGTTCGGGCTGGCATCCAGGCTATCTAATGGCCTAAATGGCAAAACAATAGATAGATCATCAAATTGTATACACATCCATAACATTCAAGCTAAGGTAATACATTTGCAGGAATAAGTTTGCCATGACCCCAAGAATATTGCTGAACTGGCAACTTTTGTAAAGAGTAATGGTGTGAAATTTCTCCGGACATTGTGTTAGGCTGATCTGAAATCACAGGAAATATTTGGTGGATTTTATAGCTACAAAATAAGGATCAACCTGTTATTACTTTTTTCCATCCTGCACTATACATGTTTACTCAGAGTTTTTGTCAAATAATATTGGAAAAATTGTTAATGAAAATATAATTTGTTTAATCAGACCATGTTTGTCTATTCTTGTAAATTGTTTAGATAAAATTGTATTACTAATTTTCATAAAATCCTGCACATCTTATCCTAACTCTACCTATAGCAAAGGATTAAAGACAATTTCAGAATGATCTAGAACACCATTCCAACACGTGATTTGACTTAAATAACAACAATAATAATAATAATAAATATATCAGGTAACACATTATAATGACTGCATGCTATTTCATTAGTTAAAGGGATATTTCACCCCAAAATGAAAATTCTGTCAGTAATTACTCACCCTCATGTTGTTCCAACCCCGTAAGACTTTCGTTCATCTTCGGAACACAAATTAAGATATTTTTGATTAAATCTGAGAGCTGGATCACTCCTCCATGGGCTTCTAAAGGGATCGAAACTGTCCGGCCCAGAAAAGTTAAAGACATCGTTAAAATAGTCCAAGTGACTACAGTGGCTCAATCTTAAGTTTATCAAGCGACGAGAATACTTTTTGTGCAATCTGACGGCCCACAGAGAAGGAAATGAATAGTTGAATAAAGTCGTTATTTTTGTTTGTTTTTTGCGCACAAAAAGTATTCTCGTCACTTGATAAACTTAAGATTGAGCCACTGTAGTCACTTGAACTATTTTAACGGTGTCTTTAACTTTTCTGGGCCGGACAGTTTCAATCCCTTTAGAAGCCTATGGAGGAGTGATCCAGCTCTCAGATTTAATCAAAAATATCTTAATTTGTGTTCCGAAGATGAACGAAAGTCTTACGAGGTTGGAACAACATGAGGGTGAGTAATTACTGATAGAATTTTCATTTTGGGGTGAACTAACCCTTTAAGCATTAGTAAATAGTTAATTCATCATTTATAACGCATTAATAAACATTAATAAGCAGTTTATAAATACAGCTATAAATGCTTTATTCTTGATTTTATAAGCATATCTATAATGTGTTTAATAATTGTATTTTCATACTTTATTAATGATTAATTTGTCATTTCTAAATGATGTATTACATTATTTACAAACCAGTTATTTAGGAGTTGTCAGTGGTTCATACGATTATTTAAAAAAAGTATAAGTAAATGATTAATAACCTATTTAAATGTACATGTATACATCTTGTTATTCAGACATATAGTAATAAAGTATGAAATACAATTATTAAACATTATAGACATGCTCATAAATCAAGAACAAAGTATCTATAGCTGTATTTATAATAACTGGATTCTATGAATCATGTGTAAAGCATTAGTAAATAGTTCATTCATAATTTATGAAGCATTCATAGACATTAATAAGCAGTTATATATACAGCTATAAATGCTTTGTTCTTGATTAAGATGTTACCATACATCATACTGAGGCACAGCCATTGGCCCAGAAGTCTGCAGTAAAAACAGGGTGACGAGAGACCAAGGTGGAGCCGGAGGGACGAGAGAGCCCTGTAGAGCCTGAGGTGTAACCAGGGGATCCGCATCACAGAGCCATACTGGTATTGAATGAGCCCGAGTTGGAGCCAACGAGCCGGCAGGAATGAGGAGTCGATGAGCTATGGGACACCTTTGGGGGAGGGTAAGTCAGGGGAACTAAATGGAGTCAGCGGAGATGATGGTGACAATGTGGTGGGCAGGATATTGGGTGGGATCGGGTCATCTATGATGTTGATTGTAGTGGGCTGGAGGGGGACGATTTCCGTGGCATCCAACACATGAAATAATTTACCACAGACAATATGGTCAACTTTTGATCATACATACAGCTGAGTCATATGGACAAGAAAAGACCAATACAATAAAAAAATTTAAAGCACACATTTTCAGACATTTAACCATTGCTATAGTGTGGTGAATTATATCACAGACAGCAGACTAATGCAATAATGAGCCCAGAGGGAACTAGTTTTTATTGAGGAGGCTGTTGAACGTCTTTGAGTTTCCGTTTCACCATGGACATCTTCTGTTTCACTGAGCGCATGAGTCACCACTTAATTTCCATCCGTCGGCGCGACGGACAGCTAAGTATCAATCTGTATGCAGTTTCCCTGGCCAAACCCCTTCCAAAATGACAGCTATTATCCAGATTTACATTTTATCCCTGGGAAGAATAATGACAATGAATCATTGCCATGTCACTGATGTCGATAATTATAGTATGAGTGGTTGGTGAGGAGCTTGTCTTGGAGAGATTGGATGATGGTAACAGCCAAGTAAAGGAAAAAGTATGACAGTGAAGGATGGGTTTGATTCACATACAAGGATGATCAGATATAAGATGCAGAGTATGAAAATTGTTTTCTCCCTATCACTTGAACCTTTTGTCACCTTTCAGAGCTCATTCACTCCCATTCTTCAGAAATATGGACTCAAAATATCCACCAGCATTTCATATAAAGTGATATGCTGTATAGGTCTGAAAATTCTGTCATCATTTGCTCACCCTCGTGCCATTCTAAATTTGTACACATTTATTTCTCCAGCAGAGCACTAAAGAAGATATTGGAAGAATATGTCAGCTTTTTTTATCATGGCAATGAAAGTCAATGTCTATGATGAACAGACTGAAATTAGGATTAATCACTTTCAAATCAAATCAAATCATTCATCCATTCATGCATTCATCGAATATGTCCAAATCAAATATTGCGACACATGAATAACTTCAAACGTAATTGGCGCTTTTGTCATAAAATCAAAATTGCGTGATTACATTTAAGCTAAAATTGTTCTAAAACAAGGGTCTTCAATTGGTTGTCCGCCAATCATTGTTTGATCCCAAATAATTGTGTTAAAATATTTAAACATGTAAAAAACATCACAAAGTCAAATTTAAATATAACATTTGGTTTTAATAAAGATTATTACATTAACAGCTTTAATATAAACCAATTCATTCATCTGCTACACGTGCAGTCACGTGGATGTACGACACCAACAATGTGATGTGATTGTTATTGAAGACTAAGAGCGCCATAACTTGAAAATGCTACTGGCTAATAATGTATACAATTTAGCTTGAGAGAATGGGTTGCTTTGTAATTACTACATCCCGAGCCTGTGATTCTTTCACCTCTTTAGAAACAACTGCTACAAATCCAGATGTGGAGGCTAATAAACCCACTCAGGCCACTGGACGTTAGCCAGCTATCTCTCCCCTGAGTCTGCATCGTACTTAAAGGCCCCAACGTATATGTTAAGGCATATTCAGATCAGGCTCCATGTCACTGTTGCAAGCCTACCAGGCTGATTTGTTAGGAGATCTGGATGAGGGCAGGGGTATTAGCCCGCACGCAGTAAGTCGGGCCACAGATCTTTCTTATCTACATATGCGGGATTCTCAAAATTGCAATGATTGACATAGTGATAACCGTAGCACGGGACAATTAAATGACACATATATGTCAAAATACTCTAGATAAGAATAAGCAATTCAAACGCAGACATACGATTAATAGAAAAATATCCATAACAATTTATTTTAAAAATTCTATTACAATTGAAAAGAAATGACTTATAATCTTGTAATAATCTTAAGCACTCAAATTATATAAAATTATTATCCAGAAGTTAAACAAAAAAATATATTAATTTAAATATTTGTAGTGGATGCTTTTGAACACTTTACCTCTGACATGATAAGTTGTAATGTTTTAATGACAGCGAAGAGTACTACAGGCACATGATAATTCCTCTTTAAATCTCTATGGTATGCATTATGTTGTAACCATGAAATATATTTTTCAAATAAGTTATTATTACATGAAATAGCTTCAATCATACAAATCAACACAGATTTTTTTTTTTTTAAATCTGGGGGGGGGGATGGGGGAATTACTTAGGGAAACGTTGCTATACTGCTGTACCACAATGAAAAATGGTCAAAAAAGTCGTTTTTCAATAAAGTTATGATTTTCTTTTCTATTTAAATGCACATTTCTTTTAGAAATGGATAGATTTATATACTTGGGACTCATGCAAACCAAAAATAAGTATCACTATCATTTAACCTTCAAAATGGTCATCCTCACTCTCATCATGGAAGAGCTAACTCTGCACTCTTCCTATTGCCCTTTCCGTAAAAAAATTGCTGTATTCATTTTCTGAAAAGAAGAAATAACTATTTATACATAACTACAACTATATTACAATAAACAATTCAAATAAATAAAAAATTGAAATTATATTATTGATGCTACTATCTATAAAAAATCCCAATGGGGAAATACATTACTGCAATTCCACTGTGGTACAGAGTTGGCAAATGGCAACATACCTTTCCGTAGTGGTACAGCATTGCCATATGGAAACATTGATATTTTATCATCCTTATCATCCAAAGGAATCTCCTTTGTAAATGCTTTACAATGCATAAATAGTCCTCACTTTAGATGAGATCACAAAAATAGTTAACTGACCACTACTAAATGCTTTATAACTACCTGAATTAACCATAAATTACACTAGAAATACATGTTAATAAAGCATTTATTAACACACTAATTAACTACAACTATAAGTCTGAATAATAAGTTATATGTATGTACATTTAAATGGTTTATTAATCATTTACTTACACTTTCTAATTGATCTTATGAACCACTGTTAACTCCTAAATAACTGGTTTATAAATAATGTAATACTTCTTTTAGAAATTATACATTGAACAAAGTGTAAAAATATAATTATTAAACACATTATGCTTATAAATCAAGAATAAAGCATTTATAGCTGTATTTATAAACTGCTTATTAATGTCTATGCTTTATAAATTAGAATTAACTGTTTACTAATGCTTAACTAATGATTAATAGCGTACAGTTATTATAAAGTGTTACCTTGTATGGTTTCAGGGTAACAAGGAAATTAGTAGAAATGAATTCTTGCCATATGTGACCCTGGACCACAAAACCAGTCACATGTCGCACAGGTATATTTGTGGCAATAGCAAAAAATACATTGTATGGGTCAAAATTTTCAATTTTTCTTTTATGCCAAAAATCATTCGAATATTAAGTATAGATCAAGTTCCATGAAGATATTATGTAAATTTCCTACCGTAAATATATCAAAAAATTATTTTTTGTGAGTGGATACAGCAAAATTCCGAACATAAACTGACAATTTTAAAGGCGATTTTCTCAATGTTTAGATCTTTTTGCACCCTCAGATTCAAGATTTTCAAATAGTTGTATCTCGGAATGTTGTCCTATCCTAAAAAAACATATATCAATGGCAAGCTTATTTATTCAGCTCCCATATGATGTATACATCTGTGACTGGTTTTGTGATCCAGGGTCACATATGGCAACTCTGTATTATCAATGGTTTAACTAAACTGCAGAACTCATGTTCTGAGAAAATATTTCTCGCGAAAACAATGATCAATGTTGTGCACTTTTGTTCGGTGGTAGAGTGGTCCATAGGCTGGTTTGATTAGGTCTGAGATAGCCAACTGATTCAGGACAACGCGCTTTTCTCCGCATCTGACAGAAGTGTCACAAGCTTTCACACAGATCTTTCAAAATAAAAGTAGAATCAGAAAAAAAGAGAATTACGTTGTTGTTTCTTTGACTGGATATATGCGACTCACTCAAAACGGTCTTGCAACCCACCAGTTGAGGAACATCGAATCTATATTTACTATGCTCCGGTCACTGCTGAAGCTTATTCGGCACCACTTGCGCCTGGCACTGAGGTGAAGTTGGAGTGCGCGTCTGAAAAGTCTCACGTTTTTTGTGGTCGTAAGATACGGTTCTGTGTTTTAAAAACGCAATTCTTGAAAAAAAAAAAAAAAGAGAGAGAGAGAGAGAGAGAGAGAGAGAGAGAGAGAGAGACAGAAACGGCAGTTGTGAGAGGGGTGACCCCTGGCCACCCCCTGGCTCCGCCACATGACAAACCTGTACAACCACTGCTGCTGGAGGCGTGCTGTTGATCCTAATGATAACCCCTTCTGTGATCTTCCCAACAGTATGAAAAATAAAATTGTATATGAAGGATATTCATATAATTTTTTTTATGTTTTGTCAGGCAAACAAAAAGGCTTATCTGTTTCTATTAAAAATATATTAACATCCTAAAACATATGTTTACCTTATAGGCAAAATTGCATAAATTTGATTTGTTTAAAACAATTCAAATTGCTATTTGGCCAGTGGAAAATAATGAGAATAACTCTTCTCTTAAATATGAATTTTATACAATTTTGATTTTATGGGTATTTTGATAGCCTATATTTATTCTAAAACAAGGCAAGGATACTAAATGATTTTTAGCAATATACTGCACAAATGGCATTATAGTCCATATATCATATTTTCCTAATGTCTTGTACTGTTAAACATGGTATCACGTCACGTGTATAGAATTTGCAGATAGAAATTATATGCAGATGAGGATATGCATTGTTACGGAGCCGCTAAAGGGACGTGGTGGTGGAAAAAAAAATTAGGATGGGAGAATTTTTTTTTTCAAATCTTTTGCGTTCCCTCGCAAAACCTTTGCGTTCCCCCGAGAAACTTTGCGTTCCCTCGCAAAGATATTTGCGTTCCCACGCAAAATGTTTGCGTTTCCTCGCAAAGTTATTTGCGTTCCCATGCAAAAGTTTTGCGTTCCCTCGCAAAGATATTTGCGTTCCCACGCAAAACCTGTTGGGAGCTCGGACAGACACTTCCTGTTTAATGTCCCGCTGGCAGTGTTTCAGAGCTCCGTACGTTAACATTGTTTGAACTTGGACTCAAATATAAAGAAATGCGGTCAATGCTTAACTCAAGGAGTTCAGTGAAGTTGGCAAAATAGCCTATAGGCTACACATAGGCTATTCGAACTGCCCGGATCAATATTCTTGAGCTAAACGTTGTTAAAACACACGACACTTATTTACAATCACAGTAACCTAGACAACGAGCTACAACCCAATTCTCCTCAAAACAAGCTTTATAATATAAATTTGTCTTTAACCGGCCGATTGAGAGACAAGTCCGAATAAGGGACCGTCTGCAAAGTGCAAATCCCAAAACCCTTCTGTACATTTTATATTATTTAACATATTCAATAGCTTCACTGTGATACACTGTAGGCTACTGTCACCAAATTCAGTTCCAATAATACCCTTTTTAGAAAAAATATTCAGTAACTTCGTTATACAGTGTAATGCCATCAAATTCAGTAAGCAAATATAATGCAAAAGCTATGGTTGTAACTATTATGTTAGCTGCGTACAGTACCAATATAATTTGTGTAAAGAATAGGCCTACTTATTTTTTATGTGCAATTACTTCCCAAACTAACTGTTGTATAACCAACAATTAGAGCAGTGATGTGTGAACTAAATTTGGTGTGTTACAGTGAAGTTATTAAATATTTTTTTATATAATATAAAATGTGCAAAAGCAGTGAAGTATGACCAGTGGGTTTACCATTGATGTGTAAACTAAATTGGGTGGTTTGTAACATTTAAGTTAATGACTATTTTTATATGTTTGACTATGAGTTGATGCTGTAGTCGTTTTTTGGGTTATATTGCACTTTGCAGATGGTCCCTTGGGACTTGTCTCTCAGAAGCCTGCTCATAGAGATCCATTTAGCCTACAGGTCCTTCTCAAAAAATTAACATATTGTGATAAAGTTCATTATTTACCATAATGTAATGATAAAAATTAAACTTTCATATATTTTAGATTCATTGCACACCAACTGAAATATTTCAGGTCTTTTATTGTTTTAATACTGATGATTTTGGCATACAGCTCATGAAAACCCAAAATTCCTGTCTCAAAAAATTAGCATATCATGAAAAGGGTCTCTAAACGAGCTATTAACCTAATCATCTGAATCAACTAATTAACTCTAAACACCTGCAAAAGATTCCTGAGGCTTTTAAAAACTCCCAGCCTGTTTCATTACTCAAAACCGCAATCATGGGTAAGACTGCCGACCTGACTGCTGTCCAGAAGGCCATCATTGACACCCTCAAGCAAGAGGGTAAGACAGAAAGAAATTTCTGAACAAATAGGCTGTTCCCAGAGTGCTGTATCAAGGCACCTCAGTGGGAAGTCTGTGGGAAGGAAAAAGTGTGGCAAAAAACGCTGCACAACGAGAAGACGTGACCGGACCCTGAGGAAGATTGTGGAGAAGGACCGATTCCAGACCTTGGGGGACCTCCGGAAGCAGTGGACTGAGTCTGGAGTAGAAACATCCAGAGCCACCGTGCACAGGCGTGTGCAGGAAATGGGCTACAGGTGCCGCATTCCCCAGGTCAAGCCACTTTTGAACCAAAAACAGCGGCAGAAGCGCCTGACCTGGGCTACAGAGAAGCAGCACTGGACTGTTGCTCAGTTTTGCATGTCATTCGGAAATCAAGGTGCCAGAGTCTGGAGGAAGACTGGGGAGAAGGAAATGCCAAAATGCCTGAAGTCCAGTGTCAAGTACCCACAGTCAGTGATGGTCTGGGGTGCCATGTCAGCTGCTGGTGTTGGTGCACTGTGTTTTATCAAGGGCAGGGTCAATGCAGCTAGCTATCAGGAGATTTTGGAGCACTTCATGCTTCCATCTGCTGAAAAGCTTTATGGAGATGAAGATTTCATTTTTCAGCACGACCTGGCACCTGCTCATAGTGCCAAAACCACTGGTAAATGGTTTACTGACCATGGTATTACTGTGCTGTAATATACCTGTATATTATAAAGCTCGTTTTGAGGAGAATTGGGTTGTAGCTCGTTGTCTAGGTTACTGTGATTGTAAATAGGTGTCGTTTGTGTTTTAACAACGTTTAGCTCAAGAATATTGATCCGGGAAGTTCGAATAGCCTATGTGTATATTGCCAACTTCACTGAACTCCTTGAGTTAAGCACTGACCGCATTTCTTTATATTTGAGTCCAAGTTAAAACACTATGAAACGCTCCATTAACGTACGGAGCTCTGAAACACTGCCAGCGGGACATTAAACAGGAAGTGTCTGTCCGAGCTCCCAACAGGTTTTGCGTGGGAACGCAAATATCTTTGCGAGGGAACGCAAAACTTTTGCGTGGGAACGCAAATAACTTTGCGTGGGAACGCAAAAGTTTTGCGAGGGAACGCAAAGTTTCTCGGGGGAACGCAAATGTTTTGCAAGGGAACGCAAAAGATTTGAAAAAAAAAATTCTCCCATCCTAAAATTTTTTCCACCACCACGTCCCTTTAGGGGCTCCGTAGATTGTAAATGCTATTTGTGTATGTGTTAACAATGTAAGTTTTATACATGAGGCCCCTGATCTTTAGCTTGACTAAAAATAGAGTAATTGCACTCGGAATTTGCAGATATGACATTGGATAGATTTTATACTTAAAAAAGGAAATTGATTTGGGTAAACTTTGCTTGAACAGGATCAGACTTTTGTCTTTCTCCAAGGGATATATAGTTATTATATGATATAGCTGATTTATTTTATTTTTTTACAGCAGATATCTGATTACATGCCTCAGCGACACAATGCACAAACTACAAGATTAATGACATGATTTCTATGTGCCACTCATTTCTGAGACAATAATAATAAAAAAAAAACTGAATCTGGCTCACTTGATTGCAGTGGATTCTATTTTTAGCCATTAACAATGCCTTAATGTAGTGTAAAGTTGGAAAATTTATATAATTATGTATGTGAAGTTGTCTTTTGATGAATAGCAATACTTCTATACTGGTATAGCTCTCATTCTAAACAGTTTTATCATCACAACCACTAATGCTAGAAAAAAAAGAATTTGGATAAAACAAGTGATCTTTATTTATAACATTAGCATTAAAGGAATAGTTCACCCAATAATGAAAATTCTGTCATCATTGATTTTCTTTTCCTTCTTCTGCAGAACAAAAAAGAAGTGCATACAGTGAAAGTCAGTGGAGTCCATATTTTCTAGCTCCAAAAAGAACATAAAGGTACACTTAAAAAAAAAAGGTTCTTTAAAGGTTCTTTACAAAGTAATTGTTCTTTATATAATTATATTGTGATGAAGAACACTTTTAGGCTAAAATTGTTCTTTCCATTCCAGTTTAGGGTTCTTTATTCCCAGCCTTTTTTTTTTTTTTTTTTTTTTATCTACAATGGTCAAAATTAATTTAAAATCATCTGAAAAATTGCCTTTCTGGAGCTTAGCCATATACACAGGCTGTCAGCACATTTTCAACAAGTACTTGATATCCTTTCAAATTGTGACTGGTTTCATACCAGTCATGTCCTTTTTTTTGTTTTTAGAATTTTAACAGAACATGTAAGTGTAACCAGCTCTGTTTAGTTATTCTCAACTAAACAAGTGAAAGATATATTGAATTTATAATCCATTTGTTAGAATATGCCTCAAAAATATTAAAGCCATCCTCAGACTTTTTATCATTATTTACTTTTATCATTGTGAGGGGCTCACATACTGTCCATTCACAATGGCTACTTTTGGACCTCATAAAAATAATTGCTTTTACTTAAGGCGAGACACTACAGGTGAATAGGGTAACATTTTTAAATAATAGCTATCACCATGAAACTTCCTCAGTTGATTACTTACACAAGTATATAAAAAAATGTATTATAAGTTTTTGAAATTTGTATGTTTAATTATGCATTAGGCATTATCTCATTAAATATGCACACTTTTGTTTTTTTTATATTTTCGGTAGATAGATCTGAACATATGATAAAGCCAGGTGCAAAATTCTTTTTTCATTTTGTTTACACACAAGATGAAAAAAAAAGTTCAGAGGGATTTCAGGATATATGCTTTCATTACCTAGGAAATCAAAATATACTATCCATAGCCTTAAAAAAATCGATTTTCGCCATATTTTTTGGATTAAAATTTCACATAAATCAGGCCAGGAATGATTTATTAACAAATCCCTCTGAAAAAAATCTTCAGAATAATGCTAAGTGTATAACTGGAAAATTTAGTGTACATAGGTGCTACATAGGCTGAGATATTTGTACTGGAGAATGACAAAAAAAAACTCATTTTGAGAAAAAGGCATTTAAAGATTTAATTAGGGAATGTAATACATTTCTATTGGAAAAAAATTGCTCAAAAACAGAATAAATGCTCAGGCCCTTAGTAATAATAATATATAATATTTCAAGCTCATGAAAACCGATTATTTAATAACATGGCAGGCATATAAGGCCTAAAACTGCAGTAACTCAATGAATTAACATTGGCAGAGTACACCACGTGATGCGTCTGAGCGAATCACGTTAGCAGAAACCAGCAGTAGCCAATGAGATTTCGTCATTAGCTTTAAATCACCCTTTGGACATTCACGATTGGTTACTGATAGAAAGGAAATGCCCATATTTGGGTTACATAGCGTTGTGCAGGAGATTCAGAGCTTTACAACGATACCGGTCATGACAGACTTCAGTAAACAGACGCGGCATGACGCGTTGGAATGCTATAACTTCTTGGTAAATTCGGGATAAATTTACAACGCATTCTCATCCCAAGGCGTCATAAACTGACGCTTTTGACATTTCGTCTAAATCCAACGCACATGGCACCCTTTAGCGTCGATATAGTTATGGGTAGGTTTAGGTCTGGGGTAGGGTTAGGGTTAGACCACTAGGAGGCCCCTTCTGGCCCATATATATCTGCGTCTCATATTGACGCTAAAGGGTGCCATGTGCGTTGGATTTAGACGAAATGTCAAAAGCATCAGTTTTTGACGCCTTGGGATGAGAACGGGCTCAAATTTACTGCCGCAAGTAAACAAAATGTAATAAAATAAACATCTTAATGTAGCCTATATTTTCAACGTTTTCTTTATAGCAGCTTGAAAGAACACATATTGAAGGAGTAAACTAGCCCAAAATATCAAAACTGATCACTGCATGAAAAATCGATGTTTTTGCCTGCCGTGTCTCGCCTTAAATGTCTCATAGTACATTGCTATTCTTGTTATGTTGGAGCCGTTGCTTACACATTACATCTGCACTACAGAGAACTCTCACTACTTGACAAGTAAACAAGTAAACAACTCTCAAACAATGACGTACACAAAGTAATATACAGACGATGATGCAGGTTGCTAACCCATGTGCAACAACAATAACATTAATAGTTCTAATATACTGTTGGTTTCTATTGATATCAAAGGCTATATGCTTAATATGTACCTCTGTTTGACACATTTTGTATGAGGGGTCCCTGCTCCATATCTCTATCGCCTAAGAGGTCCAAACATGGGATTTTGTAGAAAAAATGACAGTGATGTATCAACAGTTATTAACCAAATACACTAATAAATACTACTACTAATAATAATAATAATATGTTTATTTTCTATAGCACCTTTCAAGAACCCAAGGTCGCTTCACAATGTAATACAAATAACAAACAAATAGCAAACAAACAACAAGCGAACAAATACAAAGGCCATCTGCTTACGAGAGACCGAACAGTTGGAAACAAGCATACACTGGTTTGAATGAAAAGATAGAGATATTAAAACATTAAAAGCCCTACCGCCCACCGTGGAGAGTCTGACCCGGGGTACCACGAGAAGGTTTTCCGTGCTAGATCTGAGGGCCCGAGTTGGAACGTATGGCTGTACCAAGTCAACAAGGTATTTGGGTGCCGGGCCATGTAGGGCTTTAAATATTAGGATTAACAGTTTAAATTGGATGCGGTGTATGACAGGAAGCCAGTGCAGTTGGTGAAGGATAGGAGTGATGTGAGCAGATTTTTTATTATATGTGAGGGTGCGTGCAGCCAAGTTTTGAACCATTTGGAGACGGTGTATTGCTTTGGTGGGTAGTCCGCTATATAATGAATTACAGAAGTCCAATCTGGAAGTGATAAAAGCATGAATAACAGTTTCCGCATCTGTAAAGGTAAGAGAGGGGCGAATACGAGCAATATTCCGCAGGTGGAAGAAGCATGATTTGACAGTCTGACTAATGTGTGAGTGAAAGCAGAGCGTGGGGTCGAACAAAACTCCCAGATTCCGAACAGTTTTTGAAGGCCTGAATCTCAACACCATCTATGTCAATAAAAATGTCATATCTGGGTGAGCTCTGTGATCTAGGGTTGATCAACAGGATTTCTGTTTTACCAGCATTAAGCTGCAAAAAGTTAGAGGACATCCATGTTTTAAGGTCGTGAAGGCAGGAGATAACTGAAGGGGGTGGAAAAGATGAGTTCGGGTCAATCGTGAAGTAGATTTGAATATCATCAGCGTAGCTATGAAAATTGAGACCATGCTGTCTGATGATCTGGCCTAACGGTAGTAAGTATATTAGAAATAGAAGCGGGCCAAGTACAGAGCCTTGGGGCACACCATGGGAAACACAAATAGACCGTGAGCGATTTTTGCCTATCTTAACAAATTGTTGTCTATCACATAGATATGAGGTCAACCACTGAAGTGCCGCACCCGTGATGCCTATTTCAGACAGTCGTGAGATAAGTGTAGAGTGGCACACAGTGTCAAAAGCTGCACTGAGGTCAAGGAGAACCAGGATACTATGTGCACCCGAATCAGAGGCCAGAAGGAGATCGTTTAATACTTTTAGGAGAGCTGTTTCTATACTGTGATGTGTACGGAAACCAGATTGAAGGGGTTCAAAGAGATTATGTCTCTCTAAGTGTGATTGAAGCTGTGCCACAACTACCTTCTCAAGTAGCTTGCCAACGAAAGCGAGATTTGATATTGGTCTATAATTACTGTGAGTGGCGTTGTCGAGACCAGGCTTCTTAAGGATTGGGGTGATGGCTGCTACTTTCAGATTAAGCGGAGCAGTGGCAAGAGACCTGTTAATAAGGTGAGTAATAAGTTGAATGAATAAGGAGGAATGAGTTTTTAGCAGGTATGTTGGAATAGGATCAAGTGTACAGGAAGTTGAATTTGATTTCTTAATCATATTTGAAACCACAGATGTATTTGTGAGTGAAAAAGTGTCTAGCGGACAACCAATCAAATATGGAGTTGAAGGGGTAATGGCAAGAACACATATAGCATTTGACATCTGAACATGGATAATTAAGTAAAGAAATAAAACAAAACAGAAACACAAAATAAAAGTGAAAAAGGCCAAGTTCCAATTAAATATCTTCACAATCATCTACAATGTCTTGACGTACATCATTATGTGTGTATTTTGATGTAATTGAGTGGCAGTTCCACTCTGCAGTTGATGAGGTTGTGTGGTGTGTGTTACAGCACTTCTCTGGGTAAAAGTAAACAAAAATTTGAGTTTTATAAAGTGACAGCACACACATTTCCATTTTTAACCCTCTAGGCGCCATGGTCGAGTTTACTCGACAAGATGCGGCACTGAATAAAACGGCCGATTTTGTCAAATTGGGTGTCGAATTTCGTTCAACCTCCCCTCCACTAGATGGCAGACATGTCATACTTCATCCCCGACTCAAAAAAACCCGTCATGCTTCTATACAAAATGTTCGAGTTAGAGCGCATTGAATCAGTGCGATCAAAAGCTAGTGTGCGAGAATATCCTTTATATTTCTCTAATTTACAGAAAGTCTCTATCTTTTATCACTTTTAAGATATAGCCTTGAAATTAAGATGTCAAAATAGAACATTTAAGGAAAAAACCTCTGGCGCCTAAAGAGTTAACCCATTAATCCTTAAACGCATACCTCGGGTCTTTAGTGACCCGGGACGTCATTCATACCCTCCTCCTCATTCATTTTTTTAAAGTTAGACATCTACCTTCTTAGTATTCCTCAATCCATTCATTATAAACAATATAACAAGAAAAAAATATTTAAAAAAATTAAAGAATGACTGTTTTCGCATTTTATAGGGTTGCTTACGACCCGAGGTGTGTAACAGTGCAAGTATATATTTTTCTGCACAACAAAAATTGAATCTTCGATGACTGACAAAGTGCAATTCACCTTTATTTCACAAAACTAAAAAACAAATCATCAGCAAAACTTGAAATGGCTCAGCGATTTACTGCAGAGCAAGTACTGAACACAATCAAATATTAATGTCACTATCACTTGATGGTGGATCTGGTGAAGAAGCTGTCATCGATCAAAATATGTATTTTGAAGATGTTGAAAATGATAGTTTTGAGAATATGTTTGAGATCGTGAATATGAGCCAGATTCTGAATGTATAAATGAGCTCTATCAAGGACAGCGATGATAGTATAAAACATCTGCTTAAATAACTTAACCCTTCTAAGCTGCAAAAGTAACAAAATATGCTTTCTTTCTTTTTTTGTAATTGTTACTCCAATATCAGGAGAGTTTTATTTTATCACGACAGGTAGAGAACCATCCATGTTAGATAAAGTTCCGGGTTACGACCCGAATATGTAAGAATGATTGGCGAAACATTCATGTATTTAAGGGTTTATGAGAGTGTAATATTTAATCATATATAACCATATTTAATTGTATATCAAATTAAAAGAGAGTTTAAAATCTGTTTAACTCATTACTTCGCGCTACAGGAGTGTGCAGACATTGCACACATTTATGCTAAGTTTATTTTTTATAAATCCCGATATGTGCAACATTTATACATCAGGCCCCAGGTGTTGCTCCAGAGTGTTCTGAATTCACAAGGTTAATGAGAGGTTACATTTAACCAGCAGAATTAAAACCGTGTTTAGTAAGTACATTATCTCTCAATACAATGGGAAAAGTCATTAATGTGCACCAGTGGTATGCGCTGATAAGTAAGCTGTCAGTAAAGATAGATTATGGATATGAGCACCCCTATGTTTCAATGTGTGAATTTTAAATGAGAATGGTAATGAGAAATAAATGTCCAAGTAATATGTGTTTGAATCTTCAATTTTTACCAGCAGTGTGAGGGGCGAAACCTATTATTTTTACACACACTGCCCTACTGCTATACTCTCAGTATGCTCATTCTAGAAAATACATGTTGGTTGTTGCTGATAGCTTTTGTGGGAGTGGGTCCACAAGTCAAATGTTATAACCATGACATTCTTTCACTTCCTTGAATTCTCCTGTTTTGAATACTTAATTTTCTGCAGGTTAGTTTTTATGCAGTAACAGCAACAGACAAAGTATGATAACTATAAATTTGCCTTTAACATGATTGTGGCAGGCCTTTTAACATTTCCCTGTTTAATGGACTCATGCTAATTCAACCTGCACCTGACATCGTCTTAAAAGGAGCAGGCCATTTTGTATTGAATGTAAATAGGGTTGCAAAAGCAGATCTACAGAGAAATTAGTTTTAGGTGAGGACAGTTTTGGGAAGGTCTGAGCTTTATAAGGCTGTGCGAGTCATTGTTAATAATGTCAGTGTTTATCGATGTATGATGGTTTTCATAAACAGTTTAAAGAAATGGATTCCAGCTAAGCCAGCAAACATTTAATCTCATAAAAATTGATTAGACAAAAAATTAATTCAGAATTCAGAAAGCATAGTGTTGCTGTTATGCTGACATATCCATCAGTGTTAGAGTATTCGTTTAGCATGAAATGCAATGTGTTACATGAAAAACGTCTCGGGTTACTACTGTAACCCCTGTTCCCTCAGAAGGGAACGAGACACTGCGTCGATGACGACACTTTGGGGAACGCCCTTAGCGTAACGAATCTGAAGTATAAATGAAACTAATCCAATCCTGATTGGTGCTGCATCATGACGTAACGTGACGGCATACACAGAAGCTACAAAGGGACGCCGGCACACAACAGAGTTAGCTTCTGCGATGAAGCAAGTCGCTCCCAGGCAGGGGAAGGCGTGGCGAAGGAGGGAACTCGAACTGCGTCGATGATGAGACTTTGGGGAACGAGTACCCACTATGCCACAACGAGCTCTGCCTGTCCCAGTGTGAAGCTGCGCACAGGCACACTTAGGACGAGAGCACTAGACTGCCTGGTGTAGAAGGGATGTCCAGGCTATAGAATCTGATAAATGTATGAGGGGTGGCCCATACTGCTGCATCGCACTATTCTTGGATCGGGGCCCTTGAAAGGAGGGCTCTAGTCTAGAGGACGCCATGCCTCTGGTTGAATGAGCCCTCACGGCCAAAGATGAAGGCAAGCTGCACACCTGATAGGCCATAGAGATAGCCTGAACGATCCAGTTACTAATGGTCTGTTTGGATGCGGGAAGCCCCTTCTTGGGTGACCTGAAGCACACCAGCAACTGGTCTGACTTTCGCCATGAAGAAGACCTCTGGACATAAATCTTGAGAGCTCTGACAGGGCAGAGCAAATGAAGCCTTTCTTCATCCGCCGTCACGTGAGGTGGAGGATAAAAAGCTTGCAAAACCATAGGCCGTGCCACATTAGATGGCACTTTAGGCACATTTCCCAGCCTGCGATGCAAGACAACCTTAATGCAAACTCCATGGCACCCATGGGATATTGAGAGCGCCTGAAGGTCTCCTACTCTCCTCAGAGAAGTAATGGCTAATAAAAAAGCTACCTTGAGGGAAAGGTTCTTAGCCTCAGCCAACTCCAGAGGTTCGAAGGGGGCCTCGATCAACCCTTCGAGAACCACTGCCAGGTCCCATGTGGGAACTCTGGTACGAGCCACAGGTCTCATCCTCCGAGCCCCACGGAGGAAACATACGACCATCTGATGTCTCCCCAGAGGCCCATCACCCAGAGGAGATTGGAAAGTCGGGTGAATATTGAGCCCCCGGCCTGTGGAAGCAGGTCCCTACTCAGAGGGATCTACCAAGGCTGGCCTGCCAGGAGTGCTATGATGTCTGAAAACCATACCCGGGCCGGCCAGTACAGGGCTACTAGAAGTAGGCTGATCCCATCTCGATGGACCCTCTCCAGAACTCCTGGGAGCAGAGTGATCAGGGGTAAAGTGTACAGGCGCAGCCTCGGCCACGTCTGTACCATGGCATCCAACCCCAATGGGGCTGGATGGGTGAGAGAAAACCACAGTGGACAGTGGGACGTCCCTCGAGACACGAACAAATCCACTTCCACTGAGCCGAACCTCTCGCATATCGACTTCACCACCTCGGTGTGAAGTCTCCATTTCCCGGGCCTCAGCCCCTGCCTTAACAGGATGTCTGCGTCTGCTCTCTGATTCTGGGCCCCTGGGACGTGCATTGCTCTGAGAGATAACAGTTTCCCCTGGAACATCAGGAGGATCTGATGCGCCAATCTGGATAGAGGGCGCAATCTCAGAACCCCCTGATGAATCAAGTAGGAGACCACCGAAACATTGTCTGCGTGGTGACCCCTGAGGTCTGGGAGGAAGCTCCTCAGAGCCCTGCCATCTATGACCGCGCCCCAGCCCGTGAGGGAGGCGTCTGTCAAAGCGGCTTTCCGGCGACATGACGCTCCCAGCATTATCAGGAACACCTATTAGGCTAAAATAAGAGCAAACACAATAATTATTTGTGTGTGTGAGAGTGAGTGTGTGTGTGTGTGTGTGTGTGTTTGTGCATTTGAGCGAGAGAGTCTCTTTTGTATTTTTTTTTATTTATTGATTTTATTTTGCAGTCTTACCAGTTCATTTCTCTGTGTGTGTGTGTCCATGTGCGCGTGTGTGTGTGTGTGTGGGGGGGTTGTATTATTTGCACTGTTGATATTTTAGAGTTTCACTCCTTCATAGCTGTGCACTTTTTTTCTGCACAGTGGCTGATTTGTAGTTTGTACCACCAAAAGTTTTTCTGAGTCTTCGTATTTTTTCAGATTTCCCATTCATTTCCAATGGCAGTCATTTTTGACCGCGAAGGAACCAAGTGTGACTATTTTTTTACGACCCTTTAACATACCTCCATGATTTTTTTTTTGTGTGTGTTCATATAGCTAATACAACAAAAGTCACCAAGTGTCATCCCATTCCAATAAACAAAAAAAAATTAATAATTCAAAACGTAAAAGTTTTCGGTCATTTTTGACCGAAGAGGACCAGACCAGAGGGTTGCTCCACATGGCCCTGGGGGGGTTAATAAAGGCCTTCTGAAGCAAAGTGATGAGTTTGTGTAAGAAATATATTCATATTTAACCCTTTGATGCGCAAGCTATGGATACCCCTTCTAATGCACAACATGGGTCTAAAAAGACCCGTATTCATTTCCTATGTTATTTCATGCATGGCTTGGCATTTGTTTGTTTCACCTTTTGAAATCACTTTATTTGAGCATTTAATATTTCATGATCTATAAATTTCATGATTTATGAATATTCAAAATATCTTGTTTTCAATTATCACAAATTCATATTTTAATATTTCCTAGGTTTTGTGTTAATACATCAAGTTTACACACATGGGTCTAAAATGACCCATCTATGCAAGCGTGATAAAACAAAAGAATAAAGAAAACTTTTTGTTAAAATAGCCAATGTCACAGTTGTTTAGATCAACACATTTACTGTAACACTTGAAATATGTTTATTGGCCACTTTGTCACACATAACACACATATAACTGTTACGTCCCGTATTATAAGGACGGTTGGACGTGGAGTTTATTGATGTTAAAAGGAAACCAGCCCCGGCCGACAGATCACCAAAGACACAAAACTAGGTTCCAATAAAAATATAATTTATTTTTATAATGGAAAGAAATGATTAAATTAAGGAGTAATGGCTTCAGGGTGCCTCAAGGCCAAAATAATAAACAAAATAAACTTATAAACAAACATACATAAATTACCTAATCAGGGAGTAAATCAAATTACAAAGTAACTTCCCTAACTCCCTATAAATAAACAAATCGCAAACGAAGTCAAATTAAATGGCAGGACACCCCTACGCTCCTAAATCATACAAACAAAGTCGAAGTAAATCATCAGTAACACATAATCATAAAGTCGAAGGGTTTGGGATCTGTCGACGGGAGGAGGAATCCGGAGCTCCTAACGCCACGAGGCCAACGCCAGAATGAGCTCCCCATCTTCAGTGAGCGCCGCCCTTTTAAATGCGGTGCATCAGTAGATCCACCAATCAGGGCACTCCAGCTGCAATCACTCCTGGACACATACACAGACAGAACACCAACAACCCACACAAAGCAAATACCGAGGATCGTAACACCCCCACACACACAAAAAAAAAATTAATAAATAATTTTTTTAAACACAACCAAAAGAACGAGATAAGGTATCTGCTAAAACATTGTCCTTGCCCTTTTTATAACGAATCTCAAGATTAAAATCTTGAATAAACAAGGACCAGCGCATAATCCGTTGATTTGCATTGCGCATTCGAGACAGAAATACGAGTGGATTATGAACAGTAAAGACGAGCACGGGAATAGAACTTGATCCCACATACACTTCAAAATGCTGTAACGCCAATAGTAAAGCAAGTGCTTCTTTTTCAACAGTACTATAGTGTAACTGATATGGCAAGAACTTTTTCGAAAAGTAGGCTACTGGATGCTCAACTGCATGGATATCATCCTGTAAGAGAACTGCTCCAGCTCCGGTAGCACTAGCATCAACATCAAGTTTAAAAGGACGTGAATAATCCGGGTCAGCTAACACTGGGTCACTACACAACAGACTTTTTACAGCTTCAAAAGCATGTTGACATTCCTCAGACCACAAGAACTTTTGTGAGGCACGGAGCAGATTAGTTAATGGTAGAGCCACATTAGAGAAATTTCGGCAAAATGCTCTATAATAACCAGCCATTCCCAGAAAACGGCGAAGGTCACGCTTGGTTTCAGGCGCTGGAAAACCAACAATTGCCAGTACTTTCTGGACTGCAGGACGTACTTGTCCCTGTCCAACCTGTTTTCCCAAATACATAATAGTTGCCTTGGCAAACTCACACTTGGACAAATTCAACGTGAGGGAAGCATTTAGCAAGCGCGTAAAAACAGCGAATAAGGTGGCTATATGTTCTTTCCAGCTAGCCGAATACACCACAATATCATCTAAATATGCATTACAGTTCTTAACATCAGCTAATATGGTGTGCATTAGTCTCTGGAAAGTCGCCGGCGCGTTCCGAAGTCCGAAAGCCATCACAGTATAATTAAGGAAGTTGTCAGGCGTGACAAAAGCAGATATTTCGGCTGCACGTTCAGTTAAGGGAACTTGCCAATACCCTTTCAAAAGATAACACTGAAATTGAACTGTAGTGTAGTGCAACTGTAGGGGAATCTCCCCACCACCAATGTGCAGCATCCACCCGGAAGATGCGACGGCAGCCATAGTGCACTAGAACGCCACCACACGTCGGCTTATGTGACCGATAGCATTGATTTATGACCACAAATAAAAACTAAAAACTGTGATAAATAAAAACTGCCAACTGTTTTGCACTCTTGATGTTTTAGAGATTCACCCCTTTCCTGTTGAATCCTTTTTTCTGCATCCTGGCTGATTTGTAGATTGTCTGCACAAAAAAACTCTCTGTTTTCATATTTTTGACAATTTCCCATTCATTTCCTATGGGGGTCACCAAAGAGCAGAAGTGTGACACCACTTAGCATGCTATGATCATGACCTCAATATTTTTTGTTCACACATACCTAATACCATAAAAGTCACCTAGTTTCGTAACATTCCGATGAAGCTGTGATTTTTTTTAAATTCAAAACAGATTTATGTAATCTGAATTTATTAGTGTGTATGTGTATAAAAGTGTGTTTGTGTGTGTGGATGTGTCTGTTTTGCACTCTTGATATTTTATAGATTCACCCCCTCACTGTTGTGTGCCTTTTTTCGGCATCCTGGCTGATCTGTAGATTGTATACACAAAAAAAAAAACTCTGTGTTTTCATATTTTTGACAATTTCCCATTCATTTCCTATGGGGGTCCATTTGGACCCGAAGGTCCTGAGTGTGAAGACCACTTAGGATGCTTGGATCATGACCTCAATATTTTTTGTGTGTTCACATACCTAATACCATAAAAGTCACCTAGTTTCGTAACATTTCGATGAAGCTGTGATTTTTTTAAAATTCGAAACAGATTTATGTAATCTGAATTTATTAGTGTGTATGTGTATAAAAGTGTGTTTGTGTGTGTGTGTGTGCGGATGTGTCTGTTTTGCACTCTTGGGGCCCTATTTTAACGATCTGAAACGCAAGTGTCAAAGCGTAAAGCGCAAGCAACTTTGTGGGCGGATCTCGGCGCTGTTGCTATTTTCCCGGCGGGATAAATGCCTCTTGCGCCTGGCGCAAATCTAAAAGGGGTTGGTATGAAGTAGCTTCATTATTCATAGGTGTGGTTTGGGCGTAACGTGAAATAAACCAATCAGAGCGTCATCTCACATTCCCTTTAAGAGCAGGCGCGCTTGTTCTAAAGCGGATTCCTATTATAACGGCGGATTTGCCAGGCGCGCGCCAGGAGCGGTTCACAGCCGAGGAGAGCAACGTTCTCGTCAGTGCCGTAAAACACAGAGAAGTGACATTGGGGATGGAGAAACCCACCCAAATTAACTTCTGTTAAACAGGCGTATGATAATTTGGGTAAATGTGTAAGCTACATGCTTTTATAATAAATTGTCTGTCTATCTATCTATCTATCTATCTATCTATCTATCTATCTATCTATCTATCTATCTATCTATCGTAATAATGTATGATTTGCAAAAATGAAAACTGTTGCTTAGATGAGAGAATCAACGTGTATGCGCGTTGTACACGCTACATTGATTCTGGCCAAGCATGCGCCCTTAAAATAGCATAATGAACAACGCGCAACGCGCCACTGACTTTAGACTAGTTTTTTTCTGGTCAGTGGCGCAATTGTTTTATAGAACAGCAAAATAGCATGAAGGAAAGTTTGCGCCGGAACACGCCTCCTCTTTGCGCTGAACCGCCCCGGGGAGCGCAAGTGTATTTCTTAGTTAACCGACGTGCGTCTGTGGAGGGAAAAGTCCGCTTTGCGCGGGTGCAAAATAGGAATGATACATGCGTCAGTGTACAAAGTCATTTGCGCCGAGTGCAAGATAGGGCCCTTAATGTTTTATAGATTCACCCCTTCACTGTTGTGTGCTTTTTTTCTGGATCGTGGCTGATTTGTAGATTGTACGCACAAAAAAACTCTGTATTTTCACATTTTTGCCAATTTCCCATTCATTTCCTATGGGGGTCCATTTGGAACCTCCTGAGTGTTACTATTTTTTAGACTATTCAAATCCTGTCCCCAATTTTTTTGGGTGTTCATATATTTTTTGGGTATTCATATACCAAGTACCAACAAAGTCACCAAATTTCAGACCATTCCGATGAAGCTATGATTTTTAATACTTTTTTATTTAAATGCTTCGGGTCCATTTGGGCCGAAGGACCCAGAGGGTTAAAATATAAATGATACCTTTCCAGCAGTTGAGTCAATTTATTTTATTCAATCAGTCAATGACAAAAATATATTAAAAGATTATTCTTTAAAAAAGAAAAGGGGGGAAATAGGACAAAAGCATTTCAACCTTTAAAAATAAAACTGGCTTCAGAAGTCTGAGGTCATAACTACAGGTGGTCCAACGGTTCAGGTTTTTAAAAATCTGTCTTGCATCAGACTACTGTCTCTTTTCCTTTGCGTTCTCTGAAATCTGAAAAAGAAAGCATGATGTTACTCAAGAACGAGTCAATTCAGTTGTCATACATACAGTCACATTCAAGAATGTTAATATACTAAACACAATATGATTCACTTTTTTTTTTTTTTAAGTTGCTGAACACAAAATATTCTATAACTACGATTATAGTATAGTTAAATTCTGCTTATTTAATTTATTTTTCTAAAATCTATTAATGCTTCAATATCAAAAGAAAGCACTATGGCAGGGATGTCCGATTTTATCTCCAGCCCTAATTAAACACACCTGAGGCAGCTAATCAAGGTTATTAGGATCAATTAAAACTTCCAGCCAGAGCCGTTGAAAAACAGAGTTGCGACACTCCCATAGACCACCATAGGAACTTTGGAATGCGGAAGTAACGCGTGTCGTGGAGCAGCCAATAGTTCCAAACACTGATAGTTCCAGCATTGGACCCCATTCATTTTCAGTGTTTCCGAAGTAAATTAATGAAATTACTGTATTTTTTTTTTTACTTTTACACACATTAGCCGACCTCTCGTGAATCTAGTCAGTAGTTATATTTTATGTAGCCAGTTTTAGTTAATGTTTATTGGAAGATAATAGGTTAATTGCAGCTATAGCTTACGTGACCAACACTTCACTAACGTTAGCTAACTTACGGTAACCTGATGTATATAATATATAATATTATTAATAATAATATTATATATATATATATATATATATATATATATATATACATATACATATATAAAATATTAGATATATACATACACACACACAATTCATTTATTTAAATGGGTTAGGGTTATGTGTGTATAAATGCATATATGTCAAAATGTGTGTTTGTGTAATACATATACATAAATACGCATGCATTCATATATATATACATACATACATACATACATACATACATACATATATATATATATATATATACATACATAGTATATATACATACACAATTATATATTATGTGTATGGGTTAGTTATGTGTGATTTAAATATATATACATGTGTACTGTACACAGTACATCGTATACATGCATTTGTGGGTGTTTTCTGATGAATGGTTTAGTCTATGATTAGGGAAGGATGAAGGGGTACATTAGGCATACTGAAATGAATCCTGTTAACAGTTATGGATCGTATGTTAAAAAACATACATGTTATGGATCGTAGCCTATTTAGGAACATAGTTAATTCACTTATTAACTATCTCTAAGGTTTCATTTTATGAAGTTAAAATTTGACCGAACTGTAGCAACAATGAGCTTGTTAGGGGAAATTATTTAACTCAAATGGGGAATATTATTCATTAGATAATGAATATGTAATCGCATACATAAATTAAATTATCCCAGATAGGGAATGGACTAAACATTGCCATATGAATAATTAACACGATTGATCGTAGTAATTATTGATATATAGGTCAGTTAAGTCAGATTAATTATCAGGGTCAATTTACATGTGATTCCAAATTAGTTTGTCAGGCACCCGGTTCGTCCTGCGGCCAGACCCGAAAACTTCCTTATATCACAAGATTACCTGCCTGTATACCGAGTGAATATTTTCCGGTGGCCACACGGAATTATTTGCTCGTATACGGCACTTTCAGATGTTTAAAATAGTTAACCGAGGTAGAGCTTTGGTAACTTTACAGACCTTTGACATATTACAGAGACTTCAAGCATGGGACAATGAGACAGATTCGATTCAAAGGATTATGGAATTTAATAACACAATACTAAGGGTTATATAGACTACTAAAAATCACGCAGGAGTAAATAATATGCATATCAAAACAAACAATTAACACAGGATTGCAATATGACGTATTTAAAAAGAGACAGTTAGAATGAGAGTGAGAGAGAGAGAGAGAGAGAGAGAGAGAGTGGGTGTGAGAGAGAGTGAGAGAGACAGAACAGTTCAAAAACAGTTCAAAACCACGAAACTCCCCGAAGGATTCTAACATTAATCTAGACAACTTTAAGCAGCACTTAATTGATATTCGTACGTTACTTGATTTAAAACGGTCCCCTTTTGCGTGCGGCTGTGTGGCAAAGGCGGATCAGGAGCTGGCGTGTCTGTAGCGTCTTTCGGTAGGAGGCAGATGTTTGTGATTGCTTCAGCTGCGGCCCGTACGAGAAACGATAAATCTTAGGCTTGTTTCGTTCGTGAATACACTGACCGAAGTCAACTATCACACGGAGGTAGATCAAATAAAAGAAAACTTAGATTAAAACAAAGTAGGAAAAACGACGATGAAGAATTGGCAGAACTCCGGCTGGAGTTTGCAGGAAATTTGGGATTTCTCTCTCTGGCTAAAAGACTGCAAAGAGGAGAAGGTGGCGCTATTTTGAAGGAGCGCGGGACACGCCTTTCTCACGTGTCTGATCCAATCGTTTGGCAGGAAGGCGGGTCGTCAGACCTTGTGATTCCCGAGGTACAGGTCATGTGCATAGTGGATAAAACTTGTTCGAAATACACTTCTAAACTAGTATTAATAAAAGCATGCATCATATTACATTTTGGGTTGATGATTCAATCTTCTTTGATTATTCTGATTACAAACATACCAAATTCGGCATTCCTAGGGCTTAGTAAAATGCAGATACATGATTTTCGTGATTAAACGGATGTTAAATTGATCACATATCATAAAAGCTTACAGTTATACCAGTTTTGTCACCAGGGAATCATGAAGCACAACCAGAAAAACATCTCACACCTTTAACAGGGTGATTTTGACCATAGTGTTCAGAATGATTGTCTCTCGTGTATGTGTGTGCGTTTATGTGTATGAGCGAGTTCACCCGGCGGTTGGTCACGCGGAGAACTTTTGGTCATCTTCTGTTCTGTGTATGTGTGTGTGTATGTGTATTCAGAGTTCGTTGAGACGGTGCCACCCCCCCTCCTCCTTAAAGGGGGATTCCATGTGTGTGCGCTTATCTGAGTGGACAATGTTCGTCTTGTCACCTTCGGAGGGGTTCTTCCGCTTGATTCTGATTCCAAGATGGGTCCTTTGGTCACATGTCTGTGTCACATGTGATAAGCAATGCATTTCTTTGTTTAACCATTCGTGATAAACGCCAGTGTGTGAATCAGAGTCAGTAATTCAATCAAGTCAAAGCCCCATTTGCTTTGTGTGCAGCTCATGAAGAGATAAGCTGTTTGTGAATTGGTAACTTAACAAAAGTCCCATGACATGCTTTGTCATAATCCAAAGAATGAGGGGGGGGGGGGGTCTATTGATTAGAATCCAGTTGATTAAAGTCACATGGTTGCTCTGACCATATGATTATCGCTACATATCCCCCTTGATGGTTCGACAGGACCCGTGGGGTGGGCCTCGTTGGACCATCACGATTGCATTGGTCAGATGGCAGGTAAATCATGGAGGTCGGACTCTGCAGATGATGGTTAGGGCTGAGGGCTCAGCTCTATGAGATCCTCCGCGTGCACTAGCGAGGAGTCTTCTTTCCGAGGGGCCTTACGGAACCCCACGGACATGGCTTGGATGAGCCTGGCTGTAGAGGCTCGCATCTCGTTGACTCGTCGGTACAGGACGTAGGCAAGGCCCAAGGTTAGGGCGTGTCCGATGATCGTTGAAATGCACACGGCAGTGTCAGCGGCGGTCCATGCTTGGACGACTGGTGAGGCGTTCAGGATAGGCATCCTGGACAAGGCTTGGAGGGCTGTGTCCAGGGGAGCGATGTCGACGATCTGTGACCCCCCTTCCTGAATCCATTTCTCCAGCTCTGGGTCGAGGGTGAAGTTGCGATCCTTAAAGAAGGATGGAATCTCTAGTTCGGATTGGTATTCTTCACTCGGGAGGTGGTACAAGGCTAGGTCGTCCAGGTGGAGGATGGCTCCTCGTGGAACTTGGATCCACATGGTCTGGTTCAGCAGGTTGACACGCGTAGCGGTGTCGTGTTGGTCGTAGGTCAGTGTCGCTGACCGTACCGGAGTGTTAACGAGCCATCGGTTTCCCACAATCTCGGCTTGCGTCTCGGTGACTTGGCTGCGGGGTTTAGCATCCGCCGGGCAACGTGCGTCGCTGGCCAGATGTTGCAGGCCGCAGATCCCATCAGTGTTGTCTCTGAGGAACGGCTTGCTAGGGCAGAGATAGTGGATATCTTTGGTGCGGGTGCACATGTGCAGGTTTGGGGCTAGGTACAGCTGAGGGTCGCTGTCGTGGTAGGCTACCACGTCAGGTGTCCGTACCTTGAAGTAAGTATTGCTCTGCCAAAATCGCACGTTGACAATGTCTTTGAGTCGGTAGATTCGGCTTGATTCTATGATGGGTAAATTCAAGAGGAAGCCTACCTCTCGCTGTGCGGGGTCAACGTACAGTGGAATGGCACTGCCCAAGGAGTAGGCAAGGTGGGTTTGGATCGGGTCAATGGGTGTGGTTATGGCGGAAGCCAGCACGGTTTGTACCAGGCTTAGAGGTATCAGGTATGGCGGGATCCGACCCATAGCTAAGCTGTCTATGGAGGAGCTTACTTCTCGGAGCATGTCGGTCATTAATGCCGTGACCAACTGTGTTTGGGCAAAGTCATTTTGGAAAACTGTGAACATCTGCTTCATGGAGCTCACAGTCTGATTCAGCATGACTCTGTGAGTGTTGAGGATTGTCACGGTTCCTCTCAGTGTCTTGCCAATGGTTCGCAGGGATTCGCTCTGTGTGGTGAGTTGTTCTTTCAACTGTGGAAGCTCCGTCTGAATTTCAGCCACGTGTCGTCGCACCGTGGCTATGTTCACGGCGTTGACACTGGACATGCCAATGTTGAACAGCGTGCCCACGGCCGCAGCAGCCCCGAGCAGCGCTCCCAGGAACCGTTTGGAACGTTTGTTGTGTCCTCCCAATTCCGCTTGGGTGACGGTCATCTTCTCGAGTTGTTTCAGCATGTGCTCGACGTCGGCTTTGGCGTGGTTGAGGGCGGCTTCTGTCCATCGCGCACCTGCCCAACTGTACTGTGCCACCGAGCTTGGGTAGTGCGCCCGGTAGACATTTCGGGGGTCGAGTCGCACATACACTTTCTGTGTGTGCGTTCGGCAGTTAGTGATCAGGAGTCCTGGTTGGTCCCTCAACACGATGCCCGAGGCCGGTCCTGGTGAGATGACGTCGGCTGGCGGCTGGCCTCTGGTCGACTGAAGGCACATGAGGACTATCAACAGCAGCATCCTATTACAGGCAAGAGAGAGAGAGGTATGGAGGAGCAGGGGAGAGAGAAAGGCACAGGTCAGCGAGGTTTGTCCCGGGTTGTGTGAGACAGTCTTTCGCTGCGATGATGGCGGTTGAGTTTTAGCTTGCATTGGCCCCTCCCTGTCTGTCCCTGCTAGTGGCCACATGTCTTTTGATCTGATTGCGGTGGACCCATTTGAGAACTGGTTCTCTCTGTCCCCGTTTTAGCTGGATTTGGTATGCAACGGGGGAGAGTTTGTTCACAATCTCGTGAGGTCCCGTCCAGTGGGGCAGGAACTTCTTTGACAGCCCCCGGGGTGGCGGGGCGAAGATGTAATACAGGACTTTGTCGCCCACATTGAACTCGTGGTGAGATGCCTTTTGGTCATAATATGCTTTCTGGCCTTCAGCGCTGCTTTTCAGGTGTTGCTGGGCGAAAGCGAAAGTAGTTTTCATGTGTTTATGGAGCTCGTCCAGGTACTGGAACGTGGTGTAGGCGGTGACGAGGTTGTGGTCTCCCGGTTGGTACAACAGGTGTAATGGCAGAGTCATCTGCCGCCCGGTCATGAGTTCGAATGGGGACACCCGTGTTGATTCCTGCGGTGTGGCTCGGAGGGCCATCAGCACAAGGGGGAGTTTCACATCCCAGTCTTTTTGGTTTGTCGATACGTACTTCCTTAGCATGTGGACCACCGACTGGTTAGATCTCTCAACCTAGCCAGATGATGTTGGCTGGTGCGAAATGTGCAGTCTAGCTTGTACCCCTAGACATCTCCAGATCTTTTGCATGATCTCGGCAGTGAAGTGGGTACCTCTGTCTGAGTTGACTCTTAGTGGCAATCCGAACCGGGAGAAGATGTGGTTCATCAGGAGGTATGCCGTTGTTTGGGCAGTGTCGTTAGGTGCTGGCAGACACTCTACCCACTTGGTAAACTGGCACACCACCGTGAGAAAGTACTTGTTGCCTCTTGTTGACCTGGGCAGGGGTCCTACCCAGTCGATTTGGAGGTCTGACCATGGGAACGTGATTCCTCTGCGTTGCAGTGGGGCTCTGTGATTTGGGTTTGCTGGTTGAAATTGACAGCAGACCAAGCATTCTCTCACATACTCTGCCACATCTTGCTGCATGCCTGGCCAGTATGCCACCTGTCTGAGTGTGTCATACGTGGCTCTGGTACCGTGGTGTCCAGCATAGGGTGTGTTGTGGGCGTGCATTAGCATCACCCCCCTTTGGCACAGTGGCACCACGAGCCTAGGCGGTGTGGTGCCATCAGGGTCAAACCATAGAATGTCGTCCCGCACACGCAGCATATGTCTGGAGTTGTGTAGATGTCTGAGGTATGAGTCGTCCGCCAAGGCTGAAGGTGAGATAGGGTGGCAGGAGGGGTCAGAGAGGAGGTCAAGAATTGTCTTGATAGCAGTGTCCGTGGCTTGCATATCCGCAATATCGTTGTTAGAAATTTGCGGCGTTAGCGATAGCGGCTGTGAAGCTGGTGCTGTCGCAGGCAAGGGCCGTTTGCTGCGGGTTAGTACCGCCACATCAGGTGTTGGTGTGGGGTTTGGGGAAGACCACAGCTCACCGTGGAGGGCGCCCGCTTTGGCAAGGGCGTCAGTGTGGTCATTAAAGTCTTTGTCTAGGCCTGGCAGATTTGAATGTCCCTTTACCTTCTTCCAGTACACGGTGACATCGTGTGTTGTTGTGATGTTATCACATTCCTGGAACAGGTGTTGGTGTTTGACAGGCTTGTTGTTTGCTGTTTTGAAACCATTTTGTTTCCAGATCGGGAGATGGCACACAAAACGGAGTCTGGCATAGTTAGAGTCTGTGCAGATGAGAAGTTCACTGACGTTATGGGCTGACGCAATTTGCAGAGTTATGAGAATGGCTGCCACCTCTGCATACTGGGATGACTGGGGGCCCAGTTTGAAGCATTGTGGTGGGCGTGGGTGGTTGTCAACCCACAGTACCCCTGCACCTGCCTTTAGGATGCCCTCGTGGTTGTAGGAGCATCCGTCGACGTAAGCTGTGGGCATGCCTTCGCACGCATTCTTGTCAAAGTACCTGTGACAGGTCAGTTGTGGTTGTTGGGGCTCTGGTGTGTCTAGCATCGCAGCAGGTGAGTCGTTGGAGCAGTTCTGACATGCAGCCAGGCCGTTTCCCAATGCCGACTTGTGATTCTGTGCATATCGTGCCTCGACATCTCGTCCTTGTAGAGCCATTAACCATGTGGCTATGCGTGCATTGGTGACCACGCCGTTTCGGATGTGTTGGCTGTTGAGGTACATCACGGGCTGGTGGCAAGTGCCCGTCAATGATAACTTTCTGTGCTCCAATGTAGTTGGAGAAACGCTGTATGGCCCATACCGTACAGAGCAAAGCTTTTTCACAGTCTGAGAATTTACACTCTGGAGGGAGAAGCGTCTTGCTGGCATATGCGACCACCTTTTTGTCTTGATCGTGCATTTGGTATAGCCCCGCACTGAGACATTGGTCAGAAAATCCTGCTTCCAGGTAGAATTCCTTTTGAGGATCGGGGTAAGCGAGACAGGGGGCTGAGCATAAATTTTCAGGGCCGCCATGGCGTGTTCTTGAGCGTTTGACCAGACGAAAGGGCAGTCCTTTTTCAGCAGCGCTGTGAGGGGCCTGGCGATGTCCGAATAGTTTTCGATGAACTGTCGGGAGTAATTGCATACCCCTAGGAAGCTTCGCAGTTCAGAGACGTTAGTGGGAGGCTTGATGTTTTGAATGGCGTGGATACGGTTTGATTGTGGTTCGATGCCATGGGATCCGATGAGCAGGCCCACGTAGTTGACCTTGTTGCGGCCCCATTGTCCCTTGTGGAGGGCTATTTTGGCGCCGGCAGCGGATAACTGGTTCAAAACATAGTCTATTTCTTTCAGGTGGTCTGCCACCGTCGTGCTCTTCATGAGAACATCGTCTACGTAAATCAGGTTACCTCTCATCCTGGCGTCAGGGCAGGCTTTGTTCAGGAAGATGTTGAACTCAGCTGGTGAGTTGGCATACCCGAACGGGCATCTGTTGAAGGTGAACTGTCGGTTGCCAAATGTGAATGCCAGCTTGTGTTGGTCTTCTGGGTGCACTGGAATGGTCCAGAATCCAGAGGCCACATCGAGTGTAGAGAAGATGGTGGCTCCTCTGATTCGGGGTATTTCCTGTTCGAGTTGGGTCATGGGCCATCGTGATAACGGCACCTGTTGATTCAGCTTTCGATAGTCAATGGTGGGCCGCCATTTTCCATTCGGTTTGAGAACGGGCCAGATGGGGGCAGAGTAGGTGCTGTTACATGGACAGATGACGCCTTTCTCAAGCATGGATTCGATGATTTCCTGCACTGGTTTGTGCGAGGCGATGAGAATTTTGTACTGCTTGACGAAAGTGGGAGGAGCCTCGGGATGCGTGGGGATGCGCACCGTGTGGAGGTTGGTAAGGCCACAGTCTAAAGAGTCTTTGGCAAAGGATTCTTTGAACTTGTAAAGGACTTGTCTTAGTCTTTGGCGGTCTGTGTCATTCTGAAGCGCGTCAGCCTCTTGTAGAATTTGCTGCACTTGAGATTCAAAACCTTGATATGGCTCCTCTGTCGATGTGTCATCAGTCGGGTTGATCTTTGAAGGCATAGCAGGTGCATTAGTCTCACTGACAGGCTGGTGGGAGACTGTGTACACTGCGAGGTGTTGGTCCTCTGTAAGCTCAGTTCTGCACACCTGGTCTTTGGCCACTGACATGACAGATGTGATGGCAATGAGTTGGAAGGGCAGCGTGAGCACTGTGTTGTCTGTGTGCTCTTCAGGTATCAGTGCAGGTGGAAGGGGGCCGATGACCGGTAATACAAGTTCAAAGTCATGAAAGTCATGGCTCACTAGCCATCCTAGCCTGTAGGCTCTGGGAATGCTGATGTCGGTTGCTGTGCAGTTGTTGAACAGAATGTAGACTATCCGAGATGACACTTCCGTGAGGGGTGTGGCTTCGAGTGTGAGTCCGAGGTCTCCACATTCAGGTGAAGGTTGGAAGAAACCTAGCGTGTGGTTCAATGTTTGGTTCCGTCGTATGTTGAGGCGTACAGCGACCCCTTTGGTGTAGGCTGGTACTACTGTTGCTTGTTCGTTGATTAGGGTGCAGACTTCAGGGATGGTCTGTCCCGACAGTAGATTGTCATGATTGCTGGGAACAGGTGGCTGTATAGTCAATGGGGCCCATACCACTTCATTCAACATGTCCACATGAGCTTTGAGGCGAATTAAAACGTCTGCTCCAATGTAGACATCGTGGACTGGATCCGGAAGGATCAGGAAGTAATGGGTCAGGCACCGGTGATTCCACTTTAATTGCAAAGCACAGATCCCTTTGGCAGATATCATGGAGGATGGATTTGAGTTGAGAGGGAAGCGTGTGCGTTTGCTGGTATAGGGCAGGTCCGGTGTGTTGTCAATGATTGCATTGAATAGTGAGAAGCTTATGGCGGATTGGTCAGACCATATCGCCAGAACAATGTCTGTTGTGGTTACCTCCTGCAGCTGCAGGTCGGTCCTGACCTGAGGGCAGTAGGTATCAGAGCCTTGGCTGGTTTTGAAAGTGCAGAGTAGCAAACTTGACCCTTGATCAGCTGTTGTGGCTGGGTCGCCATGTCCGGCTGAGGGAATTCCCGTGAACTCTGTGACCTGACAGTCTGGTTCAGCAGATCTGTTTGGCGAAAGGGGGAGGGGTTCACGCACTTGAGCCCAAACTTGCAGGTGTTTGAAGTCCAGTAACGGCTCGAATCGATCCAGCAGGTCTTTGCCTATTAGGAATGGATAAATGTTCATTGGTGAAACATAGACCGGATGTACTAAACTCATCGGGCCGATTGCCAGGTGAATGGGGGCCACGTTTCTCAGCTGGATGTCGTTTTGGCTGTAGGACTGCACATTCAGCTCACAGGTGTGGAAGTTAAGAGTTCGATTCTGTCTTTGAGCTTCAAATTTGAGTTTTTCAAAAAGTTCAGCTGATATGAGTGTGAGATCGGAGCCCGTGTCCACGAGCGCTTCGAGTCTCACCTCCTTTTCCAAAGTGATGGTTAGGTAGAGTTTGCGTGCCACACCTCTCTCGATCAGATTTCCCAGGAGTTTTGGTGTGGGGTCTTTTGTGTTGATCGATAGACAGTGTGGTTGTGTTAGGTGTGGCTCGCTGTGAGTGCAGATCACCAAGACAGCACTGTCTGGTACCTTTAGGTGAGCGCTGCTACCGTCTTGTTCAGGAAGTGCAGTGTTTTGGGCTGTCAGCCGTGTTCTGGGCTGTCAGTTGGAGGGAGTGAGTGGTGCTGTCACTGGGTGATGTGACAGCGAGTTCCATAGTCTGTGGTTTGACAGTGTCTGTGGGGCCGTCATTGGGAGAAGCGTTGGGAGTGGAGTTGGCTTCAGGCCTCAGGTTTAGTCATGCGGTGTCTGGCTTGTCCTTGTCTTTCTTGTGAGGTTTCTTTTGAAGAAACTCCCTCAGCATGCTCAGAAGTTCTGCAGCGTCAGACGCGGCGGCATTGTCTCTGTTGGATTTGAGTTCCAACTTCAGTTTACCAATGTCATTTTGAGAGGGGTCTTTCAGCCGGTTCTCTGGGCTTGTTGTCCGGGGAGATGGAGGTTGGTTCCTTCTGGGTTGCCGGCCGGTTTCCCAGGTGCCCCCTCCCCTTTGGTTGTGGGAGGTGCGAGGCCGGTCCCAGAATTCCCCAGTGCGGCTGTTCTGCTGCCTGGGGCGGGCACCCCCACGACCGCGCTGACCTCTGCTGGGTTGGAATGGTCGTGTCTCTCTGTTGGCAGGCTTGTAACTGTGGTGCTGTGCGCCCTCTAGGGACAGCTCTGGACGGTGCTCAGAGACAGGGCAGATTGTGGGGTTTCTCACAGTCTTTTCAGAGATGGTCTTTTGTTTGGTGTAAGCTTTGTGAGCCAAGTCACGCAGTTGTTGGATTGACATAGTCCGTGGCTCAGCTAAAACCCCGAGGTGGTGCGATAGGGTCGGATGGAGATTCCGAAGGAACAAAGTTTTGAAGTTACAGTCCTCCTCCATCCCGGACTCATTGCGAGATCCGAAGTAGGCTTGTCGGAGGCGGCCGTAGTAAGCTTGTGGGGTTTCTAGTCGGGCCTGCTTGAGGTCCATTGCGGTTACGAATCCGCTCTCGGAGTCTGGGTCAGAGAATTCACGGATCAGAGCTTGTCGCAGCTGCTGGTAGTCCGTTTTGACGATCTCAGGTTGCCTGTCTAGGAAACTCCGCACGTCACGGCTTGAAGTAATCCTGAGAAGATACAACTTATCCCAATTAGTGACGTTGGCCATAGTTTGTAGGTGAAAGTCAATGTCTTGTAAGTAAGAGTGAACATCGTGGCCTCCTGCTGGATTGGGAGTGAAGGTCGGGATGTTTCTAGCCAGCTTGTCCAGTTCTTTATGGGCCGTGTGGTGACCGATGCCCTGACCCCTCCTCTCTTCAGCTGGTGGGGGTACGTGGCGGCTGGCTAGTGATGTCTTTAGCAATGGGCTTTCGCCCCCCTTTTCAGGTCTGTGTTTTTGGCTGAAAAGTGCAGGCTCGCTGGTGAGGGGAAACGGAGTGATGGGTATTTCCCCCTCAAGGGCCCTTGTAATTTGTAAGAGTGTTTGAGTTCTTTGTGGACCAAGTCCAGTTCATACTGTAATTTCAGTTCGAGCTGCGTGCAAATATTTCTCACAGGCCTTGGCTCTGGCCTCTTTGTCTTGTATTTTACTCTCTGCTCTTTCTAGAAGGGCCTCGGCGCGCTGCAGTCTGTCCTGGAGCTCCTCCGTGGTGTGTTTCTCCGACTGCATCCTCCTATCTGTGTCCGTGCGCAGATCCTCCAGGGCCTTTTGCAGTCTTTCCACTTCCTCTTGTAATTCTGGGGGCATTTCGTCCTTGTCTTTCTCCTCCAGAAGTAGCTGATCCAGACGCTCCTGTGTGTGGTCCTTTTGTTTGTGGGCCTCCTCCAGTTGAGTCTTTAGTCCTGCGATTTCCTTTTCCAGATTGGCGTTGTCCTCCTCCGCAGAGCATGCCTGTGCCACTAAGTTGTGAGCTAGACGTCCAATGATCCGACTCCATTCCTTTGAGCTGTAGGTCTGCGTTGGGTCGTTGGCCATTATCTGGTCCACCTCGGTGTCCAGTTCCTGCCGGGTCGGAGATTTCGGGTCGCCAGAGTCCTTGGGCAGACAGCCGGTTGTCATGGCTCTTAACCACGCATCCAGATTGCTCCAATGGTCCGTGGGACTGGAAGCGCGTGACATTCTGGCTCCCTGAGGGCGAGAGAAACACAACACACACACAAAGGGCCGCTGCTAGCTTGTTTTGAGGCTAACGAGCTGTAGTACAGCCGTGCCGTTTATAGAAATTTGGCCTACTGTCGTAGACAGTTAGGCGGGCCAATTTTATGCGGGTCAACGTGGGACCCGAAGTACTGCTTGGTTGTCACTATTATTTAGCTTCCTTGGGGGTCTCTTGGTGAACTGAAAGAAACAAAACACAAAAGACCAAAACAAAGCAAGGAAGAGAGGATCGAGAGGGGAAACAAACAAAAATATTGCAGTGAAAATAACACCTAAGTGAATTGACCTGCGCTGTAGTGTAGCCGCTAATAACTCAGAGGGTGTGTCTTAGGGAGAAAGAGGCAACCCTACGCTCAGAAAATATATCTGGGGAAATACCTAATATTCTGTGGCTTCTGCTAAGTGGCAGGGTTTTTATCAAAATCCAGTCTTACCTGGGGTGAATTGAGGTCAAACCCAGCTGGCCTCAATGAGCGTGGTCAACTTTCCGGCGCCACCAAACACTCGACCGCCGTGACTCCGGACTCTCTGTTGCTCTGTCACGGTTACGCCCACTCAAACAGCACGTGACTGTAAGCACAACCTGGTATTCTCCGAGGTGTCAGCCGGCCGACCGCACTGCAAAAGTGGGCGGTGCACAGAACCCCGCCAGCAATGCTGACGTAGACAGTGGCGCATGCATCGGTCCCTGCAATTGACTCGTGCATCGGCTTTAGTGGTTGAGCCTTTGGAGCACCAGGTTGCTGATGTCACGTTACTGCGTGCCGCAACCAATGGCAGGGACAGCAGACCCCGAGAGCCACCGCACGGTCAGTGTCAGTGACGCCAGTCAGCAGACCCGCCCACAGAGGACAACAGGGGCTCCCACAATCCACCACAGGTGCTGAGACTTTAACCTGTACACATGCACAACGGAAAGAACAAGGGAGGTTAAAGTAAATTAAGATTTTCCTGCTTAAGGCAAATTTAACTCACTTTAAACAAAAAAAAAAAAACAATTATTATTATTACTTCCTTTTTTATACTCAAAGTAATTCAAGTAGGAGTAAACGGAAACTGCAATAGACCTGAAAAGGGGTAAGGTAGTAACACAATGGCTCTGAAGAAACTTAATTTAACCTGGAAAGGAAAAAACAAATTAAGAGATGAACGGCTTTTGCCAACTGAGGATAGCACAGAAAGTAATTAGTAGTAATTAGTTATTGAAAATATCCTAACCCGTTTCGGAAGTTATCAATAACTTAATGCAGGTGGAGGTCAGGAAGGGGAGCGGTGGGCCGCGGTAGTGGTCTTGGAGCCTCACGGGGGCGCACTTCCTTCCTGTGGTTCACCTTGACTGTTTGGTACAATTTAAAGTTAATTCAAATAGTTTTAAACTCCAATCAAAAATAAGCCTGGGGGAGGTTGACAGAATTAGAATGATTTCTTGTAATAATCACAACAACCCTGTTGTTGTTAGCAATGATTATAAAATACTCATCCGGAAAACATGAATGAAAATGATCTCATACAAAGTTCAGTGGAGGGCTGATAGCTGACTTGAGAAGGTTGTCTGCCACTAGATGGCGTCCTGCTTTTCAGGGGGCTGTCAACTGACTGAACTGAGAAAAATTTATAGTGAAAATTTTAATTAAATTTTTTTTTTATTAAATTAATTTTATCAAAACAAATTAAAAATAAAATATTGTTCCAATCAAAATTAAATCCAGATATATTGGGGGAGGAGAGCAAAAGTTTTGTAAAGGAATCAGAATGGCTTCTGATAATAAATCACCACCTCACTAAAGTTATTAGTAGCGATTATAAAAATAAACAAACAGAACAAAGTCATCGAGACCGGTAGAAATAGAAACAGGGTAGAGCAGAATTGAATTGAGCAGAAGGATGATAGCTGACCTGGAGGGGTGCCGCCGCTAGGGGTCTGCCTCCAAATTAACTATAAGTGATTTGAGCTGAGGAATTCTATAACTTCAACTCTAATTCACTTCTGTGAATTGAACTCAAAATAAAATGTCTCAGTCCAAAACAGGAGGATTGTTTTAGGAACTAGCAAGCTGTAAATGCAAATATGTATTCAGGCAGCTTATTCGACATTAATCGCGGTGAATTGGGAGGAAATACACGAGGAGGAACAGCGAGTATGGGAAGCAGATGGGTAGCAGGTCTTTCCCTGCTATTGCCACGCGGTGGCAGTGTCGCGCTCACGCGGCCCAAACTCACAAGTGTGGTACTTTGAAACTGATATGCGCTTGTGAACCTGGATAAGGAACACAGAAGTTTTCATGCGCACAGATTTAAACACGAACCAAGTATACACACATTTTACAAATATACTTTGCAGATCACGGCGGATCTCTTTGTGCTTGGTTTGCACAGAAAATGGGATTTTCTAACCGGTTTAGCTAACTTTACGCCAGCGTTTTTTGAAAACCCGAAGTTATTCGTTGCTAACGAATTTAAAGATCTTTTACTGCATGGGAGATTCTCGTCCCAACAGTTAAACCATATATACCGGTAATGTGCCTGTTTTTGAAGTTTTCTTCATTCAAAACAGGGCTTCGGACAGTATTAGAATGTCACAGCCAGGCAAAGAGAAAACAAAGAGTTTCCTTTTCTCTTAGCTGGGCCGTGCAGTATACTGTCTGTGGCTGCAGTTTTTCTCTCACATCCAGTCGAGCTAAAAAGATGCCCTCAGGCTTCTTTTCAGCCAGATACTGGTGTGTTACTGAAACGCGGCTTCTGCCTTGCTCAGTTTTCGAGTCGACTTAATTACACAATGCGCATACAATATTAAATTCCCAAAACACACATGAACATGAATCTGAATATTGATCCCACCGTGAAGTTTGTAAATGCCCGCGTTCTAAAAACCATAAATATGTAGCAACAATGAGCTTGTTTGGGGAAATTATTTAACTCAAATGGGGAATATTATTCATTAGATAATGAATATGTAATCGCATACATAAATTAAATTATCCCAGATAGGGAATGGACTAAACATTGCCATATATGAATAATTAACACGATTGATCGTAGTAATTATTGATATATAGGTCAGTTAAGTCAGATTAATTATCAGGGTCAATTTACATGTGATTCCAAATTAGTTTGTCAGGCACCCGGTTCGTCCTGCGGCCGGACCCGAAAACTTGACGTGATGCAATGTAATATGATGCATGGCTCATGGAATAAGTGATAAGCACATTTAAAGCAACACAAAGGAACTTTTCCTCTGCGGTCGCCCTACAGGTTGGAAGCGGAATTGTCCATTACCGCTGTCGTAAATAATTTAGCCTACCGCACTACAGCCTAGACTGCACTTCCACCCGCTGCAGTGCCGCGCCGTAAAAAAGCGCCGTACTCAGCGGGTCCCCGAGCCTTCTCCAGCCCGTGAAAGCTCGCCGGTTCGCCTGCCAGCTTCACTCGAGTCGCTCACTGACAGATAACGGCCGCCGCGCGCCGCCGCTTCCGCCATTAATGACGACGAAATAGCTGCATCTGTAGAGGAGACCTGCTGCTCTATCCTGGCATCGGACAGTGAGGACTGGGTGAGCTCTGTGGACCTCCCCCTTCTGTCCGCGAGTCGTCAGGGAAAGGGGCCAGCATCAAGACGGCTAAAACCGCGGCTAGCTTTTTTTACGTTATAAGAAATCTACCCCGTCCCCATGGGCGTGCGTCACCGGCAAAATGAAAAAAGAGTGTGTTTTTGTCCCCGCCGAGGCCGGACTAATCTCCATTTCTCAGCTCCTAGTTTGAGCGGCTGAAAATGTCATTATTGCAGCAATGAGCCTGTTGTATAACACGCACACCTGCATACAAACGCCGACACACACAAAACTGTGATGACATACTCTTATCTGCTTGCGCTAATGTAGTTCTCCCTGTGGCTCAGGGGCGGAACCCGAAGCCTTTCTTGGAGAGACCCGTGTTCGATCCCAGCTCTCGCAGCAGATAAAAATTTAGTCTCGCCGCGGCCAGACTTCCACCGAAACTTTTCGCTCGTTCAGTTCCAGAAAATGCGATTGTTCCAGTGTATTTTGCAGTAAACAAGCTGGTACCACGGCCCGCTTGCCTGCACATAAAGGCCGTTTCCACGGCGACCCAGAAAAATCATGTAATTATTGTATTTCTGGTTTTCCGGCCACATCCGATGGTGTTATAAGTGTAATAAAATGCTCAGAGCCCAGTGTTCATTTCTACACACAAACACAGCCCGCCACGGTACAGGGCTCGCACAAATGAAATCGACGCATGTCAATTGTGCATTAAATGTAGTGAATGTGCCAACAACCCAGTGCCCACAAACACTACCACGGTTTCTGTAAAACGAAACCAACACAAGTCTTCCTAGCCTCCTAGGAAATCGACGGTGTTTCAGTCTCGCCGCGGCCAGACTTCCACTGAAATTTTCGCTCGTTCAGTTCCAGAAAATGTGACGGTTCCAGTGTATTTTGCAGTAAGCAAGCCAGTACCATGCCCGCTTGCCTGCACACAAATGCTGTTCCCACGGCGACCCAAATAAATCACATAAACGGTGTATTTTCTGGTATTCCGGCCACAGCCGATGGTGTTATGAGTGTAATAAAAATGCCCACAACCCAGGGCTCATTTCTACACACAAACACAGCCCGCAAAAATGCAGGGCTCGCACAAACAAAATCGCCTCATGTCGATTGCGCACTAAATGTAGTGAATGTGCCTACGTCTCAGTGCCCACAAACACTACACACCACATGTCCCACGGGTTCTGTAAAATCGAAACCAACACGCATTCAGTCAGCTCAGGCCGACGGTGTTTTTCAGTGCAGTAAATGTGCCCGCTGTCCTGCGCCCACATTCACTCACAGACATGTTAAGCCCCACGGGGCTCGCCCCGCTCTCTCTCCCTCAGCAAACTGCTGTAAGGGTTTTGAGCGCGGCCAGGCTGCCCGCCGCGATCGGCGCGCCCCCTGTCACGGCCAGAGCCCAGATCTCATTCTACCCCTAGCTATTCACGCGAAAGTGTGGGCACAGCTTCCTAGGGTATCAGAATGGGTGCTGAACACTATAAAAAGAGGCTATTCGCTACAGTTCGCTCGACGTCCCCGCCGTTATACGGCGCGCGTCGAGACGACGGTGAAAAACGAAGTATCTCATCTACTTCGAGCCGAGATAGCGAAACTACTGAGCAAAGGTGCTATAGAACCTTTATCTCAAGCTCAGAGCGAAGGGGGCCTACACAGCAGATATTTTCTGGTACCGAAAAAAGATGGAGGTCTCAGACCCATTTTAGATCTGCGACAGCTGAACAGAGCGCTTGTGAAGCACCAGTTCAGAATGCTTACAACTAGGAAAATCCTCGCGCAAGTTTGCCAAGAGGACTGGTTTATGTCAATAGATCTGAAAGACGCCTATTTCCAGATACAAATAGCGTCCCATCACAGGTGATTCTTGAGATTCGCCTTTGAGGGCCAGGCATATCAATACACAGTCCTGCCGTTCGGCCTGTCCCTAGCACCCCGTACATTCACGAAGTGCATGGACGCGGTTCTCGCACCCCTGAGACTCCGGGGCATGCGAGTTTTGAACTAATTGGACGATTGGCTGATTCTAGCTTGATCTCACTCAGAGCTCATAGAACACAGGGCCACATTACTCGAGCACCTCGAGAATCTGGGCCTCACAGTCAATCGGGCGAAGAGCTCACTGACCCCCAGTCAGAAAATGTCTTTCTGGGTACAGTGCTAGACTCGCGATCCATGACAGCACGCCTGTCATCGGAGCGCGGACTAGACATTCAGCGCGTCGCGTAATCCTTCCACCACAGCTCTATAGTCCCGCTCAAAAGGTTTCAGAAAATGCTGGGCCTGATGGCCTCAGCAGCCTCTGTGCTCCAGCTGGGCCTGCTTCACATGCGCCCACTGCAGATGTGGCTGAAAGCGCGAGTTCCGCCCTGGGCACGGACCGCTGGTCTGTTTCGCCTCAGGGTCGATCTAAAGTGCGTTTTCAGCTCTGAAACCTTGGAAAGTAACCGACTGGTGTCAGTCAGGTGTGAGTCTGGGGACCGCCTCGAGTGTGCAGGTGGTGTCTACGTACGCCTCCACCTCGGGATGGGGAGCGCTGCTCAAGGGCAGACCGTTCGCTGGCCTGTGGTCAGAACGGGAAAGGCTCCTTCACATAAACTGCTTGGAAATGATAGCAGTCGACAAAGCGCTACGGTGGTTCTGTCCCCAGATAAAAGGTCACCACGTCCTGGTCCGGTCGGACAACATGTCAGTAGTGCCACACATAAATCGACAGGGCGGCGTCAGGTCCCGAAACATTTACAGGTTGACGGAACGCCTTCTGGTCTGGGCTCAGCACAACCTGCGCTCGCTGAGAGCAGCGCCAGAAACAATGTCCCAACAGGGGAATGGTCGCTGCACCCGCAAGACGATCCAACTGCTGTGGAAAATGTTCGGCAGAGCGCAGGTGGACCTGTTCGGGTCCCACGAAAACGCTCACTGTCCCGAAATATTTCTCCAAGAGCAAGGACGCGCTGGCCCACGTCTGGCCTCGCTGTCCCCTCTATGCTTTTCCCCCCGTCTCGCTCCTGCCTCAAGTGCTGGAACGAATCAGGGAAAACGGATGCCCAGTGCTGCTTGTGGCTCCGCTCTGGACAAACCAGACTTGGTTCCCAGTCCTGATGCGGCTGACCAGCACTGCCCCGTGGCCAATACCGTTGAGGAAAGACCTCCTCTCTAAGGCCAAGGGCTCGATTTGACATCCTCGCCCGCAACTATGGTCCCTACATGCATGGGCCATCAGCGGGTACCCGCTAACCTCCTGGAGGGAGTGTTAAACAAGATCACGCAGGCGAGAGCCCCGTCTACTAGACGGCTCTACTCCTCGAAGTGGTCTGTGTTCTCTGCCTGGTGTCAAGCTCAGGGCTGCGGGGTCACGGAAGTACTCTCCTTCCTTCAAGAGCTGCTGGATAAGGGCAGGACCCCATCCACGCTCAAAGTGTATGTGGCGGCCATAGCAACGTTTACAAAACCTGTGTCTGGCCAGTCACTGGGGAAAAACGACCTAGTCGTGCAATTCCTTAAGGGAGCTCGGAGGCTGAACCCTCCCAGACCTCCTTCAGTCCCGGTGTGGGACCTTTCTACGGTTTTGGAAGCCATGAAAGGCTTTCTACGGTTTTGGAAGCCATGAAAGGTGCCCCGTTCGAGCCAATCCATTTGTCAGACATGAATGCATCTGTCTTTCAAAACGGTGTTTCTTTTGGCTCTCGCTTCAGTGAAGCGCATAGAGGACTTACAAGCGCTTTCAGTAAGCGCGCCATGTATGGAGTTTGGGCCTAATGACTCAAAAGTCATACTCAAACCAAGGCCAGGTACGTGCCCAAATCCCTCAACACACCGTTCAGGGCCCAGGTTATTTCCCTGTGCGCTCTCTCGGTTCATGATGAGGAGGAGGATGCGAGTCTCCTTTGCCCTGTCAGGGCACTGAGAGCTTATGTGTCCCGCTCGTCTGTCTTCAGACAGACCGAGCAGTTCTTCGTTTTGTTTAGCGGACGCTCCAAGGGACTGGCCGCATCAAAACAGAGCCTATCCAGATGGATAGTCTACGCCATAGCACTGGCTTACACTTCTAAGGGCCTGCAGTGTCCTTTGGGTGTCAGAGCGCACTCCACGAGAGGCGTGGCCTCGTCGTGGGCGTGCTATAGTGGGGTTACCTTGCAAGATATCTGTACGGCCGTGGGCTGGGCCTCGCCGTCTACATTTATAAGCTTTTATAACCTAGAGGTTCCCGCCTTACAAGCAAAGCTTCTGTCGGTATAGAATTCAGTGCTATCTGCCCCGCTGTACCGGCCCAGATGCTGAGTTTCGCTTGTGCATCGCTCACTGAGCGATAAAACAGCTCCATGGGTGTTGAATAACCCGTACTGTTACCCAGTTCAGGCTGAACACGTTCACCCTGTCTGTGTGAAACACTGTTAACATAACTAGCTCCTGTAGGATACTATTTCATGGGGAATGATGCTTGCAGCCTCTCTTCCCCGACTCTCTGTGAGTCTATGGTGATTATGCACTACATGAGACCCGGGCTACTGCCCTTGGGACTTTGGTGTCAGATCCCAGTACGCATGGCGTCTTGCATTGTGTTCCCCATAGCGTAAGATATTACGCAGTACGAGAGATACTCTCGTAAGAGAACGTACTCGGTTACTAACGTAACCTCGGTTCTCTCTAGAGAGGGAACGAGTACTGCATATCTTGCCGTGCATACACAGCTCTGGTTGGCTTCGGCGATGAAAACCAGTGTACCAGCCTTATCGAGCTATATTTATAGGGCGAGACCACGCCCTTTCTGGCGGGACGTGACGAAATGGGCACGAAATGCCCCCATTGGATATGGTGTCACGTAGCGCCTCTCTCGATAGGCTGCTGCTGTTGCAGCAGGGCAGCCAATAGGCGCACGAGCCGCCCTGCCTATGTCTGCATGCTGCTGCACAGCGTTTTACATTAATTCAAAATTAAGGAAAATTTTTGTCTTCAATATCTCGTAGAAAAGAGGTTTTCCCCATAGCGTAAGATATTACGCAGTACTCGTTCCCTCTCTAGAGAGAACCGAGGTTACGTTAGTAACCGAGTACGTTTTACACCCCTGATATAGCATATGAGGTGACAATTTTCAGTTTTACTTCAACATAATCAGTGCCACAAATGATTATTCCGGGGGTGCACCACATCCTTGGACACATTACTGTCATGCCTGCACTTTAAAGACACCTCAAGTAAAAGTTGGCTCAACTCACCCCGCTCTCCCTCATACTGTTTAACTGGAGAGGTAGTGTACTGTACAATCTGAACAGATATAAAAAAAAAAAAAAATTAAAAATTTTATTTCAAAAACCATGACCAAGTAAAGAACTTTGGATGCCCAGGAGAACATTTTGGCAAAAACAACTCCAAAACTTAATTCATTACATTCTCTAATTAAATAGTAGGCATATAACTTTTGGCCAACGCATTTCTATTATAGAATACGACATCTATCACTGTATACATATATAAGCTCCTCAGTATTATCAACAGCTATTGCATTTCTCAGGAGCTAATTACCCTCCTCCATCCCCAGCTCCTCCTCTCGTCAATCAGGATTTGGCATTCTGATTCCCCTTGAATCAGAATAAATTCTCTAATTATGTTGTACTTTAAAATGTTGAATCAATGATATCTGAAATACATTCATGTTGGTTCTGTTTTGTTTACCCTAAGGGGGGTTATTGCTGCTCTCCCTGCTCTTATCCATGCTAGGCTGCATGGATGCGCAGGGAGTTCTTGCCCAGAACAGAACCATACCGCCAATCAAAACTGTATGCTAATTGCCAATCGTGTTTGACGAAAGTGGTCCTGACTGAAATATATAGGGGAGAGCGGGGCACAACCTAACGCTTTTTGACTTTCTCAGTTTGTGTAAACCTACTTAGGGTTCAGAGTATTTACTTTTGTGGTTTATTTCATTTCTACAGTTTATACTTTTTTCTTGATTTACCCCCAAAAAATGGAAGTGAAATGTGACAACATGGCCCATAGGTGGGGTACATTGAAACATATGAGGGATACATTGTAACATGAACATATGACAGATTAAATTGTTATCTGATCTAATAAAAAAAAAATATATATATATATATACACAATACAATAAAATATTTTCTCAGTAAAATACAATTATTAACTTTAAACTTTATAAAATAATGGCATTTTTTAATAATTAAATATAAACTATTTTTTGAGTTTGACAACAAACACACCACAAAACACAGCTATACGCAGCATAGTTCAAAACATAATAATAATTAATAATTTCTGAACACTGACTCTCAGTCTTTATTCACCTTTTTTCTCATGGTTTCTCAATATAATTTATAAGAGTATAGAATAGAATAACGTAGTTCTAATAGGGGCACATTGTAACGCAGTGTTATATCGTTCCCCATCTGCAGAACTGGGATTTAAACCCAGCTAGTGTTTTCTGCCAGTTAGCAAACCATTAAATAACTATCTCAACTGTTAAATAACATATGATTTGTCTAATTTTAAATAAACACAAAAAATAGAGATGAAAAATTAGCATAAGTAGGACATTTACTTTTGCTATGTTTAAGTACATTTTCAGTGATATCTTCCAAATATTTCTGAATTTTGGTGCATTTCTTTCTCTATATAGTGTTGGTATGGCAGCTAATAAATACACCAATTTTTGTCATGCTAGCATTTGTGGAAGTACTTAAAACAAGTGTGTTACAACTAGCCCTGCATTAGGTTGTGCCCTATATACACTCACCTAAAGGATTATTAGGAACACCATACTAATACTGTGTTTGACCCCCTTTCGCCTTCAGAACTGCCTTAATTCTACGTGACATTGATTCAACAAGGTGCTGAAAGCATTCTTTAGAAATGTTGGCCCATATTGATAGGATAGCATCTTGCAGTTGATGGAGATTTGTGGGATGCACATCCAGGGCGAAGCTCCTGTTCCACCAGATCCCAAAGATGCTCTATTGGGTTGAGATCTGGTGACTGTGGGGGCCATTTTAGTACAGTGAACTCATTGTCATGTTCAAGAAACCAATTTGAAATGATTCGAGCTTTGTGACATGGTGCATTATCCTGCTGGAAGTAGCCATCAGAGGATGGGTACATGGTGGCCATAAAGGGATGGACATGGTCAGAAACAATGCTCAGGTAGGCCGTGGCATTTAAAAAGGATAGTTCGGCCAAAAATGATATTTAACACATGCATTGCTCACCCTCAAGCCGTTCGAGATGCATATGTCAATCTTGTTTCAGACGAACACATTTTCAGTTATTTTAGAAAATGTCTTAGACCCTTCAGTGGATATAACCCTTCAAGTCCCAAAATGTGCATACATCCTTCACAAAAGTAATCCATCCGGCTCCAGGGGGATAAACGAAGGCCTTCTGAGGGTAATCCGTGCGATTTTGTCGTAAAAATATACATATTTAAAACTTTATAAATGAAAATATCTGACTTCCGGCAACGATCGACGCGCGTTCACGGGTAATGGAAGTCGGCGTACGAGGTAGGCGGGAGGTAGGACGTAGCGTAGGAACCGTCGTGACGTAGAACGAACGCGCCTGCGCAGCCAGAGAGCAGAGCAAAACAACGTCTACGTCATGACGGTTCCTACGCTACGTCCTACCTCGTACGCCGACTTCCATCACCCGTGAACGCCGGAAGTCAGATATTTTCATTTATAAAGTTTTAAATATGTATATTCTTACGACAAAACCGCACGGATTACCCTCAGAAGGCCTTCGTTTATCCCCCTGGAGCCCGATGGATTACTTTTGTGAAGGATGTGTGCACATTTTGGGACTTGAAGGAGGTGGACCCCATTGCTTCACATTATATCCACTGTAGGGTCTAAGACATTTTCTAAAATAACTGAAAATGTGTTCGTCTGAAACAAGATTGACATATGCATCTCGAACGGCTTGAGGGTGAGTAATGCATGTGTTAAATATCATTTTTGGCCGAACTATCCCTTTAAACGATTCCCAATTGGCACTAAGGGGCCTAAAGTGTGCCAAGAAAACATCCCCCACACCATTACACCACCACCAGCAGCCTGCACAGTGGTAACAAGGCATGATGGATCCATGTTCTCATTCTGTTTACGCCAAATTCGGACTCTACCATCTGAATGTCTCAACAGAAATCGAGACTCATCTGGCCAGGGAACATTTTTCCAGTCTTCAACAGTCCAATTTTGGTGAGCTCTTGCAAATTGTAGCCTCTTTTTCCTATTTGTAGTGGAGATGAGTGGTACCCAGTGGGGTCTTCTGCTGTTGTAGCCCATCCGTCTCAAGGTTGTGCGTGTTGTGGCTTCACAAATGCTTTGCTGCATACCTCGGTTGTAACGAGTGGTTATTTCAGTCAAAGTTGCTCTTCTATCAGCTTGAATCAGTCGGCCCATTCTCCTCTGACCTCTAGCATCAACAAGGCATTTTCGCCCACAGGACTGCCGCATACTGGATGTTTTTCCCTTTTCACACCATTCTTTGTAAACCCTAGAAAAAGTTGTGCGTGAAAATCCCAGTAACTGAGCAGATTGTGAAATACTCAGACCGGCCCGTCTGGCACCAACAACCATGCCACGCTCAAAATTGCTTAAATAATTTTTCTTTCCCATTCTGACATTCAGTTTGGAGTTTAGGAGATTGTCTTGACCAGGACCACACCCCTAAATGCATTGAAGCAACTGCCATGTGATTGGTTGATTAGATAATTGCATTAATGAGAAATTGAACAGGTGTTCCTAATAATCCTTTAGGTGAGTGTATATATATAGTAATATATTATGTGTGTGTGTGTGTGTGTGTGTGTGTGTCATGAAACTTCTCCGAGACACAAGGTTGAGGATCCAAACGCATACGTTTTTTAAAGGGTAATTGTTTTCATTGTGCTCATAGAGCTTATTGCCATGAAAAACATTCTTACCCACGCTGACTGACAGATCCGATGCGTGCACACAAAGACGCCTCAGACTCAATCCCAATATACACACATACACAGAATAACAATATTTCAAAATATGGACAGTCTTGGCCAGTATTCACGCAAACATTATATTTTATGTCTAATGTGAACATTTAACTGTTGGGGAAAACCATCTGACGTGTAAAATTGTTAGGAAAAAAAAGTTGAATATATATTTTTCTATATTTGACATTTGATTGTGACTTGGTGTATGCCACATTTGGTGTTAGTACCAGTGATTTTAAGGTATGGTTGCTAAGTGATTTTGTTTTGGAACCTTCAGAAAACTTTAACTCGATTTTTCTCAAAATTGACTTTGCTGATTATATCAACTTAAAATAGGTGTAGCTCAGTCATTTTTTGTCCGATTCAAACAAATCATACACCATTTTTTTAAGATAGAATGTAAAAAAACAAAACAATACCCACAATACAAATATAATTTGTTACTTTACATAAAGTAGATGAGACGTTGCACAGGATTTGTTCTGTGGCCAAAATACATTAATTGAACATTAAATTTCAACATTTACTTTCTGATTTAACTTAAATGGATTGCACAGTGATACATATGACAAAATGTTCAGGAAATTATAGCTTGTGGCGCAAGTTCTACCAGGAAGACTCTAGTGCCAGGTCATTAATTCATACATATAGGTCTGTCCAGTCACTGTTTGACACATGGAGTATATAAGCACTAAACTCTGTTTCACGTTTGCAGTTGATGACGCTGATGTTCCCCACCATCCTCCCCATCACCAACAGGTTGGCCCCTGTCCATCCATCTGGGGTAGGCTCCGCCCCTGCCTTCATCTTCAGGTATGATCAGCCGAATCTGCATCCCCCAGGATTTGGACTAGGAACACACTGGCCTACTTCGCCAAATAACTTTTCTATACAACTAAACATGAATTGTTGTTGCTCACTACCATCTCTTAAATACTTTATGGAATAAATACCATGCAGGTGTTTTGAGTGAATTGGGTCAGCAGTGAGGGTCTTCCCCCTGGTGGACTGAGTCTTAAATGGGCTTCAGGTGATAGTAAATATAAAATTGCAGAGATATAAGCAAATAGACAGAAAAACACTATATTTTTATGTTGCAAAAGTGCACTAAATACAAGGTAAAACTATTCGCATTCATTGTAATATTGATGATCTATTATGTCATGATATTGAAATATGCTGAAACTATAAACTCTATGAGAGTAAACCTCACCAGATGCAGACAGACAAAGAAAATGAGTGAGGGGATGTGTGAAGAGAGAGAGAGAACAAAGCGTCCAAAACAAAATGCACAAGGACAAATGGCTTTGAACATCACTTGTTGCTAAGTGATGAAGAATAGCAGCACTGAACAGACCTATTATCCTCTGAATGTGCTGTTGTTTTTCTGAAGTGGCATCAACACAAATACAAAGATCAATTACAAGCCTGTACCACAAGAATCTGTAAGATGTACAGCCTTATCAAACAATGTGCACTATTTATTTTATTTCTTGCTTTTGTTATTCGCTTTCCTCCTTAGTAAATTAGCAGTCAGTACTCAAATAAGCCTATATTAAGTGGTTAACTGACATAAAGAAAAACAAAGCTTATTTAAAGGTACTTGCAAAGTCACAAAATTGCCCCATAGGCTCGGTTTACTTTGGCTCAGTTGTATTTTTTAAGGAACAGACACGCTGACATTCTGACAGAGCAGAAATGGGCATGTTTCATGGAGGATTTTCTGCTATGAGTATTGCTGATTTGTTAGGGATAATTAGATGTGAAAGCATTTTAAACAACATTGAAATACTTGAAGTTTTGCGTAATTAAAGGGTTAGTTCACCCAAAAATGAAAATTATGTCATTAATGACTCACCCTCATGTCGTTCCAAGCCCGTAAGACCTCCGTTCTTTATTCAGCATTGTATTCTCTTCCGGTTCTGTTGTCAATCCGAGTTCACGAGTCTGCAGTGACGCTGCTGACGTAAGACAGTGCTGACGTGTTATCTGGTAACCAGTACACGGAAGAGAATACAATGCTGAATAAAGTCGTAGTTTTTGTTATTTTTGGACAAAAATGTATTTTCGATGCTTCAAAAAATTCTAACTATCCCACTGATGTCACATGGACTACTTTGTTTATGTCTTTATTGCCTTTCTGGACAAGGACAGTATACCGTACATACATTTTCAATGGAGGGACAGAAAGCTCTCGGACTAAATCTAAAATATCTTAAACTTTGTTCCGAAGATGAACGGAGGTCTTATGGGCTTGGAACGACATGAGTGTGAGTCATTAATGACATAATTTTCATTTTTGGGTGAACTAACCCTTTAAAGACTTTACTATTTTATTATTTTGTGCAGCTCAGTTTTCTGCTGTAACTATTGCGGAAGAAAATTAAAAAAAAAAAAAAAAAAAAATGGACCCACATGCATTTTTGATTTGGTATAGAAATACCTCACTAAGATTGTCCCCACTTGATTGTCCAATCAAATACAATTGAAAAATATTTAGGAGAGGATTTCCAATGCAGGATTTCCAAGCAGGACATGCCTACATAACTCAGGCTTAAAGGATTAGTTCACTTTTAAAAAATTTATTGCTGATTATTTACTCACCCCCATGTCATCCAAGATGTCCATGTCTTTCTTTCTTCAGTCGAAAAGAAATTAAGGTTTTTGATGAAAAGATTCCAGGATTTTTCTCCATATAATGCACTTTGCTGGGCACCAAACGGTTCAAGGTCCAAAAGACAGTTTCAGTGCAAACTGCAAACTGTTCAAAGGGCTTTAAACGATTCCAGACGATGAATAATGGTCTTATCAAGCAAAACGATCGGTCATTTCAAAAATAAATAACAAAGTTTAAGTTTTACAAGCTGAAATGCTCGCCTTGCTCTGTTCTGTGATGCACCATTATTCATCGTCTGGTGTCGTTTAAAGCCATTTGAACAGTTTGCAGTTTGAAACTTTTGGACCTTGAACCGTTTGGTGCCCAGCAAAGTGCATTATATGGAGAAAAATCCTGGAATGTTTTCATCAAAAACCTTAATTTCTTTTCGACTGAAGAAAGAAAGACATGGACATCTTGGATGACATGGGGGTGAGTAAATTATCAGCAAACGTTTTTTTAAAAGTGAACTAATCCTTTAACAATTTAATCATATATATCAGTTTCAACATTTACTGAATAATTTATCTGTTCAAAAGCCAGATAGACTCACCAGGAAGCACCAAGATTAACTAAAATATTGTCTGCAAACTCAGCAACAGCAAGAAGTATTGATATTCTGTATTAGGTATAAACATGAACTCTGCTGAAGCATCGTATTAGTGATTTAATCAGAGATCAGGGGAAAGGGGGTTTCTCTATCGCGCGTTCTTGCTTTTCTTCTCTTCTTTCCTTCAATATGTTCTATTCCCCTGCTGCCAGCTGATCTTACATTTATTTAATTTCCTAAAACTGTATGCCAGGTCATATTAGCACTTTTAAAAGAATAAGGGAGATATAAAAAAAAAACTTGAAAACCTTACACATGCAAAAACATGTCAAAGGCAAGTCAAGGATTTCCCAGTAATGATTATAAGTACGCTATCCAAACCTCAGTGCTGCCTTTTCACCAGTGATGCATCATCTCAATCCATACATCAGTCAGTACACTGAAGTAACTCTGTGTGTGTGAATGTATGTCAATGACTAATCCCTTTCACTAGCTTGTCAGGGTCACCTTCTTTCCTCCTGTCACGACTTGGCTGTGGCCCGAAGCAGATGTGTCTCATGGTTAGGCAACTGTCAAGATCTAGTGTCTCATAAAGTAGAGTTATATAAACCCAGCTTCTCTGGGAGACATTGAGCCTTGGCCGTGAAAATGAGTGTGACTAGCTGCACAGGTTTCCATTTAAAACTGCTCAATGGGTCAGAAGATTCACTGGTAGATACTGTAGTTATATAGTTCATACTCTCGCTTTTTCATGCCAGATTTGACTCATTTGGCAGTATTTTGACAACAAATAAAAAAAAAATATATATAAAAAAAATGTTTTTTCAACCAAAAGAAGATATTGAATTTCCTACAGGTTTGGAATAACTATCCCTTTAATTGATATGCATTAGCTTATAAGTACACTGTGTTCACAAGTTGTTTCATACTGTAAGTTGTGACTTAAGTGTACAGTTTAGATTGATCTACATTGTTCATATCTTTTCTCAAGTATATAGTACATTTTTGTATTATGTGTAAGGCTGGGAAGGAGTGACCAGGTAAGTATGTCGCAGCATTCACTGTTCCACCCCCTGTTTTGTTTTTGATAGCTAGAGAAGCTTAGTTAAGGTGTTTCAACACAGAATATTTTGTTTTCTAAGGCCCTGTTTACACCTTATATTAAGATAGTAAGAAGTCTGGTCAGTCCTATCACAAGTGGACGACACTAAATACAGGGTTTAAAACAATTCGAGCTTGTCCACTTTCGACCACTTCCAGAGATAGTTGAAAACGCATTTGACCGGATTGCTTTCATAGTGTAGCTTTTTTGTGTGGTTGAATGTGTTCGAACAGCCACAAAAAAATGCCTACTCTTCGCCTAATGACTTAATGTGTAAACATTATAGGAAATGTGCTAGCCAGACGGTATTTAACCCTCTGGGGTCTTAGGTGTTTTTGGGGCCCTTGAGATGTTTTGACATGCCCTGACATTTGTGCTTATTTCAGCTACTTAAATCATACCATTTGCCAACATATACATTTACAGTATTCAGCAAAAACTCTGCTACAATAATATGTGAGCAAAATGGATGTACATGTTTGCATTTTATAAAAAAAAATATATTATGCGTGGTTAGTACGTTTTGGGAAAAAAATGTCACCGCAATAAGGCCATTTAACACATACTGAATAGTTGTCCACAAGACTTTTGAGTTACTATTCTTGTAGGCTAGAATTTTTACTTCAAAATGAAGTGAAAATCATTCTGACCACTCTTTCACAAACAACAATATAATGATTTAAATTTCTTTCGTCAGTTTTTGGTCAGCACTGCTGTATGCGTGGGAGTGTGAATGGCCATGAATATTAATGTGATTTACACCTGGGTGGGAAGACTAAAGACACTCCCCCAATGGCCCATCAAGGTGCTGTGAGGCAGCCTGAACTAAGAATGATTCACTGATGAATAAAAAGTTAAACAGCATTTATTCAAAATAGAAATCTTTCCTAAGAACGTAAAGACTTAAAGTCATTCCTATCACTTAACACATCCTTTCAAAAAAACAAACATAAAAAGACCAAACTTGTTTTTTTTTTATAAAAAAAAATGTATTTAAAGAATCCTAAAAAAAACTATTACAGGTTAGAAAAAATGAAGCAGCACAACTGTTTCCAACATTGATTTTTTAAAAAATCATATCAGAATGATTTCTGAAGGCTGATGGTTAGTTAGGTAAGTTAGCGGGACATCTCACTGATGCTGACATCTGTCCATTTATATTTGCAGCCTTTTGCAGTTGCCTTGGCAGCCTGGGTAATAGACTAACCAAAACTGAACATTTATATATAAAAAAATATATTGTATTTAGACAATATATCCCACCACCAGATTTCGTCATGAGTCATTTTGTACCCACCACTTTTGGAAACATTGAGGCACGGATGTACCTAATTCAAATAAAACATATCCAGTTAATTAGCAGAGCATTCATTTAGTCCGCTCTTAAATAAGAGATCTAGCGCTAAAATGTTTTGTTTTTGAACTCGAGCTAAGCGCTCGTGTCCGTTGCTATCAGTGACATGGATACAGTGTTCTCTTGTGGCGGCGCGCGCGCAATCTTCACTAGGACGCGCTTTTCAATCTATCGCCGTTGCGGCGGACACTATTCATTCCGGTGAAATCACAAAATAAAATGCACATAAACATAACAAAAATAAAATGTGTCCCTGCTTAATATAGACTGTAACCACTGATGAACATATTCGGTTTTGATGAGGGAAAGAAAACTATACCGAGGGTGGATTAGAACCCCTAACCTCTGACATGCTTGGCAAAAGATCTGCCACTAGACCAATGAAGTACTCAAACAAAACTTGCGGATCGATATATTTCACTAAATCATTATAACCTATGCAGTTATTCAAAAAGTTTACACGAGCGTATAGGTAATATTTCCTATGTCAAAACTAGGCAAAATATAGTCTGAAAATTAATTTGAGCTCTATGAGCAGAAAAGGAATTATATAACACTAAACAACTTACTCCGAGCTTCATGTCGTCGTGTCCTGTGGACAAACGTTGACACAATATCAAAGGTTGGCTTGCTCATCCTAAAATTTCAGACCCACTGCTCCTCGTTAAAGCCAATATTTAAACACAATATGCTCCCCAAAAATATTGATTAATACCTTGATTATAATCACTCATTCATTACATATACATTGAAGCAGCAGTGGATTCCAATCCACCCCCTTCAGTGAAAACGAGGCCTTATTTTCATAATAATTACAATTTAACTTTTTAAATTTATTAATTTAAACTAATCATTAGGCTATAATTTTTACCACTCTCCGCACCTCCCCTGGCATGCTCTGGCGCCCCCCTGGGGAGGTGCGCCCCACACTTTGAAAGCCCCTGATATATATAAAAGAGTTATGTCCGGTCGAACGATGTATTAATTAACTTCAGATTGGATTGAGTTTGTAATAGGCACTTACCTGACGCTAAAAGATCTTTCGTGCCTCTAACAATTGCTTTCGATCTTCTTTCTTTCCTGGTCAACGACGTAACGTGATGCTTCACTACCATAGTACGATGCATCGTTGCAGAAATCAGCTAGTAAGTCATGACTGTTTCCCGAAACCATATTGTCGCAAAGTGGTCGTTCAACCACGTTGGTTAATGACGTCAGGCATGTGGTGGAGTAATCACTTCTTTAAATGAACATGTTTGAGATCAAATTAATGCTAGATGTTTTGATATAAATTACAGACGTGGTATCTGAGGACTATTTCTAATTTTCGGACTATTTCTTTATTTCGCTTTATTTCCAGATTCAAGCATAGGCTTGTTCTTACATAGTAGAGCACGTCCGCACATGCACAGTCTTCAACAACGGTGCTTTAAATATCTTGACAAACTCAAAGATGTAAATGACATTTGTATTTTAAATAAAAGACACAGGTTGTACTGAAGGTTAGCTTGCTTTTTTTTTTTTTACAGATTTATTAAGTCCACATGTCATGCAATCTAGAAACTATGCTTCTAACCACAGCTCGAGGGTTTGCGATGCACTTTGCGATGCTGTTTGCGAATGTTCGTTGGAACGATGGTTTCGGGAAACACCGATTTGTTGAACTATGCTGATAACGACGGAACTTGCGACCATAGTTGGCTAACGATGCTATCGGGAAACACACCCCTGAATGGTATGTGGAAAACACTTGAGTTTTGCCACAGACTTGTCCCAGTGTCTAGAACGCAACTGAATGCTTTTCCAAGCATCTCCATACTTGAAAAACAGCGGAAAACTACTTTTAAACACAAAATTACTAAATATTTACGTACATATTTACAGCGGGCCTATTCGTACGGGATTAGTATTACCTGAGGTAATTTTTCTGACCTTTTTACTGAAGGTAAAAGTCGCCGTAACTTTACTGACATTGTTCGGAATGATTACTGAGATGGCACATTCGGACGGGACAAAAATCACAGAGAAGCTCTGGTAATTATTACTTTACCCCACCTCTCCATGTTAAACTAGTTCCGTCCGAATAGGGCTATAGTTTAGCGACTATCAGAGCAGAAACTAAAGCTGCTGCTCTCCATATGTTTTTACGTAATCTCCGATCGCGTTCGTATGTACATTGCTCAAGCTTATTTCGCCCATTAGATCGAATAATCTGAAAAACCGCATTCATTTACCCGCCCATAGACCCCCCCCTTGATGAAATCAAGACCGAAATGTCTGTCTGTCAGGCAGGCAGAGATGCGAGCAGCAACCGTCGGATCATCAGGCTGGAATGAGAGGTAGTTGTGTGTCATCAGCGTAGCAGTGATAGGAAAAGCCATGTTTCTGAATCACAGATCCTAGTGATGTCATGTAGATGGAGAAGAGAAGTGGTCCAAGCACTGAGCCCCGAGGCACCCAAGTAGCTAGATGTTGGGTCTTGGACACATCACCCCTCCACGACAACCTGAAGGACCTACCTGAGAGGTAAGAGGTCATTTTACTGTATTCAGCACAATCTCTGCTACAATAATATGTGAGCAAAATGTATGTACATGTTTGCATTTTTTAGAAAATACAGATCATGCATGGTTAGTAAGTTTAGGTTGGGGAAATTGTCACCGCAATAAGGCCATAAAAACATACTGAATAGTTGTTCACAAGACTTTTGTGTTATCTCGTAGGCTAGAATTTTTACTACAAAATGATGTGAAAATCATTCTGACCACTCATTCACAAACAACAATATAATGATTTAAATTTTGTAGGTCAGTTTTTGTGTCAGCACTGCTGTATGCATGGGAGGGTTGATGGCCATGAATATTTATGTGATTCACACCAGGGGAGACAAAGGGGACTCCCACAATGGCTAATGCCCGATCAAAGAAGCTGTAAGGCAGCCTGAACAAAGAAAGGAGGAGATTCAAAAATTTTAATCTGTTTTATTGTAATTCCTTAATTGATTAATTCCTCACGACTCACCACTCTTTGCTTCTGAGCTTCCCTACAAAGAGGGGCCAGACCTGGTTTGGGCTGGGTGGCCGACAGCCCAGACTCTTGAGCACAGTGGGCGAGAAACTTGTCAAAAGGTTCGGCGTGTCTTTTAGCATCCCAGAATCTACTGACTATTGAGTTAACAGATTCGCCAAATATGGTGTAAGGGGACATGGGGGCATCAAGGAGAAATGCCGCCTTCTCGCCCGTGTGGTTGAGCCACAGATAACTCTCTGTGCTGAGCATAGCACCAATAGAATGGCTGATGGCATGGGTGGTTTGCTTTGTCTAACTGAAGACTGTCCACAGCATGAGTCACTATCTCGAATAACTCCTTGTAAGCTCTTTTGTCACAAGAGGAGTGCTCAGAGGCAGCACTCTCAAATTCCATATCTGCAAGAGAACCAGTGTCCTCAGCACAGTCTGAAGAAGCACCGGAGTGCACTCCAGAAGCGGGCTCCAGGACCTCACCATCTGGCGAGAGGACAAGAGAAAGAGAGGGACACATGAGCCCCATGATCTCATAGAGGACGCACAGGTTCGCTCTTCCCGCTCTTCCTGAGTCGAGAGAGGAGCACCCTGATGGGAAATAACTCATGGTGCTCACACTCGGTGCGCCATGGAGGGCTAGAACAGCGTGCTCTTCCCCCAGACATTCCAGACAAAAAAATCATGCGGGTCATCCTCAGAGAGATGGGTTGTAAGTGTAACCGAATGAATGAGATGAGTGGTGGTGATTGACGGTTGTGAGCACTAATCAGCAGGGAGTATCCACTATTTAAGAGCTGGTTGGTTATGGCCTGGGATGCGTCACGTCCGGCTCCTCCCCGTTCTCTGTTGTTGACAGTGGACACAGGTATGTTTCGTTAGCATGTAGCAAGTTCTGTTGTTTGCTGTGTGCATGGCAGTAATGATTCATGGTGCATTCTAGCCTGTCTTTTCCCCTCCCTGGTTCCCTCGGCTTGTTTTAAGTGGATGCTAAGACTGCTAACCTCTCAGGTATGTGCGAACTGTTTTATGGAAAGGAGATAGGTTAGCCTTGTGGGGTTTGGGGATTAGTTGATGTTTCGCGTTGTGTGCAGTATTCCCTGTATTTCAGCTGAACGGCAGTTATATGAATCCCATTTTTCGGTAAGTGTTGTCATGCACGTGGTTATATGCTGAGAATTTTAGCAGGTGATGTATGCATTTTAGTAATGGTTTTCTGTGTGTATTTGTCTCAGGATTCTCTCTATTTGTTTCTGCTATAGTTGAAGTCCCGTTCGCTTCTCTGCTGCCATAATGCGAGAACGCTGTATCGTCCAACTATTCAGGGGGATTGTCGCTGTCTGGTTTCTTTAAATTATAGTGTAGTGTATTTTGGGGTTTACGTTCACTAATTTGTGAAATAAGGAGAAGATAACCCCACGGTTACTCCTTTCAAGCTTGTCTACCCTATTATCTGAATTGAATTAATTTGTTTCATTTCTTTTTATATTGTACTAAAATCTGTATATTGTTTGTGATTTGATATGACTTTATCACTGCCTGTTCTTGTGATCATACAGTGATGTAATCAAATTGTGATTTAGTGTAACTGTTTTGAAGTTTGTTCTAAGTTTGTTTTATTTTCTTTCAGTCGCCGGGGTCCCACGGGTGAAGGGTCTCTTGTGGTGGTGGTGCTCCTCCTACGGTTGCCGTGCAACACTTTTGAAGTGTTTTGGTTGCGTGATCTGAGTGCACGGTGGTGTGTGTGTGTGCAAGTGTGCTTTTGACTAACTAGCTTTGTGCTCACTTCTCCGTGGTGAACCTCGGCCCTGTAAGGTTGTATTTCTTTTGTCAGTTGTGTAATTATTAGTTATGTAAATCGTTGTATGTCACTTGTTGTTTTTGTTTGTTTTGAAACCGATGTCAGCCATGCACTAACGAGTCATCAGACACATCCTGGTGCAACGAAGGTTATTTTAATGTGATTCTCATTCTCTTTTTAAACATGACTTTGTATTAATAAAATTTTGTATTTCTTTATGATACCCACGTTTCTGCCTACCTTCTTAAGAGAGTCGAACCTGTGTGACCTAAATTCTTAGTTATCATTCATATTTCCCGGGGTGAAATTCCCATGGGTGGCGTAGTCGAAATTCTTTGTGTCTGAAATCTGTACTACTCTTGGCCACATAAGCAAGGTGGCACGCATCTCTTAGTGGAATCTCTCGACATGATTCTACTCTTTTTTTTTTTTAAAGATAAAAGGCTCAACTTCTGCCTAAAAGTATTAACTCCTGACAGAGTGACAGTAAGAAAAAGAGAGAGGTAGCACACAATGCTGTCTCTGAAGACAAAGAAACCTGAAGGCGTGTCTGTTTCACGTCTATTTATAGCCTCTCATGACCGTGGCTTCCAATTATGTAATCTTCAGAGGTCATTTAAGCCAAGTTCTTGTTTGCCACACATGCTTCACAACTGGTCGAACAAAGAATGTTCTCATTAGCGTTATGAAACGCAGCAATGAGTGTAGCTTTTGATAGGCAACACATCTTAATACCAGGTGTAAACAAGGCCTAATTTTCTGTTTGGTAGTTAGTTTGTTCATTAAAGTTAAATAGTTAATTATTTCTTTTATTTCTTTTTTATATTTTATTATTGCCCTCATGCTCTTACCTTCCAACCATACATTGTCATTGTGTTGCTTTAATTTCTCAAGGTCTGTAATACTTGTAGGGACAAAAATATTTGAAAACAAGTCATGCAGTTTTGGAAAAGCACGAGGATGAGTAAATTATAACAGAAATTAAATTTGTATTTTACCTATCCCTTTAATTTAGATTCACTAGCTTACATTAGTATACTTTGTTTACAAGTTGTTTCACATTCTAAGCTGTGACCTCAGTGCTTTTCCATAATTCATTAGCATAGTTTGCACATTGAATTTGCATAGAAGCCTGTCATTGTATTACTGTGATGCAATGGTTCAATAGATGATCCATCATTGCTCTAGACAATTTAGCTCTGTGACAAGTTAAGGATTTTCCCCAAACCCTCTGAAAATACTGTATCTCAAATCTGTGCTGGGCTCATATCTATTCCCATCAAAGAAATCCCTGAGGTTATACTGACTGCATGAATTGCATGTAAATTTCTGTTGGTTAAAAAAAAAAACTACAAAAGCCCTTGAGCTGACACTTTGACAGCAGCCCTCTTTCTTATCTTAATACTGTGAGGGTTATCTGTCAGTCATATTTGCTCAGATGCTGGGGGGGCTAGTTCTCTTCTATTGGTTAAATGTCATTTTCATGTCCTAGTACTGCCTGAAGACAGTCTTAACCTCTACTTTCTGTTACTTATATTACAAGTTTTCCCCCTGTGATTTCAAAGTAAAAAAATAGCAGAGGTGGAAATAAAGAATTACAACTACTCATGTTACTACTGTCATTTAAGGTGACCAGGTGTCTCTTTTTTTCGGGGACAGTCACAGTTTTGTTGTTCTGTCCCGACTGCAGCTGTCCCCTGAAATGTCCCGGTTTTACAACGTGTTCAAAACAACCCGCAAATACATTGCAATAATGCCTGACCAATATACAGCAGCCTGCTGGTTATAGGAGCATTCCTGTAGTGATTATTTTCACCAACAGAGGGCGTTGCGAGCTACGCTGACTCTAATTGGTACTTCATGGAATAAAAAATTGACAAAAAAATTAAGCATTTATATAGCGCTTTCATATCTACTACTGTACACCCAAAGCACTTTACAATCATATCAGGGGATCTCTCCTCAACCACCACCAGTGTGCATCATCTACTTGGATGATGTGACGGCAGCCACAGTACAATGGCGCCAGTGCGCTTACCACACACCAGCTATAGGTGGAGAGGAGAGAGAGTGATCGAGCCAATTCAATGGATTGGGATTATTAGGAGGCCATGATTGGCAAGGGCCAATGGATGAAATTTGGCCAGGACACTGGGGATATACCCCTACTCTTTACGAGAAGTGCCATGGAATTTGTAATGACCACAGAGAGTCACGACCTCGGTTTAACGTCTTATCCGAAGGACGGGACACGTATGAAGAACATAACCTGGACGCAAGCATAATGCCATTATCGTCAAATATCAAACGGAATATCATTATCGCTTTCAAGGTAGTAACATACTAACTATTCATGTTAAATTTACGTAATACTGTTTTGACCCTGCTTTATAATAAGGCCTCAACAGGGTGTGGGATTGTTTTGCACAATTTTAAAAGTCCCCAAATTTCTGCAGTCACAACGCAGTAATTTACTAATAAAAGAATACAATTGGAGTTATATTAAAAAATGTCCTGGCTCTTTAAAACTTTATAATGGCAGTGAATGGCTGTTTCTGTTTTGAAGTCCATAAAAGTGCATCTATCAATCATAAAAGTGCTCCACATGGCTCCGGTTAATAAAGGCCTTCTGAAGAGAATCCATGCGTTTTGGTAAGAAATATATTCATATTTAACACTTTACAAAGTAAAATTCTATCTTCCGGCCAAACGCAGTCTACTTATAAAGTTTTAAATATGGATTTTTTTCTTATACAAATGCATCTTGCACTTCAGAATGCCTTTATTAAAGGAGAACTCCGGCACAAAATGAACCTTTGGTCTAATAAAACATTGGTACCTAGTCAACCGTTCTCTGAGATTTGTTTTCATGATAATCGAATGTAAAGAGTTTTATCTCTAAAAACTGTTTAGCGTATAACGCTAGTAATGGGGGCATTTAATAAGTAAAAAGAAATCGCTAGTTTATACCACTAACAAGGCTCAAAATAGCCCCACACTAACACAGTAACATAATGAGGGTCCCTACATGCAAAACGAAGCATTGAGAACTTTGTAAGTGTACAGACCGTTTAATAAGAAGATAAAGATAAAGACAGTCCACTTCGTGTAGGCTATACAGACAGGAGCCATCTTTGGAAAACAGTCTCGACTAATCAACCCATGAACGACGTGCTAAGTGAGCTGAACTGTATGAAGTACAGTGAACTTCTGAACTGTATGAATGACGTTCGTGGTTTGACTAGTGGAGACTGTTTTCCAAAGATGGCTCCTGTCTGTATACACGAAGTGGACTGTCTTTATCTTTATCTTCTTATTAAACGGTCTGTACACTTACAAAGTTCTCAATGCTTCGTTTTGCATGTAGGCACCCTCATTATGTTACTGTGTTAGTGTGGGGCTATTTTGAGCCTTGTTAGTGGTATTAAAGCTGCTGTAGGTAACCTTTCAAAAAATGTATTTGCTAAAACTCTCATTATGTCCTGACAGTAGAATATGAGACTGATAATCTGTGTAAAAATCAAGCTCCTCTGGCTCCTCCCAGTGGTCTTATTGCATTTGCAAGAAATACATGCTCCCGGTCAGAAACAACCAATCAGAGCCAGGAGGAATGTCTTAGCAGTGTCAATCACTCTCGTGTACGCGCTGATCACACCCCTCTCTTGCACAGCGCGAGCCGTCGTTCAAACTCAAGATTGCCGGCGTGCTGCAGCTGAGCTTATGATGGAGAAACAACCTAAACTGCCAATTCTCGAGTGACACCTGCTCATAAAACAAAGAGGTAAAAGGAAAAAGACTGATGACGATAAACAAGCGAAAAAGAAATAATTACACAGAGCCCATTGACTCGGTGTCAAAACTCTAGCCGCATAACATGTAGATAAAATGTCACGCACTCTGCTAAGCAACAATTGAAACCTGCTAATTCACTGGCTTGTCATGTAGCTGAAATAATGTACTAGCACACCTTATCTAGCATTATATATCGCTAGAATAATCACTTACATACTGTAACGTTAGTTACCGTTATATTACCGTTATCTTACTAGCTATTTATAACTTATAGAAAGAGTGCAACGTTATAAAGTTACATGTAGGCTATTGGAGAATACAAAATGATTTGAAGACCAAGTTTGTAGTCAAAGTATGGGCAGGCCATAGTCAATGTAAAGCATATTATTGACGTTTAGTCCCTATTAGTGAATGTGCCATATAACTTTTTATCCGCTGTTATCTGTGGCCCTGTTTACTAGCCTGCGCGTTCACGACAGGCTCCGCTGTGGAGGACGAGCTGTGGAGGGAGGGCTGTAGCACAGCAGAGAGCAAGGGGGTGGGACCTGTAAGTTGTGCTTGTTCAAATTTTCAGGCTAAGTCAACGTTTTCTCAAAACTCCCTACTGCAGCTTTAACTAGCGATTTCTTTTTACTTATTAAATGCCCCCATTACTAGAGTTATACGCTAAACAGTTTTTAGAGATAAAACTCTTTACATTCGATTATCATGAAAACAAATCTCAGAGAACGGTTGACTAGGTACCAATGTTTTATTAGACCAAAGGTTCATTTTGCGCCGGAGTTCTCCTTTAACCCTCCAGAGCCACGTGGAGCACTTTTATGATGGATAGATGCACTTTTAAGGACTTCAAAACAGAAACTGCCATTATAAAGCTTGGAAGAGCCAGGACATTTTTTTATATAACTCCGATTATATTCGTCTGAAAGAAGAAAGTCATATACACCTAGGATGACTTGAGGGTGAGTAAATCATGGGCTAATTAACATTTTTGGGTGAACTAATAATAATAAAATAATAATTCATTACATTTATATAGCGCTTTTATAGGCACTCAAAGCACTTCACATGGAAGGGGGAATCTCCTCAACCACCACCAAAGTGCAGCATCCACTTGGATGATGCGACGGCAGCCATAGTGCGCCAGAACGCCCACCACACACCAGCTTACTGGTGGAGAGGAGACAGAATGATGAAGCCAATCAGTGTATATACACTCACCGGCCACTTTATTAGGTACACCTGTCCAACTGCTCGTTAACACTTAATTTCTAAGCAGCCAATCACATGGCGGCAACTCAGTGCATTTAGGCATGTAGACATGGTCAAGACAATCTCCTGCAGTTCAAACCGAGCATCAGTATGGGGAAGAAAGTTGATTTGAGTGACTTTGAACGTGGCATGATTGTTGGTGCCAGAAGGGCTGGTCTGAGTATTTCAGAAACTGCTAATCTACTGGGATTTTCACGCACAACCATCTCTAGGGTTTACAGAGAATGGTCCGAAAAAGAAAAAACATCCAGTGAGCGGCAGTTCTGTGGGCGGAAATGCCTTGTTGATGCCAGAGGTCAGAGGAGAATGGCCAGACTGGTTCGAGCTGATAGAAGGGCAACAGTGACTGAAATAACCACTCGTTACAACCGAGGTATGCAGCAAAGCATTTGTGAAGCCACAACACGCACAACCTTGAGGCGGATGGGCTACAACAGCAGAAGACTCCACCGGGTACCACTCATCTCCACTACAAATAGGAAAAAGAGGCTACAATTTGCAAGAGCTCACCAAAATTGAACAGTTGAAGACTGGAAAAATGTTGCCTGGTCTGATGAGTCTCGATTTCTGTTGAGACATTCAGATGGTAGAGTCAGAATTTGGCGTAAAGAGAATGAGAACATGGAACCATCATGCCTTGTTACCACTGTGCAGGCTGGTGGTGGTGGTGTAATGGTGTGGGGGATGTTTTCCTGGCACACTTTAGGCCCCTTAGTGCCAATTGGGCATCGTTTAAATGCCACGGCCTACCTGAGCATTGTTTCTGACCATGTCCATCCCTTTATGGCCACCATGTACCCATCCTCTGATGGCTACTTCCACCATGTCACAAAGCTCTAATCATTTCAAATTGGTTTCTTGAACATGACAATGAGTTCACTGTACTAAAATGGCCTCCACAGTCACCAGATCTCAACCCAATAGAGCATCTTTGGGATGTGGTGGAACGGGAGATTCGCATCATGGATGTGCAGCCGACAAATCTGCGGCAACTGTGTGATGCCATCATGTCAATATGGACCAAACTCCCTGAGGAATGCTTCCAGCACCTTGTTGAATCTATGCCACGAAGAATTGAGGCAGTTCTGAAGGCAAAAGGGGGTCCAACCCGTTACTAGCATGGGGTACCTAATAAAGTGGCCGGTGAGTGTATATATATATATATGGGGATGATTAGGAGGCCATGATGGACAGAGGCCACTGGGCAAATTAATTTGGCCAGGATGCCGGGGTTACACCCCTACTCTTTCGAAAGACATCCTGGGATTTTTAATGACCACAGAGAGTCAGGACCTCGGTTTAACGTCTCATCCGAAGGACGGTGCTCTTTGATAGTATAGTGTCCCCATCACTATACTGGGGCATTAGGACCCACACAGACCTGGTTTTCTCAGGAGGTCTCCCATCCAGGTACTGACCAGACTCAACCCTGCTTAGCTTCAGTGGGCAACCAGTCTTGGGCTACAGGGTGATATGGCTGCTGGCAATTTCCACCCCTTTAAGGATAGTAAAAGTAATTTTCAAGCACAAAAGTAACAAAAGATTTGAAACAAATCAAAAAAGTTGTAATTTCTGTATACAATATAAACAGCTTTTGAAAATGAAAATATTAAATACAATTATAAAGTGTTAAATATTTCTTAAATTGTTTTATTTATCATATATTTATGTTGTTTTATTTTTCCATTGTGTTTTTGTAAAGTCATAATTTTGTTATAATATTGTTTTGAACTGCTTGCTATTTACAATGTATACTATTAACTGATTTCATTGTGTGATTTTCTGAGGGTAGACTGCTCAGTCTGCACTGACTCTGGGACGGACCTGGCATCAAGGTTTTGCTCGGGACAGATGTGGCAACCAGCTCAGGCTCCAGGACAAACATAATGGTTGGCTCTGACTCCGAGGCTGGATGGGGCTCTAGAGTGGATTCGGGCTCTGATTCCATGGTGGACGCGGGCTTCGTCTCTGGGTCCATGCTGGAAGTTCTCTCTATCATAGCTCTACACTCCGAGCTGTGATGATAACTCTTCCAGTCTGGAGCTGGCAGAGAGATGTGCACAAAGAAGATTACTATTTAAATAGTCTTTAATAAACAAACCAAACATGCAGGAGATCGCTGGAGATCAACAGGAATTCAAATAAGCAAAACCACATGGAAGAAATGATGTGAACCGACAGGGAATAACTGAAACACAGGGATATATTTCTGCAATGAAACTAGATGGCACAGGCTAATATGTGCTTAACTCAAACACTTGTAATTATATCATTCTATATAGGGCACAGTTGATTGTTTCCTGCTGTGTCAGTAGCCAATGAGCTTGTGTGCTCAACCTTCAAATGACTTTGTCAGCATTTGCCTTAGCAGTACAGCGCTTTCAGAAACCATCTACCTTCCCCAGTAAAGATCTGCTACGGGTAATTCATGTTCTATATTGTACAGCAGCAGCATGTCTTACTTGCTCACAGCAGCGTGTCATGTTTGTTTTGGCTGTAGCAAGTCCCGTACTTGCTCTGCAGTAGCAGCGAGCAGATCTATTAACATTGTCATACCCATTACCATGCCAAACACTTCTGTCATGACAGAAATACAGTAAAAATCAGGAGCAAACAAAGGCAACTAAACTAGACACATGTGAAACTAATTAGTAACTAGAGCAACCAATACACTGTAAAAAATTATCGTGATTTTAACGGTAAAACACTGTAAAAATGCTACAGTGAAAAACTGTTAATTGGTTAACAGAAAGTTTCCTTACTATATACGGTAAATAACTGTGATAGATCTAACGGTACATTTAATTTAATTTTACTGTAAAATACCGTTAAATTTACAGTTTTTGGAAGTGAAAAAGAACAAGTCATTGTATAATTTACAGTGAAAAAATGTAAATTGACATTCCCACAATTCCCTGCGTGACACTTCACATTTGATGTATTTTGTTTTTAAATCACTGTTTCTTTATAATTTTCTTAGGTTTTTTCTAATCAGTTCTGTACATTAGGGTTTTATGTTACATTTAATGTTGTTAAATTAATGCTTATTGCCTTTTTTAAATTTCAACATGTTACCATGATGGTGTTTAATGTTTGTGTGAATGATACTGTGCAGCTTCTGTATATTAGTATTAACTCTCTTGTGGAAGAGCTGTTTATGATGATCTTTGGTTGACCATTTGACTCTCATTACTGCTGTGATTGTTGGCTGTCAGTGTATTACAATGGAAAAAAAACAGATATTAATACTTCAAAAGGTCAGAATATTAACATTATATCAGTTAATGAAATACGGTTTATCGCTGTAAAATTATATACGGTTAAAAGTTGTAAAACCTAAAACGTTGCTACCGTATTTTTAACGGGAAAACTCTGGTAACCCCAGCTGCCAGGGTTTTCCTGCAAATTTATAGTTTTTTTTTTTACAGTGTAAGTGTTGATCAAGAACTAAACTCAAAGGATACACAATAAACAGAAACACAAGAGCAAAATAACAACTAAACTTAACATAACCCTTACACTCCTTTTGAAAATGTATCTCCAAAACTCACACTGCAATAACCTACATAATAAACAAATGCTATACTGCCATACCGTTAATTGATGTCTTACACTTATACACTTGTACACTTAAACACTGCAGCAGTCTGTCTTTTTCCTGCCCACCTTCATATTCAACCCCTCCTCTCCACACACATATACCCTTTTCTTTCTTTTTTTTTCTTTTTTTTTGTGAAAGGACCTGTCAAAATCTCCATTACTGTAAGTTGCCTTAAATTATGATAAGTTTAAGTAACCATCAACTTCATTTACTTTAGATAGATTAAAAAAGGAATTCAAATTGCCATCATTTTCTGTGAGGTGAACTCTGGAATACCCTTAATGGGTCAATATTAGCAGAAGATTGAACTTAATATTTTAAAAGGGTATTTAGAAGTTTTTGTTTTAAACTTTTAAAAAAGTAGGGTAGGTGTCTGCTTTCCACAACTTCTAAAAATGACTAATAAAATACCTGATTATTTATATATATATATATATATATATATATATATATATATATATATATATAGTTCAATCCAATTCACATTTATTTGTATACCGCTTTTTACAATACATAATTTTGTCAAAGCAGCTTGACAGAAAATGCTGCATGTCTACACTACAATTTAGAGTGATTTGTTATCATATCTGTACATATACAAATTACACAGTTAGCTAATAATGTATGTAATATAAACAATGTATTAATTTAAGGCAGAAACAATGAGCAAATTAAAGTAATGTATACATGTTTGTTAACAAATGATTAGGATATACAGAAAAATGTAGCATTGTAGCTCACGAAAGTGAGTACACCCCATATATTTTAGCGTAGTCAATGTGCTGCTTGTATAGCAGTATATATTTACTGTCCTCTGAAAATAACTCAACATACTTTTGTTGCCAGCTATTTTGACAATAATGGCTGTGAGTACCCTAAGTGATAATAGCTGTATGTCATTTAACCATGCAAAGCCACATGTCCTATTCATCATTTTCATGTTTTTGTCTGCTTGACAGGACCATACAAATGTGTGTAGCTTGTATTAGAGCAGTTACTATTGTGCTTTGAATACAATTCTCTCATACTGACTACAGGATGTTCATCATGGCAAATAACTATCTAAGGATTTGACAATTAGAATTGTTGCTCTCCACAATGTTGACCTAGGCTATAAGAAGATTGATAACACCCTGAAACTGAGTTACAGTACAGGCCAGGGTCATACAGAGGTTTTCCAAGACGGATTCCACTTGGAACAGGCCTCGCAAGGGTCAATCAAAGAAGTTGAGTCCTCGTGCTGTGGGTCAGGTGCAGAAGCTGGCTTAAAAAATCAGACGCATGAGTCCTGCCAGCATTTCTTTAAAGGTTGCAGAAGCGGAAGGTCGGTTTGTCAGTGCTCAGACCATACACCGCACACTGCAACAAGTCGGTTTGCATGGCCGTCGTCCCAGAACGAAGCCTCTTCTGAAGCTGGCTCACAAGAAAACCCGCAAACAGTTTGCTGAAAGCAACCTGTCCAAGAGCATGAATTACTGGAACCATGTCCTGTGGCCTGAGATGAGACTAAGAAAAACTTGTTTGGCTCAGATGGTTTCCAGTATGTGTGGCAATGCCCTGGTAAGGAGTACCAAGAAAATTGTGTCTTGCCTAGAGTCAAGCATGGTGGTGGTAGCATCATGGTCTGGGGCTGCATGAGTGCTGCTGGTACTGTGGAGATAAGCTTCATTGAGGGAAACATGGATTCCAACCCATACTGTGACATTCTGAAGCAGAACATGATGCCCTCCCTTCAGAAACTGAGCCGACCCCAAACACACGGCCAAAATGACAACTGCCTTGCTGAGGAAGCTGAAGGTGAAGGTGAAGGTGATGGAGTCGCCATTATGTCTCCAGACCTGAACCCTATTGAGCACCTGTGGGCGTCCTCAAGCGGAAGGTGGAGAAGCGTCACGTGTCTAACATCCATCAGCTCTTTGATGTCATTATGGAAGAGTGGAAGACGATCCCAGCAACAACCTGTGCAGCTCTGGTGAAGTCCATGCCTAGGAGGATTATGGCAGTGCTAGATAACAATGGTGCTCACACAAAATATTGACACTTTGGACACAGTTTTGACATGTTCACTTAGGCTGTACTCACTTTTGTTGCCAGCTATTTTGACAAAAATGGCTGTATATTGAGTTATTTTCAGAGGAAAGTAAATATATACTGCTATAGAAGCAGCACATTGACTACTCTCAGTAGCGGTTTTAGGCACGGGCGAACCGGGCAGTCGCCCGGGGCGGCATTTTTTCATGTCACATTGGGGGCGGCACGAGCAGTTAAAAAAAATCCTCTGCGCCGCGAAGGTTTTCTATTTTCTATCATTTCAATTCAATTATTGGCAATGGCGCCCCTGCTTGCTGAGAAGGTGCCGTGCACAGAAGCTATGTCAAGGGGGTCTCCAGATTGGAGGTAGCTCACCAAGGGGCCGTTCACACATCGCGTCTTTTACGCGCTCGAGGTCGTTATTTCAAATGTTGGCGCACGGGAAGCGCGCTCATAATTGAAGTGACGCGCTCATTTTTTCCAGGAGCAGCGAGATGAACATTTTTAATCTTTTCAGTATTGCACCCAAACATGTGGGTGTTTTTCTCTTCTCCGTAAATAAATCTTTTAGCAGAGCTACAGCAAGCGTTTTTCTGTGGTGGAAATCCATTAGCTACTAAAACTTCTTTGTCGTTGTGGAGAGCGCAGTGCATGGTTGTATAGCAACGACAGCCATGGGAAAATCGGACCGAATTTTACTATTAATTAAAAAAAATAAGCTACTGTGAATTATAAATGTCAGGAATTTATCTTTATTGACCCATTCTTTTTATAAAGATGATTTAAAAGCTGAAATATGTGAGGTTTATCTTTTTATAAAACCTTTTTTGTCAAAAGTTTATTTGAACGTGTACATGTTATTAGATAACATAAAACACACTCCTTTAAAATTTGGCCATCATCTTTAATGTTATTAACTTGGTGAATAGATTTCATTGTGTATTAGGCCTACTTTTTGAACAAGATTCTGTGTTTAACCGTGATCATTTTGGTCACTATATTCATGAAATGAAAATAATTTTCATAATGATCAACTAAAATCAACTATAATTATGTGTTTTTACAGTAGCTTATAATATGCAAAGTACAATTTTCTATTAAAAAATAATCTCTGATTCTGTCCTTTTCTCTGACATTTAAGGCCTCATCGAAGGGAGTCTCGCCCAGGGTGTAATTCAATGTAGAACCGCCACTGTATCTATCCAAGTTTCATTTATATAGTATTGTCCCTTGAGAAGACTAAAATGTTTGCTGAAATAGAGGGGTGTACTCACTTTTGTGAGATACTGTATATATATATTTTTCTGTAACCATTTTGAGATATGACATGATAGACAATAACAGTCTGTAGGTTCCATATTAATAAATCATATGGGTGTGTTATGCAATTGTTCTAAGTGCATTACTCACTCAAGTGCTCAGTGTTATTACAATGCTATTTTAATTTGTATAATTATTTATGTGTTCTGTTCTGTTTTGTCTTTTGATACACTTTGCTCGTTGTGTTTTACAATGTGTCTCGAACACCATATTGTGACTACTCAATGCAAATGAAAACTTACAATACCCTGTGAAGGTGATGCATAATTGGGACTATTTATCAACATTGCTCTGGCCAGTCCTGACAAGTACATGCTTTTTTACCTGACTCTCATTAGCACTATCTGTAATGAGGGAACTTGGAAATCTGTTCATTTGCATACAGTACACCAAGTGAATAAAGAGAAGGGGCCTCTGGGGGTTTTGTGTCACATGCGTTGTATACTGGGTGGAGCATCATTTACAAAGATTTAAAGATTAAAGAAAAAAAGCAGTGAAATTGTTTATAGGTTTTTGTCAGGGCGAATATGATTGTGGATATACAAACTTAGTGTGTGTGGGGGGGGGGGGGGGGGGGACTTAAAAGCATACAAGTACTTTATGAACTGCTTCTGAAAAGAATACTTGGAAAAAGGCTATGGTACACTTAAAGGCACTATTACTTTCAAGCAGAGCTGAATGCAGACCTCTAATGAAAACCTATTGAGGCATCAAGGCCCAGAAAGCTTTCAATGTCAGTCATTCTACCCATTACCACGCATTTAATGCAAACTGACTGAGACTGCATGTTAGCATGAAGAAGAGAGCGCAGGTTCAAAAACAAGGTCAGTTTACACAGCACACTCCAGCTCTGATAATCCTGAGATATATTGACGCTCTTGTTGGCCAATAAGCAGACATTTGCTCAGTGGCACTGTAGAAAAGACAAAGAACAAATCTTTGAACCATTAACCCTTAAACGCATACCTCAGTTCTTTAGTGACACGGGTTGTAATTCCCTACCCTCCTCCTCATCCATTTTTTTTTAATTAGACATCAACCTTCTCTGTATTTCTTCAATTAATTCATTATAAACATTATAACAATATATATAAAAAAACAATTCTGCACATCAATAATTGAATATTTGATGACAGAATAAGTGCAATTCAACTTTATTCCACAAGGTGCTAATGTCTGATACACAATAATGAAGTGACGTTTCCCTCATAGTACCACAGGCAGAAGAAAATTATAATAATTCATCAGCAAAACTTGAAATGGCTCAGTGATTTACTGCAGAGCAAGTACTGAATGCAATCAAATATTAATTTCACTGTCACTTGATGGTGGATCAGGTGTAAAAACTCTCAACGATCAAAATATTGGTTTTGAAGATGTTGAAAATGATAGTTTTGAGAATATGTCTGAGATCTCGAATTGGAGCAATATGCTGATTGTACTGGATGTACTGTAATGTAATTGAGGACGAGGACAGTGATGATGGTATAAAACGCGTTCAAATAACTCAACCCTTCCAAGCTTCAATAGGTAATAAAATATGCTTTATTTTATTCTTCTGTAATTGTTTCTGTAATATCGTGTGTTACTCACTGCCCTCGCTTCATTACATTATTATAATTAGAAGATTTGCCAGCATACAGAATTCAGTACTGAACAAAAAGTCAGTTTTGAGCGGTGAGGGGAGTCTATCTTAAATACTTCTGATTGGCCATTGCGTTCAAAAGAATTGAACAAATTTGTCTGTGATTGGCTACATCGCTCATAAAAATCTATTAGTTTTTATATGTTTTATTCATAGATATTTCTAGTTTGCGGGAGTCCCGCGAGTCGTTTTATTCTCCAGCAACCCGTACACACAGAGTGAGTGCATTACCGCCCGCGCCCACGCTCGCACTCGGCCATCAAATCTAGTCCCGCGCTGCACTCTATTGTGTTGGGAGTGCACCTCTGCCGGGTCAACTTCGGGCTCGGGCAGAGAATCTAAGCGTTCACGCTAAGGAACCGAGAGAGCAAAACAGACTGAGACAGATCTGACATACATGCAGTACATGCACTACACTACACTGTACCACTAACATACACAAGTTAAACACAGCTACCGTGAAAAACATTCAACAAACATGTTCTTCCCACAGGTAGACACGGAAATCGCAACACTGACTTAGCTATCCTTTCCATAGGAAACATGTAGCAATACACCCAACAAGTATAACCCTCTCATTACATTGTGACACCTGACACTGCACAACAGTAGCCATACAGGAGTCACTCAACTGCTTGGTTTTGTTTTACCTCTTCCTTTTCTTCTTCCTTTATTAGGTAAAATCCCTGTTACCCCATAAGGGTCAAGGTTACCATATAAGGATTGACGCACCACGCCTGACGAATGTTAGCCTAGAGAACTCCCTGCATCATTCGAAATAAAATGTGAAAGGTAAATTGGTCTAAACCTAGAACAATTTAGAAGAGAATAAAACAAACAAACCAAATTTAGTCACAAAGTTGATCAATCACCGTTTTAAAACAAACTAGAATAACGGTCCTAAAATTGAACTAAACTTTTTCCACATGATTGACTCAATGAGAGAGTGAACCTGTTTTAGGCCTAGATAATCTAATGCCCTGCACCAGTAAAGTGACCAGTCTTGGAGGTGGTTGCCGTGTTGTTTGCTGTGTGTGTTTGCTTCTTCTGTTTCTCCAGCGTTCAATGATGTCTTCTTCTCAACCTATCATCGATCGAAGGGGGGAATATGTAGAGACTTTAAGGATGAACCAAACACGAATTAATCTTTCTAATCTCTCATGGGATTCATTCAAATGTGATTCAGCATTTCGGATCTGAATACCACATTCCAAAGTCACAAGACTGGCTCCAAATTGTCTAGAAACCCCCCCAGAGAAGTCTTTTATGGCCCCGCAGGGATCAGAGATAAGCCTAAACAGGAAGAACGTTGTCAATGTTTCATCCTTAAGCAAGACAAAGCTGCTCAGAAATGGTGAGACGAGGCCTGACCACCTTTGACCTCCCTCAGCATCACCACTGCTGAGCAGGACAGCGATGTAAGACAGACCACGCTTCCATGGAACGTGAGAGACTTACACAGACTTTACATATCAAACCCATTAAAACTCACGCAGAACAATGCTCTGTGGACTTAATCAAACATCATAATTCTTGTTGTTCCTACAATTCATGTTTGTATTATGCGTAGATCACATATAAATCATGTAATTGTGATATAACTGTGTGTATGGATGAAAGGGTATCGTGCTTCCAATCAAAATAATCGTATGCCCTTAATTCAAAAGGTGGCTTGTTTGAAATCTGTGTAAAATGTTTTGTATGATTATAATAATCTATAATGTTTAAACTGGGGTCTCTTCTTCTCTGCTAAGTGCTGGAACCCAAGCAGATCCCAGATAACGATAAGTAGGAACGATCCACCTCCTAAAATGATGCCATTGTCTCATTGGTCAGAATTCTCTAAAAGAGGTTGGACTAACGTTTAAGTTAAAGACCCGAACAAAGGAGTTAGAGTAAGTTGAAAAAGAAATTCGGTTCAGAGAGCAGTTCGGGGGTTGCCGTTCGGTTTTGAGTTCGGTTCGGTGTTGAATTAAGTTTTGCGCCTCTCTCTAGCAACAGCAAGAGAGTGTTCCTGTTCGTGCTTCTCTCTGAAAACACCAAAGAGCGTGTTCGCACGCTTCTACATCGACCAGACCAAATTCGACCAGCAGACAAATAACCCATCAAGATCGGGGTTGAAACAGCTCATTCAAGCCATCTAACTCGTCTTACTTTCATTTCTTCCTTTATTTTCTTTTTTCGTAAAAGTCTCGGTTCAAAGTTAAGTTGCTGCGAAGTTCGTTTAAACGTCTCTCCTTCAGCGCGCTTCGAACTGTAAAGACTCTTTTCGCCTGCCAATCACACGTGACCGGCAGTTCAGAAACTTCCATCCAGGCACTTCAAAGACAACCAGCCACACGGACCCGGTCGGGAAACCCCTTTGACGAAGCACCGCAAAAAGGGAACTCCCTAAGCAACGCAAAGACAAGCAAGTAGCAGCTACTCCAGACTCTTAACTGAACTGGTGCAAATGTAAATTGAATAACCTGTCTAAGAAACGAAGGTTTAAATTAATGCTTGGTGGTTCGTTCAGGTCATGTCTTACAAAGTGCATCTCACTCTGAAAACTCTCTCTCTCTCTCTCTTCCTCTGCGCCTTGTATGAATGTGTGTGTGTGATTGTGTTTAGACCTTAGTTTTATGTGTTTAGAATAGTTAATATAGTCGTCAATATATTTGAAAAGATATTTGCCTTGTGTTGTGCTTGCACATTTAATGTCTTGTACTGTCGATCTAAAGTTACCTTGCTAATACATAGTGTTTCACTATAGATTGGATATTCATATCTGTTGCCAAGGTTATAATTACGGCCCGTTCAAATGAACTCTAAATGAGTCATTTGCTCGGTTCCATAGTGATTCGGTCAAGATTCATTGCAAATCGATGAATCATTCCTTTTGAGCTAAATTGGCCTTCCGGCCCCCCTTAAATACATTTTATGTATATTATTATTGTGTGATTCGTTACACTGATCTGCAGCTATCCTGGTCTCCATTCTCTCCTTCTCCTGTTCCCACCCTCTGCTCTCCCATCTCTCCACAACGTGTCCATTTCTTGAGCTTTTTCCCAAAACCAAGGTATGAATGACAGGCACTGATATGTGATGCTTTAATGGACCCTTTAACAGACTTTTCAAGTTTAACTAGAGCCCGCATTTGGTTTTATAACCCTGTGTCTATTTAAATTTCCACAGGGAGAACCACAGTCAATATAGGGTTAGTCTTGCCATGGATATTCAGCACTGTTTTTGAATCAATGATCAGCATTACCTGAGCTAATTACAGTTCCTGAGAGCTTGTTGCATGGAGACCTTGGAATACAATTACCTTGAGAAGTTATTTGTCCTGAAGCATTGGTATGCTGGGGCGAGTCCTGTGGCTTCTCCACGTCTGACAAGCTCTTATCTATGCCTCTCGTCCACAGCTGCTCCCTGTCACCATGGTGTGATCAAAATGCGGCGCAGAAACTGAGAACACCAAGCTCTGTTTACTCAGATAAATTACAGAGACATGCAGGTTGCTCAAAGTAAAGTGCAACTTGTAAAAACTGCACTCACTTTTTTAGGAATATGGACATTGATGGTTTTTGGTGCTTTCTGAAGCATGTGCATGGAGGCTTAAAACAACTTAGACGCAGAGGAGCAGAAGTGAGATGTAAACTTAACTTCCTTTCAAGTCATACCTCATGGAACACGTAACCACAGGCATCCCAACGTTTCAACTTTTGGATCTCATCCTTATCCAACGCACAAGTTAATCAGCTCATTAGTAGCATGACCTAAAATTTGTGTTTGAGGGCCTCCAGGAGCAGGAATGAGAAACACTACTTCGAAGGATTAAAAAAAAAAATGCCTATGGATCATGTGCACTAACACAAAACCCTCTCTCGGGTGACTTCATACTCTCAAATCTTAATATTTTTTTTATTATTTAACTTTGAAAATTATTAAAGAAGTTGTCATTAATGAAAAACACTAAATCATAAATGCTATGAAAGTTTGTGCATTTTCATTATTATTATTATTTTTTTTAATAACGACAGACAAATCAAATAATAGAATTCCAGTTAAATACATCTAAAGGCTGAAATACACTATACACAACTTTTGCCTGTTTACAGAAAGTCATAGCCAGTCTACAGATTTAAGAGAAAATCACGTATAGTGTATGATTGGCATATTCTCTGAGTTTTAGCTAGCCTATTATTTAGTCAGAGGATATTAAATATGTTTGATGCATCTCTTAGCAACAAGCCACATGTTTCTGTGTCAGTTTGCGGTGTTCGGAAATACGGAATTGTGTGATCCTGAGTTGTTTGGTCTATGATGCCCAGCCCTGTTCTTCTCTGCAACTATCTACAAAGTTGACAAGTGATTCCAAACATTTTAAAATCTGCACCTGTGTCAACTATTATTATTGGACTTGTTGCTAATATCAACCATAGGCCAGTAGGTTCGGCTATAGAGGCGTAAAGACAGCAATAATTGAATTATAAAGCAATGTTTTGTATTGATTTGAGTAATTGAGTCAAAATAAAATAAAATGATAAATCAATCAAACAAAGTGGACTGTCTTCATAAAATATCTTCTTATTAAACGGTCTGTACACTTACAAAGTTCTCAATGCTTCGTTTTGCATGTAGGGACCCTCATTATGTTACTGTGTTCGTGTGGGGCTATTTTGAGCCTTGTTAGTGGTATTAACTATCGATTTCTTTTTACTTATTAAATGCCCCCATTACTAGCGTTATACGCTAAACTTTTTTTAGAGATAAAATTCTTTGATTATCATGAAAACAAATCTCAGAGAACGGTTGACTAGGTACCAATGTTTTATTAGACCAAAGGTTAATTTTGCACGGGAGTTCTCCTTTAATTGAACAATCATTAAGATGTCAATCATCACACTGAAATGCATTTCACTTTGATTTTACTATTTTTCTCACTCTTTCTGATTAGTGTGTTATTTTAATAGACTCTTTAATTATTTATTTTTATAATTAATTTGTTCAATTATGGGTTACTTATAATAATAATAATAATAATAATAATGCAGGCCTATTTTCAATTGAAGGGATGTCATAATTCCAAAAGACTATGAATTCAAATCGAATGATACTCAGTTACTGTATGTATACATAGTTATGATGAATATGAATGATGTCTGAAATATACATCTTCATAAGAATTTTTTTATTAAAGTTTTGCAGACATATAAAAGGTGTTGCAAACGACTTTTCTCCAGTGTTGTGACGTATTTCCAAGAGAAACGGAATACTAAATGAGGCAAAATAGTGGGCGTGGCTTTTTTTCCAACTAGCACCTGATTGGATCTAGAAAAGTAGGTGTTGTCATTCAGCCTGTCTACTGTCAGTTGGAGGGGCGTGGTTACGGATGTTAAGCAGACACCCAAACCGTCAAACCTATCTCATCAGGGAAGGTCCTCCAATACAGAGGGGATGGGAAATTTCAGATTTTGATTAAAGATTACGAAGCCAAAAAATTGTTTTGTGTGGATTGACTTGCATGGATGAACTGTTCACTACAAAACGATCAATTTAGGCAAACAAAGTAAGTATGGTCAATTTTGAATTCATGGGGACTTTAAAAACAATACTAAAAAAAGTAACACTTTATTTCGATAGTCCACTTTAGACATTCTACTAACTATAACTTTGCAGCCACATGTCAACTAACTGTCATTAGAGTATTAGTAGACTGCATGATTAGTAGACTGCATGATTGTTAATTTGCTTGAATTTATAAGTTTGTAACGATTTATTTGTATAGCTATTTTGAAGGACTTTTATTATGATACGGCCTTAACGTGTGCCAACCAAGCGGCAACATTCTAATCTGAAAAATGAAGCCTACCCGGAAGTGCGAAAAACTGCAATACATCAAAAATCCACTAGAGGGATGTCCCAAAAGGGAGCAAATATACATTTATGCTGTGAAAACGGACATTTTAACATGCGGTCTATGGATATGTTTACATGTTGGTCCCATGGTCTTTTATTGTATTTTTGGATAGGTCCCGAGTGCCTGACAACTGTGAGGGGGGTAAACAATTTTCTAGCTTGTTAGTTTAGATCGTATTTAGATATAAAATGTATGACAAATAAGCGCGTGATTGACAGCTGATAACGGGCTGCGCCGAGTGGAATTCCTGAAATGTGACGTCTCGGCCATGATCTGACACAACACATCATACCACCTCTGTATCCTTTCTGAACATTTGTATTTGAAATATCGTAAGATTTTCCAAGATGGCACCGCCCATACCCCCCATAAACAGCCTCAAAACCGTTCTTCAGAAAGTCTATGGGTGACGTCACAGACGCTTTGTCCATATTTTTTTTACAGTCTATGGTGCCAACATGGGTGTTTAAAGCGCGCTCTGTTTCCGCTATGTGTATGCGCACACTTTATCGTGAAGGACGCACCGATGCAGCTTGCATACATGCCAGTTTTCTCTCCCCATGAAGTTTTTGTGCATCCCACTTGAGGGATATAAGGCAAACTAAGTTTAATGTTTATCATTTTTGTAATTGTATCGTTTTATTGTGATGTTGGTTGTAAGGACTGGGCTAAAAGGGTGAATCTGAATAACTAAATACATCCTGCTAAAGACCCAAAAAGACTGAATGCAACACACACACACACACACTCTCTCTCAGGAATGGCCAGAGTCATAAAATGCTCGAAACATTCCATGCCCTCCCCCATCTCTGCAAGAGAGATAACAGAACTCTAACACACACACACACGAACCAACACACACACATGATGGACCTTTACATTACACTCATAAAACGAGCCATTACCAATTGTATACGATATATTCCTGTATGTCTGTGTGTTTCCCAGTCCATGGTGGTCTAGATGTGATCTCCTAGCGTATCAGTGAAACTCTTGAGAGTTTATAGTTGTGTATTGAGATGTATCTTCGTATTCCAATTATGTGTAAATGTTGTGTTTGGTACCGTTTTAAATATCTCGTTCCAACTGATTTGGTCAGATACAGAAGATTACAGTAAAATGTATGTTTTCTGTGTTTTTACCATCTTGTGGAATGATTCTGACAAATTCTGACTGGTCATAAAAGAGGCGGACACGGCCATAGTTTAACTTTGACAAGACAAAGAGAATTTGGCCGCCAAAAGTTTCGTTGAACGTCATTGGCCAGTTCGCACCTCAGAGGTGTGGACTCCAGTTCCTCTAAAGAGGACTGAACCTCCCTCTGGACTTTCTTCCTCCCGTGTCCTCGTGTCATGATGTAACGTCTCGCCTCCGGGCGAGTTCTTCGCCTTTCTTTTATTTTTTTCTAGTTTAGTTTGTGTTTTTTCAGTTGTAGATAAGTCTCTGTGTTTAATTCCAATCGACGATTGAAAAGAAAACCCCGTGACATATCTCTTCAGCAAATCCATCTACAAGGGACCTTTAAACGAGCGCGCGCTCGCTTTGAAGGAGAAACACGCGCACGTGACCGCGTGACGCGCCGGACCGAGCGAAGCACGTGCTTCTTCGCCAGCCATGCACAGATGGAACATTAACTCCTCGTGATTCCTCGGTTCTACGAAGTGAAACGAACTCAGCCGAACTATTTTCCTTTGGTAATGTTACCCCAAAGACTGTGAACCTCCGTTCAACACGCGCGCCAAGCAGCCCGCGTGATGCTTCCTCACACACAAAGGAATCCTCTCACGCACGCGGCCAGACAAGGCCAGGCAGGATTGCCGCGATACAGAGAGACCAAGAAACTTGCGCAAGTATATCTCTTTATAGAGCTTCTAAGAAGTTTTAAGATGATGTTTCGTGTTGTTATCGGAGAGGTGAATGTCTTCCTGCCAATGAAATTCTCCCAATTTTCTCTGTTCTCTCTCTCCCCATCCCCTTTCCTCTCTCTCTTACTCGCTCACGCGTGTAAGTTATCCATTGTCCAAACTTTACGCATTTCTCGTTCATTGATGTCTTATTGTATTGTTCATTGATGTCTATGTGTTTGTAAATACATATATCCCGTGTAACCGTAGTAAATACATAAGTAGTCATGCCTTTATTAAATCCATTATATTCATTTTGATTGATGTTACTGTCTGCTCATACTCCAGGTCTCTGAAATGACTAGATCAAGCTACGGCTTTATAAATTAAAGATACTTTAAAGAGTATGTGTTTATAGGGCAGAAAACCCAGTTCTTCTGGCCAGAGAATTGCGTTTCCTGAAATCCTATGAAGTAAGATGATATGTGGGATTCCCCCAATATTAATCTGACAATTGAGCTAATTAAATTTTACCTGTCTGTAAAACGTGATCTATGCAATCAACTTGTAGTTAAAATGCAAGGATACACGTATGCATGCAGGTAAAATGATAGATCCTCCCTTAGAGGGAGATTAAATTTAATGTAAGACTGATCTAATCCAAACATGTATGAATAATTATTAATTACCAATTATTAATTAATTTATGCAAATTCCCCACGGATTAGATCCGCCCTGAATCCTTACAAAATGGTGGAGAAAATGCTAAGCACATTTTAAACTTGTTTTATGAGCAAAATCAGTTTTCAATCTATGTCTATATTGTGATTTAATATTATACGTGCGCCTCGAGTGAGCGAACGCAATGCGAACTCACCGCTGCAAAATAATGTCTGACATTCCGTTTGCCATTGTTAATAACTAAAAGTAAACTGCAGTTCATAGTATTAAATTTGTCCCACAAAAGACGAAGAAACCTCTTTTGAACGACGACATTTTTAATGTTAAACTCCCCTGTCCGAACGATGTTCTTCTGTCAGGGTGAAGACAAGATTTAGTGAATCGATGCTCTTTCACTATTCTTAAAAAGGCCTTATTTTATAATCGTTAGATTAACAATAAACTCCTGGTTAAAACATTGACGTAGCTACTCAATTGTAAAAACCTAAAGCATATTTAATCATAGGTGCTATTTGATATATGTTATGGGAGTCGAAAAACAGATGAATAATTCCTGTTTTCTCTCGCACAACGCAGCGACGAATCCTGCTAGATGTGCTTGTAAAACATAGCACCGAGAAAAAAAAATCCAACACTGAAAACATTTTTCATCATAAATGCTATTTGATAAATGTTATTTGGATCCGAAAAACAGATGCCTAATTCCTTTTGTCCACAATTTACGTGTAGTGCAGCGAAGAAATCCTGCCACACACTTGTGTGAAATATAGCATCGAAAAAATCCAAAACCTAAAAACATTTTAAATCATAAAATGCTATTTGATAAATGTATTTGTATCCGAACGACAGACGTGTAATTCCTGTTGTCCCTATGTGTGTGTGTAGGAAAAATCCTGCCACGCCGTTTTGTGAAATATAGAACCGGAAAGAAATCCGTCGATATTTAAATTCCGCACTATTTCGGATTGATGCAGCAATTGAGGCGTGTAATTCTTTGCACGTCCTCTGAGACAGTCACATGTGAAAGCAGGCGGGTTGCAATGCTACTGCCAAACGCTAGGGCGCGCCCTTGAGTTTCCCAGTATCAGACTGCCTCCACGTCCTGACTTTACCCTCCATGAGCGAGATGTCGCCATCGTGTGGACAATGGTAACAAGGTCATCCTTTCCTAAATAATTTTCTCTCAGCACCATTTCAGATTGTTCCAGTGAATTCCTGAAATTGTGTTTCTAACTTTCAATGCATGTGCAAGTTCCAGTTTTAATAACATGATTTCACTACTGACTGTGTACATTTATTTTGAATTTAGTTCAAACCACGTTTGAATTTAAAATTCAAAAGTAGGTATTAGCAGTTTCTGATGATTAATCAAATATAATGCCAACCTTCAATTTCCTACACTTATTCAAATTTGGTTTGAAACAAACAAATTTCAAATTAATTTGAAGGAAGTCTCCGTTCCTGTCGGGAATGGTTTTATGGCTTTATTTCTATATTTCCTTTTTC